>OX276455.1:33123937-34323937 GCA_946251905.1 Cryptocephalus moraei
CATGAATTTGGAGTAAGTTTGATAAAGATTGATTCTAAAAATAATCTTTTGAACCAATTGTTCTCTGTCTTAAGGATTTTAGTGTTCTCAAAATCAAATGTATGCCCTGTACGAATGGAGTGATCACTCAAACCAGAATGAATATTGTCTTTTTTCTTGATTGCTGACTGATGTTGTGTAAGACGTTTGTGTATATATTGTTTTGTTTGTCCAACATATTTTAATGGATGTGGATTTGGGAAACAATCCTTACATGAGATTTCATAGATAACATTATGAATTAAATTAGAGGGAGTTGAATCTTTTAGTTTAGTAAAAATAGAATCCAATTTTTCTAGATTGAACCAAGCGGGCGTGAGTTGAAAAGGTTCAAGAAGAGTTTGTGTTCTCTTTTCAATTTCAGAACAAAAACGAAGTTTTATGTATTTGGCAATTGAATTTCTGGAATTGTGAGAAGTATTGGAAGGGTTGTTAATGGAAAGCTGTAATGAGGTGGTGAGAATATGTTTTCTTTTCTTTATTTTTGAGAGAATAAAATGTTCTGGGTACATGTTCTTAATGAGTGTATCTTTAATTAGTTTCAGGTTGTCATTCCAAAAGGTGTGATCTGATAGGAGACAGGCTCTATCAACTAAATTGTATACAACAGATGTTTTATACTTGGTAGGAGCATAGGAAAGAAAATTTAAATACCGGCCAGACCAAGTTGCTTTACGATACCAATTAGTGGAGCATCTCCCATCTGACAAATAAACACTTACATCCAAAAAAGGAATGCTACCATTGCTAGATTTTTCTATTGTAAACTGTATGTTTGGATTGAAAGAATTGAAAAGATTAAAAACCTGATCTATATGATTTACGGGTATTAGAAGGATCGTGTCATCAACATAGCGATAGTAAATAGGAATGGAATGGGGAATATTATTGAAAATTTCTTTTTCTAAAGCAACAAGCACAATGTTAGCTATGACAGGGGATAATGGGCCACCCATCGGGCAACCAAAAATCTGTTTGAAGAATTTATTGTTGTAAGTGAATATGGAAGAATCAAAAATGAACGTAATGATTTCAATTAATAGGTCTAGGGGAATGGTAGTTATGAGGCTGTCAAAATGGGTAGAGATGTAATCTATGGCTATATTTATAGGAGTATTGGTATATAAGGATACTACATCAAACGAAACAAATTGATGGTGAGGGTATTGTGAAAAATCAAAGTTTCGTAATCGATTGACAAACTCAAAAGAGTCTTTTAGTTGGAAATCGTTATAAGATAATGGTTCTATAATTTTATAAATGAATTTTGAAAGGTGGTAGACCGGACTCCCTATGTTCGATACCACAGGTCTGAGAGGACAACCTGGTTTGTGAATTTTAATTAGGCCATAGATTTTTGAAGGTACTCCATTATGGCATGTAAGAGATTTGTAAGTTTTAAGATCAATGTGCTCTTCATCCAAAAGTGATTTGATAATCTGATTGTTTCTATTTTGAATAGATAGTATCGGGTTAGTATTTAATTCTTGATATGTTTTAGTATCTTTTAAGAGTTCTGACATTTTATCTTCATAATCTTTTTTAAAAACTAATACTGAACAATTACTTTTATCTGCTCTGATTAAAGAAATGTGAGGATGGGTTTTTAAAAATCTTTTCGTTAGAGAAACATCTTTGGAGACACATTTATAAAAAATACTTAATTCATTTCTAGAATGTGTGTTCTTTAGTGAGCAAAGTAAGTTGTTAAATTGTAATCTAGTATTATTAATGTTCCTGTCAAATTGAGAACAATCAGAATCAGAAAGTTGGTGCTTAGCTTTGTTAAAAGCCAATTCTAATGAGCTAATGAAAGACAGAAAAAAATTATGTAGATATAATTTTGATAGTGGTAATGCGAATTTTGGACCCAAAGCCATGATATATTTTATGTCATTTTCTATGGAAATATCAGTTTTATTATGAAACCATTCCGAACAGTGATTTAAAATGACAAATTTGAAATGTTTATGTAGAGTATATGATTTGGAAAATAGGTAATTAAATTTTTTTATATTGCACTTTTTTATTTTTTGGAAAACAACTTCATTCCTGTTATCTTCAAAGGAAATGAAAGTGTTTAACAATGGATGACCTATTGAATGGCTAAGCTTGTTAATTAAAAAGTCTCTTTTATTTTTAGAAAATCTAAGGTCTTTTTCATATTCATTAATTTCATGAGTTAGCATTTTATATTTTAAGTCAAAGATAAAGTGGGACTGAGAATGATGATGTTGATTCAAAAACTGAAACACTGAAAAACTGAAAAAAAACGTCTTACACAACATCAGTCAGCAATCAAGAAAAAAGACAATATTCATTCTGGTTTGAGTGATCACTCCATTCGTACACGGCATACATTTGATTTTGAGAACACTAAAATCCTTAAGACAGAGAACAATTGGTTCAAAAGATTATTTTTAGAATCAATCTTTATCAAACTTACTCCAAATTCATGTAACTCTCAAACAGATTTCCTAGGTCTTATCAATACATACAAAAATCTATTACATAACCAATCCGAACATTGATGAAAACAAAACTCTAACAAATAACTTAATCACAGAATGAAATAAAATACCATAGTATACACCATCCTTTTACTCTTCTATTTCACGTGAGATGGCATTATGGGTATTAAAACATATTTAAAATCAACAATAAACAAACGAATTTACTCAAAAAAAAAAGAGAAAGATGGGACCATATTGTGTTTTACTTTCGAGACCTTGCATTTCATTTTTGAACGTGATTACAGCTGAATGATAGCATGTGAAAAGATCAATTAATAATCACTGTGATACATCCTCAGAGATGAAGATTTTAGTGTAATTATCCGTGTTAATAAAATCACAACGTACATAGTAAGTGTAAAATATGTAAATCCTTCTTATGTATGATTTTTAATGTAAATTTTAGCTGTGTTGTCCTGATGATGCCTCAGATTGTAGGCGAAACGTCGACATAATAAATCTTTTATAAAAAGGGCTTTTTTGAGACAACCTTCCTTCTGTGTTTGAGCTGCCCTGAGAACATCACTTGGTTTCACATAATAAACACTTAATAGGGATTCACACCACAAAGCCTCGCAAACCACTAGTGTTGACATGAACCTAAATCATGTTCTGATATGTTAATGTGCACATTGCTGGAATCCAAAATAGGACAAAGAAATTCACCTGAAGAACGAAAATAGAAGTAAGGTGGGAAGCCGACTCTCCAGGAGCTTGCAAAGAGTTAAATGAAGAAATGGTATTAATGTAGTGTCGTCGAAAACACGTTACCAATTTTACAAGGTGTTGCAAGTAAAATACCGTAAACATATTAAATTTATAAGTGAACTTACTACTATTTTTCTTTTTTTACCAATCCCCAGCTCCTAGCTCACTAAAGATCATCCCCAACATCACTATTTCTATATTCTTTGGAAGGGGTAAGTGATAGGCTGACTCTTCCAATGTGTTTATCAAAAGGTCCTGATACTCTTTTTCCTCAATTCGCTACCTTTATTCTTTACCGAGTCCCTCATGTGGCTCAGGATCGATTTTATGATCTCTAGGATGGATGGTAAGAATAAACAAGTTAATGACAAAAAAATAACGCCGCATAACTTCAATTATAGACTTACACCTGTTTTCCCAAAGAAAACAGCAGAGGAGGTTCCAAAAGTTAGAAATGCGCTACTTAGTTTCAATTAAAAGCGATGTAGCACCAAATGCTTTAAAACGTCTGGTGGTGAAGGCATCTAAAGACAATTAACCGTAATAAAATAATTTAAATAAAGAGGAACCTCGCCTGATGTAGAAACGGCTACGTTGAGACGGATCATAGAGAAATAATCTAAAAGACAGTGATACACCAAAAACGACCTTGTATAGAGAAGACCCACCACTTTTCGACTTAGATATATGTTCTTAGAACGGATAGTTATTACAGCATATTTCGCTTTGAATTTAAACAACCGAATTGACCTAAACGTTTCGAATCATTCTTGGAAGTCATATCTGGAATAATTTCTGGATCAACCAATTTACCCAATCCCATAATTACATTTCGGGCATACGTCGAATTAACGTGACAAATTGTCGCGATGGCGCGTCATCTAAAAAAGCAATCAATTAAAAACAATGAAGTAATTCGAGGTTGTTTTTCATTGTGAACTTAAGAGCGTCGGGCAGCGTTTTTAGTGGTTTTTCGTGTTACCGCCTGACACCGGATATCATCATCCCCCGGACCGGCCACTCGGTCATGTGCGGTCCCCTTCTGACGGCCAGGGGATACGTTATAGGCCTGGAGGCTCGGCGACTCCCGAGGGACGATCAGGAATGTGCCTTGGATAGATCGCGAATCACAAATGAACAGCTCAAGAGCACTTTTTCTTTCAGTTTAAACTTAGCCTTAACCGATTAGAAACTTTTATTGAAGTGTATCTTTAAGTTGAAAAATTGAAGGAACGTCCAATCTATATCATTCGTTTCAAAAACATGTAGGTACTTATTTGAAATGTCAAATTTTGAAAAATGCCAAATTTTTTTTACAAAACTGCTGGACCTAGGCAATTCGAAATTGATGCATATGTCAGATTGATGTTCCATACGAATTTTATCCTGAAATTTTAGTGTTAATTTTTGGTACCCTAAAGGAGGAAGCCTTAAATTTTGCGATTTTTAAAAAATGCAATAATTTTCCATCCTTAAAACTTTGGCCGCGAACTTTCGCGATTCAAAAACTCAATCATACATGGGCTCCAAAAAATATTAAATCAACAAACAAAAATATGTATTTTCGTTTAATTTGCTTAATCTTCATTAATTTAATCTGAAATTTTAATCACAAAAACAGGGTCTACATACAAAAATCATCAAATATGAATATCTTGAAAAATATTGCCTGAAGGAGTTAATTTTTGTTGTAGAACGAAAAATTATCCCTACCTACCATGCGAGTTTCATCCGAAAATTGGAAAATTCTTTTTTTTTAAGTAATAATATGCATTCGCTTTGATGCTTGATTTTCTTTTAAATATAAAGCCAGCTTAGACATTTCAAAATTTTAATGTTCACTATGTATTAAAATAGGATTTCTAGATGTCAATGCTTCTTTAAGCAATTCTTCTCAGAGACAGGCATTTTTCAAAAAACAACTTTCTAAAAATCATCCTCTTCACCTATTCGCCTAAGTAAGTAAGTTCGAACTTCGAAAATCCATTGTTTTTGCGAAAAAAACAAATCAAATATCCCTTGATACATTACTAAAAATAGGCCTATGTCATGTTTTGAAAAATTTTGGTGATCAGCAATAGGGAATGACTTCCTAAATGTTAAAACTCTATCTTAATTGTCTATGACAAATATGCTTTTATATATAACATTTTTATATAAACTGATATTCTGGGAGAAAACCCGCTTGGTCTATATAACACCAGTTGAAATAATACTTTCCTAATTCGTTATGAAAAAAAATTTTATATTTTATGCCGGTACTATGCCCTCCCCGGCGAATTCTACGTGAGGCACGTCAGCCTTCAAACGTAATCTATTACTAAAAATGTATCAAGAGTAGGTAAAAGCTTCCCTCCCGATCTTACAGCTTTGGAAATGGAAATCCTGATATACACATCCCTATATATAGAACGAAAGAAACGAAAAGTGCAATGAGAGAGAATCTAGCTTAACTTATTTATTCATTATTATTCTACCAAAGTTCCCATTTCTGTCCCTTCTCTAAACTCTAATACGATCCTCAAGCGTAGTAATGGCCTCTAGGACCCCGTACGGGCATGTCCTCCTGTATCTTTCGCAGCCTTCTCTCCTGCCGGTCCTCTCCGCCTCCTCGTGATCCCCCAGGTCGCGTTCGCTTCTGGAAGTCGACGGTCTAGAGATAGAAAATTTTAAAAAGGAGAATTTAAGGCGATTTAAAATGTATTACGTCAGTAGGATGTGGACTATATCCCCCAGGACGCTAGTGTATTGCGTGGAGCATTCAGATATCTCGCATATTGCCCTCAGGAGACAATCTCTACCTGGAAAACCGAACCTGGAGAAATGATGAAAAATTTAATGTTTGCATTATTAGTTAAAAAGTATATATTTGGATGGTTTTATCGTAACCATCCCCAAAGCAGACAAAGGAACTAAAAAAATTCTCGAAAAAGTGAAGGATGCTTAAATAACATTTCTGCTACAAATTTGTAGGTTCTCCAATAGATAAGATCTCCAATGTTAAGATAACGTAATAAAAATTTCGAAATAAATATATTGTAACGAAACGGCTTGCCGAAAACACATAAACACGTCTGGAACTGCCCGGGTTCGACGAATTCGTTCTAGAAGCGCCGGGAATGAACTCGTAAAGCCGAGACGTTTCGATACGATAGGATTCCCCGGAAACCCGAGGAGAATTTCCTGGAACTATCGAGAAACTTCTAGAAGTATCATACCTGCGTATAAAAGGAATGCCGGACCCAAGGCGAGTTAGTTGAAGAATCGGAGTGTAAATATTCGGCGAGAGGCCGCGCGCGCTAAATAAATAAACATCTGTGTGTGAAAATAAATTGAGTTAAGTGTTAGAATAATAAGTGTTGTTTAAGAAATAAATAAATTAGGACAATTCGCGTAGTGTTTAGTTTTAGTAAAATAGTAAAAACGTTACAATATGATCCATAAGCAATCCGACTTAACATTAATATTTTAGAAAAATGTGGAATACAGTGAACGAGAAATTTGGCACGAAATCGAAAAATATAATGAAAAAATCTATTGTATTATTTATCGACGAAAATGATCAAAATTTCAAAAATCCAGATAGTTACTGGTAAATACTGTGAATACTTTTTTCAACGGTTTTGGTCTCATTCTCAATAGTCATACAAAAACCGAACTCTGCCAATTTTACCACGAACCAATTCTGAAACTATCTTCATATCAACAAGTAATAACTGATACAGATGAAATTAGCCATATTTTAATGAATGTGTAGATAAATGAAAGATGGCGTAGTTTATGTCACTATGAGTTATACAAATTCCATCTTGTCACCTTGGATGTACTAACCCTTCTGGGTACAATAAATTAAGCAATGATAAATCACGAAGGCCGAAATGCACTAAAATGTATCTAATAAAACAAATGTTGCAGTCAATCGTTTATTATATCATTTCTACCCAAAGACATATCTTTTGTCTTCATAGAACGAAGATATTTGAAAGATGAATTATCATCTGTAACGGAAAGTCTAACCAAAAAATTAACTCAAGTCTGGAGGAGTCCGTTTTCGACGAATCGATTTCAGTTCTATACCCTTCGAGAGCGACGAGAATGTTTGGGCTGCGACATGCAGCAAGATAAAAAGAAGCCGCCAAACCGAGACAGAGTAGGTATAAACAGCGGAACGAGCCGACTAACTGACCTGAGCGGCCAGGTGCGGGATATAAAAATAAACAATTGTGTGATATAAGTTAGATATTAATGGTAGTTTTTAGTAGCAGAGCCGGCTTAACCCTATCAGGGCCCCTAGGCAATGCATTCCTCGGGACCCCTTTCCTTTGCCCGTACTTTTTAAATACATTTTTTCTATTACAAAAGTCGAGTCGATCAGATGGACTCCTTTGGTATACTATTACTTTCGACAACATGCGTCGAAAAAAGGTATAATATTGAAGAAGTATACAAATTTCCAAAAAGAAGTTCGTTGGATGAAACGTTTTCTTCCTTGTCGCGTGCACGGGCCCCTAGTTGATGCGGGGTCCCTAGGCAGTTGCTCAATCCGCCTTATGGATAATCCGGCTGTGCTTAGTGGAAACAAACTAGTTAAGACACTGTAACGAAGCCGATTTTAGAGAATTGAGGGTAGACCACCCACCGTACAGTTAATCGCAAAATCGAACCTATCTCAAATAGATGGCGGCCGATCAGGCGATGTTCAATATACCATCGTTTAAATATCAAGACTAAATGTATATAAGCCACTCGCCCCTTCCATGGTTCTCTGCCCGAGTTAATCCAAGGTGAGAACCAAGACTTGTTTATAGCAAGTCGATCCGTCTATCTGTCTATTGTAAACGTCACCGCCGTTAGTTATAAGCCGCCGAATTATTTGTTATATGTGAGTGTACGTAAATTGTGCATAGTTCCCGACCGATAGTCTTAAGCCGTCCGAGCTATTCGTAGTTATTCGTCTATTGTGAAAGCGTCCCCGACCGCTAGCTAGTAAGCTATATGTTATCTGTGATTTTTCGTTGTGAGCGTACCGACCGCTAGATATAAGCTATCTGTGGATGAACGTTTACTACGTGTTGAGAAAAAGTTAATTCCCGCCTACCGTATTCTCTCTCTCACACTCTCGCTCTCTCGATACGTAAAAGCCGCACTACCGAATATTAGCCACTGCACGTTTTCCTATCGTCTCCGTATTTAGCTATTCCTCTTTCATTGTGAAATTGTAAGGATAATTTTCCGTTTTCTCATTTTCAGCATTAAGAGGGTTTTTTTCAAATCTCATCCGTTTGCAAAGTATTTTACTTTCCGCATTTTCGCTTAGTTAAATAGTTTTGAATCTCTCCGATTTCATTTAGAATAAATTTTATTTCTCTCCTACGGTGATAATATTAATATTTTCGTATTTGTATGTTTCCTTTTCGAGATACATAAATAATTGTAAATAAGTTTTTGTAGTTCTCCGGTCTCCGTTCGACGACCTAAGCAGGTGTTAGTCGTACGAATTGTTTTCACTGCCGATTGGGAATAAAATAATTTTGGATTTTCTATTTTTGAACGTGTGTTTCATTTCTACAGACAACCCTGGTAATCTCCTGAGTTCGTAAATTACCCAGGCATATTCCCGAGGGAGAAAACCCTTAAAAATCTGGCGCCCGAGCAAAACCGTAAAACCGACTCTTAAAACCCTTTTCCGAACTCCCGAAATCCGTCCCAGCGCCAAATCTCACAAGTAACCGCGCAAAGCGCGTTACAACACTTCGCGTAGTGGAAGCTAATTCGAACTCGATTTCGAATTTAATTGAAATGTTATACATCAAAACTAAGATAACTTTATGAAAACATTATGGATTTTTGAAAAATGCTGGAACTAAAAATGTTCCATAAAAATTTCATCACAAACCTGATATAAAGACTCACGTAGCGGTTCGTCATGTCTATCCATGCTATCCACTTAATGTTTTTTTAAAAGACATTTAAGCATGGTCTAAAATATTTCTATTTATATGCAAGATGTCCCAAAATAGGGTAGACAACTAAGTTCGGTTTTTTAAATGGCAACCGCTTAATTTATTACAATTTTGGATTCGCCGCTAAATTGTCGATATAACTCTCTGGGTTTCTTAGATTTTTCTGCAATATGTTAATTTATGTGTCAAATTAGTGTCATGCATAGATCTACAGAAAAATTTATACAACCACAACTATTTAAGTTAACTTAAACCTTAAGCTTTAGCTCAACTTTGGAGATTTAGGTGAACTCAAAGTCGATGTTTATCGCCATTTACAATTTTTTTAAAAGACAGTTGCAAATGGTAGTACCTGAGTTTTGTCAAATGCAACTTCTCATATTTTATTGTATCATTGTGTGACATTTTTTAAGTGCATTTTGCTGAAATAAAGTTTGTGTAGTCTATTTTGTAACATTTGTTGCAAAATAAATGTGGATGTTTTTTTTGGCGTGATGTACGTCTTATAAATCGGTGTACGGGCTACCTACACTTCCCAGAAAACATTGTAACGTTACGTATCTATCTCTCTTCCACTACAGCGTCCGAGTGAAAAAGCCACCGGCACCACACAACCAATTAGAGCCATGAGGGAGTGAGATGGCGCATGTATCTCCCTTCCACTCGCTGCAGCCAGAACGCGCGTAGCGCGTACCCCTTCCGTCGCGCTCGCGAACCTAGCAGATCGCCAAATCGAGGAGAAATGTTTCCCCCACTAAGCGACGCAGAGACGTCACCTTCACAACTATTAATTTCAAGTTTCAAAAAGCCGAGCGTAGCTCAATCACGTCTTCAACTCTTCAAAGTCTCGGACCGACTCCAAACTGATTTGAACTCCCAAAACTAATTAACTAATACCAACTAATAGATAGCTGGGCCACAATGGCCCAGCCATCCGAACACTCTCGAGTCCTAGAGACTAGTCTTTCTCTCCAACTCGTTAGTCATTTCCAATAACTGAGTCTCAACTCTCCTTCTTTCTAGATTTCGAACCTATCCTGGCTTTCTAAACTCCCCACTTGAAAACTATCAATCTCCCACCATATGATGACGTCAGTAACGTACGCGTTGCTTCTTCTTCCTCTTTGAAAATTCCAAGGCGAAAGTCGGTCATAAATGGTTTACGTGCCAAAGTGAGACAGATTTTCGCTTTGTGCAATTTATGTACGAATTGATAATGACTAAACTAACCAGAGGATCGCGTTCAAATTCACACAACTTATGCTCACATGGTACCCCATCAATCTCTCAAAATCTCAAACTTCCATCTATTGTAGTTTTCGTCATAGGGCTATGGCGACACGGTGTCGCGAGCATTCAAATAAAAGTTACCTAACGTACTCATAAACAAACAAATATTTGACTCATCTCAAGCACAGTTTCGTATCGGGTTTTTTGACCAAGCTAATTGGGATGGAGAGTATGACGTAGCGATAATATTCGGACTTAAAATAGTAACCAAGGATTCAATTCGTTAGCTAATTTGTGATACGAAAAATCGAAACGTAACACATGTTAAAGTGCACCGTCGGAAGAAACTCTCACAGAATATGTCCAAGTCAGGAATAGAGTAAACCCAAGAATAGAATCAAACAAAGAGAACATTGGGCCAAATTTACAGCGACATGGATTGCGACCTGTATGGCGCTCAAAGAAAATATGGAAAATGTTTCGGAACAAAAAAAAAAAACAGTAAACTTTGTACAAATCAAAGGAGTGCCAATAGAGACTTGGCAACAGCATTTTAAAGAGCTTTATGATCCTGCAACAACGCTGAGTATAAACGAATATGAAGAAGATACATGCGCTACAATCAACGAAGAAGAGGTATAAGCACGACTTAAGAAATTAAAAAACAGAAAATTGATTGGGACGGACTGTATCCCCAACGAGCTCCTAAAATATAGAGGTCTAGAACTCGCAACGAAACTGTTCACAACTATTTCAAAAAATCTTAAACGAAACAGAAATACCAGGCGAATGGCATAATAGCATCACCATTTCCATATTTAAGAAAGGACATAAAACTTTTCCACAGAATTACAGGGAAATAATCCATTTAAATGCAACAATAAAACTATTCACGAGTATTCTCAAAGAAAAATTGAAAACGCAAATCAAGAATGCTGAAGAACAACAGAGTTTCACAGAAGGTCGCTCAATAACTGATGCAGTATTCGTAAAGGTAATCCACAACTTAAATGTCAATAACGTAACAAAGGGTAAAACAGGGGATTAATTAACTGAAAACATTCCAATACTGGAAGGAATTAGACATGGTGACAGCCTAAGTCCCTTTTTATTTAATCTCTTGATGGACATAATTATAAACAAAGTAACATCTCTTAACCTCATATATAGAATGCGCAACAAAAGAATTGGTACGGTGTGTAGTGCCGATGATGCAGCCGAAATCCCGAATCAGAAAACGACCTTCAGAGACAGATATGTCAGTTCTTCCCAAGTAAGCCGATAACATAATATGAAAATTTCTACGAGCAAAACCAAACATATGGCAATCGCGAAAGATCAGCTCAGATGTAGACTCGTGGGGGTGGACAATCCCATAGAATAGGTGAAGCAATTCAGATATCTGGACATAGACATATCAAGCACTCACGACCCAGTCAAAGACCTGAGGAGTCAGATTAACAAAGCATCCACACAAACATACCAAGTTTAAAAAAAAAAACGTTGGAGCGTTTTTAAGACAATTCTAAAATCTTACCTAAAAATTACGAGTAAAATGCCCTTTGCGCTTAACTGATTATGATAAAATTTATCTGGTCGCGAGTTTTTAGAGGCCCAGCCTAAATACACAATTTCAACCATTTTGATCATTGAACAATTGCATTTTGTTTTGTTATTGTTAAACTCCGTATTTTAAAGTACTAGGTTATACAATAATATTTTATTAAATACTGGAGTTATTTATAAAAAAGTTATAAAATTCAAAGTTTTACGCCCTGTATATCGAACACTGCAATTGAATAATTTCATTATAAAGGTTATTTGATTTTTGCTTTAAAAAATATATTATAGTCAACGTATTGACCTCTTTTAGCGTTCAATATGTATAATACTTGAGATTCATAATATATTATATACCTACTTAATATATTAAATTGACAAAATGTGGACTTTACTGAATACCTAAAGTACTAACTTTTAACTAAAATATTTGTACTACTTAGTTTTAAATTTTTAACAATAAAAAAAGGACTATGGAGCCAATACACATTGGTTCTATATTCCTTTGTACAGATAACTGTTCACCCCTTATAGGCCCATAATGCATATACTTATATTAATTACTGGCTATAAATAAATAACATACTTCTTTTATACTATCTAAAATACGAATCTATATTTCATTTTTTGATATATTTTTAAATCCATTGCTACCGCTTTTATTTTAAAATATTCCACCAAATTCTCTTTTTTAATTATAGGACAAATAAATGCTCATTTTCCCCGGTCTTTCTGTGGTCCGTTACCATCTGTGACAAGTGAGATTTATTTTTCTTTGATTCGTGATGAATAATGAAATTTTTCACACTTCAACACCTATTCTGTAGTATTTATTAAAAGTTCACAAGTAGAGACACATCTACATATTCCTAACCGAGCTAATCTCTCGGACAAACATACTTTTGTCATTTAACTTTACCTAAACATTTGACGCTGACTAATTCGTAGGTCTAATAGCAGAACTTAGGATCGAAAATAAATAACGTCTCTATCTGTGCACAACAGGATTGAATAACGCGAAAATTTCCCGCGAATATAAATATTATGGAGAGGTTTGCAACGTTTCCAGAATTTAATAATTCATGAGTTCACTCGATTGATGCAAAACGGAGTGTTTTTTAGGAATTACTCTTAATACCTTTTACGGCAACCGCGGATATTAATGGAGGATTTTTAATATTTGCATTCTGATTGTTCCAAGTAGAAATCTAATTAATATTGTCAAACAATTATTCGTCTCCACAATCTAATAAATATGCTTTTCAGTTCATTACATAAATAAAATTAATGGTTTATTGTATTTCCATTCGTAATTTACATTGCAAAACCAGAAAAAATTTCGACGACATAAATCTTCGTAACAAGCACCAACACAATAACACGTGTGTATTCAGTATGTGTGCTGCTGATTATCTATTCCTCATATAGCTCTTTTGTAAAATAGTGGATAAGTTCTAAGGAACAAATTTTGAAAGTAACACGCTAATCCGTCTAATTTCACTTGTAACTATTTCGTAAGAGTAGAAATCAGAGTTACTGTTCACTGGTCATTATGCTGACGATGAAGCCATCATAGCCGAAAATGCCTTTGAAGTAGTGCATATATTGCGAAAGTTATACAAGGAATATAACAAAAGGGGACTTTTTATAAACGCATCGAAAACTGAAAATCTGGTTATAGGGAAGGTCATGACTTTCTAATAGGGACAGAGGGTATCCTGGTTAACAATGAATTTATATATCTGGAGTTAAGCGGAAAAGAGGAAGTAACGACGAAATACGATCCAGAATGGGACAAACTAGAAGAGCTATTACATAAGTAAACAACGTATTGTGGAACAGAAATATTTCTAAAAACAGGGAAATTCGAGTGTATAAAACTATTGTACAAGGCATAGCAACATATGGGGCAGAGATGTGGGATATAAATAAAGGAAATAAATCGACAATAAACGCAGTAGAAATGGCTACTGACTACTGGCGACAATGTTGCTGACAGACTCGACTAATATAAAGTGAAAAATGACGATATAAGACAACAGATAGGTGGGTATAAGTGTGAAAATAACAGAAACAATAGAGGCCAGACAGTTAAAATGGTACCGACATTTGAATCGAATGGGAGGCAATAGCTGGCCAAAGAAAGTATTGGAGTGGATTGCGCAAACAAGAAGAAAAAAAGGAAGGCCAAGACGATCTTGCAGAGATGATGTCGAAGAAATGATGTAAAACAGAGGTTTGACGGATGAAGACTGCTAAGATGAAAGGAAATGGCGATCGGTATGCGGTAGACGACAGAAAAATCTGTATATATATATAACGGTTTTTTATATATAAAATCAGTTTACGCACTGTAATGGTTAGATTTCACAAGTCAACCGCCATGTTGTCGCGTTTCTTTTCATATTGTAGAGTTAGTTTAGCGTGGTCTCCATTTGTTAATACTATATTAAAGTATGAGTGGATATTGAGCTCTTTCAAACACCGTCGTGCTCTAAATAGAGCAAGTGCTTGAAAGAGCAGTTATCCACGAATACTTTACGCGATTTTATTTATTGGTACCATTTTTTATACCAAAACCAAATGCATACCCAATATGATTAATTTGAATGACACTCGGGACGTTTCGTGACGGCACGTCGCACGTCGTGCCACCAATCTTCTTGTTCCGCTACGGCCAAAAACGCTCTGTTATTGGTTGATATGGCCGTTGTTGATACGTTACCATGGCGACTTTAAAACACGCGCGTGCGAAAAAGCCCAATTTACGCACGCCAAAGCATGTTTTAAATAGGCAAAATAGCGAATAAAAAAACTGTAAAAGTCTGCGTCGGACCAGACGATAGAAGTGAAACTCCTTTGGCTATATGCACACACATGCGCGCGCGCTCACTGACAGACAGGATATATAAATGAAATATAAGACAACTTTTTTTTGCTGCCGCAACGCTTGCACCGGTCCGCTCGAGGTGATCTCCCATTGTCTCGCTGGCCAACTTTTCCCATCTCATCATCTCCGTCATCATCCCGTGGAAATCTCGCTGCCTAAGGAACGACGTCACTAACATGGCTCGCCACTTTGCCCATGGTCGATAATAGTTGTCGATATGCTGATGTCAGAGCTTCGCCGTCCCTGCTAACCGCGCCTGCAACAAAGTTTTCTTCTCTAAATCTGTCCAGTCGTAGATCGCCCCCAAGTTGATCAATCTTTGAGAGCCACCGCGGTGTCTCCGGGCTGCTGGGGTCGGTAACTTCCACCATGTTCATCGCCAAAGACGGTCGAAGTCGAGTACTCGCCTGCTCCACTCCGGATTCCTCGCTGCGGCTCAATCCGACCGTTGCTGTCTGCCCCGACACATTCAGAGCAACAATGGTCGCTTGTTGCCTCGCCGCTTCCACTATCTAGTGCTGGAGTCCTCCCACGACCGCCTTCACGATGGTCTTCACAGATTCGCGCGTATGCCGCCTCGAGCCCGTTCGTCTTGTGTTCGAGAATTACCACCCATTCGCCGCGGAACCAGTCTCCGTGCGCCGTGGGCTTTCATCTCTCCCGGTGTCTCCATGTTCTCATCTGAGGTGAGGTGAGGCACGACGCGTCCTCACTTTTCTCTATGTCCATGTCACGTAATTAAACAATACAGCTCACCGTTTTTTCGCCGCTCGAACTTATTGTTTCTCGCCGTTTGAGGTTAGGTTAGGTGTCAGCTGTCCGAAGGTCTAGACGCTCTCCGGTGTTGCCACGTTGACCTCTTTGGTAGCATATGTAAACGATTTGGCGATCGGCTCGGTTCGCGGGCGCGATGGAAGAGGTACACTTTACGCGCATTCTGGCAACACGGCTTTGTCCTCGGATTACTTATCACGAGTGACGCGGTTTCTCGATCAACACCCCATCCCAATGTATACAACGTGCGCAAGAAGTTTCACTTCAAAAAAATAAATTATTTTGCATAATTGATAGTTTTTAGTAGTAAAATCAGCCTAACAACAAAATGATAAACTGCTCTCCGCCAGATTGGCTTGACTAATTTGAAGTTCTGTCTCCGCCTCGAGACTATTTCCAAAATGACATTTGTTTCGTATTTTGCATTTATATTTTAAACGTTTTCGAAATCAGGACTTTTTATTGAAACAAGATCATACTACATACTTATCTTTGTACGAAATAAGCCTAAGAAGACAATAATGGGGATGTATGTTAATGAATTATAATAGAAATATTGTGTATTAAATGAGATGTCGAAGACAAGTATTGAAGACAAATAACAGGTTGATGGCGAAAAATTTTAGACAATCAATGATGTGTCAAAAATTGTAACTTATATTTTCATTATTGTTATTAATAATATATTTGTTAATTATCACTTGTCTTACGCACACCCATTTGTTAAATCAGATTAACAATAGAGGAATATTATATAATTATCACGATTATAGTCATACATGTTATTGTATTTCATTGATGATAAACTTCTTCAATTATAAACGATTGTAATCGTTCACCTAACCAATAAGTTGAGAATAAATTGAGTTATAAGAGAGACGAGAACGAGGGAAGGCGAAACGGAGATGGAGAGGGGGAGAGATAGTGCGAGAAAGGGAAAGAGGGGAGAGACAGGGGTACTAACATACATCACTAATGCAATGTAACATTAGATAGACTCTAAAATTTAATAAGTTGAATTTCACTCAGATTCACTTCTGTCGGCTATCACTGAGAATGTCATCTTGATTTTCTAATTTGGTATTTTTTCAAATTAAAATTAATTATCTGAGGGGTGCAGGGGGTCCGACGTCTTCGATTTATTTTTTAATGGCAACCCATTTCATTGCGTGTTGCAAAAGCCAGCATTTTGTTACCTACACGAAGGGTACTAATATTTTAAATAGAAATAAAATAAGAATGACGATTTTGGAATGCCAAAATTCTTCGGGATGAGACGTTTGGTTGCCGCCGTTTGGCCGTCGCCGTTTGGACATAGGGACGTTTGGCCGTCAGGACCTTTAGACGTCGGGACATTTGGCCGTGGCAAATTTGGTCGTTTGTTGCAAACACCTTAAATACAGGGGGGCAAGGGGCTAGGGTAATACTTTTTCGTGGATTCTGTTTATAATTTAATGACAATTATTATATGTTGCAGTTTGTAAGACAGGGTAATTGATATATGAATGAAAATACAGTGAAACCTACCCATACCTATTTAACGTATGTTTGCAAATTTTATCAGTGGATAATAAAATGAAAAAATTAGTGAACAAAATAATTTATATAGATGTATTTTATAAATAAATAAACATAAACTAAATGAATCCGAAATAAACAGGACAAACAGGTACTCACCAAACATTAGAGTTAGAATTTCATGTCAAAACCTTTCTCATTATTAGAAATATATATTTTTTCGATAGACATGATATGTATGTATTAAAAATATCTAATTTACATAAAATGAATGTTTCTATATCTAATAAATCGTAAACGGTATCACCGTATAAATGAGACGTAGGTAAACTAGAAAAATGATTCCCAAAATATCAATTACGATAATTATGAATATTTATAATTTCTAATATTTTTGTTGTTTCTTCTCTTGATTTCCAATAAGCAAAATACATCACCCTAAAAATAAAACGTATAAAAATGCATAAATGATAAATTGAATTAAATAACAAACACATACCTTTTGGGGAAAATTTAACATTTTTATATTCATATTTGTGGGTTAAATAATATAAGTTAAAGCAATTGTATTGTGAGATATAATAATTGTCATTTAATTATAAACAGAGTCCACGAAAAAGTATTACCCTTACTCTTACCCCTTAATATAGTGTTTAAGGTGTTTGCAATAAACGACCAAATTTTCCAAGGCCAAACGTCCCGACGTCCAAACGTCCTGACGGTCAAACTTCCCTACGTCCAAACGTTCCTATGCATCACTATGCAACATATTCTAATTGAGCACTGTTGGCTATCTGATTTTGATCAATGCAGCGAATATATTCGATCTCAGCATTATCAATACCTTGTGGGATTGCATGTTGTATCTCGCTACAAATTCTTTGTTATTAATATCTCTTGCTCATCCCGAGGTGCGAGCTCAAGCAACGGGGAATTTTGGGCAAGATTACAAACAGCTAGCAACTATGAGAACCAGGAGGTGAAACCTCAGTGGAACGACTTGAAGAAGTCTATCATAGATAACAAGTGATGGACAATGGGTGTGTAGACGCCAATAAAAATCAACAGTGGATAATGAAACTTATGGATAAAAAGGAGCACAGAAGGACAGGAATAATCAATGGTATAAGGAACGGAATAAGACGTCAAAAGCATAATGTCGAAGACCGAAGGAACAATGGTTATCAGGGCAATGTACTGGAATTGAGACTCTACAGCACACACATGATATGTTTAACTACTACGAGAAGATAAAAGATTGTAGGAAAATATAATATAAGCAATGTAGAGATATATCGAAGGACGCTAATAAAAAATCTAGTAAACCCTGAGAAAACAACACAACGGTGAAAGAAGTACTTAAGTGGCGGTTAGGTCAAATTCAAAAAACAGAAGGCTACTCAGTGCGATGACTATCTCTTTATAAGCATATTGTCTCATGTGCTCAAAGTGTTTCTCCGTATAATCCATATTTGCATATATGCTAGATACGAGGGACAGTTTCGTGATGCGCAATTCAGATTCAGAAATGGAATGGGAACTTGTGAATCTCTATTTTCACTCGACATTCTGACACAAAGTTGGACCAACGTGAAAGCAGATATATACGATTCTTTTACTGATTACAAAAATGCTTATGGCTGTATCTTAAGTCAAAAGCTGACCCAGATTGTCAAATCCACGGGTTTCAATGCAGGAGGTTTGCGCATTATCACTAAGTTGTATTGGAATCAAACCGCAAAAATCACAATAGACGAAGCAACATCTGCAGAGACAAAAATTCGAAAAGGCGTTAATCAAATGTGTCTCATATTCGGCTTCGTTGTTATATCTATTCCGAGGTGGTATTCCGTGAGGCACTTGAGAATGAGGAAGGGGGTATCAAAATTAACGGCACCCTCATTTACAACATACGTTTCGCTGATGATAAAGTAGTGCTTGTGGATAGCTTTTCACATTTCCAGAATACGATCAACCTTGTTGTCGAGTGTCCTAAGTCTAAGGGTGAATGTAACCAAGACTAAGATGGATGTGGACAAAGACACCGAGATATGCTATGTCTGAATTATCAACGAGTCTATGAAATATCTTGATGGCATCGTTAATTAGATCAGCATGAAAGTCACGAGCTACCATTAAATAACGTAAGCTGCAGTACATCGGCACGTTATGAGACGAAAGCGACATGAGCTCCTCCGACTTATCATTGAAGAAAGAATCGCAGAAAATCGATCCGTCATAAGGCCACAGAATTCAAAGATTTGTGGTAAAGGTTTGGATATCTACAGAAATTTAGATGCAGTATAGTGCACTATCAAAGCCAAGCGGATCGCCAACCTACCAACCGCCAACCGAAGGGAGACGGTGTCATAAGAAGAAGAAATTCTCTAAACTCTCCAGCCTATTTACGTGTGTATGTATTATTTATTGTTTTGTTAATCCCTCAACAATTAATCTAGCATTGCTAAATTGTGTCTAACCCAGATTAAACACAATCTGGTAATCTGATTGGTGAGGCAATCGGACTCCTTCCCCCTATTCAAGAATTTGGGAATACCACATCTAAGTACGAGCGAACAGGTGCTGCATAATCTGGAGGTACACTATCTTATTGGAAGAAGTCATTTGCTAGAAGATCAGGTTTCTCTAGATCCGGATACAAAACCATTAATGTAGAAGTATGATCTTATTGAAGTAAATTCAAACATCTTTCATCGGTCAAGTTCACGACAAAAAAATAAGAACATAGAACCTTTCCAACGATTAAGCCACACCACATTCTTTCTGTCGCACCGCACCACTTTCTGTAGGTTTTTACTAAGTCATTCAGACATACATAGGATTTCTCGATAAATTACTAACGATAGTTTTGTGCATTAACATTGCAATTGATCGCTAAACTGAATTCGCCGGTCAAAGTTGTTTTTGTGGACTTGTGGAAACGCTGCCGTGTTGATTGATCACATTCTTGCACTGCCAATAAAATGTTAAGTTGATCATTTGCTTGTTATGCGGGTCGTCGTGGCTTAGGAAGGTCACTGTTCGCAGTATTAAGGTTCAACTCAACGTACCATGCTTTGGTTAATACAGATTAACAAAGTATATATTCGAAAATATGTAAAATTGTAGAGATCACCTAAATTAAACAAAATGACAAACGGTAGATAAGAAATGGTATTATTAGTGAAATTTTGAGGGCAACATAAAATAAAATTTAGGTCTTTTGGGCTACTGTCAGCTGAATGGGACTGATCAAGGAGTCAGCGATGTACAAAAAATTTAATTTAGTTATTTGAGCACGTTATCATTTACACGAAACTAAACATTTTAAAATTTCAAAGTCAGTTATTTTATTTAAATTCGACATATTACTCGAGACATAAATTTTGTGTATGTAAAAAATATGCGTTTCACATTCCTTCAAAAAAATGGGGGTTCAACTTAAAAAACTGTAAAAATTAAAGTCATCCTACTTACACGAATCACCATGTACGAGTATGTGTAATTAAAATTGGAAAAATTACGAAATATAAAGAATATTAGACGGGTTCAGGCGTTTCTTTCAAAAGCTATTTTTTAGATTTGTAACGAATTCATCATGTACCACTTACGAAAGCACCTCTTTGTCTTGTTAAGAAGATTTATTTCGTCACAATTTTTTCTGTGGCTTCTTACATTAGGAATGGAAAAGCCGAACATGTTCCATTACTTTTAAATTAAAATTCTCTTATGCTTACTCTTCTATCCTCCTCTGGAGGAATTCGTACAGGATAGTCCTTTCGGAGGAAGACGTCTCATCTGAGACCAAAGGAGGATATTCGAATTCGGTCTCGTTGGTCGGTTCAAAATACTCAGCAGCGAAAATCGTATTGAAAAGTATCTCGCCTGGAGTTGGGGTCGGTACCTCCAAAGGGACTGCCACAGTGAGGATGAGCTAAAAAAACAAAAATGAATGAATTGTGTATTATGTATCTGAATATAACCTTGATGGAATGGTTTACAACACAAATTATTGTAATTAAAAATCTCCAATGAATTAAACACGCAATACGTTGTACTGCGTTGCCACATATACGGCTTATGTACTATAAATCATCGGCGAAACAATTGTCGATTATTTCTAAACTTTACCCATAAAAGTGTGAGCTTCAGTTTGTTGAGTAATGTCTTTGTAAAATATTGTCATATTCATTATTGTCCGATAATTTATGCTAAATAATAGTGAATGTGATTCGTTAAAAATCCTTTTAATGAGACATTAGTTTATTTTTTTTGTAAAAACTACACAATTAATCTGAGAATTAAATAGTTATGTTATTTAGGTGTCTAATGTTAGGCATTCTTAACAAACTGATTTTATATGATATTTATCTAGCTTCCTTAAAGAAAATAGGTGAAAAATGAGTAGCCTATAAGTTTCTAAATACATATTATAAGCTTCCAGTTAGACATATAGTATTGCTAGGAACCTTTAGTGCACTGAATCTGTTTGAAAGTCATCAAAATTTTCATTTCTGAAATGGTTGACAAAGCATGAAATCTTCCGGGAACTTTCTCGAGAAGCTGTGCAGTATGTCTCAAATGGATGCAACTTGGTCTTGAAACTTAACTTTCAATTTCAATTACCTGATTGTAAACCTCAGAAGCGCCCGGAAAGTGAAAATATGGATTATACACCGTATAACCCCTCGAAATCCCAAACAGCGCCGAACAAATAATGAACGCCCTACAACTCGCCCCATTTCCGATATCGAAGCTTCTTAATCTCGATACGTTTTCGCCCTTTGACATGTCTGATCTTACGATATGTATCTGTATCGATTCAAGTCTTGTAAGTAACTGAAGCCGTGTCAGGTTAAGTCTTTCACATCGTATTGTTTTATCGTTAACACTTCCGACGGTGTTAATTCTCATGTCAACAGTCTTCTGGAGGTATATCAAAATGTAGCCGTTTAACTGTTATCACAGTGGTCACAACAGAAAAAGGAAAACTTTGGAAATAAAATATTCTAGAGCTAGCGTAGTGGTTGGTGAATGACACTGCAATCTGAATTAAATGCAAATTATTTCACACCCGTAGATATACACACATAATTTGAATATTATTTGTTATGTATAACATATAATATATTATATATATATAATTACTATTTTATGTATAAATATATATAAACATAAAAAAGAAAATGAGAAATAAAGGAAATAACTAAGGAGTGGGGGAAAGCCAAGTAATAACAAAAATATAACAGAACATTACTGCATTGCTATCTATGAAGTCTTGTCAACGTTACTTTAAAAACGTATAAAGTAATACCCCTCCAGATTTACAAGCGTAACAGAAACAACAGATCCCATGAATAACCTTAAGCCAATATAGAGTGTGAATGGAATTTCAACATGTCTGAAACTCAATAGAGAGAGACGACGAATTAAATACACAATATAAGTACTATTTTATCGTATTCATTTTCAACAGAATGCTTGCAGTTACAGGTTGCAGCGTTCAGTTGTATCCCAGAGTGGTGTTCTAAATATATGAATTTCTGGAACATAGAGCAATTAATGCCCAGAAGTCGTTGGTAAAAATTTCTAATCCTTCATAAACTGCACAATGTTGTACAATGTGTGGCAAGCATTTTATAGCAGATTAGGGTTATGATCTAGATAGATTCTAATGATTCCTGAACTTTGTTAGATTGAAGATATAGAAAATATTTTAAAACATCCAAGTATTGCAAATATTAAACAACAGATTTACAAAATTAAATCTAGAAATTCTTATAGTGGCTAATTAGCTAGGTAGGTGTTAAAACTAATTTCCTAGCTGAGTTAGTTACAATATTTAAAAAAGATTGTGAATCTGAGTTGTTTAAACTAAAAAGTGTGAATTGAAGGATTCTGAAGTTCGCTAAGTAGCTACTAACGAGAAAATATCAAAGAGTCCTCTAAATGATTTCGAGTTCATTCAGAATCAAGACTACGAACATTGTGTTTAAAATATGATACCACTTGAAATAGAATAATACAAATATTGTAAACCAGAAAATTTTACAAGAAGCATATTCTTCATGCAGATGTGAAAACACCTGATAAATGCAGATCTAGTGATAGCAGCAAAGAATAGAAAACCGGTAGAAATATTCTAAGATATGTAATACGGCCCTAATAAAACTATATCTTTCGTATAAAATGTAAACCATAATTCTGTAATGTCAGTTGCAGGTTGCTTACGGGTGATTAGCACACTGACAAAATGCGTTGTAACAATAATAGAGCTGCGGTTGTCTAAACCTCGTCGCGTAGTTCAGTATAGCCAACAGAGCCATAATGGTAACTGAACCACAGGACAAGGGTGGGCTAGTGTTGTTAACTCAACAACATAGAATGGATCAAGCAATGGTTTACTATTCAAGAAATTTTATATAGTATTAAATTGAACAATTATTTAAGTTAGCAATCAACCCATTACATTCCTTGAAATGCGGTATTATTTTAGGACAATTTACTAAAGATTTTAAAACAAACAAATTCATATATCAACATATATGTGATCGCGGTATTATTTCATGGTAATTAACTATGAATTTTAGATGAAGCACATTCAGAATTAGTTTTAAACTTTTAATAAAATCTATAATTTATCAGCAGAAATGACATATTGGAGAAATGTTGTGGTTTAACGTTGCAGGATTAAATGAGAAATGAAGAAATTAGGAATAAAATGTCAGCTATAAATACTATTGTGGATAATATATATGGAAAACAGTTAAAGTGGTATGGGCACTTACCCCGAATGAATTACGAAAGAATACCAAAAATGGTATGAGACTAGACAAATAAATAGAAGAAGTAGACCACGAAGGAAATGGATAAACAATATAACTAAGAAAATGGAAAAAAGGGGTTTGTAGGAATAAGATTGGAATAACAAGGAGATGGCGTTTGGGATGCGAGAAGCGACAATAATGCTGCAAACACTCGCAAACACTATACGTACATACATATATCTATGTATAAAAAAAAAGAATTGCTGTTTGTTTGTCTCGCAAAAATTCGAAAATGGCTGGACCGATTTTACTAATTTTGATCTTGAAATATTTGTGGAAGTTCAGGGAAGGTTTAGGCAGTGAGAAACATACATAATAAGTAACGAAAATACTAAAAAAGGTAGGTTTTGTAATTTTGGGAACAAATCGCCAAGGCAACCAATCAAACCAATGAAAGTATAATGTCTGTTAGTTGTCACATAAATAAATTTCAAGACGATTATTGAAATATATCATCAGTTTGTCAGTGCGCGAGAACTTTATTGATTATAAAATGGCAAAGAGAAGACGACCTGACATAGGTCGACGAAGTCAATCAAATGTGCGACGAGCTACCTCACGTGTAAATCGCACTAGTGAGAGAAAGATAATGATAACATTCGTATTGGTATGACAGAATTGCGTTCAACAGTGAATAATTATGAAGTAGATAGGCTTAGAATGGAACGAGTTGGGGCACATCAAACAGAACAGCAGCGAGCACGACACAATGAAATAGAGCGATTCCGCAGACGTAGTGTTCTTGTAAACCTGGAACGAGTAGCATTCCACTACGACCCGGAAATAGATTATTGTGCCGACCAATCCGTAACGATTGGAGAAATGACAATCATTTGTTAATATTGTAAAGCGTTAAAATAATATTCCGTGTCGAGAAGTGATCATGCGGTTTAATAAATGGACAAAGAAATTATAGGTCAAACCGCAGGAAGTGTGGAAGGGCAACCGTAGACACGTGTTTCTGACTGTTGGTCGTCATCAGTACGGTGCAGCCTGTTCAAAAGGGTTTGGAATAAGCGATGGAAAACAAACACAAGGACACCACACAAGGGGCCAACCGCACATTTGCGGTTTCGGCCAGATAGTCAAGGATTGTTCCTTGACTATCCTTGTTCCAAACCCTTTCGTACAGGCTGCACCGTACTGATGACGACCAACAGTCAGAAACACGTATCTACGGTTACCCTTCCACACTTTCTGCGGTTTGACCTATAATTTCTTTGTCTATATATATATATATATATATATATATATATATATATATATATATATATATAAGGAACACTGTTATAGTTGGGGATGCAGTCGGGGTCCGTAAGTGTTTTCAATAAAACTCTTGTTTGTTTGTCGACGTTTCGGAGATGTTTAGCTCCTTCATCAGGACATCTATTTAAAAATTAAATCAATTTCATAAGACATAAATCTGAGTGTTATGATTCGCTTACCAAAATGAGTTAAGACGGCGAAAAAAGGCTCCCATGTAAATATTAAAGGAATCGATGCGATAACGTAAATAGTAAATACCTAGGTGATATCAACCAAGACGACAGTGACTTCTCGAGGTCTGAAGGTGGTTTCAAGGTTGGATTTCTCTCGGCGATGACCTTTGACATGCCATTGGTTTTCCAAAAATTCGCGGGAAAGAAATTTTCAATTACGAGGGTACGCAACACACCTTGCTCCTCTCAGCCGAGACATCTCTCACTTGTCTCCGGCAAAGACGACACAACAGGAGCCCCCAGGTCCCACACTCGATCTCTAATTGAAACAGCGTCTACTTACACTACAGTCCAGCTCTATAGGCTCTCACTACGCGATCATATATATATATATATATATATATATATGAGTCTTGACTGTCCTAATGTATGCAGTTTCAGTAGGAGATGATTCTCCGTCTAGGGTTGCAGTCAGGATAGGGTGGGCAAGAAAGAAAAAGCTCTTTTCAAAATAGCCAAGCTTTCGGAGCGATTTTGGCTCCTTCCTCAGGGCATCTAGTGAGAAATTTTAATTAGAAAAAATGTTCATTTACCATGATTATGTTTGAGACTCACTTGTATACTTTGTCCAATCCGAACTGGAACGGTAACAAAAACACTTAATGGCTTTTTAAGTGGTGCCTCCTGGTCGTCCATGGGCGTAACATTACGGATAATAACTCTAACAATGAATTCACTTTCAAATAGTATAAATAAATGGCACACACATACACACACCACTGCTTCTCGAGTATAAATGCCGAAGAATAAGAACACCTGCTCCATAGAAGACGAAGAAGACACAAACGAAATACCGCTGTGGTAAAAAAAATTTTACGACCCAATGGACCCTTTAATTCTTTGTCTGTAGATATCCATACATTCACACATACGATTTTACTTGGGCGACTGCACAAATACGTACACCTGCATTTTAAAATATACCAGTGCGTTTCTGAATAAGCAAAGAAATAAGTCCCATGTGTTTGGTATAGAGCTAACGGGCTCTTTTCGAATGTCCTCGGTAAATTCAGATTTTGTAGTTTGTTTCAATTGCTACTGGTTAAAGTTTACAAGCTAATATATGAGCTACCTCTGTGTTAATGTAACCGTAATGTCAGTAAGCGATATTTATTATTGCTAGTTTCATATATTAGCTTGTACAAGTGAGTCTCAAACATAATCATGGTAAATGAACATTTTTTTATAAGTAAAATTTCTCACTAGATGCCCTGAGGAAGGAGCCAAAATCGCTCCGAAAGCTTGGCTATTTTGAAAAGAGCTTTTTCTTTCTTGCCCACCCTATCCTGAGTGCAACCCTAGACGGAGATTCATCTCCTCCTGAAACTGCATATATATATATATATATATATATATATATATATATATATATATAAGCCTTACCCGGCATGCGTCGCAATGCCACGTAAAGTTTAAAGAAAAAAGATAAATAAAAATTATAGATGACCCGGTGAAATTCCTATCATCTACATATATTTTTGAAAAATAATGTCAAAACAATACAAAATTTTTATCTACATTGAATTAAATGCAATACAGTTATACACATAATCAATTTAAGGCTTTCTGATCTACTATATTTTCCGTCTTTTTTGCGGTGCGTAAATTTATAATGATGGTTTTACGACTCGCGAACACGCGACGTATATTATCTTTTTAAATTTTTAATAAATAATTTATGAAAAACTACCCTGAAATTAGGTATGAAATTTTCCTGTACAATATGCGTTGCACCAAACGACGTCATTTAAAAGCAATTATTATACGTTTGGATGTTGGCCAAGAAATATTTAGAGTCATTTCCCACCCCAGAAACTAAAGAAGGTAATGGATCTGGTGGTGGGAACAATTACGGCAATTTTACTTTACCACCAGCACAACATAATCCAGTAGCTTCACCGCTGCATTTTAACGCTTTACAATATTGACAAACGATTGTCATTTCTCCAATCGTTACGGATTCTTCGGCACAATAATTTATTTCCGGGTCGTAGTGGAATGCTACTCGTTCCAGGTTTAAAGGAACACTGCGTCTGTGGAATCGCTCTATTTCATTGTGTCTTGAAGTGCGCTCCATGTTTTGGGCATTTCTTGCTCGTATTACGTGCATGACCATCTTGGTGTTGATTCTGCCATGTCTTTTTCAGCTTGTCTAAGTAGTTTTTTGTTTGTTTTTTATTTTTACCTTTAGTTCCATTCGTCGGTAATTCTGTTCGGTCTGTTGTTTGGGTTTCTTCACTTCCGGTTTTGGGTCTTGTATTTGTACCTCATAGACTTGTTTCTTGGGTGCTTTATTCGTTTGACGTCAGGTACAGTCGAATTGTCTTGTAGTTTTCCTCGATCCTTTTGAAATAGTGTGATCTTATATAATTGTGCTGATCGTCAAACTCAAGTTCATGGAACGCCTCGTGGTTCTCTTGGGCTTTCCCCCATAGTGCTTTTAGGTGATCAGTCCTATTTGGAGGTATTCCTTGGTTTTTCTTGCACTTCCGTCTTTCTTGCAATTATTATGTAGTTATATGATTTCTTGGGCTATTTTTTCTTGTTCTTGAATCAACTCATCTGCTTGTTTTATCTTGTCGTAGTTGAAATTGTGAATTTTTAACTTAATTCTGTAGAAAAAGTGGCTGTGACTTACTCAGGACTTTGCTTGTCTTCTTGACTTCCCGCCGTGTTGGCGTCGAAGTTCTTGAAGTTTTGGAGTTGTAATCACTGGCGGCTTTTCCTCCGGCTGCAGTGACTGGATGTGTCCGTCGTTTCAAATTTGTAGAATTCGTAGACTTGGTGTCCTGGTGAAGTTGCTTTGACTTACTCAGGACCCTTCTTGGTTTCTTGACTTTCCGCTTTTGTGTTGGCGTCGTGTAGACTTTGTAGACTCGGTGCCCTGTCGATCTAAATGCTGTTGTATAAGATGTGTTCGAACTCGTTCGATTCCATTTTTTACTGTTAAACGTAATTCTGTCATACCAATACGAATGTTATCTGTCTCTCACTGGTCGTCAGTCGTCAGTGCGATTTGGACGTGAGAGCTCGTCTCGTTGCACATTTGATTATCTTCGACGACCTAAGTCCATCTTCTACTTGGCATTTTAAAATCAAAAAAGTTCTCGCGCACTGACAAACTGATGATAGATTGTAATAATCGTCTTGACATTTATTTATTTGACAACCAATACTTTCATTTGTTTGATTATAAATGTCAAATTAGAAAACGTACCTTTTTCAATATTTCCCTTACTTATTATTTATGTTTCTCACCGAAAAACCTTCCCTGAACTTCCACAAATATTTCAAGATCAAAATTAGCAAAATCCGTCCAGCCGTTCTCGAGTTCAAGCTAGACAAACGAACAGCAATCCATTTTTATATATAGCATCGTTAAACCAGTGCGATGTAGATGACGTACTAACGGGATCAAACTCTCTAACTGAGCTGTCAGAGCTCCGTCGGCAACTCGAGCTACTTTGTCTAGCTGAAGATTTCAGTTTACATAAGTGGCACACGAGTGCGCCACAATCAATCATCCCACATATGGATAACCCAATTTATCACAATCTGACAGATATTCAAGAGAGTCGTTTATCTGTTTGGGGTAAATGTACACAACTTCAACAGCATTTCTGGAAACGTTGGTCAATTGAATATATACATCACTTACAACCAGGACACAAAGGGCGAAAACCAGTACCCGATTGAAAGAAGAGCGATTTAGTCATAGTAAAGGAACATAACACCCCACCGTTACAATGACCGCTAGCGGGCGGCACTCTCGTTAGAAGTATTCCAAAGCTCTATCTCTTACCACTCGGCGACGAATCACATTAACTCATAAATATACATATCATTAACCCCTTATACCCATATACTAATTATTAAGATGTAGGTCCCTTTCAGTGTTTGAGTACCTAGTATTAATTGTCCTTAATTGCATTAAGATAAGTTGTTTAGTATAGTACGCCATCATTAACTCGATATCCTATTTTTTAAACTTTGAAGCTGTTCACTTTAACGCGCGTGAGGATGTTGGAATTCCGACAATACCTTTGTTTTATTTATTACCCTATGCAATCTCCTTTACCCCTATGCAATGACCTTTACCCAGTATGAGAACAAAAAGGGTTGTTTGGACACTGACAGAAAGAAACAAGACCTTATTCACAACGCCTCAATTCACTAGCATTCATAAAGATTGTACACAAGTTCAGGTAGAATATAGTTAGTGAAAATATACGTTTTAAACGTAAAAGCTTCCACGTTTCACTATTCAACGAGTCGTGGGTGCAGCGGAAACACACCATTTCATTGCATTGGCTAGGTGCAACGCCAAGAAGGAACAACGTCTTGCCTGATCCTTCGAGTCGAACTTACCGAACGTAAGTTCATATAGAGTTGCAGACCGCAACAAAAACAAACAAACTAAATTTTATAACGCCGTACAATTTACCTTTAAAAAGTAGACAATAGAAAAAAAATCCTATTGGTTACACTTCCAGCCATCCGGAATCATTTGTTTTGTACGGCATATAGTTTTTATTAATTACTGTTTTAAAGCACAGTATGGTAATGCCCTAAAAATCTTTTTCACCGTAGAATTCCTCTTTGCATAGATTTTTCTGTCGCAGTTGTATGTTCCAAGAAAAAATGTGCTACATGAAAAAAATATCATCGTTTCATGAAGAACCACTGAGACTTATTAAATTTGATGTTAGGTCAAATCACCAACACCATACCTCACTTCATACCATAGTCGGAGGGGATTGCGTCCAGGTTCTCGTCCCTGGATATGGAAAATATGTACAGAGTTTGCGAATGATGAATCTGTATAAGTATAGAAATTAGAATTGTATAAATGCCATAGAGTATCAAATGACCTATAGTTTGGGGTAGAATTTTCGGGTTATCATTCTCCTGGCTTCTTTATAATTTTCCATTATTTTTTATGGCAGTAGGTTCTACGTGAATATTTCTTATATTCTATCAATATGACAAATGATATACAAATATATTTTGTCAGAAAAGCCCCCCTTAGGAAGGTCCATCACTATGGGGTAGGTCTCATCATCTCGTCTGAATTAGAAAAATCAGTCGTAGACTTCATTCCTCCAAGAGGTCGTGTCATGCTGCTTAAACTATGCAGAGCTCATTGAGTTATGAACATCATCCAAGCATACGCACTATCAAATGATACAGATGACATAGTTGAAGAAATTTATGCTAACATTGAAGAAGTTATGAAACTGACAAAAACAGGAGAAATCACAATAGTGCTTGGCGACTTTAACTCTAAGGTTGGAGACGATGTTGCGGGAAGATACGGCCTAGGAGGATGGAATACAAGAGGAGATCTCTTGTACAGTTTTGCTGCGAGCAACAGTTTTGTGTTGCAAATACATTTTTTAAGCTCCATTCAAGACCTTTATATACCTGGCGCGCACCTGCTGATCGCAACCGACGAATTATAAGGAATTAAATCGATTTCATTGTCATAAAACGTGAATATAAGAAGTTCATTAAGACTGTCGAAACATATCTAGGGGCAGACATCAACAGCGCCATAGTGCAGTTGTGATGGATATAAAAATGTTGATGTTAAAAAATTGGATAACCCAGCGGTAACATCACAAGTCAGCCAAAGCCTCTAAAACAGTAGAAAACAGTAAAACTGTAGAAATAGCTGGAGTCTGGAGACCCAGGACAGAGTAAAGATATAGAGCCTTTGTGAAGGAAATTGAAGGAAACGCTAATCAAGGCCCAGGAAATTGATATCGGATTTGTGAACAATATAAAAAAACAGGAATGGAAGACTGATGAGATTTTGACTTCTGATGACTGAACGGACCAAACATAAGTCGAAAAGTAATACTAAATAAGCCGAACTTAACAGAAATATTCGCGTGCAATGGAGGGAAGACAAGGAGAGTGGGTTGGCAGGTAAATGTGATAAGATAGAAAGTTTCCAAATGAAACATGATATTCTTAACGTACATATGAATATCAAGCAACTTACAGGCAGACAACGAAAAAGGTACTTTAAACACACGACCGGATTCTCTCCCACATCCAGATAAAACTAACGAAAAGGGCCCCGAAATCACTAAACCCAAAATTAAGCACGTAATAAAACTTCAGAAGAACGGAAGAGTTGTAGGTCCCGACAGCATGCATGCGGAAACTCTTAAGCGCATAGCTTCCGAAGATGGCACTAGTCAAAACCTTATTAAGGAAATTTTCAACCTAATCTAACAAACCGGTAAAATCCCGTCAGACTGGCTTAAGTCCGCATTTATTTCTACCCGTCATTCATACCCGTATATATAGGAAATGAGAACCTCTGGTGGATCGTTCTCAGTTCGCCTTTAGGAACGGCCTTTAGCCCTTTTTTTACTAAATGTGCTGACCCATAGGTGCAGAGACATGAATGTCGATGTATTCGCATGTTTCATTGACTACAAAAAAGCATTTGATTGCGTCTCACATCAAAAACTGGTTGAGATTCTCAAATCGACCGGAATCGACGTTCAAGTTCTAAATATCATAAGTGAACTTTACCGGCACCAAACAGCAACAGTCAGAATTGAAGGGTCTACATCGAAAGAACTAGAAATTAGAAGAGGCGTCTGACATCTAATCTCCCCTTCTGTTGAACCTCTATTCGGAGGCAGTGTTTACTGAATCTCTTGAAGAAACAGATGCAGGTGTAGAGGTCAATGGCAGCTGCATGAATAATATTAGCTATACTAATGACACCGTGGTAATAGCTAGAAGTCTACCACAAATCTTGTATCTTATTACCCGAATCGTAGAACACAGTAAACGTTCCGGCCTCTATATGAACACATCCAGGACCAAACTGATAGTATTTTTAAGAACACAAACACACACACCATCTTGAGGCTACACGGAGAGATCATAGAACAGGTGTCGTTTTTAAAATATCTGGGTACGCTCGTTAACCAGCACAATGACGTAAAGGTCGAAATCTAGGCAAGAATTGAACAAGCAAGAAAAACTCTCAACAACATGATGACACTATTTGCAAATCTCAACCTCAACGTTGATCTCTGGATTCGACTTCTACGCTGTTAACTATGCCCTGTTCTTTTATATGGATCTGAAAGCTGGACCCTAGACGCAATCATAGAAAAATAATCGGCGCGTTTGAAATGTACGCCTACAGACGAAAGCTCTGTGTTTCCTAGACAGGATGTAGAATTAACTTAGAGATTCTATAGTGCATTGGAAAAACAAAGAACTTCTTGCAATAATCAAGGAGACAAAACTGAAGTACCTGGGTAACATCAAAGGAGAGGTTTATGAGATGCTCCCCCTAATCATCCAGGAAAGATCGAAGGAAGAAGGTCTGTCGGCAGAAGACAAAACTCATGAAGATCTTCGCAGATGGCTGGAACGAAATTCCATAGAAATTTTCAGAGCTACACTTTCCAGCACAATTATTGCCATTTAGATCGCCAACCTCTGCGCGGTAACTGCGTCCTAAGAAGATGGAATCTCAATTCAATTTTCCTGTGTAGTCACCTGTGTGTTACATAAAATGGACGGCATGGTGCCTAGGATCATTACTTCATCATCATCATCATATAATAATAGGATTATCACTTAAGCATCATTCTGAATATATTTCATGCTGGCCCCTTTAAAATTTAGGCTTTAGATTACTAATTTTTCTTTATGTATTTCGATTAAAGCTCTAAGCAGTTCCATCATTTCATTCATGTACTTACATATGTTAACCAAGTATTAATAGTAAATGCCCTTTCTTTACATAAAAATGAATTTATTTAAGCAATCTCTTCTGTTACATGAACTCAATATTTTAAACCTTTTTCTTTAAATTTAACTAGATATGGTGTATGGGTTTGAGAGAACGCAAAGGAGGTTGAAGAGAAGAAAAGGTCCGAAAGGAGGTGTAGTACAAAATTTGTTTATAAAGACTTTCGGGTCCATTTTGTTCGTGATTTCGGGTGATGTACAAGGATCTCGTGGGAGGTTCGGGCGCTTGTGGGAGTCAGACTTTTAATTGAGCGTCTCTCGAGCGCTCAAAACATACCTGTCAATACCGTCGAAAGTCATTTATAGTCTGGAAATGCTTATCGGCACGTCGTGAAGTATGTGCGGAATGTCCGGATCCAATAAAGGCGCCTCCGTCGAGGCGCCCCCGCTTCGCCCCCCAGACCTCATCAAATACGCGAAAGTATTCCGGTAATAAAGTAATTCCCACTCGCTGAAATGGTGATGATGAGGATTTCATAAATGCTGAAAGCGTCCTCGTTGTCGTCGTTTTGTCGTGCCCTGAAAAGGCAAGGCAAAAATTAGATCGCGATTATGCCGCCGGAATTGCACGCCTAAGATTAAGAAAAATAAAAATAATAATGATAATAATAGTGAATGCCGGCAGATGTGCCCCGCATACTTTCAATTCCGTACTCTTCTCTTTTAATAATCCAATGTTAAAACATCCCTGATTAAATCCTGGATAACAATAACTAACTCGGCCAATAACTAACTTAAGGCAATAATTCAAACCTGCGTGAAGTAGTTTAGAGTCAAACAGAGCTCGTGAATAAATATTTGTACTTCTCATCCAGGTTTTTTAATGAAAATGTGGTTATACTTGGCCAAAGGGAAAAGTACGATATTCCTGAAACTTTGCTAAGCAAAGAACGTTTAATCTCCTAAAAGTGTTGTAGGGCTTTGAACTCAAAACACTACTTCTTAGTCTAATCTAAACAAAGTCCAGAGAGGCTAGGATTGAACGAAAATGATACTCAAAATCTTGCTTTTCAATATCACCAGATCACAGTTGATCGCATCTGGTGTTCAGATGGGATTTCTTGGTTAACAAGGCCTACCGACTGTCGTCTGTCTATATAGCACAATGTATTTAGCAAAAAAAAGGGTATAAAATTGATAACATTCTTAGCAACAATTTTTTTTTTTCAAATAGTCTTGTAGGCGATAATAGAGAAGGCCTTCATCTCTAGATTCAAAAAATAATATCTGCGTCATTGTTTTATTTTAACCATAAAATCGTGTGAAAGTGATATTTCCAATATAATGGAAAAGTTATAGGTCGTAGGGAGAAGTAATGTACAGGAGATTTATGTGAAATAAACAATCAAGAAATTTTTAATTTGTTCAATTAAAATGGTTTAACAGATAAAAGAAAACATGAAAACGGGCTTGTTTCGTTCTTGTTATAACTTACAAAAAGTCTTTAAAATCAAACAAACAATCTTCTCATTGAGATTTCCCATGCTTAAAAAGTGTACAAAGGATAGGCACTATAGGTTCAATAGTTGCCAGTTGCAACAGTTGCCAATTGTTAATAAAAATGGTTTGGAGATGCGGTTATAAGTTTAACAGCCATATTTATCTATTTAAAGTAATCACAATCACTTATTTACTTGAATGAATACCTTACAATTATGCATTAAAGGAAAGTAAAACTTTAGGTGTTTTTTCTTATAAACAATTAGAATAGCTATGTTTTTTAAAGGTAGATATATTTTTTTAACTTCATTGAAAAGCTGTTAAAAAACACATGTTAAAAACCTAGGAGTGACAGAAGCCGAAATATTTTTTTTAAATGGGTGTTTTGTTTATAAACCGGAAGGACAGAAATTTACACCACATTTTTAACGAAGACTCATTCGATAATATACGATTAATTAAAAAGATTTTTAAGAGACGAACGATATTTGAATAACTGTGAAATAAAGACGAGACTTTACCAACGAGTGTTCTGTGCGGGGGAGGAGAAACTCGCGCGTCCGGAGCAGGTCGAAAATGAAGAAGAAATTAAAAAAAAAGATTGCCAAGGAAATAAAATCGACAACAACGCAATTGTACAAAAAGACCCAAAGAAAACTCTTGTAAGTTTTTGAAGGTTCATTTTGAGATTTTATTAATGAATTCAATTTTGATATGGTTTTTGTGTCATCTGCTTTTTAAAATAGTTTTTCTACGTAGTTTTACGTACAGCCAGTTAATTTTGGAAATATTTTTCAAAAATATTAATACCTACTAGATTAATCTAGTAGTAGATCTAGTAATCTAATACTAGAATCATTAATTATAACGCATTTCACAGCATAAAAGTGGTATTGATCTTAAAAAAATATGAATGATTTGCTACTGATGATTGTACAGCTAGTTTTCGGATTTAATCCGTAACTTTTTTTAAACAAGACCTACAGAGTACTGACAAGAAGTGCAAGCAAACACAAAAACTTTATTCTTAATTCTACTTATAGTTTCTGGATGCCGAGTCTGCAATACCTGTGTTTACGTTCTTCTCTTCACAATATATCTATTGCCCAATTCTGTACAAAATTAGTTCTATATAAATTTTGTGTAAAATATAACATGCATCTGAAGAAACAAAAACAAAATTAAATTTATGTAATTTATTGTAATTGTTGTAATTTTTTCTTTTGATTAATGTTGAAAGTAAACGTCTTACTTCCACTTATTAACTTGTACAGCGTATCCTGAAATATTTTTAAATATTTTATAAAAAACGCAGTAAATGATTCTTTCAAAAAATATTCATTTTTGTGAGGGTTGGAGGTTGTCGTACAAGGGTCAAAATATGCTTAACTTATTTAGTATTATTTTGTAATATTGCTATACACTTAAATATGCCAAATAAAAATTCTAAAGTTCACAAATCTATGTAATTAAATAATGATGAACGAAGGTGATAAAGTGGTCTCTATGTAAGTAGACTACGTAGAATTTCGTAGCTTCGTTAGTTGGCTACAGTGCTGAATCATATCTACAGGTCGTAAGGCTGTAGACGATCTTGTAGAATGGAGACAGGACGTGACGTAATCTCCGGCGTAGAGCTGAGAGCGTATCGTGCAGATCTTAGTTCTGTTACTTGAAGATTGGAGACAGAGCGTGACGTAATATCCGGTGTGAATCTGAGGGCGTAACGTGCAGATCCTTCTTGAAGTTCTAGTATGGAGACAGGGCGTGGCGTAATCTCCGGTATGGATCTGAGGGCGTAACGTGCAGACCCTAGTTGTAGTTGAAGTTCTTATACATTGGAGACATGGTGTGAAGTAATCTTGTAACGCGGTTGTTTCCTCCCGTAGTCGTAGTCGGCGGCACGACTCCGATGAGGGGAATGGGTTACGTGTAGAACTTGGCGCTGAGACGGAGTTCGGGAATTCGGCAAACGGTTTTAAAGTCGGTTTACCTCGGGCGCCAGATTTTTAAGGGTTTACTCCCTAAAGCCACGGGTGAGTTTAAATTAAGGAGAAATGCCAGGACTGTTCGTAAAAATAAAACGAATAAACGGGAATTACTTAGATTAATTTATTTTAAATCGGAACGGCAACACTGTATAATCAAAGCAAGATTTACATCTCCGGGTTAAACGGAGGGGGGGGGGAGGGAGAGGGAGAGAGAGAGAGAGAGAGAGAGAGAGAAACAACAAAAACTATATTTGTTTGCAGGTGTTTATTTTTGGATGAAAGATTCGAAGTAAGAATGAAACAATTTAACAAAAATTTACGAAATAGTAGAAATATAAAATATTCTAGTTGTTACAGAATACGGAAAATATAATAATTATTGAAAATACGGGAAATATAAATTATTTATAAATACTGAAAATACGGAATTATGCTAAATTATTCTAAGTATTCAAAATAAGGAAATAAGCTAAACAGTGAAACTACGAAGAATGCCAACTTCTCCTAAATATTGAAAATATGGAAATAATTTACAAATATAGAAAATACGAGAAAAAATATAAAAGTCTGCGTCGGACCAGACGGTGGAAATGAAACTTCTTTGGCCATATGCACACACACACGCGCGCGCGCGCGCGCGCACTCACAGGCAGACAGGATATATAAATGAAATATAAAAGGCTTTTTTTTTGCTGCCGCAACGCTTGCACCGGTCCGCTCGAGTCTGCCGACAGTCTCGGCTCAGGTGATCTCCCACCTGCTGGCAGTTGTAGCATCAAACGCTTTCGATTGCCCTAATCCGGGGAAGTGCTGCAGGCGCCCTAAGCACTCGCTCGTAGCTCTGCCGGCAATCCAGCAATAATACAGGAGACAGCATTTCGCTGGTAACGTCGACTCTCCCGCCGGCTTCGCCTGGTAGTAGGTGCTCATTGTCTCGTTGGTCAACTTTTCCCATCTCATCATCTCCGTCATCATCCCGTGGAAATCTCGCTGCTTAGGGAACGCCGCCCCTAACATGGCTCGCCACTTTGCCCATGGTCGATCATAGTTGTCGAGACGTTGATGCCAGAGCTTCGCCGTCCCTGCCAACCGCGCCTGCAACAGAGTGCTCTTCTCTAAATCTGTCCAGTCGTAGATCGCCCCCAAGTTGATCAATCTTGGAGAGCCATCGCGGTGTCCACACTGCTCTACGGGCTGCTGGGGTCGATAACTTCCACCATCTTCATCGCCAAAGACGGTCGATGTCGAGCACTCGCCTGCTCCACTCCGGATTCCTCGCTGCGGCTCGATCCGGACGTTGCTGTCTGCCCCGACACGTTCAGAGCAACAATGGTCGCTTGTTGCCTCGTTGCCTCGCCGCTTCCACCATCTATTGCTGGAGTCCTCCTACGACCGCCTTCACGATGGTCTCCACAGATTCGCGCGTACGCCGCCTCAAGCCCGTTCGTCTTGTGTTCGAGAATTACCACCCATTCGCCGCGGACCAGTCTCCATGAGCCGTGGGCTTTCATCTCTTCTGGTGTCTCCGATGTCGTCTCCATGTTCTCATCTGACGTGAAGTAAGGCACGACGCCTCCTCACTTTTCTTTATGTCTATATGTCACGTAATTAAACAATACAGCTCACCGTTTTGTCGCCGCTCGATGTTATTGTATCTCCCGTTTGAGGTTAAGTTAGGTTAGGTGTCAGCTGTCCGAAAGTCTCAACGCTCTCCGGTGTTGTCACGTTGATCTCGATAGTAGCACACGAAAACGATTTGGCGATCGGCTCGGTTCGCGGGCGCTATGGTAGAAGTACACTTTACGCGCATTCTGGCAACACCGCTTTTTTCTCATCAGGCGTGATGCGGTTTCTCGACCAACACCCCAAAAATTGTCAAATTTTTGTTTAATGTTGTCTTCCAATGTCCAAGAATTGTTTCACTAACCTTACCGAAGCGGGTTTGCGATCACGTTGCAACGATATATTATTCTGACATCAACAATCCTCACCTTAATTGTACAATATTGACCTTATTACGTTGGGTCGGTGTTATGATTCGTTTCATAAAACAGAGCGTGATTTGTTAAGTGGTGTAAAAAGTTCCCTGAATTAGTTCACAATAAATTACAAATTATTAACCTAAAGATTTCCTTAAATATTGTTTACGTTAGCCTCAACAACCAGTGCATCGTGAAGTGTCATCGACTACATAATAATTAATAACAAATTGAAAAACTTACTACAAAACAACAGTTTCCGTGACCAAACGTAATGTCAGATCACTTTCTTATTCAGAGCAAAATAAGTATATCCTTCCTTTGGGTTAGATTTAATACAAAACAATTAACGACAAGAGAGGAAGTTTACAAAATCCATCTAGACCCTAGAGCAAAGACAAGAACATTGCATTAAGGAAGGTCTACCCATTTGGAACGGAGAGATTAAGATAGCTGTAAAAATAAACAGGAGGGGTATGAAAAATTACTGAACAAGAGAACTTTAAAATACCAGGAGGAATATAGACTCAATAGAAACATAGCATAGCAAACAAGAATATATCAAAGAAAGGGCATGAGTAAACTGGGAAAGGTATATAACCGGAATTGAAAGTGACTTACCTGAAAGAAAGAGGTACGCTTACAAAATTCTAAAACAACTGAACAAAGAAGTAAATAAGAGAAACAATCCCGAGAAAATGGGGGTTATCGAAATAATCACAATGTTAAGAAAAGTGAAAGGATGAATCCGAAAACCCATAGCAGCATATAATATATGTACAGATAAGAAAAATATGTACAAGATCGTCACTTCTAGGATGCAGACGTTAGCAGAAGCTGTGATTTCGGAAGAGTAAAATGGTTTCCATAAAGACGTAGTACATGCGATGTTTAATATCCAACAAACTATGGAAAATTGACGGGAATATAATTTAGAAGCGCGTATAGCCTTCGACTATACCAACGCATTTAATAATGTAAACCGTTTCAAGTTATGGGACATCCTAGAAAGCCAGAGTTTTCCCCAACATTTGGTGAATGTAGTCAAAAGAATGCATATTCACGCCGCTATTTTAATTATTGACAATGGAGATAATACTCGTAACGACAGTGTAAAAATAAACCAAGGTGAAAGACAAGGATGTTGCCTCTAACCAATTTTGTTTAATTTATACAATATAAGGGCACTGCCAAGTGTCTGGACGTTGCGATGAACAAAGGACCTACCTGGAGATTCGACATCGAAGCGACCGTCGCGAAGTCGAGGACTGCGCGTCAAACTCTAAGAGAAAGGCGAAGCATCCTTCATCGCAAAAGTTGAAACTGATCGCCTTAATCAGTCTCTGATCATTCTATCGATTCCAACCTAAGCTCCATGGCATAGGGTCCCGTCACCAAGTCCCACATCAACCGACTCCGTGCCCAGAAATCCATAACGGTACGCTGCGCCGTGGACGGCTGCTAGTACGTGAGCGACAGGCTCACGTACTTCACTTGCAGGACCATCAACCGCGGATGAAGCAGAGGAGAGGAATGTTGTTTGATTGACAAGCTGTGTCGATAATGTTCCGGTCAGCAACTATAAACCACCATAAGACCTACAAGGACCCCGCCTGAGTGCGGACAGGAATCTGATCATGATCCTGATGTGTACCCCTGACCAGGATGATCTCGAGCAGGAGCCTCCGACGCAGCCATACCGACGACGACGACGACGACGACGAATTTTTTTTGAGAAACATTAAAGCAGGTACATAAACTTACTTACCTACTTTGCTTACTTACGAGATGGAACCTGGATAGAAGCAAGTCTTTTCTATGCTTAACATTTTGATGCAATTAAAGAAGTAAGTTTAAACGCTTAAAGTTATTATAAAAGAGAAAAATAGATGTTATATAGTACAACCATTTAACAATATTCTTTTTAGATAATCAATTCATTTTCACTGGATGAAGCTGCGTCTATTAAGAGAGCTCAAGCAGCAGTAAACTTCAAACATATAAAATCTAATTTGGCATATATTTCTAGGAATTTCGAAAAAAATCCCCAAAATATAATTTGTTTGGAAAAGAGGCAATAATGGAAAGTCTTCAAGTCCTTTCTGAGATTGAAAATACATTTGACTATTTTGAACGGGCCCATTGGGTCAATTATATCCGAGGTTGACTTAGTTTTAAAAATCCTGCTGGTCCTGTCGGAAAGAAGTTGAATATTAAAATGGAACAAGTAGTGGGGAAAAATCCCGCTTTATCAATCCTAAAAAAAACGTGTGTAGAATCCATGAAGGTTTTGAAGAGGAGGTGGATTTGAGCATACAAAAGATAACATCACTGAAGTATGCGTCTGTGACATCCTGCATCCTGTGATGTACAGAGATCTTTCTCAATACTATTACTAAAATTACTTTTGTCAGACTGAAGACAAAATTTGCTACTAACAACAATAGAAAAAGAATGTTAGTTTGTTCTTGATAAATATAATAAATAATAACAATAGTCTCTGAAAAAATAAAAAATAACTTAATTATGTTATTTTAGTTACGTTATATATTACGTTACGTTACGTTATATAGTTACGTTTTTTGTTAATAAAATTGTCCGTATAACGGCTTTCAATTATTTATATTATAAGGTATTCCAAATTCTTTTGCAGGTTGTTTTTGCCTAATATGTTATACCTAGTAATTGCCTAATTGTGCCAGTTTTTCTTGCCTAATTGCCTTTTTATTTTGTCTATTTTACGATTTTATCGTGCCTTACTATCCGCTCTTTAGTAATAAGGATTAGCAGATATCACCTAAACCTAAAGCATTGAGAGGGCCGCAGCCTTCTTCATCCAAAATAACTACAATGTAATAGAACAACTATTTTCACAATTTCTATTCCCTGTAACTCACGACCCAGACATGGTAGCGCGAGTACTCTGGTGTATTTTTAAAGGATTTGTCAGACTCGATCCAGAGCAGAGAGATCAGGACGGTTTCAGTAGCGTCGCAAGTAGTAGTGAACAATACGAACTCTTCTCTACATGTACGTAAACCAAAAACTAGGCGACACCACTACTGATTTTATATTTACCAGATATGTCGATGACGATATTATGTACGCTATTCCTTTTATTTTTCGTACCGTAGACCAAACATGAATAAAAGTCAATTTATCATGCTGTCACGACCTCGGGGTGTTAGTGTCTCTGACAGTGCTCGATTTGGTGATGATAGCTCAGAACATGGGGTAGATTAAACAGGTTAAACAGATTAACGACATATATTGAGCCTACCTTGAACGTAAATCATAGGGGAGAAGTAAGCGATCCAACCCTAATATTTTTATTTAAAGAGGATATATATATATATACAAAAGAAAATTCACGGCTTACCCGTCTAATCTCGTTAAGAAACGGTAACCACCGACACGTATTTCTGCTTGTTAGCTTCTTCGGAGTGGTATAACCAAGTTTTAAATGTCCTACAGCTGCTGCCGCTTCCCGCAGCTCATTCGCCATAACCTCCTATCATGCCAATCATTTTCTTTAAGGTCTCTTTTCATCATAGCTTGCTCTATGCCTTTTTCCCATGTATGTGCTGGTCGTCCTCTTTTCCTTCTATTTGTTGGATTATAATCTGCCGCAATGCGTGGTAATCTATCTGGTCCCATCCTCATAACGTGTCCATACCAGATCAATTGTCGTTGTTCAATTCGTTCTACAATTGTGCTTTTCATTTGTGCGCGTTCTTTAATTCTTTCATTTGGGATACGTTCTATTCTTGATATTCGACAAGATCTTCTGAAAAAGTCCATTTCAATAGCTTCCAATTTTTGTTTCTTCTTTTGTGTTAATTTCCATGTTTCTGCACCATATGTTGTTATCGGTTCTACTATGCTTTTATAAAGTAGTTTCTTAGTTTCCAGTCTAATTTTTGTTGACCACAATATACCATTCAGTTGTTGTATGACTGTCTTCCCTTGCCTTATTCTGTTTTCAATATCTTGGTCATCTTTACCGTCTTGTGTAATTAGACTTCCTAAGTATTTATATTTTTCAACACTTTTTATTGTGTCGTCTTCGATTTTTAAATCCGTGCCTTGTTTTCCTACACAAAGGTATTCTGTTTTACTAACATTCACTTGTAGACCATATTTTTTTAATTCTTCCAATAATTTCCTCATCATGTAACTGATATCGTCTTCATCGTTAGCTACTATTAGTTGGTCGTTGGCAAAGAGCATTGTATACAAGTTTGATTCCCCTATCTCTATCCCCATGCCTGAGCATTTTCTTCGCCATTCGTTGAGGGTTTCTTGCAAATATATCTTAAATAGAGTTGGTGACAAGCTACAACCCTGTTTCAACCCTTTTGTAATTTTTGTTTTGTTAGTTATCTGTGAACCTGATTTCACCACACATTCCGTGTTTTTATATATGTTGTGAATAGCTCTTACATAGGTTTCATTAATACCGCTTTTAAAAGCGGTATTAATACCGCTATAAAAAAAATTATACAACTCAAAAAGAACGCGAACAGTAGGCAGCAAAGCACATTTGCGCCTAACATAGGAAAGACCCTCCATTAGAGGGCAACCATTCGTCTGTGACGCGGGGGCCAGCTATAGCCAACTGTCACGAATCTTTTGTCAAGGAATTTAACAGTGAAATTAACGACGGAAAAAATGTACAATAGAAAATTCACGACATACCCGTCTAATCCCGTTAAGAAGCGGTAACCACCGACACGTGTTTCTGCTTGTTAGCTTCTGCAAGGTGGTATAACCAAGTTTTGAATGACAATTTCCACTAATTTACCGAAAGCTTTCGGCACTTTATTTACGCCTTCATTAGTCGTAACTGTATATGGTACAAAGGTATTATTATACATTGTTTCGTTTTAGTAAATTTAACTTACAGTGAGTGAGGTTTAGTTGGAGACTGCTACACATATTAAATGGAAGAGAAGATCCTCCGGTTACGTACACATGACAACAAGAAAGGGCTTAATTATGAGCAAGTGTTTCAGTGTGTCACCCTTCCATTACTGAAATAATAATGGCCAGGTGCTCGCTTGTGGCAGATTCCTAAAAAAAAGGTTGGCAAACTATACATATTCTAATACGACGTTTAGTATTAAAGTGTACGTTTTAGGCAACCAAATTGGCGGTCATCCTTCAGTTTGCCAAGGCGTGTCTCACCCGCTAAGGAGTCCCTTCTCTCACCAGAAACCCAAGCAGCTGGACATCACCTTCCGGCCATTGGAAATATATATAATATATACGGAGATTGAACCTATTAGAGGTAGAAAAAATAATTGATATATAAAGCCAGAGAGGTACAAGAATAAAATACTAAATTTGAACTAATACTTGCCACAGTTTACGTCAGGCAGGACGAACGAAGGTGATATATCGTGGACTGTATGTATTATCTTGAAATATTCTTTGCTTTGTAGAGTGGCTGGAGTCTTATCTACAGGTTGTAAGGCTGTAGATCACTTGTAGAATTGAGACAGGGCATGACGTATTCTCCGACGTAGATATGAGAGCCTATCGTGTAGATCCAATCACGATAGTAAGCTGGATTCTACTGACCTAAAAAGTTCCCCAATTAATTCGCAATAAATTAGATTTCCTAACCTAAAGATTCCCTTAAATATTCTTGACGTTAGCGTCAACACATGAGTAGGAGCAGGAGGACACCATGGCAGGGCATTCTGAATGTATTGTCGCGAAGGGTAGCGTGTCCAACTAATTGATTCTAGATGACTACCCCCGAATGTTTATTTAATTATTTATTTGCGTGGGTCGTTTTATGTTTTTCAATTTGACAGTCAAGTTTTGTCGATTTAAATTAACAAACCTGTGATAAGAATTTATTTTCGTTATTTAAAGTTAAAAAAATCACTTTTTGCCCTTGGCTTGATTATCTAGTCCATATTCTGCCGGGTGTATGTAATAATATACCGATCGGTGTCTTATTTTTACCTTAAAACAAACACATGTATTCGACACGATAGTTTTCTGCGTCTTCAGATGTTTTAAAGCTTTTTGAAATTTATTTTAGAAACGTTCAGTGTTGAGAGTAGTATGATTTACTACTGATTATAATTGGTGGCTTTGATAAGGGCCGCGTTGCGTTATGGACAAAGATGAAAGTTTCCACAATTTCTTTTTTTCTAGTAAGTACCACTATATTATGAAATTGATAGCAAAAATCCAGAAAAAACTAGAGCTCGTGCGTTTGAAATATTATTTAAAGTTCTAGCTGATCAAATTGACTCTCAATGCACGGTGATACTTCTGTTCTCTGGAGTCTAATTGTTAAGTAGAGGATAAGTAATTATTTAATAATGTGTTATCTACCATAGTTAATTTTTTCAAACAGTGCCATGAACCGATCCCAGAAATGGAAAATTCAGTTTGATTTAGAAAGCTTTTTTTTTTAGTGGACATTTCAGAATATGAAATAAACATAATTTGAAACTTAACTTAATTTGTATTCACCAAGGGAGCTGCAATGTGATCTTTCTGATGTGAGAACATTTACTTGTATGAAAAAGATTAAGTTTTAGGAACCAAACTTAATTTGGTCGTAATTTATACTAACCTTACCCACCGTAGAAATTGTTTCGGGCCGTTTGCAACTTGAGTACTTATGCACAACTTTGGTGAAGAATTCTCTGCAACTGAAATGGAAGTGAAGTGTTTTAAAATATGGTGCACCCTGTAGATTACACTCGTTGTTATATTTAGTAAACAGGTATTACTTAGTTCTAAGGTTTGCTGTATCGAGGTGTATTGAACTAATATTGTAGAGTATTATTATAATAAACTTAGGTCTAGGTAGACAGACGGGTGGTAACAGGATAATAACCCCCGAAACAATCACCCCAGGACAAGTAGGTACCCCCGGACACTTACCCACAGACATTTACCCCACTTATCAAATACCTCCAGTAATATACCCCCCCCCCCCCCATAAAATCATGCGCAAAGAATACAAAGATTTGGAAATAATGCTTAGTGGAAGCAATCAGAAAAAATATGAAAACTTGAATGTGAAGTTTTTGAGAATTTACAACAATTCTATATATATATATATATATATATATATATATATATATATATATATATATCTTACATACTATACATATATATATACGTACATAATTACATTTTAAAAAGAGGGATTATGAAAACTTCTGTGAATATAATCTAAGTTAACTCGTTGCTCCTAACTCTGCACTATATTGCATTGGAATCGGCATACTTTTGAATATATCCGGGTGGTATGTGATACGGAGGGTAAATGTCCATGGGGGTAAGTGTCTGGGAGTACATATCAAGGGGGTTATTATCTCTGAGGTTATTGTGCTAGAACACAAACGGGTACCATTATTATTTGTTACCTTTGCTTGGCAATCCTGCCAACTTTGTCAATTCAGTGGTAGAAGATTCCAGGATTTTTTTGAAGTGAGACGAATATTGAAATTCGATTAATGTCATTTAACACCGGTAAGGTGTAAAAACTGAAGTAATTATTGCACCATGGCGGCAAAAACCAATAAATATGAGATTACTGATCATGGGGCGGACGCCATCTCGGCACTTTATTACCCCTAGGTAGGAAGGTGTTGTAAAGTATAATAAGCCAGCTCGGCACTGTGTACCTTACACCGACTAGCCAACTCGGCACCAAGGACAGGCCATCTCGACACCGTGATTTCATATAGGTTCTACTACGATAATAACTTTAAAATAAATTAATACAATTTCCTCCAAGGAAATAAAAAAAATGGTTCAATGAGAAATCATTTATTTACATCAAAAGGAGGTACGATTTGGTACAACAAAATAGTATATAAATTCGGAACAGAAAATAATATAAAAAAGGAACATAAGCCATTACTTTTACAAATGTTTAATTATTAATCTTATATCTATGTGACACAGATTTTACATAATCATACTACATACATAACAAGTGGTGTTAAGCGTATTAAGCCCTTAGTGCCGACTTGGCCTATTGGCTAGGGGCATTGGTTGCGAGTACCTGCTTTCTGTAGTGTCGAGTTGGCATATCGAAGTTTATTACCTTAAGGGTAAAGTGCTGAGATGGCCTGGACCCGATCATGGTCCTCGGAACCCAAGATCCGGCAGGGGAGGAAAGGACAAGGCCTCTCGGGTCGTCAGCCTGCGAAATCCTTGTCAAACTAGCAGCAGAGACGATAAGATAAAGCTGACTAATATAAGAATCGGAACGTGGAATGTCCGGAGCATGTTCCAGCCTGGTAAGACGCATAATGTTTTTCTAGAGATGAATAGGCTAAACATCAACATATTGGGAATAAGCGAAGCAAGATGGCCCAACTCAGGCTTGCTCTCGACAGATAATGGCACAACATATTACTCTGGAAGCAATGATAACCAACATAGGAACGGCGTGGCAATTATGGTAAATAAAGAATTGAATAGAGCAGTGGAGAATTTTGTCCCGATTTCAGAAAGATTAATGATATTACAGCTAAAAACATCTCACGCCAGAATGAACCTTGTCCAGGTGTACGCTCCCACAACGGATGCAGAAGAGAACGATATAGAAATGTTTTACGAACAAATTGGCGAAGCCCTGAGAATGACGAAATATAGAGAAATTACTATTGTCTATAGTCCTAGGTGATCTCAATGCAAAGATCGGCAACGGGCAAAGTGGAAAGAATGTGGGAAAATATGGTTTGGGGGAACGCAATGAAAGAGGGGATCGACTACAACAATTCTGCCAAGAGCAAAACCTTATCATTACAAACACTTTTTTCAAGTTGCCAGACAGACGGTTATACACGTGGCGATCACCCGCAGATAAACCGGACAAAATAGTCAGAAACGAGATAAACTATATCATGATCACCGAAAGATATCGTAATGCTGTTAAAGCAGTGAAGGCATATCCTGGAGCAGATGTCTCCTCCGACCATAACCCAGTAATCTCCAACATTGCACTTACACTCAAAAACACTAAGAAACATCAGAGAATCCCTAGAATAGAAACAAGAAAACTTAAAGAATCTGAAGTAAAAGAAAACCTCCAACAGAAATTACACAAGAACCTTGATAAATTGAATACAAACACCAACGATGTTGACGAACAGTGGAAACTACTAAAGCATTGCCTACTCGATCCATGTAGAGAGATACTAAAGGACACCCCGAAGAAAAAATGAAAAATGGATGACTGATGAAATACTGAATATGATGGAACGACGAAGACAATTTAAGAACAAAGATATACACAAAATACAACGAGATAACCGAGGTAACCACTGGTTTGCGCAGTTTCTCACGGGGCACGGGTCCTTCAGAACGTATACCAAGAGGATTGGAAACACGGATACGGACACATGTGAGTGCGGGAGGGTTAACTCCCCTGAACATGTTGTAATGACATGCCCCTTATGAAGGTAGCGTATGGCCTGGTTAAAGACAATGATTGGGGAAGAATGGACAGCTGAGGATATAATCTTGACGATGATAGAAGACAAGGAAATATGGACTGAAAGATTCAACGCAATTACTGAAATAATGTCCCAGAAGTTCAGAAGTGAGATAAACCCCAGAGTAATCCGCATAAACTTAATCAGAATATGAAGGAGCTAACGTGTGGTCACTTCTCGAAACACTGACAGTTAAAAGCAGAAGAGGAAGAGTTTAATGGTTAGTCGTGTATGACGTAAGTATTGAGGAGTATAAGAGTTTGTTTTCTTTTTTCTCTCTTTCTTTCTCCTCCCCCTCTCTCTTTATTTTCTCTGCTCTTTTCCTATTTGCTTATACTTATTACTTACTATTCTTGCCTTCCTCCCTCCGAACCCCTACATATGGAGTAGCTTAGTTATCAGTTAGACTAGATACCTTAATAGTCTTGCACAGTGAGGGTAGGTTTAGAAAAGGCTAGTTTTTTTTCTTGCCTCGTCTCTTTAGAGCTAAAGTTACGATAGGGCGTCTATTAGCTAGCTAATATAGTTATACCTGGCCTGAACCCCTATTCCGGCTATATCCAGGAGGGGGGACGTAGGCCTGAGTGATAGGGTAGTAACTTGCATAAATATCGACCATTATTCGTGTCTTACCTCCTGCCTTTCTTACTGGGAGGGGTGGAGAAATGTCCGTAAAGGATGAAACCATCCCGTTCAGTGACGCAACATAGTTTCTCATTGCTCACTAGGACCCTTCCACCGTCCGAGCCTGGGGGGGGGGCTGCAGGTTTGTTCTGTTTCCCTCACGTGAATTTACCCTGGGCGGTATTTATTGCCAACTTCCGAGGTAGTGCGTGGCTTCATAGGCCTTAAGTCGGGGAAAAAAAGTATCGCCCAACGTACCACTCAGTTATTCGTCAGTCGAACTATCAGAAATTAAAGGGATTAAGATCGTAACGAATGCAGTAACAGAAAAACCAAGAAAACATGAAAATAGAAACAAACTTGTGTCAGTTTGCACCGGGATTTAATAGAGGCAACATTTCATTTACCGTAGATACTACCAGACACCAATAACACAGCCCCACAAAAAAATAAAGTCCGGATCTGCAGATTAGACATGTGTATTCTCATGTATTTTTCACCGCTGAATCCGAATCCGAGGTCATAAAAACGCGTACACCCCTGGAATTGGCCCCAGAGGTCAATCGGGGGCCGGAAAATCGAGATTCGCAGGTTGGGATGGCAGCACTCGGATTTTCATGTACTTTCAAACTTTAGCAACGCAGACGACGGTGAAACAACGCGAGGCCCATTGCCATTCGCGCCCTGGGTCCAGAAAATGGGCCCTCGGAGCCGGAAAATCGAGATTCGCAGGTCGAGATGGCAGCACTCGGAATTTTATGTACTTTCAAACTTCAACAACGCAGACGGTGGCGAAACAGTTCGAAGCGAATTGGAATTCACCATCTGGGTCCAGAGAACAATTTCACCGTCGTCTGCGTTGCTAAAATGTAAAAGTAGATGAAAATCCGAGTGCTGCCATCCCGATCTGCGAATCTCGATTTTCCGTCCCCCGAGTGCCCATTTTCCGACCTCAGGGGGTGAATCCCAGTCGGTTCTGAACCTTTTTGACCACGAATTCGGCTTTGGCTTGGGAATGAATTGACCTCGCCTGAGCATCCGTCATTCCGGTATTCACGTTTCACACCTAGTGACCATTTTCGGCCTGATCAACAGATCCGGACTTTATTTTTTTTATGGGGCTGTGTAATTATAGGAAAGGAGGGCGGGGTAACGAAAAGATTCTGAAGTTAAAATTACGTCTATAAAATATACATAATAATAACAAAATATATATGTAAATTGAAAAACAATAAATTTTTAAAAAACTATAGGCATTTATATGTGAAAAAATGTATGGGCCAGATGGCGAGGGTGAGGTGAGCTGAGACTAAATCTAAGACTGAGATTGACATCGAGATGACGGCACTTTTGGAACCAAGATATAAGTACGAGTTTCAGGAACTCGTCCTCTCTGTTTTACAGAGTATAATAAATTGTCTTGCCCAATAGTTGGTAAATCAATTGGTATGATCTATTAATTAAAATAAATATAAAACAGTATAATAGTTGATCATTCTTCTCATTATTTTCGTCTGATTCGTGCAATAGATATTAGGAGAAATAACGCGCAAAATATCCACCAGACCTAAAACAATCTAGTACTGGGCGTGCAGGGGGTTCTAGAGGAATATCGCGCCCCAGTTACTGTTAAACAACAATCTCATAAACTTCTAGGGTCGAGTGTGCAATGGTGATGGCACGCATATAGTACCTACTCGATATCCTTTCCAACGCAATTCCTACTCTAATACTGAACGTGCAATAGTAATAGGAAATTGCGCGCTAGGTACACGTTCTACCTACTAGTGGCAATTATTCCAAGAATATGTAAGGGGACGACGCGCGAAATATTCTGTCTTGAGATAAAAGGCGGCACTGTACTAAAAGTGACTAACTAATATTCTGAATACCAAATAGAGACAACTACGTTAATTGCTCAGTTTTAATATCGATCGTTAATTTAATTAAATAATATTTAATATAGTTAGTTAGTTAATCAATAGTAAAAGAATGAATGGCTCAATGATGGACTCGCCAATTAGTGACTTCTTCCAATTGCTCTGCTCAATATTATTATTCTTTCTCGCACAGGATAACGGTTAAAGCAATCACACAACACGACACAAAGTCTTGTGAAGGGTAATGGAAAACTAAAACACACAAGCAAGCCATAACGTACTCATAGTAAATAATTCAAATTAAAATAAAATCATAACGTTTCTCGTTATCTTCTCGTTCGAGAAGAACCAGCCTCTTGAGTAGTGTTCAGATAAAATTCTATATTAAGAAAGGAATTTGGGTCGCTTAACTCACATAACCCTTAACGAAGTGTTACAATTTATATATTTTACTGTGTTAGTTTTTCCACGCGAAATATAAATAAAAATTTAAAATGCAGAATGAATGGAAAGAAAAAAAGGTAGAAAGTAATAGCTAAAATGCAATCAGTCTTACACGCAGGAGAATAGCCAAACTAATAACAGAACACAACACAAACTCTTGTGGAGGGTACCTAATCGAAGACGATAATACTCAGGCAAACCTTATTAAAATCATATAAGTAGTTTCCATTTATCTTTTTCGTTGGGGAAGAACCACTCTCTCGAGTTGTGTTTAGATAAACTTATATGTTTAGAAAGGAAATGTAATCGTTTAGCTGACATACGTACCTATGATACCATCCATATGCACCAGCTCTAACGAAACGTTAAAATTAATGTTTAACGGTATTGTTTCTCAACACAAAATATAAATAAAACTTTGAAAAATAGGAAGAACGGAAAAAGGCGAGTAGAAAGTAATAGATAAATGAAATCATTCTTAGACAATAGTGCCCATCTAGTTGAGTCCAATTGTCCCAATAATTTGCTCCATTTAGCAATGAACTTAACTTCTCAAGAGCAGTTTTGAAATTGTCTAAATAGACCTGAAATAGTAATATTCGATATGTATGTAAACGTGACGGGGCGACCCTCGAAACCTTACCCGCAATGCCGATATTTAACTATTGTGATCGCACAATCGAACACATATCCCAGTTAATTGATAATATCGATTCAAAGTGAGTGAGAGAGAGTGAGAGGGGGAAGGGAGAGCTCCTCTCCCGAGATGAACTCTGACAGCTTTTACATTTCAATTTGTGTTCGCGGGTCCTCGTCGCAAATTGCTGGTGGATAAATTCCCGTTTCGGTTCGACTGTGCGAATGAAGGGGCCCCACTCGAGAGTCAGGTGGTCGTGTCTGCTCTCTTGACTCGTCTAAATTGCGCCAATTTGGACCCCACAATGATTGCCGACGACAAAACCGAACCGCCCGGAAAGCGATGAAAAATTTTCCCAAAGAAAGGCGAAAAGATCCCCGCGCTTTTTCTCCCCCCGCCTCCTTTATTTTTCCGTCTTCCTCTACCCCTCCCCCACTCTCGCGCTTTCTCGCCCAGAAAAAGAAGGATGGACGCCTCCGAGAATCGAAGCTTTTAATTAACGACTCGATCTCTTCGGAAGGGAGTTAGGAGGAAGATCGTTCTCTCAACTTACGCCTTATTTTCAACTTTGGAATCTTATTTTTGTTTTCTCTTTTGTAATTGCAGTAATTTCGCCAAAATTGCTCTGTTACATATAAAGTCACTGTAATTGTTACACAATTAGGTTGATTTCCAACAACCCTTTACTTGTACTCCAGTTTTTTTACCAATTAGGTACCCAAAACGTTCAAAAATATATGTTGTCAATGAGCTATCAAACGATCAATCAATCGGTCATAGTTATAAGTAGGTACATGCATTGGTCACGTAAGTGAACATGGATATGCATAATTAATTGAGGCATATTCTCATTAGGTACATCGATTATATAATGAAATCCATAATACACACATTAAATTTTAAAAATGTAGTTACACTACAGTGACATAGTTAATAACCAAATTAATTACTTAGGTCAAACAGCCCACCGCATAATTAAGTAAATTAATAAATGGAACTGAATACAATAAAATTTAAATTCGTTATGAACCATAGGCAACCAATAATTCGTCCGGTATATAGGCCTCAATAGTTAGAATGTAAACAGAAGATGACGCTGCAGTAGCTAAGAGCAACACTGACACTGACAATCTGACAATTATTGTTTTGTGAGAAAAATCTGTGAAAATAACCTTTGAACAGCCAAACAAATTTAATTTAAACTTTGTATTCAAAGTTTTTTGAACCCGTACTTGTTTGTGCTGTTATTCATTGATTTCAAACCACAACACGTTCGGTGTTAAGTCAGTATTGATCTTCCGTTTAAGAAATAAGTGCAACAGGTGAGGTTCAGGCCGAAATTGAGTTAGATCGTTATAATAACTAAAATGATCAGTTTTAACATTACCAAGAGGGCCTTTTCTCGTGCAGCAACCATGAGTGCCATTAAGAATGTTACTGTTATTGGTGGGGGACTGATGGGGTCTGGAATTGCCCAGGTAAGAATTACAGTTGCAAATTCATATTTTTTTGTCATCCTACTGTAGTGGGTGAAATTAAGAGCAAATGAGGTGTTCAGACTTAATAATTTTGTCGGGCTTTTAAGTATGGTATCTTAGAAAAGCGCTTTCCTTTTTATACATGTGGTTTTCTCAGGTGGAACCATATTAGGCAGACAAATTTTTTCGTCGACTTTTAGGGTGTGTAGAACACAAAATATTACAATGATTTGGTCTAGTATGGTCTGATATAATAATAATATCTAATATTCATCTCTAGTCAGATTTATCATGGTTCATATATCATTCCATGTAGGTATTTTCCATTTCATATTTTCAACATTAACATTATACTTAATTATTTTACTTTCTGCTTGTCTTGTTTCCTTGTCTCTTCATCATCTAACTTTTCAATATTCCATTTAGACCTACTAATTGTTTTTCTTTTAAATTTTGCTTTTTTAGGTTGCCAACTATTTATGAAATGATAAGAAGCAATGCAAGCCAGCTGATACATTACTACATGGTTTATGGGTAGATGTATTGCAACCAATAGATGATATACCTGGGGCTATGTTTTCTTGTCTGAAAATGTCCAGGTTACTTTGTGTTTATAGACATGCTTAAATTTGATACTATTCGCTATCATGTTGGTCACAGCAGCAAAAGTTGTCATGAATTTACCTGCCATGTGTTCTGCAAAGCCTTTATTCCTAGCCTGTGCATTTATCTTTCGATATTCTTGCTGTGTCATCTTCGAATGTTTCATAAAACTATCTTTTTTTTTCTGGTGTCATAGCTGCTTTCCTTTTCCTCATTTTCAGGAGTTTCTCATTCAGATAAGTCTTCGTCTTCATTTCCTATACTTTTCCAATCATACTTTTCCCAGTTATTCTTATTGTATTTTAAAAATGAGCTCTGTACACTTTTCGATTTACCATTGTGGTAGATTTCTAATTGTGGTATTCACATTCTAATTGTGGTATCAGTCTTCCTCTCTTTTGTGCCTCTTTTAAACAGTCTTCATCTATCCAAACATCTGTATCTTTTGTAATTTTGCGTTTCTCATTATTTACATTTTCATGTCCCACCTTGGTAATTTCATTTATATTGGCCTGTTTATATTTTTTGTATATAACAATTTCACTCAATTTTCTGTTTAAATTTATATCGAATAATCTTTTTAATTTGCTTTTTCAATTTTTCTGGTTTTTCGTTCTGTTTATCTGATATTTCCTGAAATATCAAGTTGTTTCTTATGATTTTTCGCTCTAATATTTTGATTATATTTTCTTAGTCTGCAATTGTATGGCTTAATTATTTGTTCCCATTTTTAAGTTCCTGTAGTTCCATAGTACATATTATTGTCAGTCTTCTTTTCTTTTAAGAATTTTGACATTTTAATTCATATTCATATTCTTAATTCATATTGAAAACCTACTCAATTCTGTTTCCAACTCGTAGCAGAGCTGGCACAACCCGCTTCACTCTGTAAAGAGATATTACCTTTTTGTAACTTTGGTCCTGTACTTTTATGTAGTAGTTATGTTTTTTTTTTATCAGAAAAAGTTATTTCAGGCAGATTTTATTGACATAATATACTCACCAATATACTATTTAATCACTAGTTTTAGTCTTGTGTTAAACTTGTGTTCATCTTAACAAGTTCGGACATAACACCAGCACATTTCTTCCACTGCATTCACTCTGAACCATGTCAGGATTCTTCTTTTATCCCTTCCCCAATCCACATCGACATTGTCCATTTAACTTTCATGTCTTATTAGCCATACTTTTCTGTGTTAATTCCAACATTATTTTGTATGCGGCGTTTATTAGATTATTAGGATTAGATTCATAGGTGTCGTTTTTAATAATACCAAGTGGTATGGCAAGGTACTAAGAACAATAACTATGTTTAATGTTAGACTGAGTATTAGTTTATATTCAAAACAATGTTGAAATATACCCACATTAATTTTATCGAGATATTCTACATTTGCATCTTTGATTTGTCAAACAGTAAAAAATAACCGCCTTCTACCTAGCACTCTCCTGATGTAGTATATAAAATAATAATCTTTATAATAATAAATAATAATATCAGTAATTTGTTATGCGAACGAGGGAACGAGACAAATCGTCTTATCATTTTGGTGCAAAATTTGCATTTTGTGAAATATAATTTTTCAAGACATAATCACAAAACTGTTATATGTTTACATTGCCTTTTTGAATTGACTTCATATCACCTATATTATTATGTTATTATATATTATTATATTATTATATAATAATAATTATATAAATATCAAACAGAAGTAATGCTAAATCTAGTGATTTGCAAATACAATTTTTCTCTTTCATAATGTTATTTTGCTTTCTTCCATATTTTTGACAAATTAATTTCACTGGGGATACGAAATGCCAAAAGCGTCCCTAGCATATTAGATATGATCCTCAAATGTGTATGTTTTGGAGTTAAATATTAAATCGTTAAATTTATCATGAATCGAACATTACTCTGCATTCATTGAATTAATGATAAATCTACTTGGTATAGTTATACTTTGTTTTAGGCAAAAACCAAAAATCGTGCAACAATGGGGCAAGCCCTTGTTAATTTACCATATTTTTTACGTGTCTGTCAAAAAAGTAATTCAATTTAAAATCCAAAATCAAAGCAAATTTTAAATTCAAAAATTAAATTCATTTAAATTCAAATCTGGCATTAACATTGAGATTTAAAAATAAATCATCATTGCTTCAAAAGTCTTTTCTAAAGATTCTAAAAATGTTTAATCAAAGATTTCAAGTATTTTTTCGAAAATTTCAACAATTTTAAAAATTTCTCAAAAACTTTATTTTATAGCTACTGAATAGGTGACATGGATGCAATGCAATGATTTTACATAGAGCTGGAGTCAACTTGGAACGTGGAATGGGGAAATCGGTTCCATAACAACTATTGAAAGTATTTCCATTTCTTAATATTTGTTAAATTAGAGAGAAGTGACAGTAGTTAATTGTAAACACTGAAATATGAAAAAGTTCAGTATGCCTAAAGTGCGAGAATTAAATGTTTCAAATATAATAGCTCAGGCCAATTAATAAACCTAAATAATTTTGAACAATGTAATTATTGAAGCCATAGTTCTGTGGTCTTGAAGAGTAGGCATCTCAAGCGTTGTCCTAAAATTCGACTCTATCGAATAGGTATATGAAATGGGTACATAAACTCACGGGCACAATTAACACACCACCACATATATGATTTTCAATTGTTTAGATATCTTACAAGTACGCTCTGGATATACTTTGACAGTTCAAGGTGAGTTCAAGTAAATGTTGTCAACAAGGGTTTTGATTTAAAAATATAATTGCAAAAAAAGCATTTTTTATGAAAAGTTTTTTTGTTATTGATAGTGTAAGTGCGAGTACACTCCAGTTTAGTAATGAATTGCAGAACAAATTTGTCAGTGGAAAAACCAGTAAGAGCATCAACTTTACTGGATGAGGAATATTCGATGTGTCTTGTTGCTAATGTGATAGAAAGAAACCATTCCAGCATAAGTCGCATGGTTAGACTATTTAACGAGACGGTTCTCATTTACGAAGGCTGGGACAAGGGCGAAACCGGTGTACTAATCCAATAGATGAGCGTTTTCTTAGACAATCCGCACTAAGAAACAGAAGAACGACTAGTAACACCCTACAAAATGAGCTCGTGGCTGCTCGCAATCTTCTTGTATCTTTCCGAACACAGACCATTAATATAACTAGACCCGTTTGTTTACAAAATAATGTATTGCCAAGATCTTAGCACATTCTAAGCGTTTTTTTGCGCTGTTACATGAATGCAGATGACGAATTCTCGCTTACGATTTGCGTATACATCCAGCCTACTTCACATGCGGTTGGTCAGTTGTACGTAAATCTAAAATAATATAGACTTTTGTTATGAGTGGCAACATCGCATCCTAGTCTTTCACGAGATAGAATTCGTTGTGTATGCGGTTTGTATGTGTATTTTGATAAAAAATAGAAAACATTTAACAATGGTTAATAGGTGCAAGGCGATGCAGGGAAAGCCTCGGGATTGTCTTTTCACCTAAAAGTACTACGAGGTAATTAATTTCTACCTTGTAACTGTGTTTAATAGAAATATCAAATTTATGAATTTGTCAAAATTGGAAGCGTGACATTTTTTTAAATTTAAATTTCAATCATTTTAATGTAAATTTCATCAACAATATTATACTGATTAGTGTGAGAAACAATTATTTCTTATGATATGAGAAAAAGTTGTAATATTGTTAACCATTATTAACCATTTTATTAAACACTAAACAATTTTGAGGAGTTGCCTCATTGCCCGTTGATCTACAGGGTGATCAACAATGACTGTTTGAGTTGGCAATCCTACCTGGAGGATTTTTTTGCCTAAGGGTTTGCAATGCTACAACCAGACAAGGCGTATCAACTTTAAATAGGTTGCCTCAAGCGATCCTGACCTCCTACCACAACGTCATCTACGTCACACGGTGATCGGCGATGCAAAAAATACTTTGAAAAACTCAAAACTGTTGTCAATTACAAACGAAAACGCCAGCCAAACGCCGAATTGTCAGAGTAATACAGAGCATAGATGAAACCAGAGTTAGATTAAACACAGGTAATAAAACTCAGACCTGGGTCGCCAGTCTACGTCACGAACTCCGCCTCCCCTGCGCGACCCCCTCGCCAGGAAGTTTGTTTCATTTATTTGACAAAACAATCAGCGTTATGTAAGTGGCTGGATCGACATAGCAGCGAAGGCCAAATAAAAGAAGAAGAAGAACAATCAGCGATAAGATTGTAGGTTATGTGAATAAAAATTAACGCTTAAAAATGAAACTCGAAATACAGAACAATGATTTAATTAAACCGGCTAAAGGTAATGCTCAAAATGCCCCCCATTTTGGTCCAGACATAAAGTAACTCTTCTTTTTAGGCTCTCGAAGATATTCACCAGCATATTGGGGGTAATGTTTGCCACTTCCTGAACTATTGCCTCCTGCAGCTCCTCTTCAGTATGCAATATATTCCTAAAGACATTGTCCTTCAAGAGCCCAAATAACGCAAAATCTAATGGGGTGTGAGATCTGGTGACCTACTTGGCCATATGCCCTGACTAATTACTCTGTCGCCGAAATTCTCTCTTAAATATCCCATAGTAGCACGAGCCGTATGTGCCCTTGCAGAGTCTTGTTGGAAATATCCAATTTGATGCTCTTCGTCTGTTAATTGGTTTATAAAAGGCCTCAAAAAGTGTTGGATATATCTCTCCGAATTGACGGTAAAATTAAAAAATATCGGCCCATACACCCGCGTCCTTGAGACTGCCAACCAAACTCCAACTTTAACCGGGTGCAAATTTGCCTCTCTGATAGCATAAGGATTTTCACCTGACCAAATTCTGTAATTTTGTTTATTCACATAGCCGTTGAGATGAAACCAGGCTTCGTCGGAAAAGAAGGTATTGTCAAGGATATCATTATTATTTAATATGTCATTGAACCAATTGCAAAATAAAACTCTCTGCGGGTGATCAGGAGGCGTTAATGACTGGACGATGGAAATTTTGTAAGGGTGATACTTTAATTTCTTTTTAAGCACAGTGGAGCAACTTCCATATGATAAACCTGTAAAACCGTGAATTAGAACAACATGAAAAAGTGGAAGTCATATGGGTAAGAATGAAAATTGGTTGAATAGGAGGCATAAGGACCAAACCTGTTTGAAGGTAGAGCTTTCTTAAGGATTTGCGAGGACTTCTTTGCATTCGAGTTCTGATATCCTCGACAACTTCCTCGTTTAGAGTAGAAGGTCTACCAGTTGATTTTTGTTTGTTTAGGTTCCCTGTGTTTAAATATCGTTCAACTACTCGCATACAATGCTGCTGAAAGACAGCAAAAGTGACCAAAGTCTCCGGAAACATTTCCTGAAATTGCTGGTATGTCGCTTCGAGAGAGTACTGCCAACCAGTAATTGGGTTATAAATCCCGCTTCGAAAGTACGCCATTCCAACGAAAATATCGTGTTGTAACGTGAAAACCATTTTAAATAAATAAATTTGAAAAGAATACCAGAAATTTGAATTTGAAATAGCAAATTCAAATTACCAGTTGTACCATTTAAAAATGAAATTCAGCATTGCCAACTCAAACAGTCATTCTTGATCACGTTGTAAATTATTTTTCTTAATTTTGTTTCCTTTTTGCCCCTTATTATTGATACGCCTATGGATAGCTATTTTGTACGCTGTCAAAATTCGTCAACGGCGGCCATATTGCCTACCCCCTTTACACCGCGCCTATCGGCTATGTTGGCATGTAAACAAACATCAGTTTCTAATGGGAACACCGGGTCTAGTTATATTAGTGGTCTGCGTTGCCGAACGATTAGAAGGCGCTTAAATGAAGCTGGATTAGACAGCAGGAAACCGGCCAAGAAACCCCTGCTCACCAGAGAGCACAAAATTCTAAGATTGCGTTTTGCCAAAGAACATCAAGATTGGACTCGTAATGATTGGAAGGGGGTTTCATTCTCAGATGAAACGAGATTTAGCCTCAAATCTCCTGATGGACGTGAGCGGGTCTGGAGAAGGCCAGGGGAGATTAGCAAGTTGCAGTATTTCTTCAAGAGTTCCATCTGTTTCAATGGCCGCACAGAATTGGTCCCTATACGTGGTAGGTCAATGAATGCGGATTATTATCTAGAACGCATTGTTGTCCATGTAATGTCATTTACTCCTTTTGTTGGACCGAAATTCTGTTCCGGTTTATACCATACAATGCTCGTCCTCATGTGGCTGGGCAGATTATTCGCTACTTAAATCACAGGCTATGTATCTATTGAGTTCATGGAATGGCCAGCCAAGAGTTCTGACATGAACCCAAAAGACAAAAACTTAAATTAGTCAATCAATCACAAGTGAGGTTTTACTTGTTTGACTGATCACAGCTAAACTGCTTTCTATTTAATCAATTTGAGTGCACGGGAGAAACCCAGAGCACACCAAGCTTCATGTCTACTGTTCTTTTTGTTTTGTGCTCGAAATACAAACTTCCCTTTCCCCACGCACCGTAAAGTTTTTCCACGCTTTAAGTGCAAAACTAACAGAAACTAAGAAGGGCGACATTAATTTTTTCGTTTATACGGGTTGACGGTTTTACTTTTAAGTCTTTTAGTTTAAAGTCTTGAAAGTCTTGAAGTTAAGACTTTATTCAAAATAACCGTAAACATCCCAAAACGCCATAAACAAATAAGTCTATGAAGCTAATAAACTGCTGCTTCATATTCATTTTGAGGTTGGATTACATGCTGAGAATAAACGGCAAAGTCAAACAAACTAACGACTGTTCGTTTTGCTGTAATTTTCGCTCATTTGTGTTTCAAGAACTTTTCAAAGAAAACTTGTTTAAAGAAAGCAGCTCTAATAGCAAATTTACCCAACCTTTTATAGGGGCCATATTGACCAATCAGAAACATTGGACTGGTGCAGTTAATATTTCTTAATCCTCTCTGACCAATATTGACCAGATCTGAATTGGGACCGAGTTGGTGTGCGGGAAAACACCGCTTATTTTGATAGTATTGCTATTATTTCATTTAAATATCACTTCTGTATAATGCATTACCCAAACTATTTTTTCTAATCACATTTCAGTGTACTGTACTATTATATTGTTGTGCATAACTATTTCCATTTGTATTTGATTTGTAGATAGCAGCTTCAAGCGGACACAACGTAACACTAGTAGAGGTAAATGGAGACGTCCTAAAGAAAGCAGAAGCAACGATCGCGAATAATCTCGCTCGCGTGGCCAAAAAGTTATACAAAGACGACGAGAACGCCGCTAAAAAGTTTATCGAGGACTCCAAATCCCACATCAAAGGCTCCACCGATCCCCGAGGCTCCGTCGAAGATTGCGACCTCGTAGTCGAAGCGATCATAGAGAACCTAGAAGTGAAACATAAGCTGTTCAAGGAACTGGACAGTGCTGCACCTCAGAAGACTATCTTCACTTCTAACACCAGCTCGTTGTCGATAGGCGAGATCGCATCAGTAACGGATAGGAAGGATCGTTTCGGTGGGTTGCATTTTTTTAATCCTGTGCCAGTTATGAAGCTATTGGAGATTGTAAGGACGCCAGAGACGTCTCAGGAAACCTACGAGACTTTACTGGCCTGGGGAAAGGCGATTGGGAAAAGTTGTATCACTTGCAAAGACACTCCGGGCTTCGTTGTCAACAGACTCTTAGTGCCTTATCTGACTGAAGCAATGAAGATGGCAGAGAGAGGTAAGCTATCCTATTTTTTTTCCAAGCGTAGTTCTTTAAATGCTTCTAGCTTCGTTTGGAGCTTGAAGTCCATCATGGCTAGTCTCATTTTTTATGTTGCTGTTCTAAACAGGGTATGATGCATACCATGAATAAAGCAAAATTTAAATTTCTTCTATAAAAATTGTGAGCGTTGCGAATGGGGGCATCTGACAATTTCTTAATAATAAATCTCTCAGTGCTAAAACTTAAACAATGGGTCGGCATGACGTAAATTCTGAGCGTTAGTTCTTCATCATTTACCATTGCGATTTTTGTAAATGATCCAAGAGTCCACACTTTACTATTTCCAATGCCTTTTATCTCCATAGGATTTTCGTCCAATCTCACCTGCTAAAAATAATGTTGTAAAACTGTCCTTGTATTTGCAAATATTGATATTATCTTTTTAAATTTTTAATGAATAATTTATCAAAAACTACCCTGAAAGTAGATATGAAATTTTCCTGTACAATATGCGTTGAACCAAACGACGTCATTTGAAAGCAATTATTATATTTTTGGATGTTGGCCAAGAAACGTTTAGTCATTTCCCACCCCAGAAACTAATGAGCGTAAGGGATCTGGTGGTGGAAACCACCAGCGGTGAATCCAGAAGGTAGATTCACCGCTGTATTTTAACGCTTTACAATATTGACAAATGATTGTCATTTCTTCAATCGTTATGGATTGGTCGGCACACCCAATAATCTATTTCCGGGTCGTAGTGGAATGCTACTCGTTCCAGGTTTACAACATTGCGTCTGCGGAATCGCTCTATTTCATTGTGTCCTTGAAGTGCGCTCCATGTTTTGGATATATGTTGCCCGTAGTACGTGTGACCATCTTGGGGTTGATTCTGCCATGTCTTCTTCAGCTTGTCTAAGTAATTTTTATTTGTTTGTTATTTTTACCTTTAGTTTGATCCCTAAGTAATCCTGTTCAGTCTGTTGTTTGGGTTTGTTCACTTCCGGTTTTGGGTCTTGTATTTGTACCTCATAGACTTGTTTCTTGGCTGTTTTTCCTCGTGTGACGTCAGGTACAGCCGAATTGTCTTGTAGTTTTCCTCCATCCTTTTGAAATATGTAGTGTGATTTTATATAATTGTGCTGATCGCCAAACCCAAGTTCATGGAACGCCTCGTTGTTCTCTTGGGCTTTCCCCCATAGTGCTTCTAGGTGATCAATCCTTTTTTATAGGTATTCCTTGGTTTTTCTTGTACTTCCGTCTTTCTTGCAATTGTTATGTAGTTATATGATTTCTTGGGCAATTTTTCTTGTTCTTGAATCAATTCATCTCTTTGTTTTATCTTGTCGTAGGTAGTTGAAGTTGTGAACTTTGTAACTTAGTTCTCCGGAAAAAGTGGCTGCGACTTACTCAGGTCTTTGCTTGACTTCTTGACTTTCCGCCGTTGTGTTGGCGTCGAAGTTCTTGAAGATTTGGAGCTGGCGCCTTTTCTTCCGGCTGCAGTGATTGGATGTGTCCGTCATTTCGAATTTGTTGACTCGGTGTCCTGGTGAAGTTGCTTTTACTTACTCAGGACTCTTTAGACCGTGGGCCCATAACACCAAAAGGGTCGATAATCTATGTTCGTATGCCCTTTTAGGGACATACTCAGACAGCCCGGGAAACCGGGAAAAAGTAACTCCGAGCGTCTGTGACCAGTCCTAGCACCTGTTATGACCTCCACTTCTTGTTGATGCTGGCATAAATCGAGATGCCATCTCCGGAATCGTATGCAAATGTCGGAATATTGTTAATGGGTCGAAAGGAGTTGTTCCACCAAAGGGCATACTTTCCTCGATCATCGTCTATCACCAGTATCTATCACCGTTTGGCGATATGGTGATAGACACTGGTGATAGACGATGATCGAGGAAAGTATGCCCTTTGGTGGAACGACTCCTTTCGACCCATTAACCATATTCCGACATTTGCATACGATTCCGAACAGGGCCTCTCGATTTATGCCAGCATCAATAAGAAGTGTTATGTTATGTATACGCGAAAACTGTCTTGCGAACTGTTTTGTTCGAAGTCTCGCGTATCTCACACCTTAACTTAATTAGATGTGACGATTGTTTTTAATGTAGTTTAACTAATTTAATTAAATGAAAACCGATGTTCGATTATAAACTATATTTAAATTAAACTGCTAAACTAAAATTACAATGCCGATAACCGAGTCAAAGAGAGTGTATAAAAAAGGTGAAAGTACAACTATTAGGTTTGGTGGTAAGTTTGTAAGTCTGTGGATTTTCTTTCGAGCGTTAAACGGCCCTTAGGTGGCGGGGGAATGTTTCACCGATACTCGAATGTGATTGGCTCTTTTATTACAGTTAGGTAATACTGAGTACAACCAACGGACTTTCCCACGCCTGCCTTGACAATTTACTAATCCCTTTAAAAACGTAAATATCACGTGTAAAGAATCTAATGTTGTTAAGCACTATACGCCAATAAACTGAGAAATAACCGAAAATAGAAAAGGGACTTTCGTTTGGAAAGTAGGCCTGTAATTTTTTTTTTGTGGGGTCATTTATCGAATAGTGTACGACAATGTCCGAGAATAACCTGAAAGCATAGAAGAATTAAAGCCAAAAATTACAGCCGCTTGTAACTCCATCACGGTACGACAGTTGCAAAACACTCGTAGACATTTTTATGATTGGTTAGGATATTGTTTAGCAGTCCGGGGACGACATTTTGAACAACTTATTTAATAGTTTTAGTTTTTCGATTTTTTGTTTAAAATTGTTTGTAAATTTCAATGTAATTGGTTAAATAAGTTGATAAAAAAAAATTAACACTTTTCCGATGGTTTTTGAAGATATGCAGACAATGTAAACCATAAAAAAAGGTAACACAAGGTACAATTTTTAGCATGTAAATCCCTGTAGTCACAGTTGAAAGAAACGCACTGTATATAGATTTATTTATTTATTAAGGTACACCGGGGCAAGTGGAACCCACCTGCTGCACATCGGGCAACTAGTGGCCCTGGAAGAGAAAATATAACTGTTCTGATGGGTGCAAATGCTGCTGGGGAAAAATTACCGCTACAGATTGTTTTTAAGGGTACAAACCTCTGGGATTCTTGGATACCTGCACAAGAAGATGAATTTCCGGGAATGACCTATTCGGCAACTGCGAACGGATGGATGGAGGCAGCCACGTTCCAGCAGTATTTCACCAACATTTTTCTGAAACATGTTGGCCCAGAACGTCCTGTACTACTTATTTACGATGGCCACAGTTCCCACGTTGGCCTTTCACTTGTAGAGGCAGCAAAAGAAAACGGTGTGGTTATATTGAAGTTACCGCCACATTCTAGCCACATTCTACAGCCTATGGACTTGAGTGTATTTAAACCACTGAAGTTAATGTGGGACGAAGAGCTCATCAAGTGGCAAAGAAAAAATTACGGTGTTAAACTCCCAAAGCGTATATTTGCCACAATTTTATCAAAAGTGTGGAACAATCTTGAGTCAACCATTATACAAAACGGATTTGCAAAAGCGGGAATCTACCCTTTTAACAATGACGTCCCTAAAGAAAAATTTGAACCATATGCCTTTAGAAGATGGTCTCTCTTGAAACAAAAAAGCTTGTCACTTCCACGTATTGCAGAGGATGACACAGTGGGTGCCCCAGTGGCATCCGGATTAGCCGTTCTGGATGTTGTACCTCGGCAAATTATTTTAAATCCGGAAAAAACATCATTCGAGTCATTACTTTTACAACAGCTAAAGCAAGCTCCTAGAGTTCAGACAGGAAGGAAAAAAATATGTTCAGGAGCTGAGGTCATTACATCTTCAGAAGCAGTTGCAAAATTAAGAGAAATGAATGACAAACAGCAGACAAAACAATTAAAAATTAAAAAACCGAAGAGCAAAGAAGTTGAGAAGATACGACAAGATACACAATCTATTGATGGACTAGAAGACGAAGAACTAAATGGTGAAGCAGAGGCCGCAGAACTAAGCGACGATAGTTTAATCGATTATAATATAGAAGACGAAGCAAGGGAAGTTGAGGAAGAAAATGATTTTATGACTGCGGTTACGAAAGATACGAAGGTAGTTGAAATCGGGGATTGGCTGATAGTGAAGTTTTGTCCAAGAAAAGTCTCCAAATTTTATGTAGCCCAAATAACGGAAGCAAATCCTTGTATCGAAGTCAAATTTGCACGAAAAGTTGGAAACACAAATTATTTTCATTGGCCGGATGTTGAAGACAGGTCTATTATTACTTTAGATGAAGTGCACCTTCATCTACTCACACCGACTTTTGACAAACGAGGAAAGTTTAAATTTGACATATCTTTTACTACATATAACATTTGTTAGACAAAATTTTATCAAATGTATTTTTTACAATAAATCAGGATGTATTTAAATTTGTTTCCAATTGCCCCACACTTATTACAGCCTACCCGAAAGTATTTATTGCACACATTTACACTTGCCCCAAGCAACGGGTCAAGTGGAACCTAATGACATTTTTTTATTTCATCCCACGTATATTTTTAGCGAATTTCAGAATTTAGACAAAAATATATGTACACACAGCAAACACGTTTACTAAGTATCCCCTAAAATTTGGATGTGTCCGCCGATCACTTTCCGAGGATATTCAGCGGAAATTCCAGATTATAAAAAATATAGGTTCCACTTCCCCCGGTGTACCTTACCCTTTCTATTTCTTTATGATTTATGTGGCATTGCAACGCATGCCGGGTACGGCTTGTGGTTATATATGATATATTGATATGTATGATATTCTTATGATATAAGATTTGTAATTGTCAAATACCGATTTTTACCATTATAAGAATTTTGTACCTATAGAATTGTATTTTTGTCAAGAAGGAAAATCTATTCCAGGAGACGCTTCACCGAAAGATATCGACACAGCTATGAAGCAAGGAGCAGGCTACCCCATGGGACCATTCGAACTGGCCGATTACACTGGTTTAGACACCACACTGTTCATTGTTTCTGGGTGGCACAAGAAGTTCCCCAATAACCCTCTGTTTGAACCACCATGGGTATTAAGGGATCTGGTTCAGCAGGGAAAGCTAGGCATCAAGTCTGGAGAGGGTTTTTATAAGTACAATAAGTAAATATTCAAATTGCGAGTAGTTCACGATCTTTTTTTAGTGGTGTGGTACAGACTTATTTTTATAATTGTTTGTTAATCTCTTAACTCTCATTATTTCTCGAAATGATTCTAGAATATTCAACTTCACGTGTTTCCATGTATTATTTATGAAATAATTTGTTTAGGATTTACAAGGCTTTAAAGGTCGTGTATGTGTTTTCGATCAGCCTTTTATTCAACATTAATTATAACTCAGGAACGGCGATAGTGGCCTGTTTATAGTAATGTTAAGAATATTTTCATATTTACTGGTATCAAGTTTAAAAACGATAAGATGGCAAGGAAAACAACACTCGAGTGCATTATAACAAATAAAATTTTAAAATTTATTTTCACAAGAGGTGATTGAACGGGGGCTGTTTTCTTTTGTTTGTTAAAAATGACTAATAAGTATTATATAAGTTTTACGTCATAAGCAGCTTTATTTCTGTGATGTGTCATTGTTGAAGTTATCTGCTGGAATGTTATACTGTTGTATTTTTCCAGCATCAAATATTGGCTGAAACATGTTGCTAATCACAACGCTAAGAAAACTGAGTGGGCAGTTCGATACAAGATGTGGAGAAGGAGGTTTAAGGATAAAAATTGAGTATTAGCGCTTAAGATCAATTTTGTACTGAAGTGAAAATATATATGTATTTGTTTTACAAAACGTACTCTAATTTAATCATATTCAAACATATCACAATACGTGCACAACCAATAACAATAAAAAAAAACTAAAATAATATGTTTAATTTTGTACATAGCTGTCCCACAGATTCACGCGTTAATTTTAACATAGACTTTAGGCCTTTGGAACACTTTTATTCCGCCGTCGATCCTTTTCAGCTCCTCTTCTATGTCCATTTTTCGTTTTTTCACCCTCAGTGTGTCACTTCTAACAGGCAGAGAGTTCAGTTCTTGAATGCGATCTGCATAACCTGAAACGGCAATAAAAACTTGCATGATAAGAACTGCTTAAAAAATGACAAAAAAAAGTTTTTGGTTTTCCATACTACGTTCTCCTACTTTTAAAATTCTAAAAAGAAGATAGAAATTTTCAATTCTGCCCAAATATCTCAAATGTTATCAGATGTTATGCAAATTTTTTGTGACAGATTATGGTACCCTTTAATCTGTAATTGAGCCATAGCCATCCTATTGAAACTAAATGTGACTTGCATATGTATTGTGTACCTAATGCAGGTGGAAAGCGATTTTTCTAATGTGTTTGACCCAATGTGTCTAATGTTTTTATGTTGCACATTTGCAAGTTCTCTCTTGCATTCACGTATTTCTACACCTGGATGGTTAAATCAAACTAGATTTTTAATTAATCGCCCTGTACTTTTCTATGGACAATGCTCTGAAATCTGTGGTCCAAATCACAGATTTATGCCAATTGCAATTGAAAGAATTTCTCCTAATTACTTTATCAAATGAATAAAAAAAACTACCATGTGTTAAGAAATTCCATTCGCACAGTATATATGCAGCCTCAATTATAATTGTAAAATGTTATATTGCTTATAAGTAATTGGCATAAAGATATTGATATGTATGCAAGAGAAGAACAAAGAGTAATTGTAAACTAGTCACTGTGATGGTAGAAATTTTTCATAAAATATGTAGCATTAAAACGACGATTTGAAATAAATGATCATTATCTAAATGGCAAACATAAAACGAAGAAAAACCAGATGTGAAACTCGGAGGGTCATTGACCGAAGTGAAACTTGTTACATTAGCTTTGTCGAAGAAGAACGAATAGAAAAAAAAAATAGGGAATGAATTAACCTTCATTAAGAGTGAATAATGCAGTAGGCAAGATAAAAAGCAAATAATATAATTTGGGGATTAGAAGAAATCTGGATAGTTTCTAAAAATACAAATTTATAATCGGCAAAGGAAGTACATATGTGGAATGTATAAAAAAATCACAAGAAATTCCATGGCGGAAAAATGCCCCTTAAGAAACAAGTTAAAAGAAAGGAAAAAAGTTGTGTGAGTTTCTGAGTAATAAAACGTAAATTAACTATGAGGCTTATAACAAGTCTCATGGTACAATGTAAACACAGGACACATGACCAAAATTTTGAAAAACCTATAGACTCAGACCTAAAGACCTGTCCACAAAATCTCAAATCAGACACCTATGTTAAAACTGAAAATGAAAGAGGAGTAATAGAAATATGGAAAAAGTATTATGGAAAATTAGTAAGTTTAGATGGAGAACAAAATCAACAAATAAAGGCGCCTGAAATAAGAAAAATTCAGAAGATCACGAAAGCATGATAACATGGGAAGAAATTATCAAATTTATGAAAGCACTGAAGAATAGAAAGGCGCCAAGTACTATTAAAATTACATCAGAAATAGTAAAAAAATATAGGACAACATGGATGGAACTCTTGAAATTACTATTTAAGATATTTTGCAAAGGTTATACAGAAATGATTATACCTACAATCCTAGGGTTCGATGGAATCATCCTATCTTTGAATGATTAATAAGAAGAAGAGAACCACCTATAGCTTATAAGAAAAACGTTATTAACAATTAAAAAAAATAGCTGTAGTGGGGAATTAGTATGTCCTTTTGGCAAATGTTTCATCAAACCTATGTTTATTAACTATGCTGTGTATGGAATAAGCATACAACTATTCATGTCAATAAAAATGACCAAGTTTTAAGAAAATCATATGGGTTTGTCGAAAAAAAACAAAATCCAGAATTATAAGTACCCAATTTGGGTCTCAATTTTTTTTTCGTAATTTTATTGCTTTCGTTGATAAATTGTAGTATTTTTGACAAATTAATTTCATTAAAGATAAGAAATGATGTCAAAGCTTCTTCATCATATTTCATATGTTCTCCAAATATATTTTTGGACTTGAATTTTAAATCGTTGAATTTATCATAAATCAAACAATACCCTTCTTAATTGAAATGTTGATAAATCTACTAGGTACACTCTAAAATTCTTTTTAGGAAAAAAACAAACATTTACAATAAAGGGACAAAGCATGTATATGCTTTATCCATTGACCTTTAATCAAGTTAGACCCGGAGAATGCACACAATTTGCAATCCAACACCTCGAATAGTAAATGGATTCTCCCACGCGGTTGCCAGGTGAACTCTTAGCTCTTCAACGACACGATATAACGATACAGGACGTATTACATTTTTTACCAAAACTTTAATTTTTAGTGAAAAAAATTACTTAAATATGTAGGTATACGTCCAGTAATTTTTCTATGTTTACACTTTTCCCTACATAAAAGGTTTTCAAACAACGCGAATTTCTCCGAAATGATACTATTCCTATGAAAAAAGCCGCCTTTGGCGTGAAGTGGTTCAACTTTTTATTACATAATACAAAATTATCTGTGTCGTGGAAATATTTTCCTATTGTAAATAAGTAAACTGACAGAAAGCAACGGAAGACACAGTACGACAATACTCAACTAGCGAAAATAGCGGAAAAGATAAAATGGGTATTGGCAACATTACCCTACTACGGCGTACCAGCTTGACGTCATCTTTACTACGTTTCGGGTGGGGACTTCTTTATTCATTCATATTAATTCAATTCGTTTGTGCATTGTTGCCAATAGAATACCCGGCATTATTTTGCGGCTTTCTTGTTTTTGGGAATTCTTTACACACTTTCGGGACAATATCTTCATCCTCATTTCACCAATACATAAAATCGATGTTAATTCGCACATTCCAAGTCAATAAAATGTACATTTAATATATAAACATCGTTATGTTTATATATTACGCACCATCTGCCACTTCATAATTTGTTATGATAAAGCATGCCTGCGCTGTTGCCAATATGCGATGAATTCAATTTTTCCTGAAAACTTATGATTGATTGCTTTCCAAAGCGATTTATGAATGACTTGATCCGTCTAACTAGATTAAAGGTCAATGGCTTTATCCCTTTATTATTTGCCATATGTTTTATGTTGTAAGAATGAAGTGGAATTTAGTAATGGAATTAATAAAGAACATTTTTCATCCAAGTTATACATTTGAGTAAACATTTTACTATAGAGCCTGCTATATATTTGATTTCTCTTATGTGATCAGTTAAATGCTACCAACCTAAACCGTCTTGATCATTAATTTTTTATGATTTTTAAAATACGTTTAATCCACCTTATTGTTATTACTCTCATATCTATACTAATGTATAAATGCTAATAGCATTCAGGGTTGCAGCAATTCCAGTATCAGCTCTTTTAACTTCTATGCCTATTCATTCTTTTTACTCATTAACACTTTTTCGGAAGATCAAAGCCAGTGTGTTGCTTGTATTTGTCACTTTTCACTTGTACTTACTTTGTCTTAGTATTCTTAAGGTCTCCTTCCTCTCCTCTTCAGGTAAGAGGACATGCCCTTCTGGGCAATTCTCGTCCTCCTCCTCCTTCTGGCCTTCTTCCTCCTTCCGTTCCCTCAGATATTTCGGGACCACTCCCCTCTGGTAAGTCGGAGGCGCTTGGGCTGGCACTTTAGACAATGTTTGTTTCGGTACTTTCGGCTTTATATTTTGCATGTTCTCTTTGATGTAATCTTTTTCTTCTAGCTCTAAATTTTGAACAAAAAAGTATATTGTAGACAAAATCTATTATCAATTAAAATGTATCAACAGAAATGTAAAACAAACACTGCAGACAATGCAATTCATTCTGTGAACTTTTTTGTTTACAAAAATGTTTGTTTGTGTGCTTTATATATGTATATAGAATTCCCAAACTCGGTTGAGACAGCTACAAAACCAATAATAGCCACTTACGCCTCTAAAAAGTGGCGCCACTACACCTGCAAAGATCCCTAATAAATTATAGAACAATGGGTCCTATGGAGAATCCTAACTATATACTCAACATAATCTGCTGTAGTCTAGGACAAAAAGCAGATTCTGAATGCACTCCATACTCATTTTCCTTTGTATCTCAATGACTATAATAAGGACTATATAGTACTTTTGAAGTTCTGGTATTGATTTTGTGAACCAAAAACCAAAATACAACATAAATCTGCAGTAAAGTAAGACATAAATTGAACATTACCTAAATTTTGCATATCCTTTTCGATAGAGACTGACATTGTCTGCTCTGGGTTGCCACCATCTCCCTTCATCTTTGCAGCTCCCACTATGTGCGACTTATTCTTAATGGTCCCTGGTGAGGGATATTTAATGACGCCAGTTTCATATAACTTCCCCGGATCATCGGTGCGTTCAGTCTGCATGGAACGATGTGTGAACTTTTCCTCAGGCTCCGCCTTCTCCCTCCGTTCCTTTCCAGTCCTCAGTTTAACATTAGAGAGGACTGCTCGCTTTGTAGCCAGCTTCGACTTGTCCTGAGACAGGGAACGTTGTCTTTGGGGGGTTAAGTTTCTCGACCGCATCATAGGCGGCATGTTTTGGAACTTGTCATCCCTGCTCGGTCGCGGCTGGATTACGCCCGCCTCCTGTAGAAAGGACTGCATCTGCCTGATCGATTTCACATTCTCTTTAATGAAATTTCTCCTGTAAGCAGGTTCTGGAATAACCGGAGAGCGAAAGGTGAGACAAGAAACGTTTGAAATGGTTGCTAAAATATGTTTTTTGAAATGTGGAATGTACTTGAAATCTTTCATGTTTTGTTAGAGGATTGACAGTAGGTCAACCACCAACATCAAAAATAATTGTGGAAGTATCGAGCCTAAGGTGTACTCACTTGGTTCTGGGAACACTCCTCGCAAAGTCGTAGTATTCATATCCGTAATTTTTCATTTGGAAAATTTTCGTTAATTACTAAATTCACTTGTCAAACAACCCATCTACAAAAACGTCAACATATTCAAAAGTTGTTTATACAGGTTAGCCAATGGCAATAAAATGTTTCGTGTTCTATGAAAAGAATGACTGTTTGAGTTGGCAATGCTGAATTTCATTTTTAAATGGTACAACTGGTAATTTGAATTTGCTATTTAAAATTCAAATTTCTGGTATTCTTTTCGAATTTATTTATTTAAAATGGTTTTCACGTTACAACACGAAATTTTCATTGGAATGGCGTACTTTCGAAGCGGGATTTATAACCCAATTACTGGTTGGCAGTACTCTCTCGAAGCGATCGACATACCAGCAATTTCAGGAGTTGTTTCCGGAGACTTTGGTCACTTTGGCTGTCTTTTTGCAACATTTCATGCGAGTAGTTGAACGTTATTTAAACACAGGGAGCGTAAGCAAACAAAAATCAACTGGTAGACCTTCTACTCTATAAACAAGGAAGTTGTCGGGGATATCAAAACTCGAACGCAAAGAAGTCCTCCCAAATCCTTAAGAAAGCTCTCCCTTCAAACAGGTTTGGTCCTTATGCCTCCTATTCAACCAATTTTCATTCCTTTGTCCAGTCCGAGTTGGAACGGCCATAAAAACACCTAATGGCTTTTTAAGTAGTGAAGAGCGATGCCGCCTTGTCCTCCATGGGCGTATCATTACGGATAATAACTCTAACAACCAATTCACTTCCAAATCGCACAAACAAATGGCACACACATTCACACACCACTGCTCGAGTATAATAAGTGCGGAAGAAGAGATCACAAGGAAAGCACACGTGGCCGCTGTGTTATGGTCCAGTGGATCCGTATCCAGTATCCGTAGAGTCTCGCGTACTTCCTCGTACACGATTTCACTGATCGACTGTACACACCTGCACCTTGGAAGAAGAAGAGAATATAAACGGAGTGCCGGTTCCGTAAAAAAATATTTGCGGTCCAATGGACCCTCTAGTTCTTTATCTGTACATATCCATACATTCACATATATGATTTCACTTGGGCAACTGAACACCTGCATTTTTAAAAATACCAGGGCGTTTCTGAATAAGCAAAAAGATAAATCCCATGGTTTGGATAAAGACTGCAACGGGCTCTTTTCGAATGCCCTCGGTAAATTCAGATTTTATTAAGTGTTCCAATTGCTAGTGGTTAAAGTATACCCATAAGACTTCCACTTTTCCATGTTGATCTAATTCACGGTTTTACAGGTTTATCATATGGAAGTTGCTCCACTCTGCTTAAAAAGAAATTAAAGTACCACCCTTACAAAATTTCCATCGTCCAGTCATTAACCCCTCCTTATTGTTGGTTTATTTGAAATAATTGAACTGAAACTGCGACTTTTTGGTTTATTGCAAAATGGTGACTACATCGGTACAAGTGTTACTCGCTTACTTCATAGAATAGTAATTTTAGAAAATACATGTGTCTGTGTTCTCAAAACATAAAGATATTAAATAGTATGAAATGTAAATACATCAACACTCTCCCTTATTTAATAACTTTGCAGACTCCCATGTCGTTACATAATTTTCGTAAACGAATTGAAAACAGTGGTTTTGTCAAAATATCCGCGAGCTGATTTTGTGTGTCAACTTTTGAAATGTCCATTTCTCCAGCTGTGACCAATTCGCGAACAAAGAAGTGTCTGATACGAATGTGTTTCGTTCTTCGATGAAATTCAGGGTTTTGTGCTAGCCGGATGGCTGCTTCATTGTCGACTTGCAGAATGGGGGTCGACTTCAACTGGCCTAGTTCAGTCAGAAGTCTCTTGATCCAGATGATCTCTCTTGCGGCTTCACTGGCTGCCACGATTTCAGCTTCGGTTGTGGATATTGCAACAGAGGGTTGTCTCTGGCTCATCCACGAGATAGGCGCTCCAGAGTACAGGCACAGCACCCCTGAGGTTGAGCGGCCCGTACCAGGGTCACCACCATGATCTGCATCGCTGAAACACTCAAAAACCTCCTCTCCCAAGTTGGCTTTGTAGACCAGTCCAAGATCTGTTGTACCTCTCAAATACCGCAGCATCCTCTTCACCTTGAGCACATCTCGTTCAGTTGGTTTGTCAAGGTTCCTGGAGGCGACGCTGACAGCATACGCGATGTCTGGTCGGGTGCCACACATGAGAAACATGAGTGCTCCAATAGCTTGTCTGTATGGAAACTCAGAGTTCCTAGGGCTCTCTTCTGCATCGTTGTCCTTAGTGATTGGAGTAGTCACAGCCTTGCAACGGCTCATGTTGAATCTCTCCAGTACGGTTTCCGTGTAATGAGCTTGGCTCACCCTTATTGAACCATCTTTTCCTTGGTTGATTTCCAATCCTAGGTAGTACGATGCTGGCTTGGAGGTGATTTTAAACTCCCGTTTCAGATCATCTAAGAAATTCTGGAGTTCCTGCTCATCTTCGGCCGCAATCATTCCATCGTCAACGTAAAGAACAAAGAACATCTTCTTCTGTCCTTTTTGCCTCATGAAGAGACAAGGATCAGCTTCACTTCGTTGAAATCCTAGGCTGACTATGTAGTTGCTGAACTTCTCATTCCAGCATCGAGGAGCTTGCTTCAGACCATACAGGCTTTTCTTCAGGCGGCATACCTTGGCAGATCCATCACCATGTCCTTCAGGTTGTTGCATGTATATAGTTTCCTTGAGGTCACCATAGAGAAATGCCGTTGAAACGTCGATCTGTGCTAGTTTCATTTTCTCTTTTGCAGCAACACTGAGCAATGTTCTGATGGTTGATGTCCTGGCCACTGGACTGAAGGTTTGGTTGTACTCCACTCCTTTCCGCTGTGAATACCCTTTGATGACCAATCTGGCTTTGAATTTATCAATCGATCCATCGGCATTTGTTTTAAGTCGGTAGACCCATTTATTTGAAATGGCTCTTTTTCCTGGAGGCAGATCAACCAGTTCCCAAGTTTTGTTCTCTTCAAGAGCTCTCATCTCCCGACGCATAGCTTCCTTCCAGTGGTCCTGTTGGTCTGATTTAATGGCTTCACTGAAGGATTCAGGTTCTTGTTGAGGGCTTGAGAGATACATTACGAAGTCTTTATACTTTGACGGAGGATTGAGAGAAGAACGTTCACGAAGTCGTCGAACGTTGGTGTCGTCTGAGCTTTGAGCACCTTTTTGTTCTAGTTGAGTTTCAGCTTCGTCTTCAGTACTCAGGTCCCAGAGTTCATCTTCCTCCTCTTCGCTCTGTATTTCGTCGTCATCTTGCTGTTCTTCAGGGGTCGAATCTTGTTCTGGTTGAACAGAAGGGTCTGAGCTTCCCTGAGGATGGATATCGATCTTGTTCTGCAACACTTTCTCCTCGAAAATGACATCTCTCGATCGAATTAGTTTACCTTCCTCTTCACAGAAGATCCTGTAGCCGTCGTCGTTGTCGTATCCAATAAGAATTCCTTTGGTAGCCTTTGGATTCATCTTCTTCCTTTGTTGCTTGGGAACATGCGCATAGCAGGTAGACCCGATAACCCGAAGATGTTTCAGACCTGGTTTCCTGCCGTACCACTGCTCGTAGGGAGATGTTCCCTCAGCGTGAGAAGGTCCAGTCCTGTTGAGAATGTAGGCTGCTGTCCGGATCAACTCAGCCCAAAGTGTTTGTGGAAGTTTTCCATGAGCATGCATCATTGCTCGAGCAGACTCGACCACGGTGCGGTTCTCTCTTTCGCTGGATCCGTTTTGTTCGGGAGTGTAAGGCGTGACAAGTCGTTGAACAATTCCCTCTTTCTGCAAGATTTTTCTGACATACTGGTTATCGAATTCTTTGCCATTGTCACTCAGCAGCTCCATGATGGTGTGTCCGAGAGTCTTTGCTTCTGCAACAAATTGGAGTAATTTCTCTGGAACTTCAGACTTTTCTCTGATGAAGTAAATGGTCCTGAACTTCGTAAAATCATCCTTGAAGAGGACGAAATACTTGTATCCTGACATTGAGTCGTCGAATGGGCCGCAGACGTCTGTGTGAATTCGCTCTCCCGGTTTCGTTGTTCCAGACCTCGTTCCGAAAGGCAGACGATGAGCCTTGCCATAAACGCAGCCTTCACAGAGTTCGCTGTCCACCTCAACGTGAATTCCCAGCTCTTTGTTTAAGAGGGATCTCACGTGTCGCTTGTTCTGATGACCAAATCGTTCATGATAAAGTTGGAGAAGGTTGTCCTTTTCTGTTGCATTTACTTCCTTGAATGCACTTTTGTTCACGTTCCTTACTCTCAGCTTGTAGAGTCCACCAAACTGCTCACGAATTCCAATTAATCTTGTTTCGCCGTTGATGATGAAATTGCAGACCTCTGGAGATGAGTTGAACCTGCTGGCTTTGTTTCTGTCTTGGGCTGCAAGGACTGAGAATAGATTTCTCTGGATCCCAGGAACGCACCATACATCAGCCAACGTGAGCTTGTGCCACTTGCCGTTGACCGCTGCTTCGATGTCGATATCACCTTTTCCAATGGCTGCAACCTTCACACCGTTCGCTGTGGTCACTGAGTGTTCCGTAGAAAATGGTTCAAATGTTCTGAAGATACTCCTATTCATAGAAACATGGCTCGTTGCTCCATTATCTACAAACCAATCGTCAGAGTTGCACTCAGAGTTCATTACAATCGAGGTTATAGCGACCAAAGTCATGTTGGCACCGCTTTCTGATGTTCCTGAGTTGCTGGGCTTGGGAGGTCTTCCATCGGCGATCCACTTTCTGCATTGTTTGATAGTGTGATTAGGTTTCTTGCAGTAAGGACAGATTTTCTTTTTGTTGTTCTTTTGGAGATTGTCTTTCGAAGAGTTCTGCTGCTGAGTTTGCTGTTTGGACGGATTCAAGTAGAGTGCTTCTTGTTGAGATGAGACTTCTTTGCTTCTGAGAGCCCTCTCATACGCACACAGCTGATTGGTCAGGTTGTCGACTGTCCTTTCGGTTTTTGACATCAACATCCAGCTAGACTTGAACGAAAAATATTCTTCTGGCAGTGTACCTAGTATTTTACAGATCATAAATACATCTGGCAGATCGTACTTCATTCCGTCATCTTTGGACATTTCCTGCTTTAATTCGCTCCACAGGTTCTTTAGTTTTGAGACATGTGTTGCGATGTCATCCACATTAGCCTTTTTGCAGCTGAAGAATTGCAGGCATAAGTTGTACACTTTATCTTCAGAGATGCAGTCAAATAGTGTATGAAGTTCTACCCACACTTCTCGGGCTGATGTGAGACGCATGATTTTTTGTAACGTCTCTTCTGACATGTTAGTGGTTAACACAATCAGTGTGTGGCTATCCGCCTTATTAAAAACATCAAGCTGAGTCTGATACGCCTCTCTTGCCTCAGAGGTTGCGTCCTCAGGAAGTGAGTCTGGCTTCTCTAACCTGCCTTCAATTACGTCTAACGCTCTGGGGATCCCTCGTAGGCAAATACTTATTTTGTATCTCCATGTGTTCCAATTTGCTTTTCCTTCTAGGAGGCCAACGTTGATTGTCCTGGTTGAATCCATTGCGTGTGTACGTGGTTCTAACCTCAAAATCGGTCCTCGGAGTTTTCGTCAAAAATATCGCTCCAACACACTGTTCTTATTTCGTCCAATTATTCACTTTAGCTCAATGCGTAACTGTGCCCATAACCTGTTGGTTTATTTGAAATAATTGAACTGAAACTGCGACTTTTTGGTTTATTGCAAAATGGTGACTACATCGGTACAAGTGTTACTCGCTTACTTCATAGAATAGTAATTTTAGAAAATACATGTGTCTGTGTTCTCAAAACATAAAGATATTAAATAGTATGAAATGTAAATACATCAACACTTATCACCGCAGAGTTTTATTTTGCAATTGGTTCAATGACATATTAAATAATAATGATATCCTTGACAATACCTTCTTTTCCGACGAAGCCTGGTTTCATCTCAACGGCTATGTGAATAAACAAAATTACAGAATTTAGTCAGGTTAAAATCCTTATGCTATCAGAGACACATTTGCACCCGGTTAAAGTTCGTGTTTGGTTGGCAGTCTCAAGGACGCAGGTGTATGGGCCGATATTTTTTAATTTTACCGTCAATTCGGAGAGATATATCCAACACCTTTTGAGGCCTTTTATAAACCAATTAACAGACGAAGAGCGTCAAATTACAAGACTCTGCAAGGGCACATGCGGCTCGTGCTACTATGGGATATTTAAGAGAGAATTTTGGCGACAGAGTAATTAGTCAGGGCATTTGGCTAAGCAGGTCAAGATCTCACTCCATTAGATTTTTCGTTATTTGGGCTCTTGAAGGACAATGTCTTTAGGAACGTATTGCATACTGAAGAAGAGCTGCAAGAGGCAATAGTTCAGGAAGTGGCAAACATTACCCTCAATATGCTGGTGAATATCTTCGAGATCCTAAAAAGAAGAGTTAATTTATGTCTGGACCAAAATGGGGGCCATTTTGAGCATTACCTTTAGCTGTTTTATTAAATCATTGTTCTGTATTTCGAGTTTCATTATTAAGCGTTAATTTTTATTCACATAACCTACAATCTTATCGCTGATTGTTATGTCAAATAAGCATATCTGGTTGTAGGGTTGCAAACCCTTAGGCAAAAAAATCCTCCAGGTAGGATTGCCAACTCAAACAGTCATTCTTGATCACCCAGTATAATAACTAGTTTTAAGAGTCCATCACCCGATTCAATTTAAGGCGGTTTTGGAGGTACAGGGGAAGTATGATACCTCGAACATCATTTGAAATATTCTTTTCAATTAAAAACCACTCGAAGTGAAAAACTCAAATACACCGGTCTAGTAACGAATTTTTGAAATTCTTTTTATCCGTTTAAAACCGCCCCTAAAGTTGCCCTATTTTACGTACTATTTTTAGATCAAAATTTGACCAAAATAAAAGAAAACTCATAATTCTGCTACTAGACTGATGTAGAATTATCCTTTATCTCTCCACTGAACCCTATTTCGATTTGATACGATAATACACTACCCTGGGATCATGTTTTCCCTAAACCCTTAGAATCACTAGAAAACTCGCTGTAAAGTACTACCATCGTATGTATTTGGGAATTTAAACTTATTGGGAAAATAAACTTAGTCCTGGCTAGTTAAAAACTAGTGGAACGAAGAATTACAATCACGCCCACTGCTATACCTCGCCCTTGCCTCTTACTCCGCAGCAACGCCGGGTGATGGACTCTTAAGGCGAACTTGCACATGTCAAGTAGCTAAAATCGGATACTTGTATAATGTAAACAACTTAATTAAGTACTTGACCAGGCACCTAATTTAGTAAACTGTTAGTCAAGTGAATAAAAACTATTTATATTTTCGGGCTCTTCCACTCATAGAGATAATTATAATCTTTATTCTTATATCTATATCTCTATATTCTCTATATATATATAAAAATGAATTGCTGGTCGTTTGTCTCGCTTAAACTCGAGAATGGCTGGACTGATTTTGCCAATTTTGATGTTGAAATATTTGTGGAAGTTCAGAGAAGGTTTAAGCGGCGAGAAACATAAATAATAAGTAACGGAAATACGTAAAAAGGTACGTTTTGTAATTTTGGGTATGAATCGCCAAGGCGCTCACGTGCAAATCGCACTGACGACCAGCGAGAGACAGATAATGATAACATTCGTATTGGTATAACCGAATTTCGTTCAACAGTGAATAATTATGAAGTAGACACTGCAGACGCAGTGTTCCTGTAAACCTAGAACGAGTAGCATTCCACTACGACCCGGAAATAGATTGTGCCGACCAATCCGTAACGATTGGAGAAATGACAATCATTTGTCAATATTGGTATGTAAACATATTTAACGACGAAAGGATGAAATATGAAAAATGTAAATTTAGTGTTGGAATGGGAGAGGATTTAAATACGGTAACATATGTATCAAGTGGTCGGGGTATTAAATAATTAATAATATGCTTTAGCAAAGTTCTGAAAATCTTGTTGCCTATTTACATTTTTATTCGATGTTTTGATGTATACGGCATCTTTGAACAGTCTTTCGAACCAAATTTCGACCAATCGAAACTTGTCAACTTTGGGAGGTTTCTATTTTTATTAATGACCCTCCAAATAAATCTCATAATGGCGATATACAGTGATCAAATCTATGTAATTTTATGCAACTTAGTCCTGCAAATATGTAAGTGTTAACATTGGTTATATAAGAGATATTTACCATTTCTTTGTAGGGCCATAATTGTATCCGTAATCTCGGACGAAACGTCGTCATTAAATCCGTAACAACGATCGATGTTTCATTTTTTGGGGTTTATTCAAGAACGTTCCTGCAGTTCCATACGCATCTCTCCGAGAACATCATCCCATTCAAAAATTGCAATTGTTGTTAACAAAAAACGAAGAAAAAAAGCTCTTTCGATTTTTTGATGGCAACTCAAAAACCATACGAGATAGAGGAATTCTCAAAGAAGATCCTTAAAGAGGAGGAAATTTCCGATGAAAAAGTCCCAACTCCCTGATTTATATCTCTAATATTTATAATTTTAATTTGTTGCTGAAAATAAAGCTCCGCGCGACCACTACGACATGCGCTCGCCGCCTCTGAAGCGAGTGCGTTATAGAAAATATTTTAGTGTATTCTATACACTTGAAAGAATAAAGTCCCGCCAGGAAAAAAAATTTAAATGCATTTTTCAAAAAGCTGGCCTATTGTTAATGAACTAGTTATTTTCGTACTTCCGTCTTCATTGAAAGCAGGCTAAATGTTTAAATAAATTCTCCATAAACATTTTGCTACTTGGAGTCCTTTCTATGAGTGTACTCAATAAGATGACGTCATAAAATTATTTAAAATTTCTTTATGTTATCGTCAGTCACCATCATGTATACAACCATCACCCTGTATACATCGGGAAGAGAGGCCCTCGGCGGAAAAGGGCCGATTGACTCAGCTTCTTAGGGAACCACGAGAGAGACCGCGGAGCAGCGGGAGTAGCGGGACGGCATTCATATTCGGTTTAGCGTAGCGAGCGGATGAGTTCACGTGTCAGGCAGTCGGCAATATAACTCTTTATTTAAATATAGGGTTTTTATTTCAAATCTTATTTTAAATCGCGAATCGTTAACATCAGAAGTGGGATCAGAATCGCGAAGACCTTTTGGCAAATTGTGCGTTTAGTGAAGTTGTGAAAAAAAATGGGCAAGCCGCATGGATCCTCCAGGAGTTCCCAGCAGATGGAACGTCACTCAGAGCGGAGGTCGAAAGGTGTCCGAAATGTTCCGAGGCAATCCAGGATAGCAGAACGTTCCCGTGGCTCGAGCAGACGCTCTCCAAGTTTGGAATTGGGGGAGCAACCCCATAGCTTAGGTGGAGACTCTCGACGCTCTGATATAGAAGTGGAGTCACGAGGGCTGGCCCCAAATTTCAAGAATTGTGTTGAAAATTCAAATTTCCAGCACAATTCTCGTGGAAGGTTGCTTCAGCGTTGTCTTCAACCGTTGTGGACCATCAAAAACATCAACAAAAGCAACAATTTGGGTGAGAGTCGCTTCTTGGATAAAAAATGTGCGTCAAGCGAAGTCGTTTTGGCTCCAAATTTAAGTATTTTAGGGAATTTTGAGTTTTTGAGCCGCCGGGGACTTGGGAAATGCTCTACTTATACGAAAATAGCATACCAACCTTTGTGACATTGATCCCCAGTCTACTTAAAAAAAATGTTTCTCATGGTTTGATATTGACTAGCAAACAATGGATTTCTGGGGGCTCAATGAATTTTTTTTGGTATCAAGGGATTTTTGCCGGATTGTACCTTTTTTTTCCTCGGAGCCTTTAGATCTGGCGAATTTCTGTTTGGGCTCAAAAGTTTTGTATCGAATACTGCTACGCTCCTGATTTTTTTAGTAAGGAACGCTGATGAAGCTTTTTTTTTGCGGCCTGACGACTAATGGAGCCCAGACCCGTCAACGGTAAACCACGTCGGATGAACTTTTTTTTGGCAGTTTCCAAAAGTTTAAAGTATTACAAACAACTCTTGTTTCAAACTCTTTTCATAAAAATGGGTATTTTTACAAGTTATGGATGGTTGAAAATTTTTGGGTTTGGAGCCGAACCTGTAAATTTCAATTTTCAATTTTCCATAACTTGAGTTCTATTCCACTTGGGGCCCTAAAAATTTATGGGGAGTTTCGGAGGCCCAAAAGGACCATTTTTCTTCATTTTGGGCCACATCTAAAAAAATCCAAATTCGGCGTGGAACGTGCCATATACAGGGTGGTTTTGATATAACCTTACAAAAAAAAAACACGGTAATAGGTGACGATGAGTAGAACTCATATACAAAAAAAATCTAGTAAAAGTCTTTTCGTTTTCGAGATAAAAATAATTGAAAATTTGTACAAAATTTGCTGTACCCCAATGAGTTAATCATGACAAAAAATGTGATTTTGGTTGTCTAATGTCTAGTAACGATAATTGTGTAACGTTTATTTTATAATTTACTTACATTAATTGAACACTAATTTATTTAACACACTTAACTACTTGTACACTAGACTAGACACTACATAATTTATTTGTACTGCTCCGCTTTCGCATCGTATGTCGCGTTCACGTCTGCTTCTCTACTTCTAACTAACTCCCTCGATCACAAGCCCCCTTATATATACACCCCAACCATAATCGAGATGGTTCTCGTACCTTCTAGAACGCCTACGCAGGAAATGTTCATAAGGTCACCAATTTACTTTCCGTAAACAAAAATCCCGGAGAATTCATGCAGCTGTCTTTTACAGCGTCGCAGTAATTCTTTTGAAGGAGTAAACATGTGTCGCTTCGTTTACTTCTCGCATTACAATTGGTACCTGTACCAACTAGTAAACTGAATGGCATTTGTCAAGTTCAATAATTTTGAATTTGCGGTAGAAATGAAATTTACAAATCAAGAATATGCGAAAACACACACTAGTTTTCTTTTGTTATTTATTAAAGCCGATTTATAAACTTGACGTTGTCTTTGCCGTTTAAAGTAGAGATCGTTGTTCTTTGTTGAATATTGTGTTTATCGGCAGATTCTAACCTAAAACCACAATCATGATTATCCGTTAGTGTCTTGACCCATGAAATTTGTTATTTACTTACAAACTGCTAACACAAACGCAAATGAAGTCTTGAAAAAGACTGGTTTTATAGACTTCTTGTTCAAAAAGAATTATAAGAGAAAAAATACATTGAAAACATGAAAGGTGACGTCATATAAATGACAACTGACATTCAAACTGACAAGTAAATCACTGGCAAAAAAAGGTCTATCAAATTTGAAAGCAAATTGTCAATTTATTGTAACTAGGTAACTAACAATTAAATCTTGGTTAAATATGTATTTATTTTTGTGGTCAGTGGCGTCAAATGAGTGTGGATCAGTAGCGGATCTAGGAAGGAGGAGGCCCCAGGGCAAAACCTAATCCGGGGCCCTTGCAGGTGCGCCATAATAAAATTGAAAGGCTCAAATCCGGCCTAACGTAAATTTGTAAATTTGTACCCTTGGCGCAGGCTCAGGGCTCAGTTCGGGGCCCCTTCGGGGCCTGGGCCCCCGGGCAATGCACCGACCTGCCCGGTCATACGTCCGCCACTGGTGTGGATAGGGGTTAATTTTTCATCATTTTGGACCTATCAAATATGGGTTTTTCTGAATTGTTGGATCCTCCTAATGACCCAGAATTTTTTTGTAAGGTTATTTTTGTAAGTGGTCACGACCACCCCGTATATATATTACATTTATTTTACCATTTAGAAAGCTGCTTTGTGATATAATACACAACCCTTAAAAGCCACCCTTTATAGAGTAATGTATAAAAATTGTTTACTATAATTTCAAATTGGGCAATGTTGTATGTGGAATTAAATAAAATCTCATTATTTTTAATACGCGAGGAAAGTAGGTAATGACGTAGGACATGGATGGTTGTCATGGCAACTGTTTCTACACAATTTTAATTCTTATGCGAGTTTAACATGGGAAAATTTTCAAGTAGGTGGTAATCTATGTAAACGAAAGTATGTTAGTACAAGAACTGTTCCTATTTCATTATAGCCTTCTTAATAACCTTAACTTCTGTTCTATTAGGCATTTACCAGTTCGTTGTTTGTTTATTTTTGCCCGTGTCTTGTTTGGTTTACATTGGGTTTAAATGGTGCAGCTGACAACCTTGAAAGACTTTAGCAGCCTGTTGGTTTATGATTTTCCTGCATGTGAAGTTTAATTTGTTCACGAGGCTTCCATCCGACGGCTGACTCAACATTTACTACTAAAAAATGGAATATTCTCATATATACTGTCAACACAGGCTATCGGCTAGAAAATTAATTTTTACAGCAGTGAACGATTTCTACGATGAATGGTTATCCGGCTTCAAGCTTCCAAACGCCACCTTCAACTTCTTCTGTTACATAGGCACTGCGTTTGAATTTGTAAGCTGTAATATACAACAGTATCCATAAGTTGACTCAAAATTTTCAAAACAAAAAGAAAAAAAGTCGTTCTAAAGTGTCCTTTTCTCTTCTTGTAAGAACGTTCAAAGTACATACAGTTGAAATCCACCCGCCGTAAGAATAATCCATGTTGCCATATACAACGCACAAAATAGTATACCGAAACAAATGCAACCTTGCAATACGGTTGGTAATTGTAACCATACCAGGGTTTTTGTTGTGTTCTTGACAACATCCTACAATTTCGTTCTATCAGTCTGTCAAATTTCAGACCATTGCCATACCTTATTTTCTCTCTCTATTCCTCTCGCTATTAACAAGCGACGTGTCGTCATACAGTCAATACAGATGGCAACGTCGTTCTTCGTCGTGAATCTCATTGCGAACGCATTGTCGGGTTGACGCGGGTTACATCTGAAAAACGTTTATAATGGAATTCGCGCGCGATTTCTTGACCTAACCGTTATCGATAGTCAGAAGATGTGTTCGGAATTCACTAAGGTATCGAAAGCTACAGTTTTTCGGATTTTGGCAGAATATCGTTTGCGCGGGAGTATCACGGCAGGTAAGAGAAAAGTGGTAAATGTAAATAAGAGAAAAATCGTTTTAGAGGACTACGTGAAATGTGCAATCCGTAGAAAAATCCATTCGTATTTCTTTCGAAACGTTATTCCCACCGTAAGAAAAATTTATCTTGATGTAAACAATGACGATAGTTTACCAAATGTATCGCGACGAGTTTTGATTCGAACTATGGGTGAAATGAATTTTAAATACGGGAAGAGGAAACGTAACAGCGCGCTATTAGAAAAAGATGACATAATTTTTTGGCGTAGAAACTATTTAAGGCAAATTAGAAATATTCGAAGTCAAAAAAAAAACATTATTTGGATGAAACGTGGGTCAATGGGGGTCATACAGTTTCCAAAGTTTGGCAAGATTTATCCGTGACAGATCACAGAACAGCTATAATTGAAGGGCTTTCAACCGGGCTCAAATCACCGTCGGGTAAAGGGCGCAGGTTGATAATAACACATATCGGAAGTGACTCGGGTTTTGTGCCGGGGGGGCTAAACGTTTTTGAATCACGAAAAACCGGTGATTATCACGAGGACATGAATTCGGGCGTATTTGAAACGTGGTTCAAATCTGTTCTTCCGCGCTTGGAACCTGGTTCGGTTATTGTAATGGATAATGCGCCTTATCACAGTCGTCGCGCAGAACCACTTCCTACATAAGCGTGGAAAAAGGGTGAAATCGTCGATTGGTTGCGATCAAAAAATTTAGCTTGCGACGCTAACTTGCTTAAACCGGAATTGCTTCGAATCGCTCGACAACATAAACAAAATTATTTGAAATTAGTCGTGGATGAAATCGCAAGGAAAAGAGCATTTGCGGTTTTAAGATTACCACCGTATCACTGTGAGTTAAATCCGATCGAATTAATTTGGGCGCAGATAAAAGGTGAAGTCGCTAGAAAAAACGTCACATTTAAAATAGCGGATGTCAAAATTCTTTTAGACATTGCAGTAAGTGCTGTTACAGCTGATGCTTGGACAAAATGTATCCAACACGTTGTTAAAGAAGAAAAATTCTGGGAATTGGACCCACGAACAGAAAGAGTAATAGAACCGCTTATCATTACTCTTGGTGATGACAGCAGTTCTCATGAAACTTCAAATACAGGGTCTTCTCTGGAAAATTACTTATCTTAAAACAACTACGTACACAGACAACGTACTTTAAAATGTTTTTGTCACCTTCAATTTACCTTATATGTTTCATGTTTAATTTATTTTGTTTTTCGTTTTACATGAGAACGCAGTGCAGTTATTAATTTTATAAATATTCTATTTGTTTTTTGAGAATTTATTTATTTTATTGATCATTTATTTATTTTGTTAATAATTTGTTTATTTATAAATTTGTTTGTTTTATAATTTGTTTTAATATGTTCTCTTAAGAATTTATTTTATTTGGGTTGTATGGCTCCAGGCGAGTCGTCCCTTTTAAAAATGATAACGCGCCAGGGTAATATCTCATAGGTGGTGTGGAAATTTACCAGTTAACCTTCTCCTTAAGGATTCTTCTATATACCCATAATCGGAATGATTCAAATTTCTTTCATTGGTTTTCGACGATAAATTTTGTAATAATTTTCATTCCGAATAAGCAATATTTTACCCGCCACTGGAATCGGTTTCCCCTTTCCCCTGTCCGCCGCGCACCTCTATCATCTCTGGCTGGGGGACACATGTACGTCCATTGGACGTCCATGTAGGTCCCGAAGGACGTCCATTGGATGTCCAGATTTGGCCGCTGGACGTCCATCGGACGTCCAATGGACAGTACGAGTTCACAAATCTGGACGTCCATTGAACGTCCAGAATAGGGCTATTCTACGTCCAGTATAGGTTCGACCGGACGTCCATTGAACGTCCAGAATAGGGCCATTTTACGTCTAGAATAGGTTCGACCGGACGTCCAGAATAGGACCATTTTACGTCCAGAATAGGTTCGACCGGACGTTTATTGGAGGTTTATCGGACGTCCAGGATAGGTCCAGTTTACGTCCAAAATTTATTTTTTTCGTTACATCGATTGGTTATTATTTATTACTATTGGATAAAATTGTTTTTACACATCTATCTAATTTCATAAAAAAATTACAGTTAACTTAAATCAGACGTATATATGTAAAAGGTATATTTTACACGCGCAGCTTAAAATAATAATTTAGTAAGTACTATACATTTTAAAATATATTTTTATCAAGCATATATAATTCATATACAAATACAAAATACACACAAAAATCATAAACAATATATACATTCACATACAAATACAAAATACACACAAAAATCATAAAACTCCTTTTCTGTAAAACAGGCAAATGGTCCTTTCTTTACGCAGTCTGAAACAAAAATATTGCCAAATTAATTAACTACGTCACTTATAAGTCTTGTTATAAAACAACGAACAAACTATAATAAATACATTTGTCAATCATAGTAAATATCTAATTTAATGCAGTCAATGTAGATCATTAGTTCAGAAAGTTGGGGGTGGGGAGAAAATTACTATAACTTTTGATAAAATTGAGAATAACTTGGTAACGTTTAAAACTATGGTTTATCCTTTACTTGTTCGAGATTGTAGTAAAAAAATAATACACAATTTAATGAAAAAAATTATAACTGTGGCTCTATTAGAAACCGAGAATTATTTTCAAATATTCGCTAATTGTTTATGTATAAAGATTAAGTGTTAAAATTTCGAGACAGAAAAGGAGTGTTCGAAAGTTCATAATGACGGCAAGACTGATTAAAAAACAAGGATTCTTCATCAATTAAATATCGTTATAATAGTTTACGTTACAGTAGCGCTGCTATAGCAGAAAAAAAAAAACATTTAAATTGGTTAAACAACCAATAAAGAAATACCATAAAAAATAAATTATTACCTTTTCTTATTTAAACGTAATTCAAAGGTTTTGAGTAAATCTACGCCACCCTTCAGGATTCCGAAATATGTCTGGTTTTGATCTAAATTCACTCCACTAATTATAGCACTTACCGTGTTGTAGAAGTCACAATCGCAAATCACAATCACAAAGTCACAAACAGGATTTATTATTATGTGTGCATACACTTATATTTATTTGACAACTACTGTTTACATAAAACAAAACGAACTACTATAGCAACTATCCAAAGGTATCTAGTTATTCCCGGCAAACGGCAGTGCTGGCGACTCTAACCGTGGAGAATAACCCTATAAAACTGTTAACATTGAAAATTTTAGTCATCTGGACATTTTTTTTTAAATTTTCATTCGAGGGAGAATTGGAGATTGTCTGTTTTTTATTAATTATAATTTTTTGATGTTAGTGTACAAAAACGTACTAACACAAGTCTGACAAAGTTTAATTTTCTATTGGGGACTTCTTTCAGTAGCCTTAATTAATATACATTTAAGGTTTTTCTTCTTAGAGCACCTTTTCGACGGTAGGTAATTTTTTAGCTGTTAATTTTTCGAAGATTTATTTTCTTAGGAAATTTTACTCCTAGTCTACTCAACCCGCACATTTATTAACATAAGTAATCGGACGTAAACTGGACGTCCATGGGACGTCCGCTGTGGACCTAAAACAGACGTACATGTAGGGACCTAAACTGGACGTCCATGGGACGTCCGCTGTGGACCTAAACCAGACGTACATGTAGGGACCTAAACTGGACGTCCATGGGACGTCCGCTATGGACCTAAACCAGACGTACATGTAGGGACCTAATCTGGACGTCCATGGGACGTCCGCTGCGGACATAATTTGAACGTGGAGATCTGGGACGTAAAATGGACCTAAACTGGACATCTAATGGACTTCCGTTAAGGACCTAATCTGGACCTGGACGTACGGGACGTAAAATGGACCTAAACTGGACGTCCAGTGTTACGTGGGCGCAACCCGATTCAAAACGTGTCATTTCTATATACCTGCACCTCGCGGAAAGCGACGAATTGCCGGCCGACCAGCTCCGAACGTACTTTTCCGCCCTAGGGCGGAAAAGTGCACATTCCCGCCCGGCATAGAGATGTGCTGCGTAGAGATAAGCAAAATATCACGAACTGTGATTTAATAACTGATATCTAAAAATCAGGGATAACGACTGCTACCAAATGTGGCACAAACACGTGACGTGATCACAGTTCACAGCCGAGTCGTTTTTCGTATTTTTCTGCCTGGTGAAAACGATTACTCTATGGTCGCAACACACAATACACATATCAGTACAAAGCATTATCATAGGACAAGTATTTTAATATTAAAACTGATTAAGTTTCTTTTTATTCCCTTATTAACGGGTTGCGTAAAAAGTACTGTGTTCACCACGGACGGAAACGAAATTTCAACTCGTGCGGAAGTGGCCCGAGCGAACCTTGTTGGAATGTTCGTTTTTCCGCCCTTGATAAACAATACACTATTTCACGCTGCCGCTATCGTAAATAGCTCCTATATGCATAGATACGTAGCATGAAAATGGCACATAACATTCGTGAATTATTTTTCCTTGACGACGGAATGTAAATGACAGTATTTACATTCCTAGGAAAATAAAAACAGTAAATCAAGTTGATTTATTATCTTGCCGAGGATGTTAAATCTTTTGTTTAAATTTTTCGCATCGGGTAACCCTAGTTACGCATGTCAGACTGACATATGTCAGTCTGACGTATGTCAGTCAACTTATGTCAGAGTGATGTACGTCCAAACTAAATCAAACATTTCAATTTTTGAAGAATTGAGGAAATTTTCAACGGCAGCGTGAAAAATCTAATAAGCCAAACGGAATGTATCGACTGTTAACATTCTCGACAAGTGACAAGCCTCGGCTCGTACACACTTGCCTCGAATGGTAAAACGTCTTTACATTCCTTGTGACTTAAATAACTATTTCACGCTGCCCCTATCGTAAATCGCTCTTATATGCATAGATACGTAGCATGAAAATGGCAAATAACATTCGTGTATTATTTTTCCTTGACGATGGAATGTAAATACTGTCATTTTACATTCCAAGGAAAATAAAAAGAGTAAATCAAGTTCATTTATTATAAGAGGATTGTACAAAGCAGATTAACAAATACAAGTTATTGGTTAAAATTAAATACAAAGGAACAAATTAAAAAAGATAAATTTTTCACAATTATACCTTCATGTTCTAATACTTCTTTGTATCCTTCTGAAATTGGTTAACAACATGAAGCATTTCCATTCTGCAGAACTCGTCGGTTCGGCACGCTCCTGCGATTCCTACTATTATAACAGTCTGGAACAAATTGGGGTATAAATTTTATGTCATTAAAAGAAATTAACAAATGCATTACCTTGATTAAAAGATATTTCTCATCTACAGCCTGTCTACGAATTTCGTAATTTGCTCTCGTGTTAACACTTGCGACTTTTTGGGTTGATAGCCTTGATGTTTCCGCTTCAAAAACCCAGTAGCATCACGTTTTTCGACACACATACCACATTTTTCTTCAAACGCCACTCCTTAAAAGTTTTGTACGTGAATTCATACCTCGTCCTGGATTTTTTTCGGCAAAAAAACACTGCAAAGCAACGTTAGCAGCTTCATCAATATCCATTTCTGAATTGTTCTTGACACGTTTCGGTTTGTTTAAATTTGTCGCATCGGGTAACCTAGTTACGCAAATACAGTCACTAGATGACAGTGACGACCGTCCAAACTAAAGCAAACTTTCATTTTTTGAAGAATTCTGAGGAAATCTTCAACGGCAGCGTGAAAAATCTAATAAGCCACACGGAATGTATCGACTGTTTACATTCCTTGTGATTTAAATAACTATTATTCAATTTTGCTATATAAACTGACGTTTATTGACTTCAAATCGAATCTATAGTCATTGTTTATTTAGGCAGTGGATTAAAATGTTTTAATACGCTGCCTATTCAATTTTGCCGTATAAAGTGACGTTTTATATATTTAAAATTGTTTTCGTCGTTGTCAAGCTTGCGGCAGTAGTCCAACAAAGCGGGCCTCAACTCACTTTGCATAATCAAGATGGCCGCCGCCGGTGTCTCATAACCCCCTCCTAGGGCTCAGTGGGGCCCGCAGTCTCATAACCCCCTCCGGGGTGGGGCCCCCAGTCTCATAACCCCCTCCGGGGGGCCGTGACAACTGTCTATGGAGACAACCCACGAGACAACCTAACCTCAAAGACACGGAACCCCGTCAAAGCTAGGGACAACCCATAGACATAATACTATATAGACTACGGATCGGTATAAGGCGCGATGTGCCCGGTGGAAGCGAGAGACAAATAAATAAGGCGACTTGTTTCTCACTCTAAATGGGCGGAGCTAACAACTCCGTAACCATGACGATCTAACCTCTTGCCTTGTCAAGTACGTCACTTACTTTTATTTTGGAGGTCGCGTGTTCTAAACACCAAGAAAACCAACTTTTTCTTCTCAATTCCACTTTTTTCCCCGCTATACTATTTACAGTTTCATTTCATTTCTTATATTTCCCCAATAGTTTTCAAAGATAAGTAATAACAAATTCTTGATTGTATTGACACATGATTGACACGTGGCTGTAGAGGTTAGAGCGTCATGGTTACGGAGTTGTTAGCTCCGCCCATTTAGAGTGAGAAACAAGTCGCCTTATTTATTTGCCTCTCGCATCCACTCGGCACATGGCGCCTTATACTGATCCGTCTGATCCGTAGTCTGAACTGTCGGATGGTAGCGGAGGTCGGACGTAAGACGTCGGTGCACGAGACATTCATAAGCGTCTTCTTAGCGTGCCGGACGTAATTATTATTATTATTCAAAGACGTGTGTCGATGCGTGAGACATTCATAAGCGCGCATCGGACTTAATAATTCCAGACGTGTCCTTACACATAGAGAAGTCATCGAGTTTGCAGTGTGGAAAAGTAATGTGCTAATTGCCAATGGAGCTTGCATGAATGTAAATTAGCGTGAAAAATGTTACTAATAGCGTGTTCGGATGGTCGCTCTAGAGCACTCTGGGAGCAATCTGAGAGCATAAATTGCGTTCGGGTGGGAATTCTCTCTCAGAAGTTGGCGTTTGATTGGGCGAGAGATCAGCTCTCAGTGTTCCGAGATTACTTGACAGCTCCAGGGCAGATGAAATTGTCTCGTCCGAACACGCTATAAGTATAAGGAACAGTAATGTTACTTTTAACGCATAGTTTTCCGACCGAACGTAATTATTAAGAGGCGAGCACGTACCGAATTCGGTGGCGTGAGCATTCAACTTATTTACCAACAAAGCACGTATAAATGCATTATCCGGCCGGGGACAATTATCTACGGCCAAATCACGTATTATTGCAATGCAAAAATATACAGACGTCTCGACAATCAAGGTAATGCTGAAGATTTTAACCTTGTATGAATGCAAATCAGGGTGGAAAAGTAAGAAATTCGATGCATATAAAAGGTGCAATTTCAAATGTAGGTACCTATTCATTGTAGTTTCAGAATGTTTGAAAGCAGGTGTATTCAGATTTCAAAAGAATTGTAGGTAATGTTTAGCATGTGTGTGTGTGTATTTCAGAGATGGCGTTTTATATGCACGTAAAGAACTGCTTGCCCACCGAACTGCGCGTAAGTAAAAAGAGATTAATATTCGCCATTTGCAATTATCTATGATTTTAGTCCAAAATGGCAGCTTTCTTTTTTGAAGCGCCGGCAATAGCGGCGTCGGTGGCCGGGATGAGTCCTCTGCCGTCCTTTAACGGATGGCAGCTGAATTATAAAGACATGGGGCTATTTGTGGTTGTCTGATTATCGAATTGTAAGTATTTAGATTTTTCAAATACTGCATTTCAACTAATTTCGTAAATTTCGCAGAAGATCGAGCAGTCCAGTAAAAGAAAATAAAGATTTAAAAAAAACTTTTGCTTTCTCTCTCTCTCTCTCTCTCTCTCTATATATATATATATATATATATATATATATATATATATATATATATATATATATATATCCCTCTAATTAAAATTACTAGGACTTTTAATATTGCAGACAAATATTGACATTCAGAAAGGTGTTAAGGCACAATTAATTCGGACTTTTCAATAATTGGCGAATGTTAACAAACTGTTAACAGAATTTTTATGTTGGTAATAACCCGAATTCCGTTAGTTTTGTGCATGCACCTGTTTTGTGATGTATAATGCGCGAGGAAAGTGTGACGTCAGAATTTGGTAACCATGGCAACTGTTTCAACACACTTTTTTTCTTATAGGAGATTAACATGGGAAAATTTTCAAGCAGCTGATAACCTACGTAAACGAAATTTCTTAACTATCAGCTGTGAAAAATAAGAAACATTGGAGTATGTAGTTTTCTTGTATATAAAAGAATACATGATTGGTTATGGAGGAAGGAAGAAAAAAGTGATTTATTTCGGAGGTGGCACCTCAATCTAATTCAAATTTGACGCCATCTGTCAGAAAATATGACAAAGACAGTTTGTGAACCAATCAGAAGCACAAAAATAAGAGGCGTGGTCGTGAAAGCCTGAGGGAAGGGAAAATCAAGGTTAACCTGTTATGTCGTAGTCGCTTCTGATTGGTTAACAAATTGTCAATTTCCTATTTTAACAAGTGGCACCAAATTTGAATTAGAGTGAAATGTCACTTCTGTAATAAATCACGTTTTTCTTCTTTCCTCCATAACGTATCATGTATTCTTTTATATACAAGAAAAGTACATACTTCAGTGTTTCTTATTTTTCACAGGTGATAGTTAAGAAATTTCGTTTACGTACTTTACCAGCCACTTGAAAATTTTCCCATGTTAATCGCTCATAAGAAAAAAATTGTGTTGAAACAATTGCTATCAGTTGCCATGGTTACCATCCCCTCTCCCACATGTGCTACGTCATTACTTTCCTCGCGTATGTTCAAAGGAGTAATTAATGCACTGGCCAACTTTCAAAAGAAAAAGGCCAAAAGAGGAGAAGAAGAAGAAGATAATGTTCAAAATTTAAATGACAGTAGGTAGTAGCGGTAAAGTTTCTTTTTTTTCAAACATTTCCTTATGAAATTTTCTTCCATCATGGACAAGAAGAAACGATCAAATTATTCTCAGGTAGAGAAAGAAGAGGTTACTGCGTTGGTAGAAAAATATAAACAAATATATCCTGTAATAAATTGTAGAGTCTTCCAAACGTCGCTTTACTGAGTCGAAATCGTTTTTTAAATGCGTTATCATCCAAATCAGTGTATAAATTGTTTCGAACTTTTAGCGTTCTCGTTCATTCGTCACGTGGTTCCTCTCCAGCACTACCGGAGTCCGACGATGAATCTAATACATCGATTCTATGAATTCTATCGACGACATCAGCATCAGTAGCATCACCAATCATTTTGAGGTTGTGACTACTACGCCACACCATAGACATAATACTGTATAGACTACGGATCGGTATAGGGCGCGATGTGCCGAGTGGGAGCGAGAGGCAAATAAATAAGGCGACTTGTTTCTCACTCTAAATAAGCGGAGTTGACAACTCCGTAACCATGACGATCTAACCTCTTGCCTTGTCAGTTACGTCACGTACTTTTATTTTGGAGGTCGCGGGTTCTAAACTCCAAGAAAACGAACTTTTTCTTCTCAATTCCACTATTTTCCCACTATATTTACAGTTTTATTTCATTTCTTATATTTCCTCAATAGTTTTCGAAGATAAGTTATAACAAATTCTTGATTATGTTGACACATGATTGACATGAGGCTGTAGAGATTAGAGCGTCATGGTTACGAGTTGTTAGCTCCGCCTATTTAGAGTGAGAGACAAGTCGCCTTATTTATTTACCTCTCGCTCCCACTGGGCACATCGCACCTTATACCGATCCGTAGTCTATATACTACGCTTGACCATCGCTTGACATGACGGGAATCATGTCATGACATAACCTCAAACTCTGCCAATTGTACCGTTAACACCCTGGTAAAAGTTTATCAGCGAATGTTCGGACTGTTAACTTTAACAAGCTGTTAAGCGATTTATTTGAATGGTGAATATCAGTCATAATAAATTATGTTTTAGCGATATATTTTAATAATTGGATAGTTACTTTTTTGTATGAATGTTGTCACGTACACTTCTTAATAAAGATCACGTTATATTTATTTATTATTATTTCCATGATAGGTAATGCTTGGGTCGACTGTTGTCTCTTTCTAAATGAAGCAATTTCAACACGAAAAATATTTAATCGTAATCGAGATAATGGACGATCGGATGATCGACGCATTTTCAACCAATTAAGATTTGTGATTATCTCGATTACAGTTAAATATTTTTCGTTTAGAAATTGCTTTGTTTATGCAATAAATAAAAATATTTTAATTTCAAAATTCCCGCGCATTTCTGTTTAACGATTACAGGTTTCTTTTTACCAATCTAGCCTTTAACACGGGTTTTTACGCTAGATGGCACTGACACGTAGACCAATTTCGTTACACGGGAGTATACCATCTATAACTATATGGGTAATCTGTGATTGTCACCTCCGAAATAAATCACTTTTTTCAGGTGCTTGTAAAATAAACAGAAACCTTAGTATACATTAATATAACCTTTTAATACAAAAATAACTTGAAATAATTTTTACATTTTTTAATATATTGGAACTTTTTAATACGTAAAATCGGGTGTCTTGGGACATTGGTGCGACTTTGGACAAATTACGTCACATTGGAAGTTATGTGCTACTATCTATCAATGGGCAGAGGAACTAAAACTGTGGTTGCAGGAGGCTTATGCAGATGTCAGAGTAGGTATTAATGATATATTTGAAATTTGTTTTCGGTTCTATGTCGGTATAATCAACTTTGATCACAGGTATGTAAAAAACAATATTTTAAGACCCTTACACTTCCCATGGCCCACTATAAAGTATTTGATACTGGCAATACTATAGTATTTTAATTTCTGATGGTTAAAATGTCGTGAAACTTTATGATATTACATCTAACCTAAAAAAATTGTAGTTGTTAGTTTACCGTCGATTTTATTTTTGTATGTTTTTTTAGGGCGGTTGGGGAGTCGCAAATATCATGATTTCACCGAGGAAACCCTGCAAGTGGCTTTGGAGGACATCCGAAATAATGGTCTGGTTGATCGCGCAGCCGCCGAAAAGTAGGGGATTCCCAAATCGACCTTAGAACGGAAATTTAATAAAAAAAACATGAAGTCTGCGGGAGTCAAACAAGCCTCTCTGACGCAGAAGAAAACATTTTTGTGCAAACGATAGTAACTGCAAGTGAATGGGGCCTTCCACTGGAAAAAGAAGACATTAAAGATTTGGTACATGGCTATGTTATGAGGCAAAATATAAATAACAAAAAATTTCGCGACGCCAGGCCAGGCGACTCATGGTATTATGGGTTTATTGCAAGGCACCAAAATTTGAGCATACGTTTGTCAGAAAATATCAAAAGAAGCAGGGCCAGTGTATCTATAGAAATTTTAAATGAATATTTTGACAATTTGTCCATCTCCCTGATGGATGTTCCACCCGAAAATATTCTCAATTATGATGAAAGTGGCTTTACAGACGACCCAGGCCGTAATAAAGGTGGTAAGAAAGAAAGTCCAAGCATACTGAACGAGTAGTGGACTTTTCAAAAAGCAACACTTCAGTAATGTTCTGTGTAAACGGTTCTGGCGAAACCTTGCCCCCGTATATTGTATATAAAGCGGACCATATTTGGAGCACCTGGACTGAGAGAAGGCCACCAAATGCTCGCTACAATCGTAGTAAATTGGGGTGGTTCGATATGGCACTTTTTGAAGATTGGTTTTTAACGACAGCTTTACCATATCTCAAAAAACTGAATAGGCCTAAAGTACTATTGGGTTTCTGTTAAAGTTTTGGAGGAATGTCAAAATAACGGAATTCAATTTATCCTATTGCCACCCAATAGTACCCACCTTACTCAACCCCTTGACGTGAGCTGTTTTCGCGCAATCAAGGGTGCCTGGCGAAAAATTTTAAAATTGTGGAAGAAAAAGAATCGCGGTCCTTTAAGAAAAGACATGTTCCCCAGTTTATTACGTCAGAGCCTTGAAAAAGTTGGCGCAAACCAGTCGGAAAATATTAAAGCAGGATTCAAAGCTACAGGATTGATTCCCCTTGATCGTGACGCTGTTTTAAATAAGATACCAAAGCAAGATCGACCTCCAATTGACAATGCCGCTGAAAATTCTTTCTCAGAGACTTTGAAAGCTTTACTCCAAGTTAGTCGATTTGGCAACCGCAAAGAAAAATCTGCTAGTGGTTCTTCTAACCTAACTATGAGAAAAAAGAAATTGGATATGGCAGCGGGGCAAAGCGTGTCTTTTGAGCAAGTTAAAAAAACAAAAGAGGAAAAAGAGAAAAAAATTGAGACAAAAAATATTAAAAAAAAAAACGCAAAAAAGAAACAAAAGACCTTATATGATCTCTCTGACACTGACTCAGAAGACCCTTATCTAGTCTCTGAAGAAGAAAATCAGCCGCCGGCAAGACAAAAAAATCTGAACCAGAAAATTCTGAAAATGACGAGATTACAGAGGGAGAGTTAGTAGTATCAGAAGAAACATATGAAGATGATGAAACAAGCTACAGTGATCTAGAAATAGATGACTTCATAGTAGTTCAGCTTAAGTCAGCCAAAGGACGGAGTCAACGATTTATAGGACAAATTATTGAAAGAGATCCATATCGTTGTTCCAATTTGAAAGCAAATTCAAAAATAAAAAATGCATATCTCTTTCCCATCGTTTTGGACGAAAGAGATGTAGAGCCACGAGAGTTTACCTAGAGCAAAATTGCCACCTCCACAAAGACTGAGGAGAGGAGAAATGGTATTCAAGGAAAGTGCTCTGAACCATTTTATTAACAATTATTAATATTTTATTTGGTTTGTTAGTTTTTTTTTTGTTTATTTTTGTTTTTTAATACCACCCTCAGAATTAGAGGTTATTTTATTATAAAAAGTTACTTGGAATCACTGTTTTATTTATTTTTTATCAATAAATGACTGCCTACCTATAGAAAAGAGTGTTTTTTTTTTTCTTTTTGAACCATATGTTCAATTAAAATATTTTTAAAAGCATTTATTTGTTCCAAGTTACCTTAAAGAAACGTTACTTAAGAAAAAACTTGAAAAATAAATATGAGTCTCAAGTGTTCCAAATCGACCAGTGACTTGTGACAGCATGTTTTTATTTTTTTTTTTTTCAAAATGGGTCGACTTGTTTGCCCCAAAATACATCATAAGTTATAGTCCTAAGTATTTGGCATGATATGGCGATAAAAACTTTATAGTTTTTTACCCATGGTCAAATGAAGTTCAAAATCGTCCCATGTCACCCAATTCTACTACAAAAATAACTCTAAATATGATTCCACACAGTCTCCAAACATTTATCAAAAATAATAATGGAACATGTCGACATATATCTATATAATACTTAGTACAATTCATGCATTTGAGAACTGAAAACTTTGGTACCAGCTTTAATCAAATACAAATTACAAACTGTCATCTGAATCAGCTTGTGATAAATAAGTAGTAATCTGGGAAGCGAGTTCATCGTCTTTGACCAGGTCAGAGTTTTTCAACCTCCGATTGCTGCAACCTACATAAGGGCATTTAGCCCTGCGCTTGCACTGCTTGATGTAATCCTTGATTGTATCATTCTCATACACATGATTGCATACCCTGTTCCTGTACGGATTCCTTATGACCCTCTTGCTGAACGGATCAACCGGTGGAGTGAAAACGTTGGAGCACATGATGGAATCCTCTCCTGCGACCCGCTCGTATTGCTGCGAGTCAGAAGCAGAAACCTTGCTTGACGGTACTTCAAAGACTTCATCATCAATACCAAACACATCTTTCCACATGGGATTGTTCCGGTAGTCATCAGTGGAGGACTTGGGCGGGTTAAGCTCGTTCAAGTAATGATTGTACAAGTTGTCGATGTCGGATTCCTTGAGACGTTTTCCTTGGTTGAGTTCAGCGACAACGGCTTCAGTGGTCCTTAACGCCACCTCAAAGTTGTCATTCAACTCGCAATAACTTCTCGTTAGGTTCGCCAACACCTCCATGGCCCTGTCCTGCTCTTCGTCGACGAGAAACCTGGACACCAATTCTCTGGAGGCGCTCATCGAATCAACCGCCGATTCCATAGATTTATGGAATATGTCTGTAGCAGCTCTTTGCGCCATAGCGATTTCGTTTCACAAGATCAATCTTCCCAGCACACCTATACTAAAACGTACTAGAAATCTGATGAGTTTGATGAGGTGAAATATTGACGAGATTTTTGGGAAACACACATAAAGACAAAGACAAAGCCGACAAAGGACAAATATAAGACGATATAAGAAGACTACAGTAAAAAGCACAGGGGACGGTTGCTGTGATTGGTCATCTCACTTTGGTAGGCGTGTATCTATTCAAACATTTGGCGGGCTACTCGAGAAATGTTCACAATGCGACTATTGAAAATTTTGTTAATACATTAAAAAATCTTTAGCCATAAAAACGAAAAATCGGTAAGGAGTACATTTTAAATGATTTCTAAGAAGTTATAACTGTTCATATTTTATATGCAATGTAGACACTTTTTACGAAAACATTAGCAAAAAAATGAATAATTTATGGATTTACTAATAACTCTAAAGGAGCCACTTTGTATAAAAATAAGGTATACTGTGATAAAAAGTTGTATTGGAAACTATGAATTTTGAAATTAATTAGTAAGGATTCGTTAATAATTAGGTGTTTACTAATGTAAATAAAAGTCTGTTAATTGACAATGGGGTTTATTAAAAAGTAAATCAAAGCATCAAATACATTTTAAAATCACTGAGATAAATAAAAACCATATTATCTTACAATAAATTTATACCTGTTGACATAATAGGTATATATCCAATATCCAAAAAGATAAAATTTCTTGTATAGCTTAATTTATATACAGTAAAAAAATTAGTCCTCCTCTACACACTGCTCCTACTGATATTATCATTATGAAATATCTATTTTATATCTATTAACATCTACTCTATATCTGTAACACATCTATTAACATTATGAAAAGACTATCAAATTAACAAAATCTACTTAATGCTATTGCTATTTTCAACTTAGGTATGAAATATTCAACTAGCATCAATGAAGTTTGGATTTCCTTTCTCCTAATCCTAGAGCTGAAAAAAATAACATGAAAGCTGATATGACAAAAGATTTTCATTGGTTTTGAATTACAGTGAAACTCCCATAAGTTAAATCTGAAGGGACATAAGAAAAATCGAGTTAAAAAAATATTTTTTATAATTTCCAAACTCAAGGGACTCGAATTTTTATTCACGTTACAGAAATATTCGACTTAAGGAAGTTCGACTCATGTTCTGCTGTATTAGGTACTTCTGGACGTTTCTTAGAAGGGAAATAATTTTGTGTCTCCATTTTTCGTTTTCTTGTAGCCTTGTTCATTTTTTCTCTATACCTCTGCACAGTTACTTCAAAGCCTTTCACAATAGTTGTAAAACCGTTCTCATCCAAGCTTTTAACAAAGTTCTGTAGGTTTTGCCACTGAATATTTCGATGACTTTGCGCCTGAAGGATCTCGTCCTGCTGATTTGTCTCTTCTATTTTCTCGCTGATAAATTTCTTGATTTCCTCTTGTTGCTGCAGTTTAATGAGTGAATTTTCTCCGAAACACTTTACAGCTTCATCTACAACAGAATTAGCATCCATTCGCTCCTCATGCATTCTTACCAAGTGCACATGCTTACACAAGGTATTCCTCACTAAATATTCAGGACACTCACATTGGTACCGATGTATGCAAATTTTGCAAACTCTGCAGTATAGCGTCCTACATTCACTTTCACATAACATACTTGCTTTATATTTATATTATAAGATATATTAGGATTTCTAAATGATGTTACCTGAAAATGTCCAAATACCACATTGTTCTTTTTTATCTTAATTTTGTTCTTCATCGCAGCAGCCTGTTTGTGAGCTTTAATTATGATTCTGTCCTGGTAATTGTTTGTGTTTGGTCGTTCAATGTCCACTATCCTCTTCAACATTTTGATGTCCACTAGATCGTCGATTGTATCCAGTAGTTTCTCGATTGTCACTCTTGCATTCCTCTTTAGTTGATTTGTTTTTAGTAAGTTGTTCAGTGATTCTATTGCCATGTTTGTGTTGATTCCAGAATTTCTTTTATAACAATGGGTCCACATTTTTATCCCTTATTCATCTTGAAAATAATATCTAGAACAAAAAATATTTATGATTAAGGCTACAGGAACACTACTAACATACTAAATTATGAATTATTGGTCCATACCTAGTCAAATAGTTGACAAAATCCATTTCATTTGCTTGTAAGTTTTCCTAAAGACGTCTTTGTTTTGTTTATACAGTAATCGCATCATAACCTAGAAACTCTAGAAAGCCTAGAAAGTTGTCCGCTGTCGCTGTCACAACACAAATCCCAATATCGACACAACGCGCATACTCATGAACAACCAATCAGAATGACCGTCCCCTGTGCTTTTTACTGTAGTCTGATATAAGATGGCAGATAACCTCAAAACCACAGAACTCAGATAGGAGAGAAGCAACAAGTTTGTTCTGCGTCTAACCATTGATTTTCCAACAGGTATATAAATATATAGGATGCTCGTCAATCTCTAATCCTTCATATTCTAGAGTAGTTAACGGACATGCAGTCTCTAACCCTCTATTCTTTAATACTATATCTATGTTAAGAATGTTAAGATGCCATGGTCATCATTATGGTCATCATAGATCTGTCATGGATTAAGGTTAGACTAGACGTTAGACCATTTTCTAGGTTATGTTAGTTTCACAAGATTTAGGTGATACAGATAAGTTTTTGCCTAATTTAAATATGGGTATAATATTTGGAAAGAAAAAACCAGCTTCTAGAGTAACTCAACATGACAAGGCCGTCCTGGTGAGAAACAATACAACTTTAACTCCCAAATTACACATCTAACAGTGTTTCCTTTCCAGCAATTAAAGCAGCAAAGAGACAAACTCAAACAATACCAAAGGAGAATTCAATTAACCATGAATAAAGACAGAGAACTCGCAAAAACTTTATTAAACAATGGCCAAAAAGAGTATACCAATGAGTTCACCTTACCGAATTCAATTTTATGTGTTTTTCTTTCAGACGGGCGAAACTCTTATTGAAAAAGAAACGGTATCAGGAGCAGTTGTTGCTGAAAACCGACGCTCAGTTAGAAAACTTGGAGGTGTTAACGCATGACATTGAATTTGCACAGGTCGAACTGCAGGTGGTTGAAGGTCTGAGAGTTGGAAACGAGGCTCTGAAGAAGGTGAACGATGCGCTTAACATCGAAGACATAGAAAGGATCCTGGACGAGACCAGAGAAGGGGTTGATAAGCAAAATGTATAAGAGGCATATTGAAAATTCTTGTTTCTTATTTATGGTGTTTTGCAGGAAATCAATGAGTTGCTGAGTGGACAATTAACAGAAGAAGACGAGGATGCCGTGGAAGCTGAACTAGCAGAGATTATCGATCAAGAAATGCCAGAGGTTCCCGCAGACGAATCGTTCGAGATGGAACCCGAAGATGTACCTTCCATGAAAGGTAATTTAGATCATATTTTTGTTTTGTCATTATTTAGTTGTTCTTTGCAGAAAAGACCAAAGAGAGAAAACGTACACCGAAGGAGCCCATTGCCTTAGAAGCATAGAACAGTCTCATCTACTTTTGTTTAATGTACAGATATGTGATAAATTTGTATTTTTAATAATCTTATCTACAGTTAAATGTAAGTTTCTGTTTAAACAGAACAGTCTTACTGATAAATGCCCATTTTGAATGTGTGCATTCAAAGCTTTATTTTAGGTATACAGATATACTATCTTGCTTGTGCAGGCTAAACAACTATATAGGTTGAAACGAAAAACACTTCGAGGCAATTACAGAGCCGTTTTAGGGCAATGGGAATTTTACATGGTTATTTTCATCCATCATTTATGATTTACGTAAGCAAAATGAGATTTAAACACATAAAAAAAGAATTGTAGGAACTTGTTCATAAATTTATACAAATTACTTTAAACACAAACTTATGTATACTCTTCAAAATAAGTATTGTTATGCAACTATCAAATTCCTTAAAGAATGTCTTAAAGTCAATTGCAATTCACTACAAATTTAAGGAACTAGAAATTCCTAAACTTTATTTGAAACATGAGATCTTTTTTAAATTATAATTCATAAACTCATGGTCAACAGTTGCCATAAGTATCTTAGAAACTTCTTAACTGAACATCAACAGTTACATATTGAACAGCATGTTATCTTTAAGATAACTACAACTCCAAAGACAGAAGGTTAATTAGTAAGTGACTAAATACGAGAATATGGGGAGATGGATTTAAAATATTAAATTCTAAAAAAGTAAATATATTAAGAATAGAAACAGTTACAATATTTTCAATGAGCAGAAACTAGAAATAGTCAGATCGCTCTTTCCTTGTTCTCCTCAGAATTGGAGTGGGAATTTTAAAACACTAACAAACATTTCCCTGATCACTTATAGAAACGAAATGGATGGAGCAGTCAGAAATATAAAATTTCGTCTTGCTGCACACCTGGAGACAAAATTCCTCCAGAAGCCTCAGTAGAAGCATGTACAGTTATTCCTAGTGTATTACTCGATCTATTCAATGAATTCTTTTTAAAACAATCCTTTTCAAGAGTTTGGAAAGTAATCTAGTTGATCTTATATGGAAAGGTAAGGATGTGAAAGGGCTATCTGTTAAGTTCTTTAGATAAACTATATGAAAGAATTATCAATAAATGCATTGTTCAATATTTGGAAGGAATCATAGGATAATCCTAGACATAAAATATGCATTTAGTACGGCTTCATAGAAGTTCCTTGTTTCAGCAGTGAAATAGAGGTATTCTTAAATATAGAGGATTAATTTTCATAGACCTCTAACAGGTTTAGGTAAAAAATTGTAAAAGTAAATAGGAGTAGTTCAGAGCTCAGGTTTGTGTTTTGGGACCAATATTATGGAATATCCTTTATAATGATATACTGTGTTTAAAAGTATCTGAAAATGTTAAGTTAATGGCATTCGCCGATGATTTAAAAGAAATCTTCGCTTGAAGTTAAAACTAAGTGTAAATGACAAGCGAAGATTTTGTATGCATGCAATATCATGATTTAAAAATTGTCTCCTAAGGATATAGAACGAATTATTTTAAAAGGAGGTAAAAAGGAGATTTTATTAAATTTAAACTTCTAGATAGGGAAATTACCTCCAGTAAAACTGTTATACAGTGTCGGACCTCTAATATAACGAGAATGAAGGTGCTACAAAATTTGCTCGTTATATATAGTACGAGATCCCGCTGCAAAATCACTACGTTCATTACGTATTGAGTCAAACACACATTTTTACATACGTTTATGAATAGAAGAAGACACTGATAACACAGCAGCCAGTCAAAAGTGGCCGCAACTAATTTTAATTATATTAATGTTAATTAATATTCGAAAAAAAAAATTCGTTCACTTCTCTTTTAAATAAAATATCATCCACATCATAAGAATGCATGTAAAGAATTCTAAAATCCATAGGTGCCGTTGCACACTCGGCCGCAACTACCTCGCAGCCAGGTGTAAATATTTTGATCTATTTATACGTTCATGCGGCGTACACGGATGTGTTTTATAGCAAATTAAAGCTAATTTTATTTTTTAATACGATGATATATTGCTGCCTGTGAAAAAATAGCCGCAAACTAGGGGTGCTACCTCTTACAAACACAGATGTATAAGCAGTGGTGGGAGGGTGAAGGTTTAGCTTAGCGTAGGCGCGTTTTTCTCGCCCGGCGTTCGCATATCTAACGCAACTAACAGTCGTTTATTTTATTATTATTACAGTTTTGTACGTTGTACATTGTGTATTTTGACTAAAGCGAAATGATTTAGATTAAATTATTCTTGTTGTTTACACAACATAGACAACTAACAGTACACGAATTAATATTATTCCCGCATTATCCCCTAATGATTACTACTGAGACCGCTACTCTCCAGAGTCCAGGTGGCGATCGTGTGACTTCGTGACGGAGATGTGGCTCGTTGGATGCGGTCTGCATGAAACTCAAGGCCACGGTTCTTCTTAAAGTCAATGGATTCTACAGCGCGCTCTTCCAGATTCCAGTCAGGCTTTGACAAAGCCAAATGAGATAGAGAGTATTTCACAACGTTACCTAAGATTCGGACTCGTCTCGTTTAAAATAACGACCGAGGAATCAGATTTAATTAAATCCGACTGACTAAAATGAGGTAATAAAAAAAAACGTAACGTTACAACAAATACATACTACCTACTTTTCATCCGTCGTAAATCTCGCTTACAAAACTAAATTTCATCGTTTCCCACGAAAAGCTGCACTTTTGTTGAGATGGTAGAATATATGCAATATTCCCATTTTTCTCGAATATAACTCAAAATCTACTTGACCGACACTCTTCAAAATTTGACACAATTTTTTTTACATAAATCATGGGGTAATGATGCTGAGATTTTTTTTGCATTATAATAAGTTTTACAATGACAAATATGTTGATTTTTATCATTTAAAAAAATATCGTTTTTGACTTCTAAGTAATGCCAAAAACTGAAAAATCGTCCAAAAAAATATCTCGACGTCATTACCTCATAGGATAAATTCATAAACTAACCAAAAATGTTCAATTTTTTGATTTTAATGATCCAGTGGTGCGTTCTGCTGGCCATCGCAATCAACCTTTTTTTTGAAGAGTATGCGAAGATTTGCTGTTAGTTTATTTTTCGATTTTTTAAGCTAAAAATTTTACTGGATGTTCTTGAAATAAAACTTTATTATATGTATAATTTATATATAAATTCAATTCACTACATGATCAAAAGCAGATGATAAAAAATATACTTAAAATGCAGCTAATTAACCGTTTAATCAACCTGATTAATCAATTAATTAATCCCCTTAAATTATAAGAATGATAAAAACCTTGATTACAACTTGAACATATGAAAGGTGTGAAAGGATTGTCAACGTATGTATGCGGGAATGTAGCTTTAGTCGATAAAAGGTAGAAACTCTTCTATTACAACTAGAACATGTTTCTAGGCTTCTCGCCTGTATGGATGCGCGAATGCCTCTTTAAATCTGAAGAAGTAGAAAAACTTTTATCACAAGATAAACATGTGAAAGGCTTGTCGCCTGTATGAAAGCGCGAATGTGTCTTTAAATTTGAAGAAGTAGAAAAACTTTTATCACAAGATGAACATGTGAAAGGCTTGTCGCCTGTATGGATGCGAGAATGCTTCTTTAAATTTGAAGAATTAGAAAAACTTTTATCACAAGCTGAACATGTGAAAGGCTTGTCACCTGTATGTATATATGAATGTAACTTTAATTTATAAGCGGTAGGAAATCTTTTATTACAAGATGAACATGTGAAAGGCTTGTCGCCTGTATGGATGCGCGAATGTGCCTTTAAATCTGAAGAAGTAGAAAAACTTTTATCACAAGATGAACATGTGAAAGGCTTGTTGCCTGTATGTGTATATGAATGTAACTTTAATTGAAAAGCGGTAGGATATCTTTTATCACAAGATGAACATGTGAAAGGCTTGTCGCCTGTATGGATGCGCGAATGTGTCTTTAACTCTGAAGAAGTGGAAAAACTTTTATCACAAGATGAACATGTGAAAGGCTTTTCGCCTGTATGGATGCGTGAATGCCTCTTTAAACTTGAAGAAAAAGAAAAACTTTTATCACAAGATAAACATGTGAAAGGCTTGTCGCCTGTATGGATGCGTGAATGTGACGTTAAATGTGGAGAGCTATAAAAACTTTTATCACAAGTTGAACATGTGAAAGGCTTCTCGCCTGTATGGATGCGCAAATGTATCTTTAAATCTGAAGAACTAGTAAAACCTTTATCACAAGATGAACATGTAAAAGGCTTGTCGCCTGTATGGATGCGCGAATGCCTCTTTAAATCTGAAGAAGTAGAAAAACTTTTATCACAAGATAAACATGTAAAAGGCTTGTCGCCTGTATGAAAGCGCAAATGTGTCTTTAACTCTGAAGAAGTAGAAAAACTTTTATCACAAGATGAACATGTGAAAGGCTTGTCGCCTGTATGTATATATGAATGTAACTTTAATTGATAAGCTGTAGTAAATCTTTTATCACAAGATGAACATGAGAAAGGCTTGTCGCCTGTATGGATGCGCGAATGTGTCTTTAATTGTGAAGAAGTAGAAAAACTTTTATCACAAGATGTACATGTGAAAGGCCTTTTGCCTGTATGGATACGCGAATGTATCATTAAATGTGAAGAACTAGAAAAACTTTTACCACAAGATGAACATGTGAAAGGCTTTTCAGCTGTATGACTGCACATATGTCTCTTTAATTTGGAAATGGATGAAAACTGTTTATCGCAGTACGAACACATGTGGGTAGTCTTCAGTTCGACTTGAATGTCTGAAGAACCTGGACACACTCTACGTCTTTCTTGTAAGTCCCATCCAGTTTGTCCTCTTCCTCCTGACAGTGTATCTGACACTTCCTCTTCTTTAATTAAATGATGATATTCAATGTCGATCGAAGGTTCCTTCTTAATCCCTTCGGAACCTAATATCTTCTCTACTATAGACTCGTTTCTCTTACAGCTTTCGATGTATGTGGAAAATCCCTCATTGTGCGACTTACATTTCTCACAAATGTTATTTAAGGATTCCATCAGCGGATTCTGGAAAAAGATGTAGATTACACCAACAGGTATTGTACCCAATACTTAAACAGACCACCTTTGAAACTGGTGTTCCCTCTATAGAGTCTACATAATCCATTTTCGATAAATGGCCTTGTTATTAGATGGAAGCTTGAGCAATCGAATATGAGGATGATTCGTCCGCAAAGCAAGTAAAGTATTTACATTTATTTCCTGCCATTGCATTGACCGTACAAAAACGAAAAATAAACGCAACACGAAAAAGTAAAGTTACTTATTGTGTAGGTATTAAAAAATTAGAAAAGAAATCAAATGAACCCAAATTCAACTCAGTGACAAATTAACATTTTTTTTAAAACTATTTATTGCCTTTTTTCATAGTAAAACTTACTAGATTCATTTCTGATAACTAGATGACTGATCAGACTCGCTCATAAATCGCTTTAAGATGTATTATATAGTGCTCTACCTGGCAACATTGTATGTACCACGAGAGGATTTGCTTATACCATCCGGTACCTATTTCACGCAATTTTCTTCATCGATATCCAAATTTAATATAAAATAGTGACAATGCGCCACCAGCTGAGAACTAAAAGTTTCATCCATTTATGCTGGCGCGGCGGTCTGTTATGAGGCGAAAAGACCAAAAAAAGATCATTGAATTGACCAACTGTCTTGATTGAAATGGTTAAGGAAATGCAGTAAACTTCTAGATCTACCACTTCTCGTATTTCTCCAATTTTTCAGTACTACCATAATAAGTAATGAAGAAAGAGTATTGTACCATCCAATAATCAAGGCGCTAATGGGTTAGTGGAATAAAGAAATGTGATTTAAATAGACATATCATTGGATACGGAGAAATGTAGACAGGAACGATGTAAGTGACGTTGGCTGTGAGGAAACCGGCATCGTTGCGTAGTGATGCACTAGAACGTTTGTAATGGCAATATTTGAAAGCTGAATTTTATTTTTTATTTATTAAAATATGTCTGGGTACGCCCCATAACATACATGCAGATGTGTTAGGCCTTTCGAAATGAATCTATTGGTAGTCGTGAGGGGATCGTGGGCCAGAAGTGGTAGAACTAGGTATTATTGAAATATTTTATGTACGTTTTACATCGTCATTTACGATTACGTACTTCACTTGGGGGAAATAACGGTCAATTTTTACTTCTACCACTTCCGTGAATGAGACGCCGACGTCGACGACCATGGTTAATGTCAGGTCTACTAGACTCCGTAAGTACATGAATGTTCCTTGCCCCCTTGAGATTACGGCGCATTTCTCGCTTTATCAGAAACTTATCAGAAAAAATACGAAAAATAGGAGAAGTGGCAGAAGTAAAAATTTACTAAAATAACATTCGGGATCATTGACTTAAAGGACGTCCACTGGTTCATGTCCACAGTCCAGTCCACATAGTAAGAATACCAATAACTGTGTTGAAAGGTAGTATTGAAGTCATGAGGTAAACAATGCCATAAGAACTCACTTCGTCGCTTATTATCCCCCAGAAGCGCCATAATTTATCCTCGATCTTCTGAACTGCTATTTCTTTCAAGCACCAATCGCAAACAGTTGTCACTTTCATATCCATACTCGTACTCGTGTTTTCGGGATAAACAGCAATAGTAGCAACAGCGATACGCCACGCTCCAAACCACAGCTCCAAACCTAACCTAACACTCCAACCTCCAACACTCCTCCATAGAGAAATATAGTTCAAGAGAACCAACTCAATGGCCGTGTTTTTAAAGTGTTCGAACAGCGGTTCGAGACGTTCGAGTACTCGAACAGGAAAATCGCGTTTTTAAGCTATGTTTTTAAGTAATATAATATATGTTCTGTGGTATCAGTCAGTGTCCATCTTTAGGTAACGGTGTCCATAGATTGTCAGTCTGTGTTGTCAGGTGTGGTGTGGTTGTCACTGTTGTCAGTGTCAAATAGTGTCAGAACAAAGGTGAACGGACATTTTCAGGATTTTCAAAACAAAATGAAAATGACCGCTATGGACAATTACATAAAAGGAACTTGCAATGAAATGTGTCCTGAAGACGAAATTATTCTGTATGCCTGCTTCCCGAAATCGGCTTTGCTCCCTTAACTCTAAAGTATATTTGCAGGCGAGAGAAAGAGAATCTCATTCATATTTTTGAAATGGCCGAGACTACAGATGGATCGAAAGCGAAAGCTGATCGGAAACTTATGGTCAAATCTTTTTCCAGATCAGCGGCAGGAAAGAACCCCGTCCCCAAAGATATCCGCCCCCCTGAAGTATTGCTTACAACCGTTCATTACCTACTAAACAAGTAATTTTTTTAATTATACATTTTCCAGCAAGCAGCATAAATAATTATATGTAAGGAATTTAGACAGATACTTAGCTAACATTAAAAGAAGGGGTATGACCAAAGAAAGTGTAGAATAAACGTAAAACAATTGAGCAATTTATAGTTATTTATGATACTAGTGTGTTATGTTGAAAATAAGACGTGAGATATATACCACGAGACTGTGGTATAAATTCTCAAGTGACTTAGGAAACATAACACACGAGTGGCATACAATGTTTTATCCAACAAGTGGAAGAAATCCGGTTTTTTATTAGATAATAATTAATAAGCTTTGTGATCAAATCAAAGCTACTTGCTTCTCAGTACCCTATAAATGTCAGAATGACTTGACAGTGGCTTTTTTACATTTTGGTTAAAGTAGGTTGTTTGTTTGGTTGCCATGGGCAATCTTTAAATATAAATGCATACTTTAAATATGAATGTGACTTATAATCCATAACTCACTAGTGAGTTATAGATTATAATACACTAGTGTGTTATTTCATAGTTTACTTGTCTAAAATTACATTAATAATGACAGTTATAACTGTCATGTGTTGGATAAATAAAATTATATAGTCCTAATAATAATGAAAAACAAAAAAGCTTCATTCAGAGCAGAATTGTCATTTTTTGAGCCTTTTGATTTACTGAATTTTAGTAATTCCTTCATCATTATTTAATATGTTATTTCTAGTCGCCTTTTTTATATGTTAATTAATTAGAGGCAAAAGGAAAACAAATATATGTGAATAACAAGAAATAATTTTTCCTGTTGCATGTTGGAACACCCTCAGTTTTACCAAAACTTAACCAAACTATAGTTCTACACTTCTAGTATAGCTAATAAGGACGACGTACCCTGGAATGTTACCTACGATTTTATCATGGACCGCTTAAGAGCCGTAAGACAAGACTTATTTATTCAACATGCTGACGTAGCACATTGCATTACAATCCTACAGCCAATTATCAGATTTTACGCTTTCGCTTCATACAAGTAACTGTGACTTACACAAACTGGGACAATTATAAATGTATTGTTTGTATGTAGGTTATGCGAAGAACCGATCAGTAAATTCGATCCTCACATCAACAATACACATCTACAGGAATGTTTGAAACGACTTTTGGTTTATTATGATGAAATTGAAAGGATTGAATGTGAACATTCATTTCTGAAGGAAAACCGACAGCAGTTTGAGGCTTTATACATTCTTTTTAACTTAGGAGATGTTACTGCTTTTATTAGAGGTTTAAATTTAAGTAAGAGCTGGAGGTATGTATTTTGATGTAGAAACTTTAGACTTTAAAAACTTTTTATATGAAAATCTTGATTAATTTCAGGACTGAATTGGTGAAGTTGTCTTTAGACATATCCCTTTCATACTGTAACAATAAATATGTCAGTGTTTGTAGATTAATATCAAAATTACCTACATTATTAATGGCAATCGCTTACTTGAATTTAACACATTTACAAAAGTAGGTACTTGCCTAAAAACATAAACATTCTCTTTTTGCACTATTACGACTTTTAGGAAGGCTCTGGAAATAATGTCAGTTGCATACAACAACAAAGCATTGACTGTGCCTGTTCATTCCTTAAGAGAACTTTTACTGTACAATTCAGACAAAGAAGTAATCGCAGATTGCAGACATTACGGTTTAGAAGTTAACAGTAAAGGGATTAGATTTATGAGAACATCTTTTGACAATTCGAAAGAGCCCGTAAGAAAAATTTGCATTTTTTTCAGGATATGGAACAATAACTAATGATTACTAACGATTTTTAGGTGACACCTAGAAGAGCGCCATGGATAGACGAGAGATTTTCTAGGAAGAAAATTTCTACTTGGGTGTTATTTAGTGATTAGATATTATGTGTATTTAGGTATTTCGAAGAAAGGAAGTAAATACAAAGAATAGTATACCTTTATTAAGAAATAAATGTGCATACAAAAATTTCTAACTACTTTGCAGATTTTTTTTTATAATAATGAAGATTTGAACAACTACATCGAGGGCAAAATCCCCTACAGATATTGAATTACACCCTCAATTCCATTCGCCCCCAACGGTTAATACTGTAGTGAATAGTGAGTTTAACTTATATATCTACAGTCATAACATTGTTCCTTTAACTCACTGGTTCAAATGCTTAGGACGTTGGTGCCTAGAGCTAGAGGTGGTTCAAGATCCACCCAGGGTTGTCAATTTTTAGGGGTTGAAGATGTATTTCACTACTTGGCATATTCAAAGAGACTAACATGAAACTAACCAAACCATAAGAAAACGCAAAGTCTTCACCACCAATTTAAATTGACGTCATACACTCCATCCCATTTTTGGTTTGGTCCGAAAAACGATCTAAAATTGTGCTCGCGATGAGTCCACTGTTTATTTACTTATGAGCAGGTGTAGACATTTTTATCTGGAGGTTTGCGACACTCCGTCGCCAAAGTTCTATGTCAAAAACTAAAAGAGATGGACGATTGAGATTTTGAGAGATTGATTGATAGGAAACCATGGGAGAATATGTCGTGTGAATTTGAACGCGATTCTTCGTTTAGTTTCGTCGTAATCAATCTGTACATTAATTGCACAACTCGAAATCTGTCTCGCTTTGGCCGGAAACCTTTTACGATCGATTTCCGTTCAGATGAATAAGGGATGAATTCCTGATGAAGAAGAAGACGAGAGGCCTACGTGCATCATGTAGTGGGAGATTGATAGTTGCGAAGTGAGAAATTGAGACGATTCGGATAGGTCCGAAGTTTAGAAAGTAGGAGAGTTGAGACTCTGCCATTGGTCAGGACGTCACTTCCGGTTAAAGGAAGGGGTCAGTTGTGAGCGAGTGATTTGGATAAAGGAAGGACTAAGCTCCGAAACTCGAAAGGGTTTGGATGGCTGAGCGCCCTTGCGGCTCATATAATAATAATCTCCAATATTTTTAATAACGTTGCATGAAAATAATATTGTAGGTAACGTATTTTGGGGTCCAAATCATTATACTACGCTTATACTGGGCTTAACTAATTTACTTAGGACTAGTAACTACTACATAACATTTAATTTGTTTAGTCTATTTATTCATCACGCGCATTGAGTATCGGTGGTCATATTACACTGCTTTATTACACTAGTACTTATCTTTCCGTCGCTTCTCAGCTGTTTACATATCTTTATTTGTTTGTGAGGAGTTTTCTGTAAGAGCGAAAACACAATAGAAACATTCTCTCCGGGAAAAGTGCCTCTATTACCGAAACTAACTACCCGTTCACCTTCAGTATTCCTTTTAAGTGTAAAGGTCATATTTAGGGCATAAATGGATTGCGCCCTGCGGTCAGAGAATTTTAAATTAATCCCATGTCTCACTTTGGCAACAACTACCTATAACCAATGGGTCAGTTGCATTTCATGGTCAAAAAATGACGATTACCCGTTTGCTTAATAATGCTATTATTATAGAAAACAAATTCTAAGTTATAATTGTAGATTTATTATGAAAAATATTGTCATATTATAGTGTCCCATTAAGACCGCCTGTCTGGAAAATTATTTATTTTTTCAAAACTTAGCGTTTATTTGAACAGTTGAGATGTTTTTATGGTACGAGGAGCGATCAAATATGAACGAGCCTTCATTGGCTGAGCATTCGGATGGGTATTTGTAAGTGTTTGGGCCGACTAGTATTGTAATTTATTTAGTAGGTTAGCCCTTACGACAAGCGAGAGTAGTGTATTCATCTCTATTGAGCAAGGCATAGTTATACAGTTTCTTGACCGTGAAAACGTAAAACCAGCCAAACTTTACCGCAGACTGTAGGTGCAATTCAGGAAAACTAATCTTTCATGGCCAAAAATAAAGGTTTGGTGCGACGAATTCAAGCAAGGCCGGAAAGCGGTTGCGAATAAAGCTCATCCCCGTCGTTATCGCACCAGTACGACTAATGAAAACATTGAACGTGCTTCAAATTTCTGAGGAACTTGGTGTAAGTTATGGAAGTATCCAGTCAGTCATCAAAAATCAGTTGGGCTTCAGAAAAATCTTATCACATTGGGATCCAAAGTTGTTCAATGATGCCCGAAAACCTGTACGAGTTGGCATTTCTCAATTATTATAAACTCGCTTTGAACAAGAAGGGTTTGCGTAAACTTTTTTGCACAAAATTGTCACTTGTGACGAAGCATCATTACACCACCGTATCAAAGCTTGCAAGAATGGAGTGGAGAAGGAAAGGCGAAGAAAACCACGTGAAGCCAGAACTATTGTCTGTGGGGAAAGTGTTGGTCACGGATTTTTAGAATTAGAGGGAGGTTCTAACAGCAGGTTTAACGCAGCAGAAACCAGAAATCACTTGATCATTCACCTTATAGCCCAGATTTCTCGCCATGCGATTTTCACGTGTTTGGACCCCTTAAAGAACTACTTGGAGATAAGCAATTTTAGACCAATGATCAAATGGAAACATTAGTACGCAAGCGGGGTGGAAATAATACTGTAACGTTTATTTTATAATTTATTTACATTAATTGAACACTAATTTATTTAACACACTAAACTACTTGTACACTAGACTAGACACTATTTAATTTATTTGTATTGCTCCGCTTTCGGATCGTATGTCGCGTTCACGTCTGCTTCTCGACTTCTAACTAACTCCCTCGATCACAAGCCCCCTTATATATACACCCCAACCATGATCGAGAATGTTCTCGTACATTCTAGAAGTACGATTGTTCCTTTAACAACGCCTACGCAGGAAATGTTCAGAAGGTCACAAATTACTTTTCGTAAACAACATTCCGGGAAAATGCATGCAGCTGTCTCTTACGTCGTAGTAATTCTGAAGAAGTAACCGCTTCACTCGGAGCGAGTAAACATGTGTCGCTTTGTTTACTTCTCGCGTTACACTGCCCCCGCCTTAGAGACGTTTCGTCTCGGAACGTATCCCTGGTAGGCCTATGCAGGAACCTGCAGTTAGCCCCCCGCTTGATCCCCGTCCAGCTGATCTCGTCCAGCACCTAACTTGGGGACAGTTAGCTTCCTGATGTCGAGCTCCAGCAGTCGGTCTCGTAGCCTATGCAAGGTTCGCCATACATCGTGATAACATGGTTTAAGGGACCCGATCTCCTTCGTAACCAGATAAAAGATGTGTCTTACGTTGTCACGTAGTTCCAGAACCTTGCCAATTTCCGGGAGTTGCGCTCTGAGTTGTTCCAAGCGCCCGTACCCCTTCTTGAAAACCATGGCGATACCTCGTGACATTACCAGGTCGGCGGACACACAATGGGCCAACGAGTATTCTTCAGATACGCTGAACAAATCCTGTTGTTTTTCACAGGTTACCCCATACCGTGCTTTTCCGGTACCCTCGTAGGCGCTCATAAATTCTCCGAACGAAAGTTCGTTCTCCTGCGCCATCGTGTTTCTTACTCGGATGACCTCCGCCTCATCGTGCGACCCCTCATAGGGTGCCAACCGATTGAAGTGCACCACTCTCGGCTTGCCGTTTGGTAGTTTGCTTACCCGGTAGACCACGTCATTGATTCGTTTCTTCACAACATAGGGACCTTCCCAATTGGTCTGTAACTTAGGGGACAAATCACGTTTCTTCTGTGGGTTGTACAGCCAAACTCGATCTCCCATTTGGTAGCCACCCTCTTTAGCGTTGATGTCGTAACGCTCTTTGATGCGATCACTGGCGATATTTAGTTGGTACCGGACTTGATCGTGAATCTCGTTCATCCTTTGCCGCATCCGGGAGACGTAATCTTCCCCCGAAACGTCCTCGTCCGGTCTAGCGCCAAAGATTAGATCACAGGGCAGTTTAAGTTCTCGCCCGAACAGGACTTTCGCTGGAGTTTGTCCTGTCGACTCATGAACGGCCGAGCGGTAGGCCATCAGGAAGAACGGCACGTGTTCGTCCCAGTCTCTTTGATGTGACGAGACCATTTTCGCTAGATAGCGGTTGAGGGTGCGATTCATCCGTTCTACCATGCCGTCAGACTGAGGGTGAAGGGCCGTGGTTCTTGTTTTTCGTACCCCAAGCTTTCGGTCGTCTTTGTGGCCCATTACTTGCGAAGCATGTAGTACATTTCTTGCACCAGTCCTTCACGTCGTCTGAACAATTAATCCAGTAGAATCGCTCCCGTACCTTCTGCAGCGTTTTCTTGATCCCTAAATGTCCACCAGACGACTCGTCGTGAAGGTGCCGCAAGACCTCCGGGATTTTACTGGAGGGAATTACCAACTGCCGTCTTTCCTCCGTCCCCTCTAGACTTTCTCGGACTTTTCCTCAGCTCTATGACAATGAGGACACTCATCAGGGCATGGTCTTCTCGAGAGTGCGTCTGTGTTTCCATGACTCTGTCCTGGCCGATGTTCTATAACAAAGTCATACTCCTGGAGCCTCTCGATCCAGTGAGCAATTTGTCCTTCGGGATTCTTAAACTGGAGGTGCCATTTAAGAGCAACATGATCGGTCCGGATCAAAAACCTCCTTCCACACAAGTATTTATGGAAGTGGTGACGCAGACCTAATTCCTCTCTGGTTTGGAGAGTACCCTGCTAAAGTATCCTATGATATTCTTCTCCCTCCTGACGCTGCGACAGAGCACTTCCAATTCCCACATTGCTCGCGTCGGTGTTCAGAATGAACTGTCCTTCCGGCAAAGGAAAACTCAACACTGGGGCACTGGTCAACTTTTCTTCAACTCGTCGAAGGCAAATTGGTACTCCTCATCCCAACAGAAATTTTGGTCTTCTTCTGTGAGCCTTGTCAACGGCTTGGCGACATCGGAAAACATCCGTACATAGCATCGGTAGTACGTACAGAGTCCCAGAAAATTCCTCAACTGGTGTTTGTCTGCCGGTATTGGCCACGTCTCCACTGCACTTATCTTGTCCGGATCAACGGCAACTACTTCTTTGCCCGAAGAAAACGAGGCTATCTATCGACCCGAATTAGTTTTCTTGGGCTTTGGCCGGCACCGCAGTTTTGGGCCGCTTACAAATACTCTTAACAATGGCCTACTGCACCACAATTCCAGCAGCAAACTACCTTCTTCTTTGCCGACAGCACGTCCATGATCTACTGAAGGACCTTCTGCATGAATTTTTCCGGGTGTACTTCCTCGGTAAGAGCTTGAGCACGGCCGTGACTGCGGGAGGCTTCCATTGCTGCCTCATGTTCCAACGCGATGGTAGACGATCCATCAACGTCTTTGGTCGAGCTAGTCTCAAGGCCCTCTGCAGTTCCTGGTCACGCAGCCCGCTTACAAACGTTTGCACTGCGAGGCTCTCCATCATTTGCTCCGGTGCCGAAGGACACGCTAGCCTTACTAGTCTGGCTACATCTGCTTCGAACTCTTGCAGGGTCTCGTTCGATTTCTGACGACGATTGGACATCGGGGATTGATAGACTTGACACTTGATAGACTGGCCGGACCGCATTTCCAGTCGACTCAGCAGCTCCTCTTAATTTCCGGCTTCCTCGATGGTTAGCGTTTGAAGGACTTCCAAGGCTTCTCCATGCAAGGCTACCGTTAGGGAGACAGTCTTCTCATGAGGGGACCAAGCGTTATCCTCCGCTGCTGTCTCAAATTGCTTCCTGTAGCTGGCTTACGAGATTTTACAGCCGTCTTTACTTCTTCCTTCTCCTCGCCGCTACTGACCTGTTCTAGTAGCTCTTCCAACTGCTTAATCTTCTGTTCAACCTCATTACGATGAGTCTCAATCTGCTCGGTTATCTCCTCCTTCTGGGGGGCCATTTGAGCAGTAATATGAGTAATTATGTCTTCCCTCTGGCCGGCGATTTCTTCCCTCTGGACAGCGATTTGAGCAATAATATTTTCTAACGTCGTCAGTCGGTCCTGGAGTTCTTTCTTCTTCCCTCCCGTTTCCAAATATCTTTCTTTAAATTCTTTTCTTAACTCTACCACTTTTAGTTCATGTAACTTCTTCATGATCCGAACTTCTGGCACCAATGTTACGTTTATTCTATAATAATTTATTTATTACAGTTCTTGACACTACCTAATTTATTTAGTCTATTCCCTAGCTAATTAATTTATGTTCAACACTTAACCGGCTAATTTATTTTTACACTAATCGCAAGTCGGCTTATCGCACTTTTTCACTCACGGCGGCTCCTCGTCTACTCTGCCCGCCACAGAACCAGCTCGTAATGTATACCCCCTAATAATGTTTCCGAAAAGCTTCCGGGTTATTCTTTCTCTAATTGGACGTTCGGGATTATTCTGTCTCCTTCGAGAGAGAGAGTTTTTATGGTCGCGCTCCACTGAATTCTCCGAAGCGGTACCCTTTGCAATGCGCTGACTTCGTCAGATAAGAAGGAGCTCGCTTCACACTGATGTTTACATTTCGCGTCACAATATCTTAGTTCCTCTACCATGTCACTCTTTCTATCATAGCACTATTTAGGCTTAGTCTCACTTATTCATGTTGTTGTCGACTGAATCCCATAAACTTTGTTTTATTCACGTTTATGTTGAGTCCTAACTTTATTCCTGTTGTACTAATTCTATTTATTAGGTGCTGTAGGTCCTCCAAAATGTCACACAATGTGAGGGTATCGTCTGCATATCTAATTGCATTTATTGTAACGTTTTTACTGTTTACTAAAACTAAAACACTACACGAATATCCTAATTAATTTATTACTAACTCTTAACACTTATAATTTATTTCACTCAGAGATGTTTACTTATTTTTAAAGCGCGCGGTCTCTCGCTCGAATGTTTACACACACCGGTTCAACTGGCCTGCTTCGGGTCCGACATTCCCTTTTTATGGCAGGTAGAAGCTTCTCGTAGTTTCGGGATAATTACTAGAATGTTCGATTTTCCAGGAACCCGTTATCGCATCGAACTCTCTCGATTGTTCCCGTCGTCCTTCCCAGAATTGCAATAAGGCGAACTTGTGTAGCTCCCGGCGTGTTTATGTCGCGGCCGGCGAGCCGTTTCGTTACACTGCCCCCGCCTTAAAGATGTTTCGTCCCGAAACGTGTCCCTGACAGGCCCATGTAGAAATCTGCAGTTGGTCCCCTGTCTGCAACGCGAGGTTTGGTGGAAATAACATGCCACGGTCTTCTTGTGGGGACTCCTCTCAGGATTCCAACAACACACCAAAATGTATACCCCGGTGAAGCGAAATAAGACCTCCAGCATATTCCTGACCACCCTCCAGTCCAAGGCGTCCAATCCGCAAGCCAGTTTCGGGATTGCTAACTTAGTTAGATCTTCGCTAAGTAGGGTATCCCTGAGGTCATGTAGTGCGTCCCACAGGTCCAAATAGGTGAGCTTGTGAAGGGACCTCCTCTTGGTAACCAGGTAGAAGAGCGGCCGTTGTGATCCATCTTCCTTAATCCTCAGCGCTCGCCCGACTGCCGGTCCCTGATGATGGAGTTCGTCCAGTTTGCCGAACCTCGACCGAAACTCCGCGGCAATTCCCCGGGACATCCGCAGGTCCTGGGCCACGCAATGAGCCAGCGCATATTCAGGCGGAGTTCCGAACAGATCCCGTTGTTCTTCCCTGGTCACACCGAATCTGGCCTTCCCGGTCCCACCATACGCAGCCATAAACTCTTCAAAGGAGGGCTCATCCTCTTGGGGCCGTAGTTGGCGCACCTGTTGATCTTGGTCGTGGTCTCCCTCGAAAGGCGCTAATCGATTGTAATGCACCACCCTGGGTTTCCCATTCGGCTTGTTCCCTTCGGAACTTGTGTAGCTCCCGGCGTGTTTATGTCGCGGCCGGCGAGCCGTTTCGTTACATTATTAATTCACCGTTGATTTTGACTCCATATTCTATGTCTTCCATGGATTTTTTGAAGATTTGGTCAGAATAATGGTTGAACAAGAGCGGCAAAAGAATACAGCCCTGCCTGACTCTTCGTATTTTTAGGTATTGTAACGTTTTTACCTAAGCGAGAATCACTACACGACACGAGATTTTCTTACTTAATTTATTTAAACCACTTACACGCTAATTTATTTGTACATTTACACTACACTTAACTGCTAATACTTAATCTAATTTATCTTATTTCACTTACTACGACTTAACTAATTAATTTATATTGCACACTGTTTATTTATCTCACCGCCGGCCTGGCCGACGCCCGTCGACCAGTCTACCGGCGACTGTTTACGACTACAGTCGAATTCGTCGACTTCCCTCGTATCGCTCTCCGTCTGCTATTTATAGCCGTGTGGGAAACCCAGAAACTTCGAGACGTTTCCGGTCCTTTGTTCGGTAACCTTCCAGATAATACTAGAAACTCGAACGGCTTTCCAAGAATTGCACCAGTCCCCCGAACCTATCTTGTTAGGAATTTCTTTGAACTCATTCCGACTGGCGCTTATCTTTATGGCATCTTTTATGGCTTCTATTTCGTTACAGTATGATATTTTATACTTCTTGTTAGTACTTCCGCTGTTTAACCCCAATATAGGTTTTCAGTTTCCGCCCTCGCAAAGAGAACATGTCACACCTCGAGGAATTTTCCCGAGCACGACCAACCGATAACATTAGTACGAGCAAGATTACGTACCTACTTAACCTAGTTAGAAATTAGAAATGCCTACAGAGGTGGAGAGGGAGCGCGAAAATTGCGATGTGCGCACGCATAGTCTTCACCATTCCGGTTGAGCGCACGTCGGACACACCGGGACTAATACATGCATGTCGAAGGCTAAAACAGTTAGCTAGCAGCCCGACATGAGACACTAAGGTTATGGCGTGGGGGCTGGAGGAGAGCATTTACATTAGAAAGTGCATTCAATACACTCACGGTAGGGACGGTGGTAAGAAGAGTATCTTCTGCTGCTCAACGGACGGGGAGATGAAAAACCCGAATGCAGGAATAGACGAGCAAGAGGCTATCGTGGTATCAATGGAGGAAAAGCCCTACGTGGAGATCGCGAGGACCCTCCGGAATAAAATCACGGACCCACGGGTAAGAGATGAGATTAGCAACATGCGAGTAACTAGGACGGGCGAGGCTCTAATTGAGCTTAGGAAGGGAGCAAATACAAAGCTGGTCCAGGACGCCTTCGCAGCGGCAGGTACCGGGACAACGGTGAGAAAACAAGCACAGAGGGCAGAAATATACCACCTATACGATCTGGATGAGTCGGTCACAAGGGATGAGGTCCAAAATGCCGTCGAACAGGTTATTGGGCAGACCTGCGAAATAGGAGGGTTTAGACCCTATGGGCCCAGTAGGAGAGCCGTGACGATCAGGATCCCACAGGAACGAGTACGGCAGATGACCTCTATAATGAGGATACAAGTGGGTTGGTCTTGGTGCAGAATCCGCCCAAGGGTAAAGTACGCGCGATGCGGAAAGTGTTGGAGTCTTGCTCATGGTGCAGACCAGTGCCCCGAGTAGGGGGCAATATCACGGGACGCATGCAGGAGATGCAGAGTTAGGGGGCACTGAGTCCGGGAGTGCCCTAAGGAACAATACTGTTTTATATGCAAGTACAGTGGCATCGAGACAGATAGAGCTGCGTTGGCGAGAGAGACCTGAAGAACAGACCCGTCCCACCTGAGGGGGGAACCCAGCGGTGTCAGCCTTGTCCAGGGAGATGGGGGAGGTGCTCCCAGGCTAAGACGAACGAACAGGAGGGTAGTCGCCGGGCCTGAACCCCTAATCTGGCCTCGACCAGGATGGGGGATGTACGACTCGGCGGATACTGTCATAGAGAGACATCACGAACACGCTTCCTTACAGGAATTTACACCACGCTAACATCAGCTGGCTATCATCGGCGTCTACACCTGTCCACTCACCAGGCTGAGTGGAGATAGGTCCTTACAGGAAGAGCCCACACAGCCCGGGACACAACGATCTACGTCCCACTTTGGACCACAACACCGTCCGAGCCGAAGGGGGCCCTGCAGGTCCTTGCTCCCCCCGGTAAATTTACCCGGGGCGGTGTTCATTGTCCGCTTCCGAGGTAGTGCGTGGCCTCATTGGCCTAATCCGCGCTGTCTAATCCGGCTCGGCGTAGCATGTCTACTAAAGTCAAAATCCACCCACCGTGAGACTAAACCATGTTGCCATATCAATTTCCCCCCGCCAGAGATGATAGAGATGCGCGGCGGACAGGAGAAAGGGGAAACCGATTCCAGTGGCGGATAAAATATTGCTTATTCTGAATGAAGATTATTACAAAATTTATCGTCGAAAACCAATGAAAGAAATTGGAATCATTCTGATTATGGGTATATAGAAGAATCCTTAAGAAGGTTAACTGGTAAATTTACACACCACCTATGAGGTATTACCCTGGCGCGTTATCATTTTTAAAAGGGACGACTCGCCTGGAGCCATACAACCCAAATAAAATAAATTCTTAACGGAACATATTATAACAAATTATAAAACAAACAAATTTATAAATAAACAAATTATTAACAAAATATATAAATGATCAATAAAATAAATAAATTCTCAAAAAAATAAATAGAATATTTATAAAATTAATAACTACACTGCGTTCTCATGTAAAACGAAAAACAAAATAAATTAAACATGAAACATATAAGGTAAATTGAAGGTGACAAAAACATTTTAAAGTACGTTGTCTGTGTACGTAGTTGTTTTAAGATAAATCATTTTCCAGAGAAGACCCTGAACTTGAAGTTTCATCAGAACTGCTGTCATCACTAAGAGTAATGATAAACGGTTCTATTACTCTTTAGGTACGATCAGAGTGCGAGCGACGGGCGAAGCGACTCGATAGCGATGAGACAGCGACGTTCGGCTGTCGCTAAGCTCGTCGTTGCCACGTCGCATCGCTGGTCGCTATCACTCTGAACGTTTGCATTTGGTTACACAATATTGATCCGTTCTGCGGCGTCGCTCGTCGCATCGCTACGCGTCGCGTCGCCGGTCACTCGCACTCTGATCGTACCTTTTCTATTCGTGGGTCCAATTCCCAGAATTTTTCTTCTTCTTTAACAACGTGTTGGATACATTTTGTCCAAGCATCAGCTGTAACAGAACTTACTGCATTCTCTAAAAGAATTTTGACATCCGATATTTTAAATGAGCACATAACACTGAATGCAGAAGAATTGAAAAAGGCCATAAAAGATACGAAACTGAAAAGGTCACCAGGTCCAGGAGGAATAAGCCCAGAGCTAATTCGATACGGTCCTCCGAAACTGGCAGAAATGCTTAGAACTTTATTCGAGAGATGTTTGAATGGAGAGGAAGTACCAAGGGAGTGGCGAACTTCATATATTTCACCAGTCTTCAAAAAAGGCTCAAGATCAGATCCGAAGAACTACAGAGGGATTGCCGTCATCCCTACTATTGGTAGAATATATTCCAGAATATTAAAAACCTTAGTTGAGGAGAGTATCAAAGAGAAGCAACCAGAAAAACAGGCAGGCTTTCGGGCAGGACGGTCAACGGTAGATAATATTTTCACTGTCAAACATGCAGCAGAAAAAAGAGTACAACGTAATAGAGAGACACATGTAGCCTTCATTGATTTGGAGAAAGCTTATGATAGTGTCCCAGTCTCACAATTATGGAAAGCAATGGAGGATTTGAATATCAGCAAAAGTTTAATAAAGACCACTAAAATGTACTATGAACAGAACACAGCCATGATCAAACTAGGGAATAGATTAACTACTTCATTTGAGACAACAAAAGGCCTGAGGCAGGGATGTTGCCTATCTCCCACCCTTTTCAAAATTTACTTGGACAGATCTTTAGTAAAGTGGACAAAGAAATGCAAAAATATGGGACTGAGGGTGGGAGATGACAAATTGTTCACGTTATACTTCGCAGACGATCAAGTCGTCTTAGCGGAGGACGAGGAAGACCTTTCATATATGGTTAGAAAACTCAAAGAAGAGTATGAAGCAGCCGGGTTAACTAGGAATTTGGCGAAGTGTGAATGTCTTGCTGTCGGTAAACAAGAGGTTGAGAATTTAATTTTGGGGGATGAGAGCTTGAGAGGAGTGGAAAAAAGTAAATATCTGGGAGTGATTCTGAATAAATATGGAAACAGTAAAGATGAGACATGAGAAAGAATAAATAAAGGACGATCTGTTACTCGAGCATTAAACTCTTTGTGTTGGGACAAAAACATAACAAAAAAAACTAAAAAACATATTTATGAAAGTATGGTTCAAAGTGTCACTTTGTATGGCTCAGAGGTATGGGATGTATCCAGTGCAAACAAGAAAAAACTAATGGCCACAGAGATGGATTTCCTTAGAAGAAGCTACAGACGGTCAAGATTGGAAAGAGTCAGAAACGAAGTTATACGGGCAGAAATGAATATGAGTAGACCAATATCGGAAGAAATAGAGAGGCGACAATTGACATGGTTCGGACACGTCAAGAGGATGGCTGATGATAGATGGCCTAGAAGAGTGCAGGAGTGGATACCACCCGAGAGAAGAAAGAGGGGACGACCTCGGAGAAGCTGGCGAGATGATGTTGAAGACGCCATGAATACGAGAAATTTAGAGGAAAATCTATGTTATGAGAGGGAAAAAGTTGGGGACGGAGAGACGGCGACAGCTGTAGCAATCCGAATATATATTTTAAATGTGACGTTTTTTCTAGCGACTTCACCTTTTATCTGCGCCCAAATTAATTCGATCGGATTTAACTCACAGTGATACGGTGGTAATCTTAAAACCATAAACCCTCTTTCCCTTGCGATTTCATCCACGACTAATTTCAAATAATTTTGTTTAAGTTGTCGAGCGATTCGAAGCAATTCCGGTTTAAGCAAGTTAGCGTCGCAAGCTAAATTTTTTGATCGCAACCAATCGAATATTTCACCTTTTTTCCACGCTTATGTAGGAAGTGGTTCTGCGCGACGACTGTGATAAGGCGCATTATCCATTGCAATAACCGAACCAGGTTCCAAGCGCGGAAGAACAGATTTGAACCACGATCCAAATACGCCCGAATTCATGTCCTCGTGATAATCACCGGTTTTTCGTGATTCGAAAACGTTTAGCCCGCCCGACACAAAACCCGAATGTGATTTAATCCCGGTAGAAAGCCCTTCAATTAGAGCTGTTCTATGATTTGCCATGGATAAATCTTGGAAAATTTTGGAACCCGCCAATGTCATTCACGAGGGAGAACGACGTAGCCACAGCGTTGCCACCTGTAATGACGTCACGTCGTTTGAGCATTCGTTAACAGCGAGAGGAATACCGGTGCTGGACAGAAGATAGAGATTTATTCATTTTACTGTAGTAAACGTAAGATTTATCATTGTAAACTGTACGGTTTACGTATGTACTCTACGTAATCCATATTTACGTACGATATCCACATCACATCATCCACAGATCAACACGTAAACGCACCTCAGCACCGGTGATGACGTCACAAAACTGTCCAACATTGGTCAAATGTAAGTGAGCAATCCTGGTTAGTTTATAATCGTTGGGTTCCCAAGTTAAGCAGGGTCAAAAATAACATACCAATTGGTTCCCGCAATTTTTGGTTTACCTGACCTGTAAGTGTAAATTGGTTCCCAACGTTTTCAATTACCTGAGCTTTACAAAAAACTGAAGTAGCTTATTTTGACAGATAAGATAGGATAAGATTTGATAGATAAGAGGCACTAAGTACTACCTTTTAATTTTCTTACCTGCCGGGAACCAATTTACCAACACCGCTTCACTATATAGTTTTGGGATTATACATATGTTTCCGTCTTTGACGAGCTTAAAGATGCTATTCTGCTTTGTGCACCTCTTCATTGAGTATCTCAGACCCTTCTCGAAAAGAATCTCGATTGTTCATATTTTACCCCTATTTCCACCACCTTCGGAGGTAGGGAGAAAATCTCTTTGACAACAGTAATTGGATGGCATATTTCTAATCAACTAATAACGTTAAATACATTTTTTGATTAACTTTAACGGATTAAATCGAAATATCAATGAGATGTGATTTTTAATCTTTCGAATTTGTGGATGTGGCTAAAGATACCTTTCAATACGAAATTTCCAAATTTTGGGACAGATGGACAGACAGTTATTTTAATCAAAGCAATCAAAACATTTAATGTATTGTTAATATTAACAAACCCTAAGAATGGTAACTGAACTCTCTAGGATGTAAAAGTTATGGGAATTAGAATATTTTGAAACATCCAAACTTACAACTTAAGAAAATCCTAGAGCATGTTCTTTAGTTATGAAAGACGTTATTTTTAGTTTAATTTTTCAGTATAAAATGTGTTTGGGGATAATTATTGTGCAGAAAGATCGTTTTTTTTAATAACGCGTCCAATGTGGCATTTGGCAAAGGTACAGTTGGTCTAAATTTTTTTATAATTTAATTTTTTTTTTAGACTTTGAAGACATTACTTAAGTGATCAATTTTATAAATATAAGTGAGAGGCTCAGTTTTCTTTCACTTTTTATGCTGAGCGAATATATCCATGAAATTGTAATTACCTCGAAAACTTTTCGCGAATTTTATTCAGCAAACAAGTTTGAAATATAACGTTAGCGCTCTTATGTTTGTGCAGTTGCACCAGCTTTGTTATTTTTAGCTCAAAATACTTACTATGCACTGAACATACATCAAAAAGAAATTTCATTATAGTACAACTTGTAATAAATTTTTAACGAATGCCTATATCCTCACGATTTGTTTTCAAGCATTTGGTAATAGATTAGTTATTAAACACCTACTATTACGTTTATTCTAGAAGCGTTTATGATCAAAAGCTATTACTGCCGCGACTGGAGACAAAAACAATCACATTACTAATTTAACGCTAGAAAATAAAATATTATTCGAATAATGCACACGAACGTCGGTAGTAACGAAGTAATTGTCAACAATGAGTTAACTGAATCCAAGCTTCGATTTTCGTTAAATTGCCAGTGGAATCCAAATCGAATCGAATCAAATTAGAAAAAAAAAATGTTTTGTGTGTGTGTGTGTGTGTGTGTGTGTGTGTGTGTGTGTGTGTGTGTGTGTGTGTGTGTGTGTGTGTTTTGCATCGTCTATCATTTGTAACGCCAAATACGATTACGTACTCCAGTTAATACATATTTGTTATCAAAATCGTAACGATGATTCATACAGTTATCGATCACAGACGCGATTGAAGAGGAAACGCTCGAAAAATTCGAATATGACGAAAGCATTGAATAGTAGTGAGACAAATGTTCCAAACAGAACCATAAGTTTTTGTGCTGTCAGTAGAATGGAGGATAATGGGCTTGTAATAGGTTTCATTCATGTTTATTTAGAAACGCGAACAAAAAACATGAAGAAAAACGTATAAAAAATATATTATTTTCAAAATGTGACTCATATATATGTATATATGTGTACTCAGTACTCAGTAGGGCCGTAAGGCCTACGGTCGGAGCTGCATCCCACATTTCAACCTCCAATATTGTATATCCATCCAATCGTCATGATGAAGTCCTCTTCTTGTCATGGCATCTTCAATACCTTTCTCCCAGGGTAAATCTAGGCCATCCTCCTTTTCGTTTAGTTGGTGGGCGGTAATCCAACGCTCTTTTTGGCCACCACTCACCGTTCATTCTCATTACATATTACATGCCCGTACCAACTAAGTTATCTTTCTTCGATTTTCTCTCTTATGCCATACTCGTAATAGATATCAATAGAAATATAATAATAAAAAAAATATTTTTTATTAATATTATTATTAAGTTATACCTATCTACCTATATAGCAGCATAATAATAAATATGAATTAATTTAATAAAATAACAAGAGGCTCTTCTTAGCATTCTGTACTGTTTATGTTTCCATATTAATTCAACACATTACTGTACGATATGTTAATGGCGAAGTATTTTGAATTCAATATACATTCTCCATATACGCCTAACAACTGTTGTAAAATTTCATTTCCAAAATACAAAGTTACTCACTGTTAATTATTGCTGTTATTGTTACCGCATGTTTTATAATCGTACCGTGTAATCAGTTAAACTTAAAAATAAATTACGCATTGCCTAATTTGCGTACAATATCGCGTAATTCTAAGCGGAAAATTGAAAAAATCGCGGCCATGTTTCGACTAGGTGAGCGTATGACGCCTCTATTCCCTCTTTGTTTATCTAATCCATCGTAGTTAACACCATTTCTCAATTAAGTGTACGTTTAGATAAACATCAGGACATATTGGTTAATTACTAAAAATTATCATGAGAGTTATATGCTGAACACACATGCTTAATCTACATACATGCATAGTTTTATTGAACACTTCCTGGAATTGTGATGATTCGACAATCTGGTTTTTGGTATCTACTGAAAAAGTGTTTTCAACTTTTTACAAATAATTTCAATAAACTACACATATAAGATTCAATCGTAATTAAAACAAACATGAAATTTGGGAAAACGAACTTGATTAGGTAACTGAAGTTAAAATCGGAAAATGATTTGTTGTTATCATTGCGCATCTTAGCATCGAGACAGATTTTTTATGACCGCGTAGCATAGAAACATTCAAAAATAGTTTTTTTTTTCATTTTGTAGCCTAATATTTTATGGTATAACGGCATTAAAAAGTATTATAACACCTTACTACCTTTATGGGATATTAAGGTATAACCTTTTCTATGACCACATTGAAAATGTAAAGGGCGAGGAAATCTTCTTGTCTATTTGCGTATATTTAATAACTAATCCCATTCCAGTATTACTTTCACATTGTTGGTCTACGGTCTACGTTTCATATTTATTTGAATTAAGTTTGCTAACTCCTTTTTAGTCTTCGTTGGTAATCACTCCTACAACGAGCTCCTATGTTTTGGATAAATCGATCAGTAATATAAATGAAGTATTGTTGTTTTGAAATTTGAAACTTTGACACTTTGATGCCTTTGTTCGTGGCATCATACACGAGCATTAACCCGGCCTACGGGAAACCAGAGATACCTTCTCTGAATCCACTTAGGTTACTCTCAGCAGGCGCGTCCACGTCGCGGGGGTGGGCCCGACTCTTGAAGTCGGTGGCTGAGTTCTGCTGGGGACCCAGAATTGCGGGGTATAACGCAATCCCCCTACCCAGGGATACGGGTGAAGACCATACCAGCAGTGAAGGTGGAGAAGAAGGATAACTTCAATACCAGCGGATCTGGCGTAGGTGGCAACCCTGCTTTTAGGGTTGGTATAAAAGCACAAAGGGCACCCTCTTGTCCTGGGGATGAGAAACCGTCCCTGAAGGCGGATGAACGATAACTTCATACTCGTCAACGGCATAGGATGCGAAAGGCAAGTGGGAAACCATCGCATTAATTTATCCCAAGCAAATCAATATGGCACTACAAAACGTAAATTTGGCCCCCAGTCGCCGGCAGGCGTTAAATCGTCAGGGGGTGCTAAGAATCTCCGGGTGGAAATTTAAGATAGCCACATGGAACGTGAAGACATTGTTTAGAGCAGGTAAGCTGGAGAATGCTGAGCGTGAAATGGAGAGGATGAAGTGGAACGTGCTGGGCATGAGCGAGGTTAGATGGAAGGGAGAAGGCATATTGACACCACCAACCGCAGCCGCTTGTATTATTCAGGAGGTGACCAGGCCCTGAACGGTGTGGGCATCTTGGTTTCAAAGGTCATGACACAATACATAAAAAGTTTCCTGCCAATCAACGATCGCATAATGATGATTAGGATAAGCGGACACCCTTTCGATATTAACTTAATACAGGTATATGCCCCTACCTCTGAATGCACCGAACATGACATTGAGACATTTTATAACGACATAGAACAAGTCAAATCACACACAAAGAACAATCACATCAACATATACCTAGGCGACTGGAATGCCAAAGTAGGGAATGAAACAACCGATGATACAGTAGGACCCTACGGATTGGGCACAAGAAATGATCGGGGCACACGGTTTGTTCAGTTTTGTCAAGAGAACAACCTTATTATCGCCTACACATGGTTTAAACTACATAAAAGACGACTATATACGTGGAAGTCTCCCCAAGATTGCAAAGAAAGACCTGTCCGAAATCAAATAGATCATGTAACCACCAACAAAAGATTTCGCAAAAGCATTATAAACGCCAGAACATGCCCCGGATGCGACATAACCCGGTAGTCGTCACCATTAAAATTAAACTGAAGAAAATCCTACACACAAAATCAGCGTTAAGAGTAGCATGGACATCTGCCGATCTCACTAAAAGAGAACTGTACGAGCAACAGATCGACGCTCAACTAATACGAGAAAATACAACACAAAATGAAAACAACGAGGTCAACATATAACAGACCTGGACAAACTTAAAAGATACGCTTCGAGAAACAGCTGTACAAACTTTTGGAACGAAAAGCCGAAAACCAAAAAAACCCTGGATGACAAAGGAGATACTTGAACTAATGGATGAAAGACGCATATTTGAGAACATACATGAACACAAGTACAAACAGACAGACAAAGAAATCCAGAGAAAAATTACGGAAGCCAAAGACAACTGGCTGCATAAAAATTGTGAGGAAGTAGAACAGCTGATGGCTCAACATAAAGACAGAGAATTACATCAGAAAATTAAAGAAGTGGCAGGCATATGGAAACCTAGACATGTGTCAGTGATCACAGACGAACAAGGTAGAACAGAACTAGAGCCCAGTAAACAACAAATTATAAGGGAAAGCTACTTGAGAGACTTGTTTGGAGATACGAGAAGAAAGAAGGATCATCCAGATCTAAACAAGGGTGAGGAGTTACCAATATTGAAATACGAGGTCATAAAAGCGATCAGGGAAACAAAAAGTAATAAATCACCAGGCGAAGATAAAATAACAGCAGAACACTTCAAACACATGAGCCACGACGCATTCAAAATATTGACCTAGTTCTTCAACACTGTCTACGAAGCCGGAATGATGCCAGACGATTGGGCGAAATCCACGTTTATACCGATACCGAAAAAGAAAGGAGCGAAAAAATGCGAAGACCATCAAACCATTTGCTTGATGAGCCCTGCAGCTAAAATATTTATGCGGATAATATACAATAGAATATACAACAAATGTGACGCATATCTTGACAGATCTCAGTACGGTTTTAGGAGAGGTACAGGAACAAGAGAAGCTATAATGGCTTTGACCCTGATTGCAGAACAATACATGGAAGTCCAAAAATTAATTGAAATTCTAACTGAAATAGGTCTAGATGGAAGAGATATTATAATCATACGGAACATATACTAGAACCATAAAGGATGCATCCGAACGGAAAGCGGCAACACGAAATATGTAGACATACAGAGGGGTGTTAGACAGGGATGTATATTATCTCCATTGCTTTTCAATGTATACAATATCAATGCCGAATACATAATCAGGGGTTCTCTCCGAGACGTTCCAGAGGGTGCTAGAATAAACGGAACTGTTATAAACAACATAAGGTACTCTGACGATACAGTGATAGAGGCTGAGTCAGAGGAACAATTGCAGGCCTTGGTCAACAGACTGGCAGATGAAAGTGCCGAAATGGGTTTGGAAGTCAATGCTGCTAAAACCAAAACCACGATTTTTAGCAGAAACCCGCAAGATAACATCGACTTAAACATAACAATAAACGGAGTGCAACTCGAAACAACGCGGCAATACGTTTATTTAGGCAGAGAAATAAATTGCCAACTCGATCACTCCAAAGAAATCAGAAGGAGAATTGATATCTCTAGGGCGGGTTGCCTCAACATGAGAAAGTTTTTATGTAACCCAACATTATCAATAGCAACGGGGTTAAGGACACTCAAATGTTACGTCGGGTCCCTACTCTTATACTGCTGCGAAACATGGACATTAAAACAAGACGATATAAAGAAGTTGGACGCCTTTGAAATGTGGATGTACCGTCGAGTGCTTAGGATAAGTTGGACCTCCAGAATGACTAACAACGAAGTGCTAAAGAGAATGAACACCTGTGCACACCTGACCCGCACACTGAAAATAAGGAAAACAGCCTACCTCAGACACATAATGCGACATGAAGAATAACAACTACAGCTCATCATCGAAGGCAAGATCGACGGGAAACGCGGTATAGAAAGGAAGAAGAAGTCATGGCTGCGAAACATAAGAGATTGGACTCACACCGACGGAAACAACCTCCTACACCAAGCCCAGGACAGAGCGTCATATGTCATATTGACCGCCAACATCACATGAGAAAGGCACCGAGGAGGGATACTTTGATACTTGAATAGTTTTCGCATAATTCCCCTCTTTCGTTTGCTTTACAGTTGTCGTGAAAAGTGTTCTTTTGTTATTAAAAAGTGATATGAACAATCCAATAAAAGCCATTGTATTATAAGATGAGATACGAAGTGCTTGGAAAACAAAATGGGATCCAAGATGTGACCACAAATGGGTGCAAAACAGTACGAGATTTTGGAATAAACACATGGAGGATGGCATATTGGTAGGCAAGCCATCAAGAATGGTCGAGTTACACAAGCAATTCTATGCTTCGTTCAAATCGTTTTATTTTTGAGTTATTAGTAATTCATAAAATAGTGGAGCATGTTAATTTATATCGAGCAAGTTATTAAAAATTTAAATAACATGATGAATTACACATTACATCTATGTTATTTATTACATTCAAACAATAATCAGTGATTTTTTACTTTGGGTCCTTTATGCCTCCAGTAATAATGTTTGTGACGACATACACCACTAATCCTCGTCAATATCATTTTTTGATCAATATCATCACTTTCTTTACTTAGCAATTAAACGTCGCAACATCGCATTTACCAAATTTATATAAACAGTCCTTCATGTAATCATTCCCTAAAAATTTCCTAAATATGAAGATGTAACATCATCGGAATGTGTTCTAAAGTCATTTGCTATTGGCTCGGTAACCTAAACAAATGTGACAACAGCGGTACCTTCGTATCTAGACGACGTCATTCTCCATTCCATAAAGTACAACGCGTATATATATTATGTGCATTGCGCATTATATCTGACTTGTGTGCATCACACTAATTCACCAGTTATGTCAGACAATTCACCGTCTACATGAAGCGATTCGGGTGCAACATTTCAGGCCACTTTAAGATTATTTGAATATTTGTGGAGGCTTTTCCTTGTCCCCTCTCATAACTTTCGATAGCTATACCCACGCCACTCTTCTCCTCTGTCTTACCCCACCTTTTATCTCGTTTTCACTCCACAGTCCAATTTGCGGCAAAATTGTTTATTAAATAATGACTCGTGTTTGCATTACAGTCTTGTTTCTGCTGAATAAAGTTCAAAATCGAAGAGGAGCTGAAAAAATTTTACTCGATAATACAATACTCCTTAGGCTTTGTCTGAAAATGTTCAGTTAGGTATATGGTAACAGTCGTTAAAAGTTTGTTTTTTTTAGTTTAAAATAAGAATTATAATTTAGAGCCTCTTTCTTCAGCCGAAAATATTCAACAATACTTAAAAAACAGCAACAGATGAAATTCAAAACATTCCAATCTTTGATGTGAACTGTCTTGGATTTACGCTAAGCTATCAAGTAAGTTGCGGTGTAAATTAAAACTAAATTAGGTGCAATTTTTAGATGATAACAAAATCCTCTAAATATTTTGTTATGTACCTTGGTATTATTACAGCAGCAGGATTAAACCTCAACTATTTTTTTTAGCTGATGAAGCAATAAAGAATTGTAAAAACTTCAAAGTAACAAGAGCCTCATTTCCCTTTGTCATTGGCTGCATGCTAACGAATTATCAGTAAAATATACTATTTTTCCAAATTTAGTTAGGACAGCTAAACAAAAAACCGTTAATTACCACTTAAGTCTATATAAAAGATGCCACAATGACGGTCCGTAGGCGTTCCGTGTTTAAAAAATATTAAAAATTGTATACTCAATTCGTATTGTATACTCACTGTATACACAAAAATTGTATACTCAATTTCATAGTTACTGCAACTATAATTATATTCATCAAAATCTTGCAATTTTCGATGTGACTTTTGAAGTGTAACTGGAGAAAGTAATACGCGGTAGTTTTACTAGTTACTAGTAGGTACTACTACTCGTTTCACGACCATCGTGTGCCATGGTAGGTAATAGTTGAGACCGATCTGAAATTTCTATTGCTTATGCACATGGGCCCACTGCATCAGCACATGCCACATATAAAGGTTCCTTGCACGAAGTATAGTAAATAAATACCATGCTCTGGGGTAGAATAAAAAGTCATTAAAAGCCAAGAGACAGCAAGAGAAAGAAGAAGAGACCTGGACTTCATTTATTAGCCTTGTGGTGGGACACCGCCTGGCACATTTACAAAATATATTTTAATATGTAATAAGTTGAAGGATGCTAATATTTTTAAAAAGTTGCAAGTAATAATTTAGCAAATAATCAACCACATTCTAATCTGTAAACATGATACATTGTACTAATAAAAAGTCTATTGAAATAAACATAAAAATGGAACAATTGTTATATTGTAAAAGAAATAGCAGCTTGAGCAATAATTTGGTAAAGCACTGTTATATGTCTATCGCCTCAGATCTACTGAGCCAATCGTTTTTGTCACGGGCCAGCAATTCCTCAAAAACTTTACTCGTTAATGTATTACACAATCTGGGTTCGAATACCACTGGGGACACAAAAGTTGATACACAGTTCATTAATAAATTTATGTACTATACAAGAACAAATTCTTCTGAGCGCTCGAACGCGAAGTCGCACATTCGAGGACTCGTGGTGGTTGTACGGAGGGAACCGATCTATTAGAATTAGGTAGCATGCACTTCGAAGCAAGGTAGGGTGGTTTGTTATATGCAACTACAGTACAGGTAAGTGTTGCGAATAAGTACTTTCTGCGTTTTTCAACCAACAAACCCAGTTCTAACCGAAAAGTGGTAACGTGGGGGGCGCCGAACGTGGAAGCGTTTACCTTTATTGCTGTTCACATATCTAACACAGGCGTTGACTGCAGTGTGAACCTTTTCATTCTCATAATCCTAGGTCATCATAAATGATATAACTGAAATCTAGAACGAATCTTTAACGATTTAGACAGTGCGTGTTTATGAAATTTCAGTAAACGTAGAGTGTTATTTACTTCACGGGCTATCGATTTAACCTGCTGGTTCCAGTCTAACGTTGAGTTGATGATGCACTCAGGTTTTTAAACTCCGTGGAATACGGCATTTCAACCGATCATGTCACGAATGTGTTGAGTTTCAGTCCGCTCACTTTTGCCCATTCGGCAACTACATTGGCGTCAGGATTGAGTTTTTCAATTTCTGTTTCAAAGTGTTTCGGATAAAAAGACATACAGAATTGCATATCATCATCAAACAGTACGTGACAAATATGGAGAAAGGTAGTGGTCCAGGGACACTTCTTTGTAGCACTCCTACCGTTGTTTTAAGCCATTCAGAAGTTTCACCGGTATCGTTACTTACTGCTTGACTTCTTTCGCGCAAATAGGATGCAAACCATCATGTGGTGAAATCGGAACAATAAATTTTCGCAGTTTCACCAAAATAGGGAGTGCGATACTGTATCAAAGATTTTGGAGAAGTCAAAAAGTTGTAACACGGTGACCTTTCCTTTATCGATAGCTAATATAGTATGCGCAGAAGTGCAGTTTGAGTGCTATTACCTATTTTTGTAGCCCGCTTGGTAGTGGTCTAGTAAGTTGTGACTGTTTGCAAGGGATAAGAATTGATCATGTTCAACTCTCTCAAGGAACTTCAATGATTCTGGCAGTTTAGCTATCGGAAGAGTGTGGGACATGGATATTATTGTGGCAGTTTTAGAGAGAGAAATAAAGAGAGAGAGAATTCCCATAAGTGTTTGTCTCAGTTTAACGACGCGACGCCTGAAAGGAGGAAGAGGAAGACGGACACCGTGCACCATCGCATTCTGTTTCTTCGTTCACCCTTTATGCGTTGGTATGCCTGGGACAGATAATCACGTGAGATTCTCTCCGTCTTTCCTCTGTTTGCTCGGTGTGTTAGCAATAAACCTATTAAGAGATGGAGACTGATTGTCCGCAATCTGATCCGTTCTCCATGTGTTATAAAAATCATTATAAACAGTGTTAGCCTCTCCTTTTAGTAGGTTTCTACCTTGTTAACTAACTTCAGTTTGGTTACATTTGAAGAAGATCACATGGTAGTATTGTCCCTAGCTGAGTCCTTTGCTGCCCTGCTAAGACAAGAAGTCGTATCTGAAAATACATAGTTTTGAGATATTAATCATTTTGTAAAATTTGTTACGCCATCCATGTGATTTTATCGATAAATCCTTTTCTAGCACCTTAATGTGGAAAATCTCTAAATAAACTCATAGGATACCATCCTAAATGTTTGAATTATCTATGTTGGGGAAAAATGATTTTTGTTGGATACATTTTGTCTTAGTATTCATATACATACTAAAATAAATGACCATATTATGATAAATTGTCGTAAGGTAAGTATAATTCTTTATAAAAATACAAATGAATAATATTAACACACATTAATTATAATTTCAATATCATATTAAAATAAAAAAAACAGAACTCCAAAAACAAAGTCACTATCAATGGTTGCTCCTTTTGCAACAGGTAGATCTTGCCAAAATTGTAGCCTTTTGGGTGGAACGATATCAGGTAACTTTTGTAATAATTTGGTCTGTCTATCTTGGTCGTTTCCTTTAGAAGCCAATCTGACAGTTGGCTTTGGTAAGGGTTCTTTTAAATATTTTGCCAGGAGAAAGTTGAGTTCAATTCATTGTCCACGAAATTTAGTTTTATAATTAAGATTTTTTGAGCCCCTTGTAAAATGAACTTCAACAAAATTGGCTAAATAAAGTCTGCTGAAAAACAACAGGAGTCAGTGTCGGTTGCTGAGGAAGCATCAACTGTATATTCCTCTCGCTGCGATTGCTTGTTCATAATGAAGTTTTCATTTTTGACAATCTTCGCAATCAGCTAAATATTGCGAGATACCAAGTCCAAATGTCGTAACTAACAAATTCAGTTGCAGATAAGACAAACTGACCTAGTACTGGTAGATACGACTTTTTGACCTGGTAAACGGTAAATTGTTGCAGATGTGACAAATAAAGTTTACTTAAAATCACTATTTATAGTACACATACGACTTTCAGACCTACTCTATATAATAAAACGTGTCTAGTTGTACCAAAATTCGGTTTAACCCAAAAAACCGCCATTTTGCAGATACGACTTCCTGTCTTAGCAGGGCAGTTTAGATAAGTGGCAGTTAAGTCTCGCCTAATTAAGCTGTTAGGCTACACTGCCTACGTCGTATCTGTCTCTCTCGCACAAGGGAAATAGCTAGATTTAACTAACCTGGGTTATATTCCCTTATCCGTACATAACTTTTGATCGATATTAGTGCCAAATCCAAAACTACTGGAATTACTAAAATTGATTACAGTTTCGATAATACTTATCTCAGCCCAATCAGCTCAGATAGAACGAAAAGCACGTTTTATAACATCCTTTACCTAGAATTATGAACACTAATAATACTCAATACCTACCGAACTTTTAGGAAACTTATGGAAAATAATGCATACAGAGTTTTTTTAGGATGTTTTACATAGAATAGAGTTTTGTAGAATATTCTAGAATCCACAGTAAAATGGAGCTCTGCAGAACCGTCTGAAACGTTTTAGAAACAATTGGAATAAGTATATGGAAATTCTCGTATGTTGTTGAAATTAAGTAGAACTCGACTGAATGTCCTTGAAAATGGTGGATAAAACTAAAACCATCTAGAATACTGCAAGGTTGTCCACAATGACAGAGATCACAATGAAATCCAGTAATTTGAAAATTTCAAAATCCAAAAGGAAAAAATTGGTAGTGCCATCGTAAGTTATGAGTATTAGTGTCTATTCCCGACATTTTTAATAATTAATCCTGGCAAAATAAATTCCCGGCAACTTTGGGTAATTAGGTATTATTTAATCAGGAATATTCTTGATAATCCCCAAATAATAAAAACAACTAGTTGTTGAGATATTTCAAACTGCCGACGTTTCGTTCATGATTATGAACATATTTATGGCTATGTTATCAAGATAGAAAATTTGACATGTTTGACATGTCATACATGTATATCGATATAAGAAATAAATTTTCTATCTTGATAACATAGCCATGAATATGTTCATAATTATGAACGAAACGTCGGCAGTTCGAAATATCTCAAAAATTAGTTGTTTTTATTATTTGGGGATTATCAAGAACATTCCTGATTTCATCTCAGCTCCCCGAGAACATTCTCCCATTCTTTACGACAGTTATTATTTAAATAAATGAAGACTAGAACAAACAACCTTTATAACTTTCAATTGGGACGCACTAAATATTTGGTTGTTTTCCTTTTTTTATAATATTTTCCAGAAAAAAACATCTTTTAAATAAAAATGGTACATGAAATTCCTATATGGACCTAAAAGTGGTCGAGGTCTAAATATTCCAGAATTTCCCTTAAATTAAATAAATTTAACCCTGTGACTTGAAGAAATCTAGATCATGTTCCTTTATAGTCCAAGTAGTCCAGTAAATGAAGGAAAAAAACCTAGGTTAAATTCGGCAAAGGGATGAAACCGGGGGCAATGCTAGGACTCAACTGGGTCTTTCGAAATACGGAAAGTTGTAGATTCTCCGGGTCCCGGAACATGGTAAAAAATGGTCCTCAAGTTCCAAAAATCCGTTTTCAGCCTATATCTCCGAGAATATGGCATTAAGAGAATTTTTGTTTAATTACAAAAGGAAGATCAGTTCATTAGCTACAAAAATGGTCCTTATGACTTTTTCCGAAAACTCGACAGTTTTCGAAATAACGGCCCCGAAACGAGCCCATTACTTGTTGCATCTGTTCTGAATCAATGAGAGCAAATTCGAGAAATGGAGACATAAGCGGGCGGACAAATTGTCCAATTACTCGAGTAGAAATTGATATTTTTTGATGATTCAAAATTCACGTGAAAGAGAAAATCCATACCTATGGTATCCTGTGTCTCGAGCCTCATTTTCATTTTTCTTGAATACCGTAAACCCAGGCTAAATTTTTTCTTCTTAGATATTTCTCGACTTTTAGAAAATTCATGCATATTTTAATCAATGATAGTAATCTAGTTGGGTCTTTCTTGATAATGGGTCTCCAAAACTTATCGAATGAGCCCATAAAGGTTGTTTTATTTTCTTTCTTTTGCATCCCAATAAAAAGTAACTTTGAATATGTTGATTTTTTGAAAGTTGTGGCATCAATCGGGTATTAAAAAATTATGAATCATCGTATCGGTTCGCAATGCACATCACTGGAATGCTTGAAATGCCCCCTTTCCAATGGTTTCTTCGTTTTTGTGCCAACTTCAACATTCTTGCCAACCAACTTTTAAAACTCAGGAAATGTAAAAAAATCAACATATTCAAAGTTACTTTTTATTGGGATGCAAAAGAAAGAAAATAAAACAACCTTTATGGGCTCATTCGATAAGTTTTGGAGACCCATTATCAAGAAAGACCCGACTAAATTACTATTATTTATTAAAATATGGATGAATTTTCTAAAAGTCGAGAGATATCGAAGAAGAAAAAATTTAGCCTGGGTTTCCAACATTCAAGAAAAATAAAAATGAGGCCCGAGACCCAGGATACCATAGCTAGAGGAAGTGGTCCGAATATGAGCCCTGTACTTATTATGGGCCCCCAATATATTTCCATGAGAGCATATCGCTACATCTATGAATTCCGTACTGAAACGCTTCTATTGGACTCCCAAACATTTCCGTGTATATGCACGCAGTCTCGTTTGTATCTTTGTGGAAGCAGCCGGTATAAGTTTATTCGTGTATTTACAAAATTGTTTTACGGTAAGTGTTTTTGTGGTATTTATTAACGTCTATGTTTAAATCTGGATAGTTGGTGTGTTAGTATGTTAGAATAGAGACCAGTAGTAGATATTCCAAAATAAAAACTAACCTAAATACTGAATGGAAAAGAATTAGATGCTTTTAAATAATGAGGTGGAATGTTGTTAATATGGGCCCCTAAAGTGGTCCTATTATGGGACAGGGCTCATATTCGGACCAAGTCTTGATAAAGTGTTTCTTTTGTAGTTCATTATGCCACGAAGCAAACAGAAGTTTATATCGAAGAACTTAAGGCAAACATGGAGACGTGAAGAAATGGTTAAGGCTATGGAAGATGTTAATAATAAAATAATGGGTCTTAAAACTGCAAGCAAACAGTTCAACGTGCCACGATCTACACTTCAAAGATTGTTGAAAAAACCAAAGGAAGGTAATTTAAATATTCGTGACGTAGTTAAAACTCAACTAGGAAGAAAAACAACATTAGGAAAGGAACTGGAGGAAGCACTTGTTCAATATATTTTGTCAATGGAAGCTACTTACTATGGTCTCACAAGAAAGGACATTCGAAAAATGGCATATGTTTTAGCTGTTCGTAATGGAATAGCTCATCCATTTAAAAATGGTGTGGCAGGACGAAGCTGGTTAGATGCATTTTTATTACGTCACAAAAGTGTACTTTCTGTTCGAAGACCAACAGGAACTTCTTTCGCCAGAGCATTAGGCTTCAATAAGGAAAATGTGAAGCAATTTTTTGACCATTTGGAGAATGAATACTCAAAAAATAACTTTTCGCCTCACCAAATTTACAATGTTGATGAGACTGGGCTTTCAGTTGTTCAAAGTAAGGTGGCATTAGTGGTGGGAAGAAAAGGAAAACGGCAAATAGCTTCAATTACCTCAGCCGAACGGGGTTCACTAGTAACGGTTATAGCTGCAATGAGCGCTGGAGGTCAATTTGTACCGCCCATGTTAATTTTCCCAAGAAAAAATCGCAACGAACAGCTGATGCGAGGTGCTCCTCCTGGTTCAATCTACGCAGTACATCCAAGTGGGTGGGTGCAACAGAATCTGTTTTCTGACTGGATGAGGCATTTCATAAATTTTGTTAAACCAACAAAAGAATGTCCAGTTATGCTAGTGTTAGATGGCCATTACAGCCACACACGAAACTTAGAAGTTATTCGTCTAGCTCGTGAAAATCATATTTCCATTATTTCTTTGCCGCCTCATTCAACCCATAAATTGCAACCCCTTGATAAAACGTTCATGGGAAGTTTCAAGGCCTATTACAGTGAGGAAATTAGAAATTGGCTTCGTGTTAACCAACGCGCCCTCACACAGTTTGACTTGGCAAAACTTTTAGGTAAAGCATTTTTAAAATCACAGTGTGCCGAAATAGCTGCTAGTGGTTTTAAGGCGACGGGAATCTATCCGTTCAACAGTCACATTTTCTCCGAAGCAGATTTTATATCTGAACACATTCTGGCTGAGAAAAACTGCAACATTATGCCTCAAGCCTCGCCTCAAGCGCAGCCTGTCATTACAGAACTCCAGCATGGTACACCAGAACCTCAGCCAGGATGTTCTTTTTGGGAAGATACATCTAAATTACAATCACACGCAACATCTTCGCCGCCGAATTCGAATTCCTCTAGGCCATCTGTTCCAGCAAAGGCTGTTAAATTTGTCTCACCATTTGACATTTCACCTGTACCTTCCGTCACAAAAAAAATACCACTCGGGGAAGAAAATCAACTAAATCTCAAGTGATCACCTCTTCCCCCTACAAGGATGAGTTAGAGAAATCCAGCACCAGCACGCCTAAGAAAGCAGGCACCAAACGACAAGTGTTTTCAAAATCAAAAGCAAAGAAGACAACTAACAAAAAAAGGCGTCAAGCAAAAGACAATGAGGTCAGCGACCTGAGGATGGAAGTCACGAGTTTGTCCCAGACGATGAGGATATGGATATCGACGAAATTGGAAAATTTGTTCCTGATGATCGTGATGCAGCATGCCTATTTTGTGATGGTCGCTTTTCCGACGACCAGAGAGGAGAGTTATGGATTCAATGCTTCATGTGCAATCAATGGGTCCACGAACAGTGTTCCGGCGCCGAAAAAGATGCATATATTTGTGACTATTGCATGTAAGATTTAGTTTTTAGGTTGGAATGTATTTTTATTTTTATTTTCAGTTTTTTCATTTAAAAAATATACCTTATTTTAAACTGTTAGATACCTATTAATTATTTTACTAAGGGGCCCATATTCCACGCAGTCTAATCCAAAAGTAGATCTGTACATATCTTATTTTTTTACACAAATCCCACCTAAATTTAATTTTTTTGACAATGCCTTTTTAATATTTCATAGGTAAACCTTTGAGTTTTCAGTGTGTCATTTATTGGACATTTATTCGTAAGATCCCAAAATTTAGTAAAAAAAAAAACAAAAGAGGGGCTCATATTCGGACCACTTCCATGTGTTTTCTCTTTCACGTGAATTTTGAATCATCAAAAAATATCCATTTTTATTCGAGTAATTGGACAATTTGTCCGCCCGCTTTTGTCTCCATTTCTCGAATTTGCTCTCCTGGATTCAGAGCAGGAGCAACAAGTAAAGGACTATTACTGGCTGTTTCGGAACCGTTATCTCGAAAACTGTCGAGTTTTCGGAAAAAGTCATAAGGACCATTTTTGTAGCTAATAAATTGATAACCCTTTAGTATCTAAACAAAAATTCTCTAAATGCCAGATTCTCGGAGATATTGGCGGAAAACGGATTTTTTGAACTTGAGGACCATTTTTTTACCATGTTCCGGGACCCGTAAAATCTACAACTTTCCGTATTTCGAAAGACCCAGTTGATACCTACAATTGTCCACAGTTTCAGCCTTTTGCAGAATTTATCCCAGGTTTGGGAGTTTATCGGCTTTCATTTACTGGACTAAAGAGAATTAGACCCAAAACCTACCAGATGTGGCTGTGTCTTTACGTAACTTAGATATTCCCAGAATTGGTCGAAAATGATGTACATAATCATATTGTAACGCGAAATGTAAACAGCAGAGCGAAATGTGTTTACGCTTGTCGGACCTCGTCGGCTTACCTCAAAGGAACGGCGCTACGCTTAATTGAGCCTGCCGCCAACATCTTATTAAAGAAGGAATCATTCCCGACCTCTCTAGACCTTTCTACATAAAAAAGAACGTAAACAAGGTGAAAAGCGAGAGCGTATAAATAAATTACATTTAAGAGTGATATAAATTAATTAGTTAGGAAGTAGTTAAATGTGTTATATAATTTAGTTCAGTAATAGTATAAGATAAATTAAGTAGTGTGTAGTGAATAATTAGGATAGTGTAAATAAATTAGAAAATAAACGTTACAATATTATAAGTATGCGCTAGCTTAAATAGTTGTGCTATTTGCAAGAAAAATCGAGAAGTGCAAAAATGCACGAAAATACCGCATTTTGTATCACTATATTCAATATAACTCTGTATATATGCAGTTTAGACAAAAAATGATTTCTTGTGAATTTGTTCGTTATGAAATTTCCTACAAGAAAGAATTTAGTTTAAAGCTCGAATTTGTTATATTCTCGCTGCTAGATAGCAATAAAGCGGGAAAAGTGATGAAAATCGAAAAAAATTTGAGGCGTTCAATAAACAGGTAAGAAATTGCACAATTAGAGTATAAATAGAGATTTAAGTACTTTATAGTATTACAAAATGGTATCCGAAAACCCGATCCAAATCTGCTTGTTAGTTTTTGCACTGTACATTTGTTAACTAATTCGAGCTAAAAAAAATCGTCATTTGTTTGCGTCGCTGCTGGGGTCGAAATTAGGCATTTTCATTGCCGCTGATTTTTTTACATATTCATGGGCCCGTTAGCTATCATATAGAATCGATATAAAATCTATTTTCTATTTTGTAACAACTTTTGGGACGATTTTAAAAGTTTGTAAAATTTTGACTTTATAAATAAATACTATCGTGAAGCGGTTTTGCGGGGCGAAATATATATCTAAATTCTGAAAAAATAGTTTTAATATATGTTTTGCACCACAAAATCGCTTCACGATAGTATTTATTTAAAAAGTCTGTTGCGTAATCACCTCAAGCGACTGGTGATGATGTCGCTTGGTAAGCCGCGGTAATGCAAAAAAACAGACTTACGAGATGATTCATCCAAAAAAAAAGATAGTTGGGCAATAGTGGCTAACGGGTACAACTGAGGACACCAAAGCGTACCTGGTATTCCCTTTGAGAGTTGGAAGGACGCGTCCTTAATGGTCTTCTAACTCTGCGTTTGGTCTTGAGGTGCGAAATAAAAATGGCGGGCCTGGTCCGGACAGAATGATGCTGCGGGTTCTCGAAAGAGTACTGTCGCTGCGGGCCCGAATCGCTTCCAGCGTCACTCTCTCTTCCCGAAAGCCACCAATGCGCGTGACAATAAAATTAAAAACTGCGCGGATGCAACAAAGTCAAAATTTTACAAACTTTTGAAATCGTCACAAAAGTTGTTAAAAAGTAGAAAATGGATCTTGTATCGATTCAATATGATAGCTAACAGGCCCAATAATATGTAAAAAAATCAGCGGCAATGAAAATGCCTAATGTCGACCCCAGCAGCGACGCAAACAAATGACGATTTATTTTAGCTCGAATTAGTTAACAAATGTACAGTGCAAAAACTAACAAGCAGATTTGGATCGGGTTTTCGGATTTCATTTTGTAATACTTTAAAGTACTTTTTTTTATTGGTACGCTATTTTGCCTATTTAAACCATGCTTTGGCGTGCGTAAATCGGGCTTTATCGCACGCGCGTGTTTTGAAGTCGCCATGGAAACGTGTCAACAACGACGAAATCAACCAATTACAGAGCGTTTTTGGCCGTAGCGGGGCGACCTGATTGGTGACACGACGTGCGACGGGCCGGCACGAAGCGTCCCGAGTGTCGTTCAAATTAATTATATTGGGTATTTGGGTAATTTTACACTATTTATGATTTCAAAGGTAGGTACCAATAAAAAAAATCGCGTAAAATATTCGTGGATAACTGCTCTTTCAAACCTTGCTCTATTTCGAGCACTCCGGCTACGCCGTCGTGCTCGAAAACTCGCTCGTGTTGGAAAGAGCTCAATATCCACTCATACTTTAATATACTATTAATCTCTATTTATACTCAAAATGTGCAATTTCTTACCTGTTTCTTGAACGCCTCAAAATTAGCTCGATTTTCATCACTTTTTTTTCCGCTTTATTGCTATCTAGCAGCGACAATATAACAAATTCGAACTTTAAGCTAATTCTATATCTTGTAGGAAATTTTATAGCGATCAAATTCACACCAGATCATTTTTTCCTAAACTACATATATACAGAGTTATATTGAAAATAGTGATACAAAATGCGGTATTTTCGTGCATTTTTGCACTTCTCGATTTCTCTTGCAAATAGCACACCTTTTTAAGCTAGCGCATACTTATAATATGATTATATACATCATTTTCGACCAATTCTGAGAATATCTAAGTTACGTAAAGACACAGCCATGTCAAACTGTAGTGCTCCTGGACTATTAACTTTAGAATACTATGCACGAATTGTTTAATAGTTTCAATAAAAAATGTCTAAGTAATAAATAAGCATAAACTCGTTTTTTGGCGTAGACAAGCCCATTTATGGCGGATCGAGGGATTTAACTGTATTCAAAAAATTTCTCTCTTAATGTATGATTGATGTACCAATTTTATTTGAATATTTTCGAACAACAGCATTTTATGTAAAAATCCCTTTTAGAAAATTAGGCGATAGGTCCCCTAAAATCCTTCCCTTTGTAATTATTTTTCGAATTGACGAACAACCAAACCCACCTACCGATTGAATTCCGACCCACGCGGAATTCAATCCCACGAATTCGCGCTACGTTTCTCTCCCCCTCGCTCCGTCATCAGTTCCGCCTGTAAATATTTCCATTGGCCCGATCGGAATCCGCGCTGCCGCCGATTGGCCACCGACGACGTTTATTAAAATCCGTTAACGTCCGCGCGCTCCAGTGCATCTCCCGCTTTGCGACATACCACAAGAACTTCCTCACTCGCAGAGGGAAAACTTCTTTCGACTGAGTGTCCAGCGCGCCAGAGTTTTCGCAGAGGAGGACCTTCCGCTCCGGCAAATCTCGTGACATGCTATATCGGTGAGTTACGTTTAACTCGTTTGAAACTTCGAAATATCGAATGTGGTTTTGTTCTGGAAGAGACTTTCAGTTCTACAATTTGTCTCATAATTGTCACTAGAATAAAACTTCAGCAAAAATTAATATTGGCCCATTCGCCATAACGGCGATAATTATGGCGATAATGTGAATCAGCACAACTACCTACTGTTACTGTCAAGTTGACGGCATTATTCAGCTATAAAGGACACATCTACTCTATGTATTTGACTCATAGTACGAGATAACTAAGTGTTAGCTAAACTTAGGATTGAATATTTTCAAAGTTTTGATGATGTCAATTATATGTGTCACATATATGTTTATAAGATATGTGACATAATCAGTGTCAATTATAAAATTAATTTCATTTATAAATAACCTAAATCAGAGCTATTGAAATCTAATTTACTGTATAAAATGTTGCATAACTGATTGTTTAAATAATTAGTATTTTTTCTAGTCAGACACTACGTACCTAAGATAACGTTAGTCTGTTTTGTGCGTTTTAAAAGTTACAGAATTCTAAAAATAGAATATGTTTTACCATATTTCTTTTTTAAATTCAACTCGATTTAATTTTTTTTATGGTGTTTAATCGATTTTTTCAATCATTTAATATCGTGTTCACGAATTTAACCTGTTAGCTTGGCAACTTTCCATATTCGTAAAATTTTTGGTGCGTTGTTTTTCATTCTTTCCAAATATCAACATAATATAAAAACATGGGACGGAGTAGAGTAGCCGGGAGCTAAAGCTCTGACAAATTATTCTTAAAAAATAAAAAAGGGAACATCATTTCCTTCATCATTATTGTTATCTTTACCGTAATAGGATAATTACCCATAATATTTTTTTAAGATTTGTAATGGGTAGGGGTGGATTTCCTAAGATTTTGAATAATTATTCTAATCGGATATCACGTATGAGTAATTACAGTAAAAAGGGGACATACCGATTAAAATTCCGGTATCTCATGGTGGAACATATTTTTATAAAAGGTCTATAATGTTGTATTCTTATTTATTTAATAATACAAAATTAATATTAAATTGAACTATACATATCGCACATTATATACTATACGTTAATTGTTTTTGTAAATAATAACAAATAAGTTATAACATTTTAACGGCAGATCTACCTGCTTATTCAATTTTTCATAAAACAATTCATAGTTTAAGTAGGTATAACGCAGAAACTTTAAGCTTTTAGGCATATACCAGAGTTATTACAAATTGTAATAAATTATGTTCAGTACTGTACCGTGGCCCTCCTGTGGAGATGTGTTCATTTAATTTTACTACTTTTATCCCACACTTCTTCCATACAGATTATTGAGATTAATGGAAAAGCAGGATTAGCTGAAAGTTTACTTTTAGTTCGTTCTATTAAAAAGTTACAAAAAATTAGTTTTATTAATTGGTTCGTAGTCACGAGTACGTTACGAGTGGTTCGTAAGTAACTCAATTTTCAATAATATGAATTATAATTTAATAAATCATTTTCTTCACAATGTTCATTATAAAGGCTTACATAATCTTGCAGAATATTAAAAATGTGGATGTAGCTACAATTAGCTAATCGATAATTAAAGTTTAAATGATTAATAAACAAGCTATTATTCATCTGGGCAATAATTTATATATCATAAACCGTAACACATATTTAAATATTCTGCAAAATAGAATTACTGCATAACACCTGTATACAGTGTGTCCCGGTTTTCATGAATACACCCTAATATCTCAGTTATTAATAATGCGACTTCCTTGAAATTGTGATGCTGATTATATGTTAGGAAAATAAAGTATTTAGCATAGTGAACATATTCATCGACCATTGGCGTGCGGTGTTGGGGGGTGAAAAAAAGCTGTTTTTTGGGGAAATGATATTAGGGCTCATTTTAGATAACTTTTTTTATCAAATTCAGAATCAGCATCCCCAAAGACCCCTCAATTCATATTTTCGAAATCTCAAGAGCTAATGTGAGCAGAAAAAAATTAAAGTCTTTAATAAGTTCTTTATTTGTAACTGATGTGATAACAAAATTACAAATTACATTATTTCAGATTCTTGTGTTTTCAACATAACTACCTTCAGAAACAATACACTTTTCAACAATTCTTCTCAAACGTACATTCACTTTTCTTAAAGTTTGGGGAGTTATTTCCTGAGACGCTTGCCTAATTGCAAAGCAAAGTTCCTCTCTATTACGAGGCCGAGTAGCATACACTTTATTTTTCAAATGCTCCCACAGAAAAAAGTCACAAGTGGTAATATCTGGCGATCTAGGGGGCCATGGTTCTAAAGCAGAATTTCTACCTATCCATTTCATAGGGAAAATTGCATTTAGAAAGTTCCGAACTATCAGAGAATTATGTGCGGGGGCACCATCTAATTGAAAGATTAAGTTTTGTCTCTGTGCTAATGTCAATTCCATGAGAAAATCATAGAGATCATTTTGTAAAAAATGTAGAAAATTTTGTCCGGTCAGGTTATCTAGGAAAGAAGGACCAACAATTTGTTCGTTAAATATGCCACACCACACGTTAACTTTTTCACTGTACTGGTTTTTACAATGAATTACCCAATTCGGATTTTCAGCTGCCCAAAACCTACAATTTTGACTAGATACCACACCGTTTGTTGTAAACGTTGCCTCGTCCGTAAACATCATGTTTTTCAGAAAAAGTCTGTCGTTAAGATAGTTACCCTGCAACCATAAGCAAAATTCAAACTGTCGTTCAAAATCACCATTTAACAGAGTATGTAGAAATTTTGGTTTAAATGCCCTAATCCTATTACGTTTCAAACATCTCCATACTTTGTTTTTCGTTAATTTCAGTGTCCTCGCAACTGCCCTTACAGTACCATTTGGGTTGTTTCGAAATTCTGCCAAGATACGTTCGTGGTCTGGATAGTGTCTCTGATTTAAATTGTACTTCCCCGGTCTTGTCTTGAAAACCGCTCCAATCCTTGCGAACAATCTATTGATTTTGGCAACGGTGTCGTGAGAAATTGGTTCTCGATCATAATGCCTTCCATTGAATATTCCAGCAACCTGACGCGTAGATCTTTCATTATCACCAAATAAGCGGATAATCTCTACCTTTTCTCCAATTGTAAGAACTACTCTTCGGTTGTGTGCCATCTTATTAACTCTGCTTGACTTTTTGACAATTCGTACTGATTACCGAATGTCAAACAAAAACTTTTCTTTCAAAGCACTCTTTGCATTAATTTGCTTAAAAACACAAATCGGCAAGCCAACGGTAACAAAGAGCGCGTATCTTCGAAAATACCTAAATTGTAGTATAAGGGCAGTTGCAAAGGATACTGAATATAACGAAAAGGGTGTGTTTGATATTCAATAGGATCAGGGCATTTGAACTAAAAAGATATAAATAAACAATTTTTTTCTGCTCAAATTAGCTCTTGAGATTTCGAAAAAATGAATTAAGGGGTCTTTGGGGATGCTGATTCTGAATCTGATAAAAAAGTTATCTAAAATGAGCCCTAATATTATTTTCCCAAAAAACAGATTTTTTTCACCCCCCAACACCGCACGCCAATGGTCGATGAATATGTTCACTATGCCAAATACTTTATTTTCCTAACATATAATCACCATCAAAATTTCAAGGAAATCGCATTATTAATAACTGAGATATTAGGGTGTATTCATGAAAAGCGGGACACACTGTATGTACACGCCCTCCCCGAAAACGATAAATGTACTTTCCACTTACCATAACGAGATAGTTTTGTAATTAAGATTAACAACAATTGTATTGTATTGTACCTGCTACTTCTGTTAGTGCGACATTGCACTATATCAAAGCGGGATATACCAAAAGGAAAGTTATAAAAAATTTCTTTTACATACTATTTAAACAATTAAATACCCAATACATTTTTAATTTTACCATCGTCAGGGTTTTCATAACGAGATGTTCGAACTTATAGGAATCTTTATATTTTAATGACATTATATACCGATTTTCACCAGTTACTTCAATAATTTTCCTAATTAGTGTGCTCAATGCAGTAGTCAAATTTGTTGACGTGTTGTGCAATCTTAGATTTGATTTTACTTACTTAGGTCACATACGCTCTATGTGGTTAAAAATATATTGTAGTAATACGTCATAGACGTGAAACAGTATATCCCATACCACTAGCCAAATTATCGTATATATATTCTTTTTTCCTTTTTAAGAAATCTTTTATTTTATTTCATTTTTTTAAAGATAGTTTCTAGATAACGAAATTCAAAATATTTTAAAATGCCCTGCAGGTTACTGGTATACATATTTTGTAAGACATTTCAACACTTGATAAATGAGCTTTTAATATCGCCGATAACTTTAAAGATGATTTAGATTCGTCAATATATCAACACCCTAATAGGGGCTGAAGACTTCACGAAAATTAGTTGGATTACCCAACAAATAGAGTATAAAATAACGGACTGACCGACTACACCGCCAAATATTCCGAAATTTTACATGCGCACCTGACTTCGTTACAATGGCAGACTGCTGACAATTTTGGGTTTTCGTTTATATGTGTATGGTATATCAGAATCATCGAACCGCGGAGTAATGAAAACACGTGATCGCCTTGTACAGATGCAATCGTCGTCTGTTTTTGCAGTAGTGTTAGTCTTGTCAAGCGATGCGCTTATTTGAGAAACTATAGTATTTGAGGAAGAGGGGTGAAAGTGGATTTGTCCCAATTTACTGATATTTTAAACACGACTTCTGCTAAAACGCGTGATTATACCTATTTCGGTTTCATTTAAAATTATTATGAAATTCGATTTTTGTTTGACAATTCGTTAAAGAAATAGCAAATCACGCAATGAGTTAATAAGTAATCAATAATAGCAATTTCAGAGTGTTTAACGATACGAATGTACAGAACGTTTCAAGATAATTTAATATAATTTTTAAAAGGATACTTGACTCTGACACTGGCGCAATACGCCTATCGACGATTCGCTCTTTTTAGATTGTACTGATGACGATACCCGGTCGTTCGACCATTGCTTTTATGCTTCTCAGAAAAAAATTGTAATAAAACGGTTTTAGATAAATTCATCATTAATAAAATGGGTAAGGAGTTTAACATCAAATGAATCATGCACCAGAATCACATTTTATTGCACTTTAAAATGACACCTCACTCGATGGGGTGGAAACATATGTAAATTTGAAACAAATATGAAATAATATAATGACCTTAATAGTAGTATAACGATTAACAGATATAAAATGAAAAATGTCATATTTGATTTATCTACTAGTTTTGATTAATACTGATTATACAAATTAAGCATTTTAGTGGAGCACGGACAATCAAACAACAAAAATATGCAGTTTTAAAAAATATGTGTGAAGGGGATGGTATGACCCAAAATGTGTAGACGAGCCTTAATGAACACGTGTCCAAAAATGTTTATTTTGTTATATAGGGCTTTAAACGTTTAAAACAAAACATTTAATTTTTTTTGTTATCTTGAAAACAATTTCAACTGATAAGCGAAATTTAGATCAACTACTAACTTTGGTGCGCTGATTAAAATTATAGTATCAAAAAATATGAATCTGTTTTAAGGGTAATCGGATTCCTAGGGGTTGTTTGAGTTAAAAATAGGGATTTTGACTCAGAGTTATGAAAAAATAAAGCCTTTCACATAATACTTATACTCATGTGTAATTTCTATCAGAGCAGCATTTTTCCAAAAAAATAATGATATAGACCTCAATGCATTATTGAAAATTTCTATTTTCAAGAATTTCTGATTTGCATCAGAATATGAAAATGATAAAACAAATTTAAGGTAAGCGACAAAATAAGTCAAGATACTTTTAGTTATTCGTTAATTTAAATAAGTACACAAGTAAATGATTGTATATCGAATATATCTAAAAAAACCTTAAATATGTAAATGTAATTATCTAATTAATTAGGTATATACATATAAATATTAATATGTATATAATAATATGTACATACATTGATGGAGACACCAACACTTTACTTTTTTTTTAAATTAATCGCTAAATGAACTAATGATGAATTTGCTAGACATCTCTCACAAGAGTTGTTTCATATCTGTACTTGGGATCAAACGAAATTATTTTCAATCCATTTTCAAAGTTTTACTACAAAAACTGCCTGCAGACTGCGTTGCCTATCTTAGTTAACGGAATGTCTGCGCTAATTAAGACTTCACATAGTTCGGAGTTGAATTCCACTTTTGCGGTAGTTTTATTGATGTTCTCCGTGGTTTTAGTAAAAAGGATCTGCGATTTTCTGCTTACATGTAGTTTCTTAACTTTATTACGACGCATCAAAGTTTTATTGTTGTTCGATTAAAAATTTCTTACCCTAAATATAGGGTAAGGGGACTAATTATTTAATATTTCTCATTTGATTATACCTTCAAGAAAACGAAAATACTCATTGCCAGTGTGTTCTTTTTCTATCTCTCTGTATGTAACTTTTAGATGAGCTATTTTTGATTCAATATTGAAGACACACCAAGAACATTAGTAATTGAAGTTAGTGTGTTTCTGTTTTTTTTAAAAAATCGTTGCAATGGGTGATTGATCCTAATATTAAACTTTTAGTTTCAGTCACAATAAACACACTAAAGTAAATATGTAATAATATATAATAAAATATATAATTCTTAATAATATACAAATTCATATAAGTATAAGAACTTGTTATTGTAATAAAATTGCAGTGTATTTTTTCAAAAAACGTTTCAATAAAAGAAAAGTGTATACATATATACATATATCCAAATATATTATATAGTACATACATGCTACCTTATATTACATACATATAAAATCATGCAATTTGTGATCATATTAATCATTAGTTACTATTAATAGGACAGTTTTAAATAATAAATTGTTAAGTAATAAGTAATAGACTTAAGTTCATTCAATAAATTACAAACTCCAAATAAAAAAAAAACTAGAAAACAAACGAAAACTTAAATATTAAACAAATTATTTAAAAAAGGTTGAATAATGTCACCATTCTCACCTTTGTTGCTCATAACTGATTACTTTAATCTTCTTACAAATTAATAAAAAATATTTATTATACTGTATCGTTTATTCAAATTTATTTACACTCTCCTAATTATACACTACACTATCTAATTTATTTAAACTATTACTTAACTAATTAATTTATATAGCACACTTAACGTTTAATTTATTTGTACAATTCTCACCTGTCGTTTTTCGCACTGTTTACTCTCGCGGCTTCTCGTCTAATCTAATCTGCGTCCGCAGCGTTCGCTTTTTATAGTCCTCCTTTATGTCTCGAGAACCATCTTGAATATTCTTTTTTTCCCCTAATAATGTTTGCTCTCGAAAGGAGTAGATCATTCTTTCTTTAGTAAGACGTTTCCGAAAAGTTCGGGAAGGTTTTTATGGCCCAATTTAGCGGAGCGGCCTTCTCTCTTTGAACTGCGCCGCTTTGGTTAGATAAGAGACGCCCTGCGTACCGATGTTTATATTTCGCGTTACAATACGTATGGGAAAATTATTGCCGCCTCTATAGGAAAGGAGAGTTTCTGAAATCCGTATGGATAAGGGAAGGTTTAAAAATGTGTGAAAACAGAGTAACGCATTTTGTGATTGGTCCCTGTTTCATAGTTCACTTCAATATTTCTTATATTTTCAATGACCTTTTGCCAATCATTCCTAGTGGTCGTATCAACCGTGTTGTTTATTAAACGAATTAAATGTATATATATAAAATAGTATAGTAATATATTACATTAAAAAGCAATAATAATTAATAATTATAAAATGACATTATGTTTGGATATCATCTTTTTCTTTTCTGATGTCAACGTTTTCTTAAATCGAAGCTGCCATGTTTTTCCCTTACTAGATTTATCATTGTATTGCCTACATGATCGTTAACAATTAAAGGTCCACTAAACATTTTTATTGTACATTGATATAAATAAACAATTATTCAGATATTGAAAACCAACTTTAGGTCTTACAGTTAATGTTCGAAATTTAAAAAGTTTACCAAAAATTCATATCAGACTCGAGATGCAAAACATACCTGATGAAGTTTTGCACATCTGCATGCACTAAGGAAAAATTTGGTATTTACCATTAAAAGAGATACGATGACGTCATTACTCGAAAACCAATGGCGTTACTTATTAAGTTTTTACAAAAAAAAGGTATAATACATATTTGAAACTAAGATTAACTTTTTCGAGTGTTCAACAATTCCCACTCACTGTTGAGCAATTAAGAGAAAAAATAATGGCATCACGTGATACGAAACAAAATACTGCAAGCATACAAGTGGAGGGGCCATTTTCAATAATTTCTATGATGATAATTTGATGTTAGTTGTAATATTACGTTAATGTTATACATTTTGGATGTTCTTAATTGTATTAATTCTCACGGACAAAACAGTTATCATTTTATTGTTTAAAAAACGGCGTATAAACTCAAATGAGCATTCGTCATTAAAATTGAATCATGGATTCTCAAATAACTTTTATTTGGGAAAACCTATTGGAGTACGCACGCTATTGCTAAATATGTTAAAATTACGTTTGCTTTGAAAAAGGATGCACTTTTATTAATTGTCACTGCCTACTAAAATTCACTGAAATCTCTTTCGAGCAGTTTCGGAAATATTTATTAATTAATTCTGTTTTCTGTGTTAAATTCTAACACCCTGTATTTTTGTAACGGTGCATTTTTGGTTCATAGTTCATAAACCAACTGGTATTACCATTTCCATGTTGAATCACTTTATTAAATACTGCGTTGAGCGCATCGGAGGATGCGAGTTCGGACCCACCGGGGTCAGGTAGTCAAGGATTCGGACCAGCTATATAGGGGCGAATTCGGACCCACACAGGTGCGATTCATATTGATCAATTCCAGAAAACTAAGGGTACTATCGTCGGTTGTTTGTAATTTTCTAGGAAAGATATATTTTCGCCCTATCAAACATCCCCCTATGATCCCCCAAAATCAGTTTCCTTGCCTCTTTTCCCTTGCCCCCTTGAAAAATATTTCACTCTACTTATAATTCGAAACCGAATCAGTTTTCTTGCCGTAGCCGTCGTCATTCATTCCGTCTTCGAATAATTCCAGGAAGGTGTCGATGTCGCGGTCGGGGTCGTATTCACAGTACAGGTCCAGAAGATCATGGTAGAAAGTCCTGATGGACTCGTATCTTCCCCGAGTCCTGGCGCATAGGCGTCTCCCCAGTCGTCGTCTTGCGTCCCCTGTAGCAAATTCACTTAAAAAATTTTCCTTACCGTGGCCCATAATTTGTGAGCGTTCTCCTCCTTCTCTTTGTACGCCTCGTACCAATGGGCCGCGGACCCGTGGAGGAAGGTTTGCAGGTACGCCATCTTCCAGGAAGTCGTCCATCCGTTGGCCGTGCAGGTCCTGTCATACTTCTTCATGAAGGTGACGGCGCAGTCCTTCGCCGGGTTGAAGGTAGGAGGGCTGATGAAGCTGGGGGTCGCAGGGTGCCTCGTCACTAGGTAGGCGTCCCCTAGGGCTGGCCCACCAATTGGGGTCCTAAACATGGCAGGTCCTCTTTCCAGCCGCGTGAGTCCTGGGAATGCCGGGAAGTCCGGTTGTCCCTGGTGGCCCTGTTCATCTGGCTCGTACTGGGCTGCTCCTAGCCACGTGGCCTCCAGGATGACATCTTCCTTGGAGATCCTGTTCTTGGGGGTTTTTTGGTCCCTGACGTCCTGTGGGCTGGGCTCCATCTCTTTGTTCTTGGGTGCCTCTGGGTTCTCTGCCGGCGGTGACGAGGGCATTTCCGCTGCCTGTAGGATGCTTCGCGCCTGATCTGGGAACTGAACTTGCCTGGCTGGACCAATCTCGAGATTAAAGTTTAAACTTTTGGCCGTGGAGCGAGTTATGCGTTTGTACGACATGCCACATGGAGAGCCTTTTATTAGGGATTAGGGCACATGGTTTAGGTCTGGATATACGGGAACCGGATAGGAATAATGTAAGCAACCATTTTAGAAAATTAAGAAAAAAGATCAAGTTAAATAAAATTGTTATAAAAGTTCTCGATTTTTAATTATAAACATTCTCTCACCTCTTTTTAGTAACCTAGATACGAAAGAAATTACCAAACATGTTTAAATAAATATTACGTGCACTTGAATTACACATCAAGGTTAAGTTTATACTTTGGATTGCGCGACTGACCGTGAATTAAATAAAAATGCTGATTAATTAGGATGTGGAATTTCAACAATTATTTTCGACGATTTCGCTCGAAAAAAAAAAAAAAAAAAAGAAATAACGAATAGATAAAAGGAAAACGATTAATTTGAATTAAAATGCCTAGAAACATGTAGATCGTGGTGGAGACAAAGAAATGTAATTATTGGGGCAAAAGGGATTCAAACCAATTCCCATAATGGCCGAAACTCGGAATCTCCACCATAGGTGGAGGTGGGAAAAGAAAAAGATTGCATAGGGGGTAGGAGAGATTATGACGAACCTCTCCTGGGGCCGAAACGCAGCGCTTCCACCATAAGTGGAAGTGAAAAAGAAAAAGATTGCATAGGGGGGTAGGAGAGGTTATGAAGAACCTCTCCTGGGGCCGAAACGCGGCGCGTCCACCATATGTCACACGCCTGAGGACCTAGGGTCCAAAGGGGGTGCTCGGGTTGGGGTTGTAGCTCGGTGGAGACTAAAAAGAAGACATGGTGAAACAGACAATATTTATTGGAGCATTAAATATAGGGGAGAGAACATCATAAAACAAAGTTGAGGCAAATGAGCAAATGGCAAGAAGTGAGAAAAAGGGCAAAAGGAGGTGGTTGCTTACTGTCGCATGACGAAGGGCAGCAGGCGCGAGGCTCCTCCAATTAGCGGCATGCCGAAAGGACGGGCTCTCAGACGGGCAGCGTGACGTGATACTAGGTGACTGACTGACTCCCTGATCGTTATGATCGAGCTGTATAAATACAAGCGGGATGTTTACGAACGTGATGTCGTACCTGTCCGAGAGTCGTATCGTCCTTCGGTTTAAGGTCGCCTCGGTGCTGAATAAGCTTAGACGGCGACCTATTTTCGCTAATTGGGGCCGCATCGCGACAATATTTATTGGCAATAATACAGCTTCTTACTTACAACACTTACCGGCTCTGATGCTGTTATAACTCGCATATCGGACTCAATAGTTATTTAAGTCACAAGGAATGCAAAGACGTGTTTACATTCGAGGCAAGTGTCTACGAGCCGAGGCGAAGCCGAGGCTTGTCACTTGCCGAGGATGTTAACAGTCGATACATTCCGTGTTACTTATTACATTTTTCACGCTGCCGCCGTTGAAAATTTCCTCATAATTCCTCAAAAAATGAAATGTTTGCTTTAGTTTGGACGTACGTCGCTCTGACATAAGTTGACTAATATACGTCAGACTGACATATGTCAGTCTGACATATCCGTAACTAGGGGTACCCGATGCGAAAAATTTAATCAAAAGGCTGTTAACATCCTCGGCAAGATAATAAATCATCTTGATTTACTCTTTTGATTTTCCTAGGAATGAAAATGACAGTATTTACATTCTGTCGTCCAGGAAAAATAATACACGAATGTCATGTTCCATTTTCGTACCGGTACCGTACCTGTAAAGCAATATTTCGATATCATATTTGTATCATCGAGTGCGTTAATCGTTTAAAAAAATATGCAGGAAGGAATATGTAAAGTGCAATAAACCACTTTACATAACCATGCATACTTTTAAATAGCCGTAAAATTATCTTAGCGGGGAACTTTCGCTTTCGGTCAATTTTTGATTCATCAATTTCGCTATTTTGTTTGGTTATCATGTTTCGCAGAAATCGTAATCATTATTGCGTATAAAGTGGAAACGTAAAAATTCTTTGTAACAACCCATCTAAAACTCACAAGTCCAAACTGACCTGCTATAATAAATTGTAATAATATGAGCAAATTGTCTGTTTCCTTAATCTCCTGATAAACGGTGTCTTAATTGGTTTATTTTTCGTCATTCTTCATGTCTACTGTCATTTATTATGAAATGAATATGTTCATACTATTATTCATACTATTAGGTATTGTTATTATTCTTATCAATTGCTATTGTTACTTAATTTATTATAAAATCATTTATTATTTATTCATTATATTCATTTTGTCGGTGGAGCCGAGGTTCGTCCGGCGGTCAGTATAAGGGCTGAGGTGCGCCTTGAAATTAAAATTTCACTTTTATACAATACAATTGTAGTTTATATCACTATTTTAATGTTTCGTTATATGTATTTAAAAAAAATAATAGACTTTTTTTTGAAAAATTCATTTATGTTTTGCATATAATATTTTGACGAATTACTAGACTACGCAAAGTTTTAACCATACCATTTAGAATGTTTCAAGCTAATTGAACATAGCCTATAAAAGTTTTTCAAAAATATTATATGTACCAGGATAGCATTTTCTTACTCTTTAAAATAACATCTCCGATGGTTCCCTCGATTGTGTGGAAACTTTCGTACACATTAAAGAGATATGAAAACGATATTTTAATCTTTCAGATGTATCTAATCGATTTATTCGGTACAGATCAGAGCATTTTTTTAAAGACTTTAATTGTATTGAAACGTCCATAGGTAAATATTCTGGCAGTTCTAAGGGAGAACGAAATTATGTTTAACAAGACAGTTCGGTTTTACAAATGTTTACCTGTTTTACTTTCTGTTATAATTAGAAACACATATTAATAGCAACTTTGACTAATGGCTTCGACTTTCCCTTCATTATAAAAATTATTTATATATTTTCACATAGTCAAGTGTTCAGAATACTTATAAAAAAATTGCATTTGTTTATTCCGCTAAGGTGAAAAATAGCCAACTTTGACCGCTTGTCTAGTTGCCATTTGTTAGTAAAAAAAGGTTAGAAACGCTCATTTTAATGTTCAAGACCTCAACACTGTAATCTTCTTTTTTGAAGATATTTAAATTTTGCATTAAAAAAAGTATAATTTTAAAGTACGTCATACTACACATTTCCTGTTATAAATTGGCAAATGGAGAAGTTGCTAAATTTGATATCTTCCCGACGGAGACATCTTGCTGGTTAGGTATATCTGCACCAATATCACATCACTGCAACTAATTACATGAGACTCAGATTGAAGTTAGCTGCAGCAGCAGAGCTATCAGGGGCCACGATTGCAGAAGTGTTTTCGAATGATTCGATGGTATCAGATTAGGGTATTTAAGCGTAGAAAATATGGTAAATATATAATACGATATTTTTTGGAGATCTAGTGTCGAACATATCCTGTGGATGTAGTGATATATGCAATTGTAAGTATCGTGTGTGTTTTGGTTTCGAAAACGCCTGTAATAATTGTCGGTAACATATAATGTAGATTATAAAACACTGCGCTTTGAATACGAGGAGGGCCCAGAAGACGTGCCACTTATCACCCACACACGTTCTCTCTCTCAACCCTGGAGTTTGCTACACATCGCGTCATTTCATGTTTTCACATCAAATATTCTTCTGTTAAAATTTTGTTGCATTCTTTCGGGACTACAATTTTCTGTCGATGCAGGTCCCGTTGATTTTGGTCGACGGATGTTCTAATATATTTTGTAATTGCGACCTTAGTGGAACGTTTGGGAGCTGCTGCTAGACGGCACTTATCGATGGCGTTGGTTATTACATTTTGTGGGGTATTGTTCGTCTCATTAGTAAACACGTACATATAAACATTATATATAGCATATACAAACATTTTAAAACAATATTTGAAAATAAAAAACTTATTTTTAAATGTCTTGAAAGGTATACGTTCTAGGTAATTACTCTCAATAATAATGTAGTAGCAAATTAATTCACCTTCAAAGTGAATTTCAATTTTTTAAAACGGCTTCATAAGTTTCCGAGATAATTATTAAAGTCAGATTTTGTGCCTGCATTTATAAATGTTAATAACTTTTTCGACAACAAATGAAGCATTTGCTCCTGCTGGGTCTCAAATATGAGCATGATTATCTTTTATCATCACGATTTCATACGTACATACATCAACACAGTGCTCAGTTCCAATACATCTTTCCACTATTCTCTTCTTTGAAGAATAACTTCTCACATATCGGCATTTTTGGCTTGTTTTATTCGGAAAATACAAACATGGACGTGGTATTGACAGATCGTTCGATTTGGGAACCAAAATCTACGAGTACCTAAATATTTCTACGAATATAAGTGTGTACTTAAGTCGGCAGTTAAACAGTTAAAAAATTTAAAGTCCCCTGTACAGAGAATATTTTATATCGATACACAATTTTTTGTTAAAGTGCTGAAAATTACATTTAAATTTGCACACCTTATTATTAAACAGTTCTCTTAAACTCATTAAAAAAATAAAATGTCTACTGAGCAAAGCTCGGCTACCGGTGTATTTATTTAATATGCATGCATAAGCATTCATCCCTATAGGACAGAGTTTGAAGAAATGTGCAGAATCATAGTTTTCGAAATATATATGGCTGCATATTTGTAGCTTATTCTGTATTCTCAACTTTTCTTTATAAAGATTGTTTTTAACAAAGATACTTTAGGTACTATTGCACTTCATACGTTATGCCAAACCAAAATGCCAAAATGTCGAATATGACTGACAAATTCTTAAGTCTGATAATATTTATGTATTTTCATTAATGTTCACCCAAAGTGCCTATGTTTTTGCCTAAGTACATTCCTTAAAGTGTTTTATTGAAAAAGAAGTGAATGAAGACATCACCAACATTTGATACTATGCTATTTGTACACACAATAACACCTTCACTGCGCCCTAATCCAACCTTCTCCTGGCGTTATAAAAATTGTCTGTATTACGTCTTGTTTGGATTACATTTTCACCTCGTGCACCTTTATCGGAAAAATTGAATTTTCTACTTTCGCTTCCTCCGATCTAAATTATATGCGGGCGTCCCATTACATTGTCATGTTTCATTCGTGTGAAAATGGGATAGAAACTTTATTGTCGGTTAAAATTATTAAAAAATTCTACTCCGCAATTTTAAAGTTTAAAGTTTAATACGAGAAACTCGATTCGTTTATTGGAATTTATTCAACATAAATCGTAATCACCTTTATTTCACTCGGTTATTTAAATCGCACTGTATTGCATCTACTTTATAGCTTAGTTTTATGAGTGTCACAGTTAATAAAATGGTTTATTGCGTTCCCGGCCGAGAGATAATAGTAACTGTACGGGAGCTATCACATAGACTCTATTAATCATGGGGTTGGCAAGAAGACAATCAGCACATTCACATTTCTGAGAACGTTAAAATTCGGATAAGTTCGCTACTTGATGAGGACCAACCACAGTGGACCAACGGTGTAAGTCGTACAAAACGTAGTAAACGACGTGGCTGTGTGCAATGAAAGGGAGATGATACATCAAAGTTTATTGCATCGTTTAGGTGCTTTTGATTTTTTTTCAGAAGTGAGATTGCCTGTAGTGGAACTTGTGCGTAAAATAATTGTAATTGCGCCTTTCAACTCGCTGTGATAAATATTAGCGTACGTACCTTTGTACTATGACAATAGAGAGATGTATACAAACGGACAATGTTTTGGCATCCCTTGGAGCTTTCTTGTTGATTTTCATTTACATGTTATCACAATAGAAGGTAGTCACACTCGCTCACTAATCAGTCAAGTACTAGTTTTCCTCTATCCCTGTCAGTAGTTTCTTTGGTCAAAGTGAATATTGTCAATATACTGAAAAAATAATATTATCTTTGGGCAATCGCTAGTTTTGCACAAACGAACATGAGAAGTAAAAACGTTCGCAAGACTTGGCCAATTTTAACTTGAATTTTATCAATGCTTTCCTGATATATCATTGAACGAAGTGTGAAGTGATCTCTGTTGTAAGTGGACTGTATAGTAGATCTCTTTCGTAGCTCGTGGGCGGCTGCGGAGATGAATCTTGTCTCCAGGTTGTAAGGCTGAAGACTGTAGTATTAGTTGGAGATCAGGGCGTGACGTGATCTCTTGAAGTTCTTGAAGTTGAAGTTCTAGTTGTGTGGAGAGAGGGCGTGACGTACTTCTCCGGGTTTGGATCTGAGGGCGTATCGTGCAGATCCGGGGTTGAAGTTCTAGTCGTTTGGAGAGAGGGCGAGTCGCGCTCTCCGGTGGGGACCTGAGGGCGTAACGTGCAGGTCCGGGTTGAAGTTCTTGGAGTTAAAAGTTGTAGTATCTTGAAGATCTCTTAGAACTCTCAGGGCGTAATGTGAGAGCTTGTAGGTTAGGGTGACGCAATTCAAGACCAACAACACACGTCCTTTTGAGCATACATCGTATACTGGTTTATTGTACCAAATTTCAAAGCTTTTATACATCTTGTTTTACATTGGTTAAATGAGATATTATTTGTTTTCTTACAATGACAGTGTTGCAGAAACTGACCTTAACTGGAGCGCTTGTTATCACGTTCCGTAAACGCTTTTGTTATGCTTACTCGGTTAATTATTGTGATTTGAACTTGACTTGTTGACGTTCGGTCTGCGTTGTTATTCTTCGTAGTAAAATAAGACGTGCTTCTAGTTGAATTAGATATCCCAAAACCTTGTTACCTAAGCTGCGTCGTGATTATTATCTGTTTGTAAAACAAAACGTGTTGAAAAGTTCCCAAAATTAGTTCACCATAAATTACAATTTCTTAACCTAAAATAATGTTGACATTAGCGTCAACAATCATTATTCAGATCAGTGTTCAATAGTACTAAAATAATGTTAAACTCCGATGATCCAATAACACGTTAATATTTTAATTTCACATTAACAATATTAGGAAATAACTGGAAAACGATTTACAACACACAGGCTTCCAAAGTTTCATCATTAAACAAAGGGAGGAATATTATTGTGTAAACGACCGATATGGCAGCAATGATACGATCCGGCCATCAAATCTTATGAATAAAAATTTTTTTTTCAATAATCGTCAATTTGCAAATATATAATAAATAGTCGTAGAAGTTATAAATGAAATGCACCCACATGTATTTTGTGCAGAATGTTAATGTGTAATGAGATGGTTTCTACTATTCTCCCATAATATCGAATTCAGTGTTCTTATTATTTGTCGTCCTTTATTTATTCTACATCTTATGTCTTTTCTACTGTCTCCGTTCTTATATTAGATATGACTCCCAAGTATTTATATTTATCAACCCCTTTTATTATTTCAATGCCAAATGGCACATCTCCGATATTGTTACTGTCCACGGCCATGTACTCTGATTTTGTGATTTTTATCGTTAAACCTGCTAGCTGCTAATATTCTTCCAGTTTTCTTGTCCTGTAGCTTAAATCATTAGAGTCCTAGGCTACAATAATTTAATCGTCTGTGTAGAAGACCTTTTTAAAAGATCTTTTTGCCATATTGTCTCCTCCGTGTCTTTAGGATTTCATTCTCATAGATTTTAAATAATGTGGGTGACAAACATCTTCCCGTCTTAAACCTTTGTTGGTGCTAAACGATTCTGTTGTAGCTCTTTGTATTTCTATTGCCGTTGTGTTATCTTCATATATATATATTCATCGTAGCTGTTATTAATTGTCCACTTATGCGTGTATTATCGGTTCTTTTTCGATGAGAATTTAGCGGTAAAAATATTACCTACAGTTGATCTTCCTCCTCTGAATCCATCCTGCTCTTCCATCTCCTTCCCTTCTATTGCTATCTCCATCTGGTTTCTTAATATTCTTGATTATAGCTGGGCAATAGAACAATGCAATACTTCTATAATTTATTGGATCCTTAAAAGATCCCTCCTTATTTACATGACATGTTTCCACTCCTGCGAACTTCTTCCCCATTTGATAAAGGTTTGTCAACATTATTATAAGTTTGTCTGATCCATGCTTTCAGAGCTCTGTAGGTATATTTTCAGGTCCTTTTGACTTTCTGTTTTTTATGTTTTTCAGTGCCCGTTTTACTTCGTCAGGTTTTAATTTAATGTGAGTAGACTCTTTTTCAGCTTGTATCCATTCTTCTTTAAAATGTCTTCTGTCGTGTAAAAGGTTCTTGAAATCTGATATCCATTCCTTTTCGCTAATTGGTGTTGTTTGTATTTGATTTTTAGTGTTAGTTCTTGTACTTTTAATTGTGTTCCATGTTTCTGTACACTTGGGGTCTCCTATGTGTTCATCTATTCGCTTACATTTCTCTGTCCACGACTTGTTTTTCTTTTTTAAGACTCCTCTTTTAACTTCTTTATCTATATCTTTGTAATTTTGTTCAGTTTGTGGGTTTTTGTTATTTAGCCATGGAAGGTACAGTTACTTTTTCTCATCGATTTTTCCTTAAATTTCTTTATCACACCCGTACCGTTTTTGCTGATATTTGTGTTCTCATAAGGCTTCTAATGCTGATTCTTGTACACTCTTCACTATACGGAGCTTTTCTATCGAAACGCATGGTGGGAAATCAACAACAGCAAACGATAAACTTATAGTAGTTCGTTAGTATGACAGAGAACGATGTTTTGCAACGTTGCCGGCCGAGCAGGCAGTCCAAGCCAACGCGTATCGCTTTACACTTTCGGATGTGTGCGGTACAGTGTGCGGAGCGGATGAATGTGATGTTTTGCGAGCTAACAATATCGCAAAAGTTCTTTCTCTGTTAAGCCAACGAGAAATACATGGCCTTTCTCTCGCTCTCACATTTATCCCATCCTGCGACTCTGTAGAAACGATCTGTATGCCCATATTCTTCTTCAATTGTTCTACTTCCTATTGATAATTTTTTTCGTCTAATCTCTTTCTGTATATATGTGAAATCTTTATAATGAAAAACTTGATTCATGGTGTGTGCGGGTAGTGAAGTGAATGTCCATTTTATTAGAGAGTTACATTTCTTTCGTGTTGTTTCTTTCGTTGTGGAATACCGCGATATGCAAAATATTTTAAAAATGCTTTAGAAATTTCTATTGAAGTTTTCCTTGAGTGGGTAAAGCTTATCCTATGGGTGTTTTAATGCGTAATTTTGAGAATGCGTCTATATGAATTTCCTTAAGACACAGGGTTCCAGAATAAAGGTTCTCTTCTATTATATTCTATAATCCTTAAGAAGTGCAAAATATTGAATTGAAAGACGTCTGGGTAAAGATGCGCCAATGAGATCTCCCCTGCCCTTCTCATGTTTTTCAGAGAACCGTACAGTCCATTCTACGACACTCATTTCCTTCCTATCTCCGTATAGTCTAAGTCCTAGTCCATTCTTTCACGGTTTTTGCTCAGAATTTTAAAGTACCGCTTTGATTGCCATAAAATTAAATACCCAATTGCATGGAATTGACCAAATTTGGTTGCCTGTAAAGTCGGTTTACGGACGATAATTTTACGTGATAACGTCATAAGAAAATATTGATGAAAAATTGCATACGTTTATGAATTGCATTGAATTATTATCACTAAATTATCATTGATGTTTTATATCATAAAAGGGTTTTTTCGCACTGCGGTTGGTCTGTCCATTTTAGACACATTGTTATGAAATGTGTGAAGTTGAACATTAATCTTAAACCTTACATGAATTGCTGCGCAGGATACATGTTTTCATTGAATACTAAATGAAAGCAGTCGACTTTTTACACGATCATTTATATCATTCATCATAATTTTTTAGTCGAAATCGTAACATAACCTATTATTACTGCACTCGTGGACCGATGGAAGAACAAATATATGAGATTATATAGCTAATCAAAGTCTGAGAATGCAAGAATTAAATACCTTATATATTGCCACAATTGTTATTGTAATAGTAATAAGCATTGGTATGCACAGTAAATATTCTGATAACTTTATAAACAGTAGTCGGCAATACCGCTGACGTTCAGCTGTGTGCTGTCGTCGTCGCCGCCGACGGAGTGGGAAGGAGATAGATGCATCATCTCACTCCTGCATGGCTCACATTGGTTGTGTGGTGCCGGTCTCTCTTTCACTCCGACGCTGTAGTGGAAGAGAGATAGATGCGTCGCAAGGCAAACGCTAAGGTCGATCTCCGTTTATTGTTCTCGCTCTCGCTCTCGCTCGCACGCATGAGTCTGGCGTAATGTTACAATGTTTTCTGGGATCTGGGACGTGTAGGTGGCCCATACACCGATTTATAAGAGGTATATCACGTCAAAAGTTATATAGTGCCGATGTCTGCTTTTACCCTGGGGGTGAGTGCCACTCCTTCTCGGGGGTAAAAATATTTAACCTCAAAATAATCGCAGAAGTCGATAGTGTTCAATTTCAAGCAAAACATGTTATATAAACTTTTCTCGGTAAGTTATTGTCCGAGATATTCACGATTAGACTTGTTGAATTTATACCTAAAAAATGGATGTTTTTCAGTGGTTTTCCAAAAATTACTCGAAAACTCTAAAATAGCTAATCGAATAGCGTTAAATTTTTATCGCAGCAACATAACCCGAGTTACAACCTGATGAAGGTTAGGGTTTATTTGCATTAACCTAGGATCGAACCATTCATCATCAAATAACGAAAAAGGAGAAGTTTTCCAGAAAAATTGCTTAGTATGTGTTTTAAAGGTCTTAATGAGTCTTTTAAAATAAGCTAAGTGAAAGTGATTTGGATGGAAAATAACCGAGTTATTCCAAAAACAAAACGATTATATCACTAAAATAAAGAAAATAAATCAATGAATTTTTCACAAAAATTAAACACAAAAAATACAACTCTTAATATACGGAGCTTTTCTATCGAAACGCATGGTGGGAAACCAACAAGAGCAAAAGAGAAACCAGCAGTAGTTCGTTAGCATGACAGAGAGGGAAGTTTTGCAACGTTGCCGGCCGAGCAGTCAGTCCAAGTTAACGTGTATCGCGGTCGCGTATCGCTTTACACTTTCGGATGTGTGCGGTACAGTGTGCGGAGCGGATGACTGTAATGTTTCGCGAGCTAGCAACATCGCAAAAGGTTGTTCTCTGTTTAGCTAACGAGAAATATATGGCCTTTCCTTCGTTCTCACGCTTATCCCATCCTGCGACTACTTAGAAACGGCCTGTATGTATAATTAGCTTTGTGTATGTAATAACTTGTCCTAAAATGTTAACCAGTCTGAAATGATTACATCTGAAAAACACTTCAATTTAGTAAGTATTCAATTATTTTTTCGAAATTTTATAAAAAAATTCCATTTTTTTTAAATTACTTTTTTTAAATTAAATAATTTAAAAATAACTAAAAGAGGTATGAAAAATATGCTGGAATATTAAGATAAAGTATTTTCTTTGCTGAAAGTTTTGGTTATAAACTTGGTATAAACCAAAACTTGGTTATACCACCCTGAAGAAGCTAATAAGCAGAAACACGTGTCGGTGGTTACCGTTTCTTAACGGAATTAGACGGGTAAGTCGTGAATTTTCTCTTGTACATTTGTTCCGTCGCGAATTTCACTACTATATATATATATATATATATATATATATATATATATATATATATAGTAGAGAGAGAGTATATATATATATATATATATATAGAGAGAGAGAGAGAGAGAGGGAGATTGAACACATCAGGGAGACGCAAAATAATTGATAACTAACACATGACTTACGTAAGTCTAGAGTAGAATCAGGGATACATCACGGCAGGTTAGGTGGACTCTCGGCATCTTGGCAAGGGGCAGCGTATTCGACCAGTAGTTCATTGATGGTCGTCTCTCGAACGTTTATTTAATCGTTGAATGTTGTTGACTTTAATAAACGAACTTGTGGAGATAACAAATTCCTTTCGATGTATAAAGTAGAGAAATTCACGTTTTATCCCTGGTTTAATTACGTGGTCCAATTATTGCCATGAGTACGTAACAATATATAAATATCAATCTTAAGACGCCTTTACACTATGTGATTTTTCATATGATTTTGTTATGTGATTTAATCACAACTAAATTTTTAGTATTAACACTATGTGATTTATCATACAGAATAAGTCACAAGGTCTGTCACAAGCCAAATCACATTCAGTCACAAGTTGTTTGATAAAATAGAACCGTTTCTATTTCTGTATGATATTTGGTGTGATTGCCGATAATGCAGAAAACTGTGTTATCGGCATTTGACAGATTTGACACATTAATATGTTTTTTAAGTTGAGGTTATAATAATATATTATGGTGGTTATCTGGTTATCTTGATTCCGAGCAATAAAAAGTCCTCTGGAATCATTTTGTAATACACCTTTTAATCACCATTAATACGAATATTACGAATAACAATATAACCTCAAACTCAAAATGTTGAATATTTTATTTGAAATCATATGAATACGTCACATAGTGTAAACGTAAACGTAAGTAGTGTAATAATATTCATATTATTACACCACTTTTGGTGACTTTTAGTTTTGTTAGATTGGTACGTCAGCCTGTCACGTAGACGTGCGTAGAAGTCAAGGTTAAATTATTAGTATTTCAATAAATTTCTTGAGCAGCTTTGCGTATTTCTGGGGGTGTACAGGTCAATTCTACATTTTTGTCTTCCATTTCGCTTACGTAAGTAAGTAGTTATTGCATTTGTCCTAGGGCTACTAGATTTTCAAATGCAAATACGAAACGTCCATGTCAGTGACGTCAGTGTAACCAACCCACGCAAAATTCTCTAGTCTAATACGAAAACTTGAACAGCCAAAATTTAATGAATCAATAAAGCAAAGTAGATAAAATAGTATATTACACACGTTTAATAAGACGTATTGTCACACTCGTTCTATTAAAGTACTCCTCGCTTCGCTCGTCGTGCTTTAAAACTCTCGTGTAACAATACTCCGTCTTATTAAACTACTATAGGTAATAATATACTATTTGTTGTGTGTTGATATTTTACGTTTCCCTATTTGAACATGCCGGTCACAGAATGGCGGGTACAAAAATTACTCAAGACAATTCGAATGACAATTCGACCACCTTCCACGCCGGCAAATTTAGCGCTTGTAATTAGGTTAATAAATTGGCAACACCGTCACGACGATCTAATAATCACACAATTCAATTACTCACTTCTCCTACTCTCTTATTTGCTATGGCATCGACAAGCGTTTTTACTCGTCTTCATTTCTTTTTTTGTATCGTTTAAATTATCATCCCCACTTTAGGCGTTTAATTATCATCGTGAGTTCCCTGCGAAAGCAAAATTTCACAATACGAGAATCTAATAGATGCCCACTGCTCAGTTGTTGGTTTGATAAATAATCCGTATTAAGTTCAACTATTCCGAGTTGCTGTAGGTAAAGTAATGATTGTTAATCTACTGGCCAATATCACATCATAGTCATCGATCGAATCGGTCAAGACACTTGAAGAAGAAGATTAAGTTCAACGAAGGTTGTTTGTTTTTTGAGAAAAATAAGAAAATAAAAATTTTTTTTAACATGAAAAGGTTTCATTTTTCAAAATACTTGAAACTTCAATAGATTTATTCCTAGCTCTTTTTCAAATAATCAATGCTGTAAATGTGGGTGGCTTTGTAATAGATTTTGAGATATCTTCGCAAGTCAGAATAAGGCAAGAATGTTAGCGTAAAGTATTCCAAACAAAGATTTACTTCATTATGAGGTTACTATGACTTATGATTGGTTGTATTGGCATTACTTCCAGTACATAAGATATCGTAAATTCTCTTTCAGCTCACAATGTACTCGAATGTTTTTATAGATTTTAATGATCTTATTGTGATTTTGATATATTATGTACCTATGTGTCGTTGTGATGAATTTTAATATATGTTGTATTAATGTCCATATTGGGCAAAATGATTTATAGTATCCTAGTTCTAATAATTTTACAGAAGTTATCTAAGTTTTTAAGTAAGTTACTATTCTCATTTTATTTCCAACGTTAAAAAATAAATGTAATGAATTATATTTAATATTTGCGTTTCTTATTAAGCTGTGAAGTTAACGTTTTATTTAATATAATACATTTAAGGATTTATCAAGTAGAAATTCAGCTTAAATTCTTTCTGATCCGCACCCTTATTAATCCTTTGGGTCTGGCCTTAGGTTATATATAATATATAATTAGTAAAATAAGAGAAAGCAAGATGTGAATATATAAATAACCAATTGTCACAAACTTACCCCACAACGAGAGGTCACTTTATAACAAGCTTATGTCTCCATTAAAAGGCATTAACCCCACGAAATCATTATTTAGACAATAGTTTAATTTATGCCCGGTTTCTGGTACATTCCCTTATCGGTTCAATAAATATAGGTTCCATAAAGTTATTGAACACATAAAGTCTAGTGCCGTTTCTGAAAGCATTCGTTCTGTAAGTTATAGATTCAATAAGTATTGGTTCGACAAGCAATTTTTCTATTGTAACACAGATGGCGATAATCTCGGAACGTCATATATGCGTAGAAATGCTCGTTTTGTGAATGACAGAAAATACGTTTACTGTCAGAAATGCAGTTTCGTCCACAGATAACCCTAGTGGTTTCGAGTGATGGCGGTGCCACAAAGTTTAAAGCGTTCTCGTCATTTTTCCGAAAACGGAATATCGTCTCTTATCATATTAATTACGGCTTCAACAGTATCTTTTGACAAACGATATCTATCCCGAAATTCTTGTTCGTCATTCGTTGGGATTTGCCCGTTGTCTGAACTGTCGCAGAACTTCAGCGGCATTCAGGAATTCAATAACTTGTTCATCTGAAGAAGTGCTGCTCCCACTTGAATAATTCATATTTATCGCTAATTTCCACAATTGTTTCACGTGTCACTTAAGGCAAGCGGCACAGATAAAGGTCAGCGAGCAGTTATTATTCTAACCTAAAATGATGCTGGTCGTCGTTGTTCCACACTCCACATAGACCGTGGGCCCATGACACCAAAAGTGTCGATAATCTATGTTCGTATGCCCTTTTAGGGACATATTCCGACAGCCCGGGAAACCGGGAAAAAGTAACTCCGAGCGTCTGTGACCAGTCCTAGCACCTGTTATGACCTCCAATTCTTGTTGATGCTGGCATAAATCGAGATGCCCTCTCCGGAATCGTATCCAAATGTCGGAATATGGTTAATGGGTCGAAAGGAGTTGTTCCACCAAAGGGCATACTTTCCTCGATCATCGTCTGTCACCAGTGTCTATCACCGTTTGGCGATACGGTGATAGACAGGTGCTGGGACTGGTCACAGACGCTCGGAGTTACTTTTCCCGGTTTCCCGGGCTATCTGAGTATGTCCCTAATAGGGCATACGAACATAGATTATCGACACTTTTGGTGTCATGCTCCCACGGTCTAACAGTGCGCCTGCGCCACAGAATTTATCGCACTGTAATGGATGACTTGTGTGAGCACTTATTGAATCGATAACCCATGTCGAACGTTTCAGAAGTAGTTTTTGGTACTTTATGGAACCAATAGCCTTATTGGTTCCATATCTATGCTTTTAAGAGGTATCACGAGACTCTACAGTCCATTGGACATCTCCTCAATCAAGTCATACTGTTATCCAAATCATTAAAAAATTGCCTTACTGATATCATTGTATTTTCTGTGTTTTGCTTTTGACATGCTTATGGGATTCCTACTTCCTTCCCTTAGTTGTAATATTTGTTGTAGTCGTGGTTGTTTGATTCATTGTCCCATTTGTAACGGCAGATGTACGAGCAGATACATATTATCATACATGCTGGTTCGTCCACCTTTTTCCGCCTTCTCTTTTATTTGGGCATAGTATCTTCTCGTAATAGGCTCTTTTCGTATTTTTTGAGCTCTTGAAGTAAAGCGCCACCAATGAAAGTGGTCAAATCAGCCAAACTGTTATTAAGTGTTGCATTATGGAATTCTTGAAATCTTTCTTGCCTGTTATGTATTATTATGCCCGTCTTACGAAAACCGAATCTTAAATTCTGTTTAGCATCAGGTTCTATCGTAGTCATATGTTGCTTGATGAGGCTAGGGAGTTGATCTTAAAGAATTGTGTAACATCTCTTTCTACATTTTCTTTTTGTAGAAATTGAGTATCCGTTTGTGACACTTTTACGTCGTTCCAAAGTTACCCCGCCAAATTTTGGAAAAAGTATTATAGATATACTAGAATTAATACAAATAATTTTCGTCACAATTGAAAAACTTACAAAGATTTTTGATTGTTTCAGTCATATCTGTCAGTTGTCATTTATAAAATAGTGCCAAATTTTTACAAATTAGTAAAAACCAGCCTTTAAATGTTAATAATTCCTACTCTATTATTGACGAATTTCCATAACAGGTGTATGTATTTGATTTCCACATCTAATGAATTTGGCAAGAAAGAAGTGGCTTTCCAATAACGAGAGGGTGTTAGCCACAACTGTTAATTAGGAAAATGGAAACAACATGAATTAGCACCATGGTTAACAGATGAACATTATTGACAAGGAAGTGTTGTGGGGAACTAAGGACAATTAATTTTTTACTGAAATGGCAATGTCTAATGTACAAGTTAATTGCACTGGAAAAAAATATTAGATACATTAATTATTTGAGTTTTTGTGTTTCTACACTGCCGCCATCTTTATGAAGGCTATGACACAAGGTTGTCCAAGTTCTCGAAGTTGGCCATTTATGTGTATCCGAAAAAAAAAAAAAACACTAAGTCTTCGCCAACAAATTTATTGGATTTTATTTATATATTTATGGAGACTGACGTTTTAGAATGCTGACGCGGAAAACAGGCTTTCAGTAAAGTTGACATTTGCCACTTATGTCGAATAGATCTGTTCCTTTGTACTCATTTTAGTGAAAAATAGTAAAATAAACAAACAGCTCCTATCCTATCAACATAGGGTTGCTATTTAAAAAATACTACGAAATTTATATTTGGTGGAGAAAATTGATTTTTCCAATTTAAACTGTAAACTCGACTCAAGAGTAATATGTTTAAAGTTTTTGTTACCAGGAATTTTAAACGAGATTTTCTCAAAAACTATTATAGTCAAATTATACAGTCTTGAAGAAATTTAAAAAAAAACAAGAAATTTGAAAATGCGAATAAAAGCAAACCACCTAAATTATAGTCCAAAATTAACTATGGAAACGAAAGTTGAATAAGTAAACTACATGCAAACTACATTACCTATAATTGACAAAAATTACTAAAATCGTAACTTTTCACGCTCCATAAATGGCTATGCAAATGAAAATTAGAAAATTAGTATATGCACAAATATATTGTAATGTTTATTTTGTAATTTATTTACACTAATACTAATACTAGGCACTACTTAATTTATTTACACTATTACTAAACTAACTTAACTAATTAATTTATATCACACTTCTTAATCGTTAATTTATTTCACTTCAAACGCTCTCGCTATTTCGCTATTTACTCTCGCGGCTTCCGTCTAATAATCTTCTCTCGTCCGCCGCGTACTTATATAGCCCCCATAATGTTTTCCCGAATTTGCTGGATGTTTCCACAAAGTGCTCGATTGTTCTTTTAATAATGTTTACGTAGAAAATGTCCAGAACGTCATAAATTACTTTCCTTAAATAATAATCCGGGAGTATTCATGGAGCTGTCTTTTTTTTATGGAATTCAATTAAGCGTCCTTTGAGAGACGCCGACGTGGGTCCGACAAAAGTAAATACGTCTCGCACTGCTGTTTACAACTCGCGTTACAATAGTGAGTAGTTTTACATATGCAAAATAAGAAGCGGTGGTTGAAATGAGAAACATTTTGGGCCATTAAAAGGCTGTCCTTAGAACAATTCTGCATAAACATTAACACCTACTCACAATATTTCAATTTCATATCTTCGAACAACCACTTCAACCCCTTTGAAAATGGAATTTCTTTATTAAGGGGTATTAAAATTTCCTTTAAAACTCCCCAACTTCCTTCGAAGCGTCTAATTTCTTAAAAGGTTGCTGGTGCACCTGAAGACATAAAAGTTTCAAGGTTTTCTTAAGATTATTGCTCCTATTTTAAACAATCACCATAGAAGCTCTTGAACTTCTTTACAAATATAAGAATTCCTATAGAAACGTTGAAATTTCACACCTTCTTTAAGATAATTGCTACTCTTAAAAAATGTCGCATTTGTAACAAATGGCTCAAGTTTATCAATTTCATTTAATGCGTCAGAACTTGTTATTTCAAACAGCAAATTTTTCTTATGAAAGTTGCCACTACTATTAAAATTTTATCAGTCCTGTACAATTGTCATTGGTCTTTTTGAAACTCAGCAGCTTCTTTAAATTAGTCAAAACCTATTTAAAAACATCTTAAATTACACATTAATCAGATAATAAAATTGCAAATCCTTTTAAAAATATTGTCGACGATTACAAATACTTGTATAAACTTTTTAACTGTATTTAGCGCCTAAACTCCTTTTAACCTTTTATAACTTCATGAGTTGGATTACAAACTTTACGTTATATTGGGTAATTGGAGTTCATTATAATCTTCATAAATTCTTTATAAAATAATTATCTCACATTTCTTCGTAACTTCTTTATAATGTAATTTTCTCACATTGACACATACGAATTGGTTTAAAGTGAATATAACCTAAAAGCATGTCGTCGATAAACTACATTTATCATAAGTAACTGAAAAACTCCTTATCTTCGTGTAAACAGTTTTATTTTAAACGGTATGATATCTTTGATGAAATAACTATAACTCCTTTAAAAATACCACTAGTTTATTACAATTACTAAAAGTTCCTTAGCTAGTCCTCTAATTTTTTGATAGTATCAGAATTCTTTAAAACGTTATAGGCTAAATAGCGAATATCAACTTTGCTTGAGATAGGTAGTTGAAACTCTTTTAGAAACATAATGATCTTTTATATGCCATTTATTACCAGTTCTCGACATCATCTCGACAACATCTCGATATCAGTGTAATGCGAGAAGTAAACAAAGCGACACTTGTTTACTCGCTCCGAGTGAAGCGGTTACTTCAAAAGAATTACTACGACGCGTAAAAGACAGCTGCATGAATTCTGCCGGATTGTTGTTTGCGAAAAGTAATTTGTGACCTTCTGAACATTTCCTGCGTAGGCGTTGTTAAAGGAACAATCGTACCTTCTAGAACGTTCTCGATCATGGTTGGGGGTATATATAAGGGGGCTTGTGATCGAGGGAGTTAATTAGAAGTAGATAAGTAGGTAGATGTGAACACAACATGTAGTAAACGATCCTCAAGCGGAGCAGTGTAAATAAATTAAGTAGTGTCTAGTCTAGTGTACAACAACCAAAGTGTGTTAAATAAATTAGTGTACAATCAATGTAAATAAATTAGAAAATAAACGTTACAATAGCATAGTTGTACGCAACACAACCATCTCGGAAACTACACATTTTCTTTGATTTAGCTGTTTTCGATTACATTCGCTATCTCTGTCTAAGCAAATTCCAAAAACCTACCCACCTTTCTTAATCGCATAGTTCAAAGCGACTGTAAAGTTTCATTCAACTTTCGTCAGTGGGTACGTATAGGTAATATTCTGGCCGTTATTACAACTTTTCGTAATTCTCAACTTTTCTTTGTCTCAAACAACCTGCAGGCAGCGTATCAGATTTACATCCTTAGAATTCGAAATTAAAAACTTCTTAAGAAGCGTAAATATTTATCGATGATTAAATTGCGATAAAATTTACATTACAAATTGAACGAAAGAATCGAAACAATGAGCGGGAACTTCTCGAATAAAGTTTACAACTTTGTAATTATTTATTCGAAGTGATGGGAACGGAACAATGTTTGTTAACCGATAATGTTAAGTGGGCCTTAAAAGGGAGTTTACGGAGAAATCTGGGTATCTTTAGTATCTATATCGTTAGGTATCTGGAGTAATATGTACACTTCGTTTAGAAGAACGATACGGTTCTTTAAGCAAAAGGGCCGATCAAAGGAATTCACATAACCAATTAATAAATGTGAAGTAAAAAAATCAGACAGTAAAACGATCGTTTTATTTTTATGGGGTGATTTTTTTGTTTCGATTACATTCCGGAGGGTTCAGTTCAATTGTTCCTCATTTCCACTATTGAGGTCTACGGGAAAACTCAAAATAAAAACACTGTACATGGTACATGGTACGTACTTGTGTTTGAATTGTGTATAAAATGAAACTGGCACATATCGTTTTTAAGTAATACGTTCAGTTTGGTTAATTCGGCACAATCAGTATTTAGACAAAAAAAAACCTAAAAGTTTAATCGTGATATTATCTGCATACCTAATTTCAAATTGTAATTTAGATCATATATGTCTGTACACATTGATTTGGCCGTTGAACCGCATTTATTTGGTAAGGTTACAAATTTGTTATCTATTACAACATTTTTACAAGACAAATAATTGAAACGACTGCTTTAACTTTCACAAAAACATCATGTTAAATTAAAACGAAGAGCGAGAGGTTTACTTTCATTTTCCAATTTTCTACTATAAGAATTTTTATTTTCACCGAGAACGAATAATTTTCAAAAGGTTGAATCAATTTTTTCCACATAAAATCCCACAGAGCTCATTATCTTCTTGCAATAATTCTGTTTCTCTTTTTCAAACATTATTTATTCCTTCGGTTTTTACAACCGCAAATAGTGGAGAAGGCTTCGATGTAACTCCGCCTATAAAAGTAATGCGCTCGAATTATGACTTTGATCTAATTAGGTTCGAGGTATACATTTTTATTTCCTCTTCAGTCCTGACTTTATTTGAAATTTTAATAAACTCCAGGCGATATTCAATTTGGCGGGGGAAACAAAAAGCCAATGTAATTTAAAATCGCCCGAGGGGTATTTGTATTAGAATGTTCAGATACCTTACATGTGCGAAACGGGCTATTTTGTACAATTTCCGTAATACGTGAGCTAGCGTGAAAAATAATTGAAATGAAGACGTACCGTCTTTTGTGATCTGTTTCAAAACTTCTAAAATTATTTAAAGTTGCCATGCAATGTTTCAGTTACCCTCCTAAAGATGATGGAGCGGAATTGCAGTCAAGTATGCGTTTAATAAATTGTGAAAGTTGACAGTTCTATTGGGTTTTGTACTTATTCTTATTAATATAATGCACTCATACGTGAAAAGTTTGTAATCCGGTTTGTTTTTCGAATTTAAGTTATTAGCATTTCTAGAAGTGTTAGCGTCAGATTCCAAAATAGGAGCAGTTGCATATCCTGGGGCAGATAAGAGATCAGATAACCCCCTAATTGCCAAATTTAACTTTCATTGTAAACTACTAAGAAAAAAATTTGCAAAGCAGTAAGAAGCCTAACGAATCCAAGGAAAAGTGAGGATATGAATATTCCCTGATATGATATTCCCTCATACCCAGTACAGACAAGTTTTCATATACAGGGGCATAAACGGTTTTAAGGAAAACTTTACTATTTTATCAAGTTATACGAATTGGGTTAACACACCTTGTAGTCTTTGTGCGTGTTTTACTGTTTTTGGTTATTCAGACGCTAAGGGGATCTTTTCTTTTTATTTAAAACATGTTTTACCACTGTGCCGTTTTAGGCGAGAAAACTTGTAGGAGTGGTGTATTTTTGATATTGTTCATTTCTCTTTTCTTCTGTTTATTTCTTTTGGGATTCTCTCTGATCACTAAAAATGTGTTTAAGTTGTATTTAATGTTTTTTTGTTTTGTGTTAACTTTAGACTTGTGTTGTTTAACTTTATAAACTGTATGACTGTGGGATAAATTAATTCTTTGATTTGTTCTGATTTAATATTTTAGTTAATATAATTTTCTATCTTATTCAGTGGTTTATCTCTTTAATTAGATTAAGGCGGGCATTTGGCTAAGCCCCGCGTCCATGCTTCACTAGGGAACCAGTTAATTTTTGAAAGCAATCAATTAACTCGATCAATCGCACCCATTATAGGCTATTGACTGTTATTTAATAAGGAACTAACGCGTGCAAGGTATTTTATTTTTTCATACGGGCAATTGACTTCTAAAGAAATAAAATCCAAAAGTGCTACTAAATTTAGCCATGCGTTTTTCAGAACGGGGTAGGTTTGTCCACTTTTCGATTTTTCGGCTATAGCGCAAAAACTATGCATTTTTCGAAGATATGTGCCGTAAGATTTCTTGTAGAGAATTAAATTTCCTATGAAAAGAATATTTTTTCAAGTTCAAAAATTTTTTTTGAATGAAATAAATTTAAAAAACAAAGTTAAAAAAAATTGAAAAATTTCAAATTTTTTATTTTAATTTTTTGGCTATAATTTTTTTCTGAGTGAATTTAGGTATAGGCATTGCTTCATAAAAAAGAAAGCTCATGAAATTCTATTTAAAATGGTGGCTTGTAAGACTTCATATGATGAATATTGACAGCCATTTTTACTTTCTCATATGAGGAACTCATATATGAGAGAGTATTGTAATCGGGTCGATTTTTCGAAATTAAGTTATTAGCATTTCTGTACGTTTTGAGGTCCCCTGAGTCCAAAAAACAAGTTTTTGGAAAACCGTCTGTATGTATGTGTGTATGTGTGTATGTGTGTATGTGTGTCTGTGGTAGGATTTTCTCAAAAACCAAAAACCACAAACGGTCAAAACTTTGTATTTAGATTTTGTCCCATACCAGGACGTAATAATAAGCTTTTCATTAAAATCGGCCAGGATAAAAGGGTTGTTTACTCTTGTCATTTTTCGGTTTTTTGAATTTTTCTCGAAATTCGCTCTAAGATTTTTTTTTTAATTTTGGATATTTATTGTACGATTAAATACCTATAAAAAAGTTTCCTAACGATTTTGGCTAAATCTTCAGTGAAGGGCACTTTATACTTGTCAATTTTCGGTTTTTTTCAATTTTTTTCGTAATCCACTGCACGAATTTTTTTTAAACTTTGAATATTTATTCTGCTATTGAATATGTATAAAAAAGCTTTCTAACGTTTTTGGCTAAATCTTCTGTGAAGGATACTTTATACTTGTCGATTTTGGGTTTTTTGTATTATTCTCGGAATTCGTTACAAGAATTCTTTTTAAACTTTGAAAATTTATTGTGTAATTAAATATGTATAAAAAGGTTTGTAACGTGTTCGGCTAAATCATCTGTGAAGAGTACTTTATACTTGTGGTTTTTCGGTTTTTGAGTTTTTCTCAAAATTTGCTACAAGAATTTATTTTAAATTTAGAATATATATTCTACCATTAGATTAGTATAAAATAAACTTTTTTTTTTTGCTTAAATTAACCGTATCTATTTCCCGTTTGGATTTGGCAAACGCATATTGAAACACCCTATATATGAGAAAGTACTCTGATGAACACATCACGATTTTTTTTTAAATTTTTGTTTAAAATGCGTATTGTTTCATATTTTTACCTGAAAAAATGATTTTTATGCAATAATAATTTTATGAACATAAATTTATCAATAATATTGTATATTATTCTACTAGGAACATATTCTACATATTTAATTTAAATGGTTGGATGTTTACGATTGCAATAATAAACTACAAATAATAATGTTTTAGTCATAAGTCATAATAATTTTCGGTCTACATTTTGCAAAATATAATTTTTATTTTAGGAAATCATTGCATTTATTTTGCAAGTTTTTGTATATAATTTAGTACATAATAAAAAAATTAAATTTTTAAATAAACCTACCTAACGAAAGACGACCTTTTTTTCACCCATCTACTAAATATGAATCGCCTGATCGCCACATAAAACACAAAGTTCAGCATAATCAAAAGTAACACCTTGGTACGACTTGGTTCCCCAATCAACTCATTTAGGTTGGCTGCTTTCCTTTTTTTGTTGCTTTAATGTTCGACTCCCTATGTTTGCTCTATAATTTATAACATTTTTCATGCACTTGAATACTTGCAAAATCACTCAATAATTCATGTTTTCCACCGTCTCTTTCAATACTAGCAGCAATTACACTGTCGATACTCTTTTTTCCTAAAGTTCTCCTTGTATCACTTTTCAAATCCTTGTTACAATAAAAAAAAAAAAACACTTTTCCATTTTCGAATTTACTCTAAAACTCAACTGTGCTATGCCAATTCTAGAAGTATACTGAACCAACCTCCGAAATGTGAAGGAAAAGTATATTGTAACGAAACAGCCTGCCATAAAGATAAACACACGTCGGAATGGGTCGCTTCTGGAAACTTCCTAACGAGGTAGATTCTGCGAACTGATGGATTTCCGGCAAACATAAATAAACTTAGTGTATTTAAAACAAATTTAAACGGCATTGCATATAAAACTAGTTTTGAAATTATTATTTTAAAGATGAATTAAGTATTTATCTCTACGTGTACGTGAACTGACTAAATATAAATAAATAAGATCATTTTTATATTACATTATTCGTACATAAGTGATTTATTGAATAAAAATCATTTTTCCAGTTAAAAATATGAAATAATACGCTTTTTAAAGAAAAAGTAAAAAAATAGAGAAAAAATAGCTGAATTTTAACGTTTAAATCTGTCAATATTAAACATATAAAGTCTTATAAGCCACCGTTTTAAAGAGAATTTCATATTCTTCCCTTTTTATGAAGCAATGCTTCTTCTTCTTCTTCTTCTTCTTCTTCGCTACAAGTATTAGGCATATAAATTTGCCTGTTACGGTACCCATCTCTTTCTCGGCCTGCCTACGCTTCTTCTTCCCCGAACCTTGTAATGCATTACTCTAAATGGTAGGCGATCTGCATTCATTCGATCAACATGTTCTTTCCAACTCTTTCTATTTTCCTTAATTTTATCGTTGATGTTAAATATACTTAGCTCGTTTCTAATGTCTTCATTTCTGAGTTTGTCTATTCTGGAGCATTTCCCAAATTCCATTTCTGAATTTTGTCCTCCAATCACGAATTATTTCATTCATATATATATTGAATAAAGTAGGGGAAAGGCAACAGCCTTGCCTCACTCCTTTGTTTGTAGCGATATTTTTTGTTAGTTGGCCATTAAGATCTATTAATATGTTGGTGCTTCTGTACAAACTTTGTATTCCTCTTATTAAATGTTTCGGGTATCCTGCTTCTCCCATGATCTTCCATAGTTTGTATCTATTAACGTTGTCAAAAGCTTTTTCTAGATCAACAAAAGCTATGTGTGTATCCTTGTTAAATTCCCGATGCTTTTCAATAATCTGTTGAAGAATGAATACGCCGTCTATAGTAGATCGGCCCTTTGGAAATCCCATTTGCTTTTCACTTATTAAGTGTTCCATAATGACCTTGAGACGGTTGTTTAGAATCTTAGCATATAACTTAGAGGCTGTGTCTATTAAACTAATACCCCTATAGTTTTCACAGTTGTTCTTGTTGCCTTTTTTGAATAATGATGTCACTTTAGCTCTATTCCATTCAATGGGTACTTTACCCGCCTTCCAACATTTGTTAAAAATATGAAGCAATGCCTATACCTAAATTCACTCACAGAAAAGTTATAGCCAAAAATTCAAAAAAAGTATTTTTTTAATCTTTTCCATTTTTATAACTTTATTTTTTGAATTTATTTTATTATAAAAAATTTTTGGACTTAAAAAATACCCTTTTTATAGAATATTTCATTCTCTACAAGAAATCTTCGAAAAATGCATAGTTTTTGCGCTATAGCCGAAAAATCGAAAAGTGGACAAACTTATCCCGTTCTCAAAAACGCATGGCTAAATTTAGTAGCACTTTTGGATTTTATTTCTTTAGAGGTCAGTTGACCGTATGAAAAATAAAATTCCTTGCACGCGTTAGTTCCTTTTACCCCTTACCCCTGCTATTTTCGACATAGTCAATAGCCTATATACTAGCATTTTAAACACGTCGCTGAAACAGCCTTATTATTAACATGCTGTGCTCATACGTAGACATCCATAAGACTGCTAATAGAGCAGAAGTGGTGCCACCTGTGCAAAATATGAATCGTTTGTTACAGCTCATAAATGCCAGTTTATAGTACTAATGCTTGTACTACGAAGTTTTTAGATACGCTAAAGAAAAAGTGCCTTTATTGCGTTATGGGTTGTAGGCATTAATGAAATGTCTCAAAGGGTGTACTTTTTAATTGGTAAGTACAGATATGTACAAATGTATTATGATAGTGCGTTTTTTTTTTCTAAAAAGTAATGTACTCATATGTGGTCACTGTGAGTAAAGAGTGGTATTTTTCCTGGGATTAAAATCAGCAATAATAGATGGAAAAAACGACCTATGACTAACGAAGAGCTTCTGCAGTTGATTGAAGATGGATTGTCTGATATAGAAGCTCTCTCAGATGATGGGGAAAGTGACGGGTGCTTGATAGAAGATGCAGAGAATAGTGATGGTAAGATTTTAGGTTGTATAATACTTTTTATCTACTTTGCGTTACTAATAGTCTCATTATTGCACTACTTTTGGTAACTTTTAGTTTTGCTAAATTGGTACCTGATTGGTACATCACGTAGACGTCAAGGTTAACTTTATTATATTTCAATAAACGTGCATGCTATACGATGTCCAGAGCGTCGATGACTTTTTTGTCTTGCTTTTCTCCTGAAAATAAGCGAGAAGGACGTTTTCAGAAACATTCACTACACCTTCTCTCTGGCACCATTGGGAAAAGCTGTGTACTCTCTGTCATATGCTTTCTTGGATTTTGCTGGCAACAAGTTCTCAATAGCCTCTTGAGCAGCTTTGCGTATTTCTGGGGGTGTACAGGTTAATTCTACATTTTTGTCTTCCATTTCGCCCACGTAAGTAAGTAGTTATTGAATTTGTCCTAGGGCTACTATATTTTCAAATTCAAATACGAGACGTCCATGTCAGTGACGTCAGTGTAACCAACCCACGTAAAATTCCCTAGTGTAATACGAAAGCTTGAAGAGCAAAAATGTAATGAATTAATAAAGCAAAGTAGATAAAATAGTATATTACTCACGTTTAATAAGACGTATTGTCACACTCGTTGTTTTAAAGTACTCTTCGCTTCGCTCGTCGTGCTTTAAAACTCTCGTGTGACAATACTCCGTCTTATTAAACTAGTATAATAATATACTATTTACTTATCCCTGACATATAAATTTCTCAGATGAGGATCAGGCAGATGAAAATATTTATATTATTTATATTATAAAATATATTATAATACATCACATGGCGAACATGTGACAGCTGAATCTGAATTTGTTTTGCCAGAACCTGAAGGACTGACAGTTGAGCCTCAACCTGAGGAAAATTCTATGCCAGAAAAAAATAATGTTTGGACTACCTAAAAAATGACCTTATAGCAAAGAAAGATATAAAATGGCGCACAGGTCTGACATGTATTACTCCAAAAATCACTTGGCATACTGAGTATACTCAAACACCTCTGGAACTGCAAGGTACAATACATTTTTTTTAAAATTACTTTACCAAAAGATTGTTTGAAAAAATGATTTACTGTACAAATCTTCATGCTGTTCAAAATAATGTAAAATTTGAGCCCACAAATAGTGAAGAACTGCGAACTTTTGTAGGCATGCATATAATAATGGGAAACTTACATTATCCCAGAATAAAATTTTATTGGGAACCGCAGTATGTATATGTATTCCCCAAATAAAAAACTGCATGCCAATAAATAGATTTTATAAATTGCGGCAAAACATATATTTTGTCAATGTTCAAGGAGATCAGAATGAAAAAGATCGATTGTGGAAGATAGACCATGCATATATAATACAATTCGTTCTCGACTACTTTCATTGCCTCTAGATCTAGAGTCACTTATTGTCTGTCGATGAACAAATGGTTCCTTTTAAGGGTTCACTAAACATAAAGCAATATGTCAAAAATAAACCAAAGCCATAGGGAATAAAGGTATTTGCATTATGTGGTACCAGTGGCCAAATGTTTGACTTTGTTATAGTATATCAGGGTGCTATAACGGAACTATATTCCATTCGGAAAATCGAGAGAGTAATAAAATGTCATTATAAATGCAAATCCTCAAAAACTGTAGTACTGGCGAGATATGTATAAACATTGCATTTAGTTATACGTCTCTGTACTGTTCCTAGGAACTATTACATTGAAAAGCACCCGGATCAAATTTCTACCTGCGTTCGGGTCAAGGGATATAATCCGTCTTTATCTTTCTTATGAAGAATTGAATGCTCTTTCTCTATTACTCCAATTCGTTTATTTCGCACTGTTTTCGTTTACTTGAAATCGTCACATCAGAGTCACGCCATGGGGTTTTTTATTTAAAGAAAAAAAGTAATCATAAGCAATATTTGTTTATTTAGAATTTATGGAACCTATATATAAATAATAAATTTATACCGTGTGGTCGAAATGAAACTATAATTAATTCACTTTTACTCAAAGAACTGAACTTTTCCTAATATTATACCTAACACTGGCATATGCCATAAGGGATAGAAATATACATCAATCCAAATTAATTACTTACTAAATTAATATATCAAAAGCACAAAGTATACATAACATCACTTTTGTCCAAGAAACAAAAAAATTTTAAAACGAGGAACGTGGCACAATTTCACAAATTATACAAAAGAAGTAACTAAATGGCTTAAAATAATAATATATTTATTGGAAATAAACGTTTTTTTTACAAGAATAACAAATCTTGTTTAAACAGTTCAAAACGGTTTAAATCTTAAGTTAATAATAATATAGGTAACTATAAGTATACCTAAATCGATTTTCAGAAATCTCATTTTCTCGTACAAGAATCCGTTCAGGTATACAAAAGGTACACGTTCAAAAGAAAAAGGAGTAATCGTGAGGTTTTGGAAAGACGCAATGTTCAGGAATGTTTTCAAGTTGAAATTAATTAATATTCAGAATCATCTGAAGAACTCTCTTCATTGATATCCTGTGCAGTAATGATTAAGGGTTCCACGGCGTTATCAATCATAAAATCTAACTCCCAAAATTTTTCTTCTTCTTTTATAACATGATTTATGACTTTTTGCCAATTTTCAGATGTGGTTCTGCGAATGGATTCTTCCAGAAGAATTTTAACATCTTTTAATTTAAATGTTTTATTTTCCCGAGCAACATAGCCTTTTACCTGAGCCCATATTAATTCTATGGGATTGAGTTCGCAGTGATAGGGCGGAAGACGAAGCCCAGTTATTTGGCGATTTTGTGCCATTTCATCAACTGCATACCTTTTACGAAAGTTGCAGGTCTTTACAATTGATATCAATTCCGATTTGACCATGTCCTCCTTATACGGAATATTTTTTCTTATCAGCCAATTTAAAATTTCAGCCTTCCGCCAAGAAATTACCGGGGATTTATCGACCTGTCTGGAATGATAGCTCGCATTATCCATGACAATTACGGAACCAGGTGGGATGAGATCGAGCATTTGAACGAAGTACTCCTCGAAAACGTCCGCGTTCATGTCTTCATGATAATCTCCCGTCTTCTTCGATTCAAAAAGAAGTAAGCCGCCATCCACAAAGCCACTAGTACTGCCGATGTGGGTAACAATAAGTCGTTTACCTTTTCCAGCCGGTGCTTTTAGTCCTGTTGATAAACCTTCTAAAAAGGCTTGTCGCGGATTCACCACACTTTTTGTCCTGCCACACTTTTCCCACGGTATATACTTGGTTTACCCAGGTTTCATCCAGATAAAAAATAGCCCTTCCTTCTTGTCGAAATTTTTTAATATCTCTGAGGTAGCTTCTTCGCCAGCAAATAATTTCATCGGATTCCCGAAGAGGAGAAGTTTTAATTCGCTTATCCCAACAAATACCTAGTTCCTTCAGAATCGTCCACAACTTGGTCCTTTTCAATGTCATACAGTCTTCTGGCAGTTCATGTAACATTTTATCCAATGTTGGGATTTCACGTTTGAAAAAAAAAGGAATGAAGCGTTCGACGAATGAGTCTCTTGCTATCCTCATCAACAAGCATTTGAGGTCTTCCTGGTGCAGATTTTGGAGCCTTCACCTCTCCACTCCTCTCTTCCCTTTTGACGCGATATATCGTTGATTTTCCATATCCCGTCATTTTGTGACACATTTCAACTAGGTCATCTACGCTGGATTTAGGATGTAGATGTTTCAATCCGTTAAATACATTTAAAACAACCACTTTTTCACGACACGATAACGCCTGCTTATTCGGTAACTTACACGGGGTAAAGTTCATAAGACTTGATATATTTAATTCTTGATAGTAAGACTATTAGAATAAGGATAACCGAAATTCAGGTATTTCCCTTTTATACCTCCTTCAACGGAGGGAGAACTTTCGACCCCATTTCCAGGTAATTCTTAATCCTACAGGTAAATCTCTGGTAACAGTTAACTAAGTAGTTTAGTGGAAGAGTAAAGGTGCCTGAACAAATTATTAAGTGTCCACATTAAAAAAGACCCTTTCCAAAATGGTCTCCGAGTTGACGAATTGTCTAAAAGTATTCAATATTTACAAGTAATATCATTCATTGATATATTTCGTTAACGGCACCGATTAAATTGGTAATTATATGAATTCATTCCTTTTAGGTTCAATCCTTAATCACTATATGTACGATACAACTTCAAGAAATTTTAAAATGGAAACAGTTCGATGGGTGAATTTAATTTATATTTAAAAATCAGGGAAATAAGGATGGTACGCCCTTTGTTACAACCCTAACCTCCGATTTTGAGTTATTTATTACTCTCTCCCTATTTCGAATGGAGTATAGATCCAGTACACTTGGCGCTTGTCGGACAGGGAGCTGCAGTAGTTTTAAAACTCGCAGATCGAATATCAGAGCCAAATATAAATTTATTCTTTGATAACTTCTTTTCTAATTATAATTTGCTTCAATATTTACGATTAAAACAAATATATGCAGTATGTACAGCAAGACAAAACATTTTCCTCTGACAAAGTTATAAAACAAGGGGGTCGTGGCTGTTCTGAAGAAATAATTAGTCAAGATGGGGAGGTAATTTTAACAAAGTGGTGTGATGATAAGCCTGTCATAATGGATTCGAATTACTTAGGTATAGGCGACCAAGACTCATGCAAAAGATGGGATAAAAAAGAAAATAAAATACATTCAAGTCGATCGACCGGAGAAGATCAAAGCTTATGATACACGTATGGGCGGAGTGGATAAAATAGATATCTGGTGACCATTCATCGTACATTTATCAGATCAAGGAAATGGACACTTCGTATGTTCACACATGCCATAGATTTGGCATGTGTAAATTCTTGGATCGAATATACCAAGCATGCAAAATTATTGAGTATTCAAAAAAAACTTGTTGGATTTAGTTCATTTTCGCGCAGCAGTCGCTGTTCACTGATTATGGCTAACAAAACAATAAATAAAAAACGAGGAAGGCTTTCTAGTAGTACACCGGATTTATACATCAAAACTGACAAGAAAAACCGCCCTAATGCTGAATCTAGACCACAGAATGATATAAGGCTAGATAACATTGGTCACTTACCAACATATTCAGATAAAGAATTTGGTACATGTTGTAAATTTCAAAACTGCAAGGGAAATCTCGAAATATGTGCTGCAAGTGTAAAGTGCATTTATGTCTAACAAAAACCAATAATTGTTTTTATAAACTTCATACTTCATAAATTCACAATGACCACAATTGTAGACACCCCATATTTTTTTCTGACCTTAGTTTATTTTTTTATATTTTTGTAAAATCTTAAAATAAATCATGTTAACTGTATCTTGAGTTTTATATTTTTATTAGCGAAAATAAAAAGTCGTGAGTGAAAGGGTAATGTAGAATAAAATTATTTACATCTAATTACCTAATTGTAGAAAATTTTATTTTAAACAACTTTGTTCATCACAATGTTTCGCGTAAAATTGACAATAAACGTGAAAAGACAATGATAAGATTTCACCCCCTCCTTTTCTCGGGTATACATCGAAAAATATCGATCCTAGGAAAAAAATGATAGGAACCAGAATTGTAGGAAATTTTATTCTGAACAACTTTGTTTATTACAATTTTGCGCGTAAAATTGAACTAAACGAGTTGTTCAATAAATAAAAATTCACCCCCCTTTTCGGGTATAAATAGAAATATATCGATCCTAGGACGAAAATGATACGGACCAAAATTGTAGGAAATTTAATTTCAAGCAACTTTAGTAATAACTATTTTTTCGTTTAAAATTGAAAATAAACGAGTTATTTAATAAAGAAAAGTTCACCCTTAAATTCAAGATGGCGGATGAAGCAACGGGTCTGGTACCCCGGCAATCTAAATTTAGACTGCCAGTGATCCCCCATTCCCCCCTATACAATTCCGAAGGAAAATTGCTGTCAAAAATTTTTGCAACGTGAAATCCTAATTCGATTGGGCTAACATGGATATTTTCAAAACCAACTGCAGACGTAAAAAGTGAGCTTGAAACACAATTTGAATAAAGAGGTGGGTACTCATGTGATTAGTTCCAAAACTTTCAAAATTATCTTCAAATTGCGCAGCAACTTTTCAATTACCCACCGTGACCCAAAAACGATAGAACGGATTTGTAGATAGTACTTGATTTAATGAATTGGGAAAGGCGGAAATTCCATTAGTTTTTTAATAACACCTTATCTACGCTTAATCTACATACAGGCTAATACCTCTGATTAGGTAAACTAGTGTAAGGGATAATTCCGTCTCGATGATAACGGTTTGTAAACTACCCACTTTATTTTTTGAATGTTTCGAGCCACTAGTATTCTTCCATAGTAATGGAAACTCCAAGTGATTCACCAATATTTTTTTTGAACTTGAAATTTGTTAATAATATTTTAAAAACAATACAACTAAAAATGGACGTCGACAGTCTTGTTAAATGCCGGTTTTAAGTTTAAATTGAAACTTTTTGAAATATTTAGTGAAACATGAAATATTTCATTTGAAAATTAAATTGAATGAACCGGATTTCTACTGTTATACCTATGTACATGTGTAATGTACATGTCGTGTTTTTCGTTTGAAAAGTTGTATTTTTTCACATTAATAGGGTTTTGTGCTTTTTTATTAGTGTTGAAACTACCCGTTTCCGGATAGGGACGATTCATCGCCGCCGTTTCAGCGCCGCCGTTTCATCGCCGCCATTTCATCGCCATGCCCAGTTCATCGTCGCCGTTCCATCGCCAGCCGATTCATCGCCAAGTATACTGTTTTAACCGAAGTTTCTGCTGCTACCAAAATGTTCAGGACACCAAAATGTTATAAATGTTTCTTCATATTCTTGGCCAAATGGAAGAAACAACCTTTTATATTAACACCGGGAAAACATTCTGTCATTGCAGATATGCTGCATGCTCAAAATCGCAGTTGATGGTTTCCGGATTTAAATTGGGCACTAAACCCTTAATATCTTCGAACATTTTTAGGTACGTCCTTTTCATTTTATTGGGCAAAAGGGTATAAAATACAGGAACTCCACCGTGTTTCCTTGCCATAACCACGTAAACCTGGGAAAATAAACGAGGCGAAATCGAAAAGGTTCCGTCAGCATACCGAATTGGAGATGTTTTCAGATGTCGGAGCCACGTTTACCTCCCAAAAATGATGATCCTTTAATTGTCCTCTTGTCCGCTGTCATGTAGTAGAAAGTTTTTTTCGACGCCATTTTGCGTTCAGTAGAGTTTGTATGCATCTGGCATCATAAAGTCTGCCAATGAATTGGGATCTGCACGCACTACACCCACTTCATTTCTTTTCCGACGAATAACCTTTCTTAGTGCGCAATTGTTAGGAATTACACCTTGACCACCTTGGGATAAATCTGTTATACATTCATTTATTATTCTGCTAGTGTTTTCTACTGTAACTTCCGCACGACGTTTCATAGCAGTAATGACTCTCGCCAATTCCACGTTTGCTGCTGAAGAATCATGAGAATGTGCATTTAATTGTTTTATCACATCTTCATTCTTGGTATGCAGTCTGGCTTTACAGCGTCCCATCTGCTCACAACGCCAAAACTTAACGTCCCCGTCGCGCTTACTCTGCTTTTCAAAGATGTACACTGCTTAAACTGGTTAAATAACTATTTCAGGGTGTGTTTCTACCTGTTTCTAAATTACCTACCTATCTAAAAATGCTTAATACGTCCAGGTACATCGTAATGAAATGATTATCACAAGTGTTTATAATCCAGGTAGATTGGTGTTTATTTGGAGACGCATCTGCATTTTAAAACAAACTTGAAAATTATTTAAAAGAAATAATTGAAAATATGAGTTTACAAATGCTGGCCGGCGATGAACAGGACGACGATGAACTGACTGGCGATGAAACGGCCGGCGATGAACCGGCGGCGATGAATCGGCGGCGATGAATCGGCGGCGCTGAAACTTCCTAGACCCCCAGTTTCATCATTCAGACACTAAAAACCTTCATTGATATGGCTAGCGAATTTAATGCTTCCATCCATCTAGTGTTCGTGGATTAAAAAAACGTTTAATTCTATCGAAATATGTTCAATTTTCGAAGCACTAAATAATGCGAGAATACATTCCAGATACTCACAACTAATCAAAAGCATAAACGAAAACGCTATATTACATATAAAAATAGATGAAGATCTTCAAACCAACAAAATAAGCATTGAGAAAGGCTTATATTTTCCTCAAAAAAAAAATATATTAAGGACATGGTAGGACTGTCACCATGAGTTTTTTCGCCCTTTTTGAAGTAGTACAACAATAACTTCGACAGTGTTCTTTTCAAAAAAGCGAAGAACTCCGGAGCGCGAGACTCTCGTTTCCTCTTTCCACTTATGCACCATTTTTTTATCACAGATATATTTTTACTGGGTTTAAGTATTAAATTCTTTGTTTGGTATAACATTAAATGAATATGTACCTAGTCATTGCCGAGAATGTGTAATTAGTGATTAAATTTAAACTGTATCGTCTACAAATAATGTTTTGGCTATCGAAATCGCGAGGGTTAACTGCTATTAAGGTATTAAAAAGTCACTCGACAATAAATTTAATTGTCGACAGACCAAATTAAAATGATATTAACCAGAGTTGGAATTTGGATTTCCTGGAACTGCCTGCCGACTTTATTAAAATTTGGTGAATTGCTCCACCATATAAATAAATTTTTGGAGCAAAATCTAAAGGTGAATGCATTATACCTATAGTTTATATGCTACAGTTGTGAATCATTTTGTTCCTTATTATATAACGGTCAAAAATTTATTTAAACTTGTTAATATCATATTGAATAGATATCGCGGTTTTAAATTCCGCCACAACGCTGGCTAATTGCATTGTTTTAGAAGATGATACGAGTCATAGAGAAAATTAGTTCGAGAATTTCGAACGTTACGTTATCTACGGAGCTGTCCAAATATAATTGCGTCATTGGCATACTGTTGGGACCCTTCGGGTCGCGAAAAGAAAACACTGATTTCACTTACTAACTTATTTATTGATACGAAGAAAAATATTTAGTTACAGGTTTTTATGTTTCAAAGTATATACGCCGGCTGAAAAAGACGTGTGTCGAAGAAAGGTTATAAAACAAGGTGGTGCTCGAAATGCACCAGCGGGATTATAGACACCCCGCGGCGTTAGGAATCGTACTTGTCGGCCGTTCGCAGGTAGTGGTCAGCTAGTCCGCACTACTAAACAATATAAAATTGATTATAATTCAATATCATGTTCCAGCGAATTTTGATTAACGCGAATATATTTTTATTAAAATCGTTGTTTCTTTCTCTATAAATCGATACCAAACTCAAAATATTTCCAACAAAATTAAATTGTTGTATGGTTTTAAATATCTTTAAACAATATAAACTTGATTATAATTCAATATCATGTTCCAGCGAATTTTGATTAACGCGAATATATTTTTATTAAAATCGTTGTTTCTTTCTCTATGAATCGATACCAAACTCCAAATAGTTCCAACAAAATCAAATTGTTTGATGGTTTAAAATATGTATCTACTCACTAATATAAAGACGAAATTGTTACATATTTGAGAAACAAAACCAGGCACGTAACTATCGGTTACAACACATCTTTTTGTAGTTGACCATAATATTTTGCTAATATTTAATATAATCATAATGGACGACTAATCACAAACTTGTTTCAAGGATCAAACCACAGTTTAGATATATTATAGAGAGGTATATCATAGACTGTGATCAAACTAGAGCACATTCCTGGAACACTACTTATGTGGTAAACAATATTAAGGAGGTATAACAAGTTCCCTTTTCATCGAGATAAAGATTACAGGTCAAGATTCCTTTTTCTCAAATATGTAACAATTTCGTCTTTATATCAGTGAGTAGATACGCATTTATAATTTCGTATATGTTGAGAAATATACTCCTAATATAATAATTATTTTCACCGAATATAGACCACAAACCATAAAACAATTTGATTATCTTGGAAATTATTAAAGTTTGGTATCAATTTGTAGAGGAAGAAACGACGATCTTAATAAAAATATATTCGCGTTAATCAAAATTCGCTGGAATATAATATTGAATTATAATCAATTTTATATTGTTTAGATACATATTTAAAACCATAAAACAATTTGATTTTGTTGGAAATATTTTGAGTTTGGTATCGATTTGTAGAGGAAGAAATAATAAAAATATATTCGCGTTAATCAAAATTCGCTGGAACATAATATGAAACTATAATCTATTTTATATTGTATGGTAGTGCGGACTACCTGACCACTACCTGGAAACGCCCGACAGGTACGATCCCTAAAGCCATGGGAGTCTATAATCGGCTTGGTGCATTTCAAGCCCGGCCATAAAACAATAGTCCGTTTGTACCCTGACGTGACAGTATTTATAGACTTTCTTTAATTATTATTAGTAGTCGGAAAGAAGGGATAGGTACGAATGGGGTGGTTCCTTGGATCAAGGATGTAGAAGACGTGATTATTTGGGAAGAGAATATTAGAATTAGAACGGAAGACAATAGTCATAACGAAGAAACGTGTATAAACGAATATGTATTGTTCAGATATCATATAGGTAATAAATCTTAGGTTGTAAAGGAAGAAGTTAATTGGTTTTAGATAATAAAGACAAAACGTGGACGAAGTAACATGCATTGTTGAAAATAGTGTTTGTTAAATAAATCTGGCTTCTAAAGGAAGTAAATGACCATCTTTGAAACGTGGTTAATAAAATAAAATAATAACATTTGGTAGCGCAAAGTAATAACTATAACAAGAAATCGTGAGTTAGTTGAATAGAGGGACAAAGTTTGAAAAAGGAAGTTAATAACAGTAAACGAGAATCGTGAGCATAACAATACTGCTCAAGGAAATTATTAGGTTAGAAATCGAGAAACATTGAAGCAATCGAACTCAGGGATCATTTCAATTTGAGCGCAAGTCGGTTTAAATCGCGGATACCTCCCTCATATTCGAAACAACTTTATCACTCAGATAGCGCAGCACAAAATCATGAATCGACTAACTGTAGGTATCTTTGTATTTAATTGTTTTGTTCTATCTTAAGATTGCCTCAGATGCGGGGCGAAACATCGACACGTAAAGTGAAGTTTTTATGTAAAGAAGGCGTAATTTACATTTCAACTATGTAAGTTACTAACGTTCCCGTTCTTTATAAACATTTGTGTGCAAGCCCAGATGACGATTTAACGCAATCGTAGATATCTGACGATATTATTTTCTAATACACAATATTGAATTCCGAAATTAGTATCTGAAGTTAAGACCCGATTAAAACAAAACTACAGTATTGAAAATTACTTTCAAAACAACCTCAAATGATATTCTGTAACTAACAATATAATTAGAGTGTAATGAAATTTTCAACTAGTATTAATCACTCTCCTCGGAATTGTGCTCTTTCGAGTGAATAATACTTGTCCCAAAACTTTACATGTAATATTATTACCTATTGTTAATATTATTATAAGTTCATCTCCTACGCTTCTTCCGGTTCCACGGAAAGCTCAAACGGATTTCCCGTACCTCGAATATGTCGCGTTGCCCCATCCAAACTTCCAACGTAGGGATACTGTGGTTAGGGTCTAGTCTAGTGTGTTTCCAAGAAAGAAAGAAATAAGTTAATCCATATATATGAGTAATAATCACAGCTAATTCTTATTATTAATTTTTGTTGTTAGTGTTGTTGTTGTTGAGCGTTTCTCTCTCTCTTTTCTCTCTCTTGCTTCGTAACCTAATTACTCGTTTCTCTCGTAATAAGATTCAGGACAGGAAACTGGTGTGGAACGTGTATGGAATTTCTTTTCAGGGAATAATTGTTGAATACAACCGTACCAAAACTACCAAATTTGGGAAAGGAAAACATTTGAAACTCAATGGGGCGTAGTAGCTAAGCTACTGAATAATTGTTGTAATGATGTGTTTTTCACAGGTTTTTCTTCAATTGAAACTTATATTTGAAGCAAATAGAAAAAATCAAAATAGTAACGTATTTCCAATATAATGTAAAAAATGTAAATTATGAAATAAATGTAGGCCGTCACGCTAAAAATGACGTTTACCAAAACGTCTGTTTTTGCATTTTCCACATTCATCCTTCTTTCCAATATATATTCGGGACATATTTTTCTCAATCGGCACCAAATCTCGGAAATGAGCCGTCGCCAAAAAGGTACAAAGCGACCGAGTTTTCAGTAGTTTTCCTTTTGGGAAAGGGACCTAATCCAAATTTCCCACTTCCATATGTAAGTAAGTATATCATGTGCGCCATCGTCGACGAGATGGAATTGAAGGAAACACAAAATAGTTATTTAAAGAAAAAGTCTTGTGGTGCTACAAGCACAAAATTCATGTTAGTGTTACAAAGGTCAACTTATTACTTTATCAGTTTTTTTTCCAATTGCTGTTTTTGTTTAATCAGTTATTACTTATTACATTAGTATTTACCACACAGAGATGAACGCAGTTGCCTGACAGTACAACTGGCAGATAGATCTTAAAGGTTAATACCTACAAATCAGGTTAATGAAATGTGTTTTTAATTTCTAATATTAATAAGTAATGCATTTTTAACAACTAACAAAAAAATTGATATGTCACATGATCTTTTCGTTGTTATAATTGCCTTCTGCATTAAGGAATTAAGTAACAAACCAACATTACAATAAACCCCTGATGGAAATTTTTTTCAAAAATTTGGACTAAACATATCAAATAAAACAACTGTTATTTCTTTGTAAAAGGATTATATGTAATTGTTAATTTCGGTTTTTCTTTTTATTTTTAGATAACAATCACTTGCTTTTTGTTTGTAAAACGAAATTTAAAAAAAGCGCAATATAAAGGTAAGTTTAATACAAAAAAAACATCTATTGTATTAATGTTCCTACCAGCCTTCTATTTTAAAATCTAGAAATAAGTATCACCATCGACAAGGTCATTTAAAAATTTTTGGTCAGCAACTAGAATCAGGTTCTTATGTAGTTTGTGCTTCGCTTTGAGGCTGCATAGGTTCTAAGCTAAGGGATCACAAAAGGATACATAAAAGAAAAAATATAAGAAAAAAGTTAAAACCAAAATTGCTGTTCTAACTTTCACTTTTCTATTATTTTTTTCCATGTAAGTAGTGTCACTTTCGTACTCCGTTTTTATAAAAATTCTGTGCTGTTTATCATTTACAATTTTTGTTTTAACCGTGTTTAGTTAATTTTTTAATCCAAGGCGCTTTTTTGGAAGCATAGCTTTCTTATGGCGGGTTTCGCTCGAAGCGCTGAATCGGTGAGAGGTGTAAACGCCGAAAAACCGTCACGATCGCAACGGTCAATTATCGCGCCTCGCTAACTGTTTAGTAGCAACCGTGTTACAATTGTTTTTTTTTGTATTGGTTGCCTGCTCCATGGTGACGCTAGCTACCAATCGTTTGTACCGCGATCGGCGCAATCCAAACAATCGAAGGCGACCGTCACTTGTCTGTCCGTCATTGGCTTCATTGCATGGCGCATTCACTTCCCTATTCCCTTTCTTTTGCACTTTTTTATATTAATTGTTTTAAAAAAAGGTGCAAATATTAATCAATCTTTATAATCCTAGTTCCGGCGAAAACTACACATGTTTGGAGTAACTCCTCAAAATTTGAGCGAAATCAGTATGGTGGTTTTTGTTAAATCGTGTCAACCAGGTCAAAAAACGTTGTTTCGAGAAAAACGCGTTTAAAGTTTTTTTTTTCGAAAATTACAGAAAATCTTAAAAATAATAGTATATTGCGTTTGTCACCGATGACTGCTTGATAAATTATGCCTTCCTGTTCTTCAAAAATATCATTTTACTTACAGACTGATTAATGTTTACTTGAAAATCAGGGTTTTCTTGTAAAATTTTTCTTACAGATGCACTTGTTCTGCTTGTGTCACAATTACTGGTATGTCGATTTCCACGAAAATGTCTTATTTTGAACGATATGGTCTAAGATTATCACTTGTATTACTGGTTTTATCCATGTTGCCCAAATTTTCTTTTCTGAACAAATAATCTTGTATAGTCGTTATAGACAATAAGTACAAACTTTCTAGTGGAAAACCAATCTAAAATTGCTCCAAATAAAACAATACTATTTGTAAAAACCGAAATTATATAGAAAAGGACTAAAAGGATAGAAAATTAGCAAAAATTTTAGCATAAGCGCGGCTAAGCTGAACACGTGCAGAAAAGCCACGTGCGCGCGCTACACTCTAAAGCTCATATACTAATTTCTCGAGCTCTATGAGCAAAATAAACTAGAGTACACAATTTTTAAAGGTGTATTGTATATAAAAATGACATTTTTGAAAAATCGATTTTTTTTAAAATTGAGAACCAGACTACCCCCTTAAGATAAAAACAGGTTAAATTATGATGAACTATTTTTATCGGTGCATTACTATTCCGAACTATGGTCAGTTTTTCCTAATACCCACTCCGAATTCCGAACCACAACCCTTACCCTCCGTTAACTCATCATCATCATCATCATCATCATCATCATCATCCAGCCTTTTTCAGGTCCACTGTTGGACATAGGCCTCCCCTAGTTTTCTCCATTCGTCTCTGTTCCTGGCTGATTGTAACCAGTTTGTGACAACTCTCTTTATATCGTCCGTCCAGCGCGTTGGTGGTCTGCCTCTGCTGCGCTTGTCTAGTCTGGGTCTCCATTCTAGGAGTTTGCGAGTCCATCTAGAATCTTGTAGTCGAGCGATATGACCCGCCCAGTTCCATTTTAGTTTGGCTATACGAACTATTACGTCGGTAACTCCCGTTCTTCTCCTAACATCTTCGTTGCTCACTCTATCTCTAAGAGTTATCCCGACCATTGATCTTTCCATACGTCGCTGTGTTATCTGCAGCTTTGAGGCTGATTTGTTAGTAAGGGATGATGTTTCCATCCCGTATGTCATCACCGGAAGTACGCACTGATCAAAAACTTTTCGCTTCATGCTTATTGTGATGTTGCTCTTAAATACATCTCTTAAAGCACCATATGCTGCCCATGCCAGCGTTATTCTCCTCCTCGTCTCGCAGGTTTGATTGTCTCTATCTATTCTGATCTCGTGTCCTAGATATACGTATTTTTCTACAAGTTCCACATATTGGTCTGATATATAGAGTTCCTCACTTGGGACGAGATTGGTCATATATTTTGTTTTTTTTAAATTTATTCTAAGACTGATTTTTGAACATGTTTCATCCAGGTCTCTTAACATCTCCTTTATTTCTCCAAGCTCATCAGCGATCAGAACTGTATCGTCTGCGAAACTAAGATGATTCAGATTTTCTCCATCTATGGTGATGCCTTTATTGTCCCATTTTAGTCTTTTGAATGCATACTTTAGTGCTGTTATAAACAACTTGGGTGACAAGGTGTCTCCCTGCCTAACGCCGCGTTCAATGTTTATGGGTTTTCTGGTTTCATGTAGCTGTATAGTTGTCGTTGCGTTTTTATAGATGTTATATATGAGTTTGGTATATCGACTATCAATGCGGCATTCGTTCAAAGCTTTGATGATGTTTTCTAGTTGTATGCTATCGAAAGCCTTGTGAAAATCAACAAAAGCCAATACAAGGGGTCTATTATATTCCACAGTCTTTGCTATAAGCAGTTTGATCGTTTGTAGGTGATCGTTGGTTCCGAAACAAGAGCGAAATCCGGCTTTTTCCCTTGTTTGATAAAAATCAAGTTTTTTTTCCAGTATTGTCGTTATAATACGCGTGAAGAGTTTATACAAGTGGTTTAATAAACTGATAGGACTATAGTTTTCGAGATCTGCTTTGTCGCCCTTTTTGTGAATAAGAATCATTATTGCGTTGTTCCATTTCATGGGTTTGATTCTCCGTGTAGGCATAGATTGAAGAGTCTTTGTATCTGTCTTTTTAGTATTTTTCCCCCATTCTTTATAGCTTCTATCACTATGCCGTATTCACCAGGTGATCTATGCATCTTTATTTTGGCTATTGCTTGATTCATCTCCTCTTCAGTTATATCCGGGACTTCTTCTGATCCTTGGTTTAATATTTTCTTTTTGATAGCTTTCCCTTGTTTTCCTCCGTTAACTATCTTTCCGAATTCCGAACCGGCCCCAACCCATAGACATAAGACACCTGGGCGATCGAGACAACTGTATCCGTTATATTAAAAGTCTGATAACCCACCCGCCCAATCATCGCCTTTGCACTGAAATCTTTTAAGAATCTTAGCAGAATCCAGTTATAGATACAAAATGTTGCCCTAATAAGTTGTAACGGAAGTGAAAGAATGTGCCATTTATACCACTATGACTTCGATGACAAGTGCTTCTAGATGAAAATTTCCTTATATTCTACGTAATATCAAAGACTGTAATATGTTATATGTACATTAACGTAATTCAACAATTTTTTGAAGATTGGGTCGGCCGGTCCCCGGGTCGGTTTATACGCAAGTAGAGCGTAGGGTAGTAGACCAAAAGCTGGGGACGAGATTTCAACGTCATCAGTCATCAGTAATACAAAATTCGTAAACAGGAATAAACTCTATTACCATCAGTTATTAAAGTTCCGAGCAGGCGGACAGCTACTCGTTGCGGAAGGTAGTATAAGGGGTGAAAATGGATAATTTTTCGGGGAAATTTCGGCATCGATAATACGCTTGAAAATTTATGTAATGATAGGTCTTACCATAACTAATCGAAATTCCAAGCGGCGGACACATGAGTGGGTGCAAAGGGGGCGGCGGACAAGGATAAAGGGGGTGAAACGGCGGAGATCTATATAGAGCCGAAATTTCAACGTCATCAGTAATATGGAATTCGTAAACTGGAATAAACTCTATTGCCATCAGTTATTCAAGTCTCGAGCAGGCGGACAGATTACTCGCTGCGGAGGGTAGTTATAAGGGGTGAAACTTGTTAATTTTTCGGGAAAATTTCAGCATCGATCAGAAGCTTCAAAATTTATGTAATGATAGATCTTACCATAACTGAACGAAATTCCAAGCGGCGGACACATGAGTGAGTGCAGAGGGGGCGGCGGACAAGGTTAAAGCGGGTGAAAATGAAAAATTCGTGAGTTTATTCGTGTTTACGTATTCCATATTACTGATGTTGAAATTTCGGCTCTAGCCCTCCCCCTTTTCACCCCCTTCACCCTTGTCCACTGCCCCCTTTGCACCCACTCTTGTGTCCGCCTCTTGGAATTCGTTTAGTTATGGTAAGACCTATCATTACATAAATTTTCAAGCGTATTATCGATGCCGAAATTTCCCCGAAAAATTAACCATTTTCATCCCTTAAAACTACCCTCCGCAGCAAGTAAGTTGTCCACCTGCTCGGAACTTTAATAACTAATGGTAATAGAGTTTATTCCTGTTTACGAATTCCATATTACTGATGACGTTGAAATCTCGTGCCCAGCTCTTGGTCCATAGGTACCTACCGCACGTCGAGTTCGGAATTCGGATAAGGAATTAGTGGTCCGCTACTGGCACCTTATCTATTTCTGACCGCGGTTCGGAACTCTGGGTGCGCCCATTTTTATTACCATGCAAAATTTTATTTTAGGGATTTTTATTATTCTGATCGTTATTGGTGGTTTTAAATCATTTTGAGAAAAAAAAAATAGGTGGATGCTGTCGTTAGAGGGGTCGTTATTGGAAGTTCGACTATATTATAAACTATACATTATGATTGTTTACTCATATTTTCGAAATTTGCTTTTTATTGGATCCGTAGAGAAGTTTCATTTCGAATTATATCGTGCGTCGAATTTCAAAAATATCATTCATAATTCCGGATAGTCCTGGAAAATCCTTTATTATAAACCTGTCATTCGAACATTAAGGTTTACACAAATATAATTATAAAACCGTTTACACCCAAACCAATTACATCTCAAAATAATCGGAATATAGTCAGTGGAGCTCAAACTGCGAATTACCCTGAATATCGAATTTACTTTCATCATATGTAATCTATGCTGGCGGATAACATTTGTACCTACGTTGAATCGAAACGTTAATTGTACATTATTAGTGCCCGACTCGCTTAATTATCAAATGAGAGTGTTATTCCGAAACTAATTGCTTAAAAGCGTCGAAAAATAGAGATTTAAAAATGCTACTTTTCGGTATTAAACCTTCACTAAAGGTAATAAATCTTTGAGAAGAAAATTGCGAGATTACCGAGCACGTTGCATGTACGCCAACAAGTGGGCTAATAATTAATCAGATTAGGGGAACTTCGTCCTTTTGTAGACGTGATTAAGATTTATTAGAGTTGATCCGAGAAACTTGGACTTATCAAGGATTACTAATGAGGGGAGCGGCGATGTGTTTCCGAAAACATGAATTTGTAGAGGACGATTCGTACATATGTACAAATCACGTTTAATCCCAGGAAGCGCATCTGTGTGGTTCAAAACAAAAAGCGAGTGATAATCCTTACATGACAATGGAAAAATTTTCATTGTAGGTACCTACACGGGATATCTGTCATTGGATCATATTTCATTTCATAATTTATGTATTATCGATGGAAAAAAGCAAATGAGAAAAATGTCGCCTTGAATTGTTCCGAATTACAGAAACGTAATCGTAAATTTGAATGGAAAATAAATTATCATCGTCACTGATACTTAGCACCTACTCCAAAAATATATTTACTGGGGATTTGGTCATGTTAAGTATACGCAACAGTTTTAGCGGTGTAGGGTAAAAATGAAGTACATAATAGTATTCAGGGAAGGGTTTCCGCATATTCGGTAATTTACACCAAAAACGGTTTAATATTCTATGGCAATACCGAAACCAAATATAAAGTTAGAAGGATTATTACTGTTGGTTTAGGTGATTATCATTAAATCAATATTTTCAACAACAAAAAAAAAACAACGATTATTTACAAAATGTGTCTTGTTAGAGCTGACTGGAAATTCATAGTTAGGAATGTCCGGAAAAAATCTACCTTTTTTGGCCCAAAAAACTGCTTTGTCTTATCAAATAGATGGTGGAAGAGAGTGGAAATTTATTTCGAAGACGCAATTTTGCAAGCGTGGTTTTGTTTAAAAGAGCTCTTGTCCACCAAAGGAATGTTCATAAATTCTAACTAATCGATCAAGTTACATGAACTCCAGCAGATGCTATTGAATTATATATTTCTTTTATCGTGATTTCTCTCGAAAATATTAAATGGGAAATATAATTTTGACTATAGTTTAAAATTGTAAAGTAAACTGATGATAAAATTTAAAAAAAAACTGATATTGCTATCATATTTTTGTTTTGAGGTATCTTGAGGAACGTCAAAATGAATTCAATTTTTCCTTAATCTTCGATCTACCACAATACTAATAAAATTAAAGGTATTCCTTGAAATGCTAGAACATAGTATAGAGTACAGAACATAGTATAGAGTACAGCACAGAAGTATATAGACAGAACATAGCATTCATATCGCCGCTAGAGAGTGTGGAATTCTATCTTAAATAACAATTTAAGTTTATTAAAAATTAAAATGTAAAGAACTTATTCATTATACGCTATTCATAATAATAATTATTAATAGATACTAAAAAGTTCCAACAATTATAGCGTAACGAGCTGGATATATGTTGTAACGTCAGTTGTAGAAACATATTACGACAAATTGTCGGAAGGATATCTCATAAGAGAAATGTCAATTCTGTTATTAAAACTTTTAAATAACAGTATATATAAAACTGATTGTGTGTATATATGTTAGATACGCATAGGCTCCGTCGTGCCTTGACGGATCTTATCTAAATGCGGCATTGGTATTCTTTGTACCCAAGGATCGAATCGCCGCATGGTTTCGCGTCGAGAATCAACCCCGGAACTCAAGACGGTCCAAAATTGAAAGAAATTCGACTTTTAGATTGCCGCCGTATACGACATGCGTCAGTTTGGTAGACGAAAAAAGACGCTATCTCGCGACAAAGACGGAACTTTAAAACAATTAAACGAGTCACGCTATTTGACACAACGCAATTGTTTTTTGTTTATGATACTGTCAAAAAGTAGAAAAATCCGTTCAAATGCAATTAGAGGTAACTTTATACCTACCCTTATTGATTCCTCTGATTACAACAAAGGGACCTTGCACATACTTTGTTGTCATCAAAACGAAATGCTCCTAACGTCATAATAATTCAGATACGAAATCATTAAAGTCCTGACTGCTCTGTGTTCGGCCTGATTTCCTAATGTTCTTTTCCTGTAGCTATTTGATCTTGCTGCTTTCGTATTGTAACGCGAAATGTAAACAGCACCGCGAGACGTGTTTACTCTTATCGGTCGGCGGCTTTCCTCAAAGGAACGCGGCTACGCTTATTAAGCGCAGCGGCGAGCAATAAAAACCGTTCAGAGCGACATATCATTAAGGAAAAGTGATTTATGACTTTCTGGACCTTTCTACATAGAAAAAGATATTTCGAGTAATTTCAAGAATACGCCAGAAGGTTCCCGATTATAATTGAGATGTGTATATAAGCGGGTTTGCGGTCGGAGATAGATTATTATTAGAAGTGAGCGCGACATAGTAAACAAGCGAAAAACGGAGCAGTGAAATAAATTAACATTTAAGAGTGACATAAATTAATTAGTAGAAGATAGTTAAGTGTGTTATATAAATTAGTTTATTATTAGTCTAAGATAAATTAAATAGTGTGTAGTGAATAATTAGGATAGTGTAAATAAATTAGAAAATAAACGTTACAGTATATTATCAACTGTGAAGTCGTGTTGATTTGTCGTTACCACCAATCCAGCCCACTTGTTCGGACACCCATGTGTGTGATAGGCACTTTGAACCCCATTGTTTGGAACCGAATGGCCGATTGAGGCTCAATTCTTGTCCTACACTGGAGTGGCGATGGAAAAGATTGCAGGTCTTAAATGCATTCACTGTACAATAACAAAAATTATATCATCATAATCAGCATGTAACGAAGAACCTACCTGAGTGTGGGAATGGGCGGAAGAAGTTTCGACGCGACCAGGTGTTTTACGATGGGTGATGGGCTTTTTCGGCGACATGACCGAAAAGGTGGTTTTATTGTACGATAAAGGAATTTAACAAGCCCGTGTATTGGGTTGAATTAGGAATAAAAATAAGGGGATATATACGTCAAAACAGTTTCTTTGTTACTAGGTTTGGGAACAATATGACATTTCTTGTCCAAAGTTTTTTCTAAATGCATATTACTATAATTTTTATTATTTTAAAATAGAAATTAGTATCTAAATAATACATAATAGGTATACAAACTATTACCATAAATGTTACATCTTATTATATAAAAAAAACGTTTATTTACTAACACAACACAATTTAATTGGTATAAGAATGATACGATATAGATTTTATAAAATTCAACCTACTTATTTGTTGTGACTGAAATTGGTGTACCATTCTCTTCAAAAATTCCAATTTAGAACCAATCCAACTTGAACCGATCCTACCTACCTGTCTTAAGCCGTCGTCGAAATTTCTTGTAAGCTTTTATGTGACCCTTCGATTAAAGCAGGTACCCTCACTATTTCTCGTCGAAAGTTCGCCCGCCGGTGGGAATAACTATACTTCGTCTATTAACCGAGATATTGAATTATGAAATTTGCTCTTAAACGTAAACAAACTATAGACGTCTTTTATTGGGTACTGCACGGAACGAGAGAATCCTTCACGGAAACGTTTCTGGGCCGACGACTGCGGTCGGAAGATTAGGTTTGTTTGGTTTGGCTTGGATAAATGTATAAACAAGAATAAATAGTACATTATATTCTTTAATATAACGAGTGTGACAATACTCCGTCTTATTAAATTAGATTATTAAGCATTTACATACACATACATTTAAGCATACACAGCATTTCCTAATTTCCATTGAAAAAATACGGAGACCTGCATACTTTACCCCTGGTATCATTATCTGTGCCATCATACCTTCTACATATCCGGAGCTACATTGGAATCGAAACATATTTTAAAGAATGCAAGGGAGTTTAATATGTGCACTCAAGTGCTATATTAAAACGTGTTTATAAATGATGATAGTTGGAACTTTCTTCAAATAAATGAGCGAGCGATGCCGTGATGGGTCACGGCTAGTAAATAATAAATTAATAAATCTACAGTCTAACGACTCTGTCGTCGGACTTCTTTCATCAAGTGAGGATTGCTTTCACATCAATAATGTCAATTATGTTATCTCACAATATTTTGAACGTTGGTTTGATATACAATGAGATCATTTAAATTTATAATTAGAGTAGGCTATGATTTTTAAATAGGTAGGCAACACCACTCCCATAGCCTACTCGTTTCATTTGAATTGTCAAAGTGCTCGCTGTGTAAATTAGAGGTTATGTAAACATTTTGATAATTACAAATTAGGGAATGTATTTTGGAAATCGTCTACGCACCATCGTATGGAATACTTCCATTCTCCATTTTCTTGCCGTTCGGCGTTCTTAAAATAACTCTCCGTAAGGAAAATCTTATGCTCTAAATTAAACATTTTGGAGCGTCACTTTGACAATTCAAATGAAACTGTCAGCAGTTGGTGTTGCCAACCTAATTTAAAAATCATACCTACTCTAATCATAAATTTAAATGATCTCATGGTATATACCCAAGTCTCTGGCTGTGCATCTTACGTTTGAATAAATATTGACAGAAATCAAAATAGTATATTAAAGTATCAGTGGATATTGAGCTCTTTCAAACAAGCGCGAGTTTTCGAGCACGACGGCGTAGCCGGAGTGCTCGAAATAGAGCAAGTGCTTGAAAAAGCAGTTATCCACGAATACTTTACGCGATTTTTTTTATTGGTACCATTTTTTTATACCAAATCAAATAGTTTGAAATAGAAGTACTTATACCGAAAGGCGTTACAGAGCAATTGAACTCTAATGGGCGCGTTTTCGAAACAAGATTTCTACTCTCCACCACCTGTCATTTGACGAGATAGAGCAAAGTTCATTTACCAAAAATAATCAGAATCCTTCGACAATACCGATTTTCGAATTTTCAGTCGACCTTAATTAATTCTTGATGTAATTGTTTTTTAAGTTTTTTTTAGCCAATTATACTCCCTATCGATAGACATACATTATACAATAACATATTTCCCAGACGTTCCTCATGGCGGCCTTAATAATTAAACTATATAATATTTTCATATTATTTTATGACATGTAAGATTGTAAATATTATTAAACAAATATTAAATTTGTTTAGGGTAGCTGTCATTTATGCTGTTCCAGAGATAGAGCTGACGACCGTCCTTTACTGGCTACCCTGTACAATTATAGCATTAACAAAAACTAAAATGCCTATGAGTAGTGGGCTCCTGATATACATTTCGACATTTCGCATAGCAGTTTAACGCCGCTTTTTATCTAGTAAACTCACCCTCCTCATTTTTTCCAGTTTCTATCGATGCGCATGAAAATGAACCCGAGCGTCTCCATTTACCTCTTACTCGCTACCCTAGTCATCGCCGAGGAGATCCCGAAACGCACCCCCATCGGCTTCAGCGGTGTTAGAGGCAAGAAATTCTCCTACCCAGACTACGACCTCCCCGAGGAGCGCTACTATCCGAGCTCGGGGGAGGACACCTTCCGGGACGGTGATAGGAGGACGAGCGACGAGGTGGAAGACGCTCCCGCTCCGTTCGTCCTCGAACAATCCCCGCAAGAGAAAAGGTACGGCTTCGTCGGGATGAGGGGGAAGAAGGTACCGACGTCCTGGTTCGCATTTAGGGAGCGCTACGGGAAGAACCCCGAGGTCAGTCTTAAGAAGCAGAAGGAAGTCGAGGTCTTCCAGTACGGTGAGTATAAGATAGGTGCTCAATCCAGTGCAGCTCGATCTTAACTTACGGACTCATCAGCTGTCATAGGGCACACGAAAGGTTTATCGCAAGCAAAATATTGGAAACATGTTGGTAACATTTAAGAGGGCTCTCGTCCCAGTCGAAAACGTCTTTGCACGCAATTCCTTTAAAAATTGACTAATTTTGATGCGGTTTTCACTGAACTACTAGGAAAATTGTTCTCTTGAACTGATAACTGAAAATTTAATTTTTGATCAAGAGTAAACTGTAGTTATCGTAACAGTTTATACAATGAAATGCAATTAACCATTTGCGCATATTAATCATGCACTTAAATATGCGATTGTTTGTTACAAAAATGCGTTAATAAGCATGTAAAGTGCAAAATAGAAAATGCATAATTTTTCATCGGCGAAGAATCGCCCTCACGCGGCTCAATTTCTAAACGTCACCGTTGCATTCGAACGGAACGTCGAAGTCGAAAAGAGTCGAAGAACTGTAGAGAACGTCCTGTTATTAATTTCACTAGCCCGCTCCGCTTGCCTGTCGTGAGCCCTCTTAACAATCAGATTTGCTTGTGACAACTGTTTTAGTGTTGTCAACAATTTTGTGCCAGATCGGACGAGGCGCACAACTGTCATTTTCAACAAGATTAAATACAACGTGTTTCAAAATGATTGTCATCTAGTCGGCTGTGGAATTCCCATGTAAAATAAAATAAAAACGCCTTGCGAAACTAGGAATTTCTACTAGCTATACATAACCTCAAAATAACCTACTTAACCTCTGTTAACTTCTGTTTTTCTCTGTCAAAAGAAAACGAATTCTGAGTATTTGTCTATTCGTAGTATTTGTTTTAGGTAATTACCAACAGTAATGATTGCCAGTTTCACAATAAATGTTCGAAGTGTCACTTGTTGTCAGAATTAGATAGGTTCAAATCAATAGAGCGCGGCACATCAAAAATTACATGCACAGAAATTCCAACGCCAACTAGATGACAATCATATTGAAACACGTTGTAAAATAATTTTGTTATTAATGTTCCATAATTGTATTTGCAACATGACGGCTGATCCGAAGTAGTTCAAATAACTCATTTTCGCAGGACTGCTCCATTGTCTCCTCGTTATAATTTCTATTCTTTGACTTCTTTCGGTTTTCACGCAATTACAGCTCAAAATCACCACCATTAAAATACGTCATCATGTAATAAAACGTTGTGAACGAAAATGGTAATAGACTTATAAGACTATGTGAGGCTAACTCACTACGAGTGATGAATGGTTTTTTCGATCATAAACATATCCACAAATATACGTGGACTCAACCAACCCTGCAGCTGAGGTCTATTATTGACTACATTGTTCTAAAACAGGATTCAACAATGGTGACAAAAGATGTCCGAGTATACAGAGGTGCGGAATGCGGCTCAGACCATTTCTTGGTAAGAGCTAATGTATGCTTTCCACACTTACCTAGAAACTCGAAAGGGGGGAATTTAAATAGTCTTAAAGAAGAACATGACAAAACAGAGAAATTATCTACCTACAACACAGACAGGACAGAAAGGATAGCTTAACATCTTTTCTATTTAAATTAAGATTGAGTCGAAAAATAGCTGAAGATAGGAGTAACATGGTCACAGCAAATGACAAATATGAATTTCTAAAAGAATGCCTACACAAAGCTGCATTCGAAGCCCTCGGTGAGAAACAGCTACGGAAATCCCGGCCTCTATGGTTTACGGAAGAGCTAGAACAAAAAACAAAGGAAAAAAAGTGGCATATCAGAAATGGTTCAGCACTAGTTGCTCAGAGGATAGAAAAGCGTATGTAAGAATAAGAGCTGAAACCAAAAAAGATATTATTAAAGCGAAGGACAACATGTGGTTAAAGAAATGTGAGGAAATAGACAGCTTACTGGGAGGAACAAAAAGTAAGGAAGCCTGGAGAACGATATCAAATACAAGACAAAACGTACAGGAAAGATTTCATATACCCCTTATAGGCAAGCGGGAGTGGGAGTACTTCAAAGAGTTATTACAAGAATACAGGCAACCTTATAGAGACCAAGTATTTCTGACCCTGAACCTTTGCCCTGAACGATCCCGAACGCGTAGAAAAAATAATGATTGCGGAAATAGATGAAGCGTTAAGAGGAATGCGAAATAATAAAGTCCCTGGTCCTGGAGGTATTCCAATCGAGTTAATGAAACACAGCACAATAGAAACGAAAAAATTACTGGCAGAAATTTATAATGCATGCCTTACAGGTGAAAGTGAAATACCATACGAATGGAAAAAAATTATAATCACTCCTATACATAAAAAGGGGAATAGAAAAGTATGTAACAACTATAGGGGGATTAGTGTGACTAGCTCGATTGGAAGACTGTATGGACGTATAATAAAAAAAAACGAATATAATTGGAGTGGCAAGATACTGAAGAACAGAGTGGATTTAGAGCAGGGAGCTCGTGTACGGACAACATATTCTGCTTAAGACAACTATTGGAGAAAAGATCAGCGAGGAATCTGGAAACTCATTTGGTATTTGTAGATTTGAAGAAAGCGTATGATACTGTGCCAAGAAATAAAATGTTTGAGGTGGTGCTGCAAACAAATATAAATCGAAAATATATACAATATACAAATACAACAACATCAGTAAAAATAGGAAATGAGACTTCGAACACGTTCCAGACAATCCAGACGTCTAAAGGACTCCTGCAGGAATGTTGTCTATCACCTACTCTGTTCAAAATCTATATGACATAATGTACTACGACACTGGACAAGAAAATGCGGTTCAATGGGGATTCAAATATACGATTCCTACCTGTATACTTTGCTTTTTGCAGACGACCAAGTGGTCATCGCTGCAGACAATGACAACTTCAGCTATATGACTAGAAAGCTGAAAGAGGAGTATGAACGATGGGGATTAGAAATGAGTCTGGAAAAAAAAACGGAACATCTTGCGATAGGAACAGATGGAGGATCTGGATCTGGATCTTAGATCTTAGATTCTTAGATCTGGAAGGCGAATACATTAAGGAATGTAAGGAATTCAAATATTTAGGCGCAATATTTGATAAAACTCCGAGCTGTGATAAAGGTATTGAATATCGAATTAATTAAGGACGGAAGGCTGTAAATCAACTAAATAGCATATGGTGGAGTAAAGGAATAAGGAGTAGGACCAAAAAAAGAATATACCATACTATCATAGAAGGAATTACACTATATAACTCGGAACTATGGGAACTTAAAGATAGGCAAAGTAAAAGATTCCAAGCCTTAGAAATGGACGTACTTAGAAGGAGTTGTAGGATATCTAGGTTACAACATATCCCCAATCAACAAATAAAAGAAAGAATGAAAACAGAAGGTGATATCATCGACCAAATTGAACAAAGGATGCTAATATGGTACGGGCACGTACAGAGGATGGAGGAAACAAGATGGCCAAAAAATCTAATCCAATATAGGCCACCCGAAAGACGAAAGAGGGGTAGGCCGAGAAGGACGTGGGAGATGGACGTAGAGAAAGCAATGCACAGTAGACAACTTCAAGAAGAAGATCTACATGACAGGAAAGCATGGCGAGATGGATGCAGGAAACGGCGGATGCTGTAGTCTAAACCTGCTGCATATATATATATATATATATATATATATATATATATATCATGTAATAAGCATAGTTCATTAACTATCATAATCATGTTCAATAATTATTAACATATTCATTTTGATTTTTTACCAATAAAAAACTCACAAACTTACACTAATAGTTCAGCCATCAGCCATTTTCGCGTGGAATTTTGGAAAACATGGTCGATGTCATTGAAAATTGGGATTTAGGTAGTATTTATAACCTTCAAAGTTGGACTGGTGCTGAAGTGTGCTTTTTCCCTAGGGGTGGAAAACCCTTCTAAGGTTTAAAAAATTTTTTAATTTTTAATTTTAATTTTTTAATCAAAATAAACCCGGAAATCGATGGATTTACCAATTCCAAGCAACTTTTGTTCTATAAAGTGGTTTTGTAAATATGATATTTTTCGAGTTATTCACGATTAAAACTACACATTTTTCATTCAAAAAACGAACGTTTTTTAACTGTTTTTCACCAATAACTTGAAAATCTTTCATTTTGTCAGGAAAAACATTCTGAACAAAAATGTAGAAAACTGATAATTATATGGAAGTTGTCTCACAATATGGAGACATAAAAATTACTAGACGGTGATTGTATCGGGTGTTTTTTTAAATTTCACCTCATAGTAGGCTGTGGATAGTGTTTGTGAATGCGCCTTACTAAAAAATGTCAAAATTGACATAACCTCACTTTTTTAAGGAAAACTGAAACTGCTCCAATCGGTTAATAGTGTCTTGAAAAAGACAGCTCACTCATCTACGCCTAATTACTAGAGCCAAGCCAGTCGCCAAGCTGTCTTTTTCAAGACACTAGTAACTGATTGGAGCAGTTTCAATTTTTATTAAAAAAGTGAGGTTATGTCAATTTTGACATTTTTTAGTAAGGCGCATTCACAAACACTATCCACGGCCTACTATGAGGTGAAATTTAAAAAAACACCCACAAGAGTACAGATGTACAATAGTTTGTGTATTAAAATTTCACTGTAATCTAAACGAAATTAACACGGCCGCCAAGCTATTAAAATGTAAACAGTGTGCAGGGTCGGACTAAAATAAGTCTTTGTGACTATGGGTGCAAATCATAATAAGGGTCATAGTGTTTTTATTAAATTTGTGGAGTATAAATATGCAGCTTTTTATTTGTGTATAACGTAGTTATATTTTCAAACTTATAATCCCTCTAACTACATTTCTGAGCATTGGTCGGACGATTTCGAAGAATAATACGTGCAGTACGTCCCTGTTGGGACCAAAGAAATTACCTCAAATGTTGGCACATGGCTCTCTTTGCAGAAGTATAGGCAATGTGCAATCCATATACTATAAAATCTATCCGATTATTCAAAAGACGTATCGTGTGGCAGGAAATTTGAACGGAAGCTTCTGATATATTTGAAATTTCACAAATCTAATGCAGCGAGATTAAAAAATAATCTGTTATTTCAGATCAGAAACGGGCCCCGTACTCCTTCTTAGGGATGAGAGGCAAAAAAGAAAAATTCTCCTCGTTCTACAAGACGAAAGACCAATACGGTGACAAAAGGACGCCCATGGGCTTTATCGGTATGAGGGGGAAGAAGAGTTACGACGTTATAAACGATAGCGAAAAAACAGGTAAATAAGAAGATTTAATAGAATCAAGAACCTAACTTCCGATTAACATTTCCCTCCCCTTTTCAGACTAAGCAAGTTGCCAAAAGTGTTAAAATAGGGACAGTTAACGTCGAGCTAAGCCGCCCTTTGTTCTTTATATTACTCGAAGAGGAAAAACGGCGGCGCGAGTCTTCGTTGTCAAAAGCTTTATAACAGTTTGTTTCTTTCCGGTAATTTCTGTATGTTACATTACTACAAGACGTTCGCTAACAATAATACCTAATAATCGATAATGAGGATGTAAATGTTGAATAAATTAACAGACTGATTTATCCTTATGAAGGCTGGATAAGGATAATTCCTTAAATATAGTAAAGTATGATTAGAATATTGTAAACCCTAATGTTAAATAAAATATTTACCCCGAGCACATTTCATTTTTTCATTCTCCACAAACCAAAATCGAGTAAAGGAGAATGTCAACAAAGCACCAAATAAGTACTGGAAATAAACTATGAATTTCGTTTTAGTTCAGGAGCCCGCGACAGACTTTGTCAGACATTTTATCCCATCTGATTTCAAAGCATATGCTTCATATGGTGTAATGAAGCTGCACTAATAGCGGTGCACAAAATTTTATGAAACTGATATCAATAGAATGGGAGAGTGTTCTCGGGGAGCTGAGGTGTAACGACAGGAACGTTGTTGAAATATCCCCAATTAAAACAACGAGTTGTTCAGATAGTATTTATGTCTTCCCGACGTTTCGTCCGTGATTACGGACATATTCATGGCTAAGTTTACAGGAAATGGTAGCATAACATAATAATTGATCAATGTTTATGTTCAAGTGGTGAAATCAAACATTGATTTGACCACTGTATATCGCTGTTTTGAAGTTTAATGGAGAGCCATTATTAAGAATAGTACAGTATTATATTAACACTAGACCATTACGCTCACATTTTTGGGGGGTTCATACTCTTAATAATGGCCCCTCATTAAACTTGGAAACAGCGATACACAGTGATCAAATCAATGTTTTGTAGAAGGTTATGATATGCTACTTTTTTCTGTAAAAATTAGCCATGAATATTCCGTAATCACGTACGAAACGTGGGCACGACATAAATACTATCTAAACTACTCGTTGTTTTAATTGGGGATATATCAAGAACGTTCCTGTCGTTGATATCAATAGATTTAGACACGTTTGCATAAGGAACTCTCATACAATCCAATGCTTTATAACTGGCTGACTATTTTTTAATTTAGTACAACCTATTTCTTTTTTTTCACTTGCCCAAGAGGCTGCAATAACCCTATCTATCCATGATGCGCAGCTGACCCTCGCGAGTCTTAATTAGAACAATATTAAGAAGCATATTATTTAAAATCAGGTTTTGGTTGTTGAAATCTGTAGCAGGTTCCCAGACTATTACTAATATAAAATTGTAATGTTTATTCTAATTTATTTGCACACGGTCTTAACACTCCTTAATTTATCTGAATTATTTCCTAACTAATCGCACTGTTTTCATTTGCGGCTTCACGTCTAATCTCCCGCTGACCGCAAGCCCGTCATTATATAGTCCTCTATTATGTGTCGAACCTACTAGAGAGAACTCGATACTTCTTTTCCCTAATAATGTTTATTCTAGAAAGGCCCGGAACGTAATAAATCATTATTTCTTTAAATGAATATTCGCCAGTCTATGCAACTGTTTTTATGATTCAATTAGCGAAGCGGCCTCCCTTTGAGGTAAGCCGCCGTCCGATAAGGAGAACGTTTTAGGTTGGTTGTTTACATGTCACGTTACACTGCCCGCGCCTTAGAGACGTTTCGTCCCCGAACGTATCCTTGGTAGGACCATGCAGGAATCGGCAGTTAGCCTCCCCGCTTACAGCGGGACGAGGCGTCAAAATAACAGGGGACCGTCTTCCCGAATTGACATGGTGCAGGCCCAAAGGCCCAAAACAGCAGACTAAAACTTCTACTTCGGTATCCTTCAGCACTACTTCCAGCATATTTCGGACAACCCTCCAGTCCAACTGATCCTGTCCAGCATCTAACTTGGGGATAGCCAGCTTCCTGATGTCAAGCTCCAGCAATCGGTCTCGTAGCCTATGCAATGTTCGCCATACATCCTGATAACATGGTTTATGGAACCCAATCTTCTTTGTAACCAGATAAAAAATGTGACTTTCGTGGTCACGTAGTTCCACATCCTTGCCAATTTCCGGGAGTTGCGCTCTGAGTTGTTCCAAGCCCCCGATCTTCTTGAAAACTGTGGCTATACCTCGTGACATTACTAGGTCGGCGCACACACAATGGGCCAACGAGTGCTAGTTTGCTTACCCGGTAAGCAACGTCGTTAATCCTTTTCTTTACGACATATGGACCTTCCCAATTGGTCTGCAACATAGGGGAAAAACCACGTTTCTTCTGTGGGTTGTACAGCCAAACTTGATCTCCCATTTGGTAGCCACCCTCTAGCGTTGATGTCGGAACGCTATTTGATGCGATCACTGGCGATATTTAGTTGATACCGGACCTGATTGTGAATGTCGTTCATCCTTTTTGCATCCTGGAGACGCAATCTTCCCCCGAAACATCTTCGTCTGGTCTAGCGCCAAAGATTAAGTCACAGGGCAGTTTAAATTCTCGCCCGAACAGGACTTTGGCTGGAGTTTGTCCTGTTGACTCGTGAACGGCCGAGCGGTAGGCCATCAGGAAGAACGGCACGTGTTCGTCCCAGTCTCGTTGATGTGACGATTCCATTTTCGACAAATAGCGGTTGAGGGTGCGATTCATTCGTTCTACCATCCCATCAAACTGAGGGTGAAGGGCCGTGGTTCTTGTTTTTCGTCCTCCAAACTTCCCACAGATCATCTGGAATAGACCGCTCTCGAAGTTTCTTCCGTGATCCGAGTGTAATTTCATGGGTCTCTGCCTCCTGATTAGGGAGACCGTACGCTTCTACCCACTTTGTAAAGTAGTCCATTACGACCAAGATGTATTTATTCCCCTTTTCGGTCTCAGGGAAGGGTCCTGCTATATAAATAGCGATTCTTTCGAAGGGGCTTCCGACGTTATGTTGTTTCATGAGAGCTTTCGGTCGTCTTTGTGGCCCATTACTTGCGAAGCATATAGTACATTTCCTACACCAGTCCTTCACGTCGTCTGGACAATTCATCAAGTAGAATCGTTCCCGTACTTTCTACAGGGTTTTCTTGATCCCTAAATGTCCACCAATCGATTCGTCGTGAAGGTGCCGCAAGACCTCTGGGATTTTACTTTAGGGAATTACCACTTGCCGTCTTTCCTCCGTTCCGTACAGGCTCTCCAGTATATGTTTTAGTAGTCTATCCTCAACAACTAACGGGTCCCACTGTGCCCAATAGCTCTTGAGTTTTGGCGAGCCAGGTGAGACCCTTTGCCATTCTGGACGCTGTCTTCCCTCTTTCCATGCCAGGATTAGTTTCAGAACCGGGTCATTTCCTTGTTATTGTCATAACGAAGATGGTGTCCATTCCTCGGCACCACGGTAGTTGGTTTGACTTTCTCCGATTTTTCCTCGGCTCTATGACAATGAGGACACTCATCAGGGCATGGTCTTCTCGAGAGTGCGTCTGCGTTTCCATGGCTCTGTCCAGGCCGATGTTCTATGACAAAGTCATACTCCTGAAGTCTCTCGATCCAGCAAGCGATCTGTGCTTCGGGATTCTTGAACTGGAGAAGCCATTTAAGGGCAGCATGATCAGTCCGGATCAGAAACTTCCTTCCACAGAAATACTTATGGAAGTGTTCGATGGACTTGACGATGGCCAATAATTCACGCCGTGTGACGCAGTAATTCCTTTCCGGTTTGGAGAGTACCTTGCTGGAGTATCCAAGGACACGTTCTTGTCCCTCCTGACGCTGCGACAGAACACTTCCAATTCCCACATTGCTCGCGTTGGTGTCCAAGATGAACTGTCCTTCCGGCAAAGGGAAACTCAGCACTGGGGTACTGGTCAACTTCTTCTTCAGCTCGACGAAGGCAGACTGGCATTCCTCATCCCAACAGAAGATTCGGCCTTCTTCTGTGAGCCTCGTCAACGGCTTGGCGACGTCGAAAAACATCCGGACATAGTGTCGGCAGTATATAGGGAGTCCCAGATAACTACTAAACTGGTGTTTCTCTGCCGGTATTGGCCACTCCTCCACCGCACTTATCTTGTCCGAAACAACGGCGACTCCCCCTCTGCTCACTACGTGCTCTAAGTAAGAGCTGACATTTCTTAGGGTGCAGTTTTAACCCCGCACCTCGCAGTTTAAGGAAGACGCCCTCTAGGTTTTTCAGATGTCCTTCGAAGATCTTGCGCATCACGATGACATCGTCCAAATTGACTAGGCACGTTTTCCACGTCAAACCATTAACACGCTCTCCATCAGCATCTCGAACGTCGCTGGGGCATTACAAAGTCCGAATGGCATTACTGTAAAGTAGCACAGGCCGTTACTGAAAGTAAAGGCCGTCTTTTCCTTATCGGCAGGGTACATTTCAACTTGCCAGTAGCCGCTTTTTAAATCAAGGGTCGAAAATATCGTGGACCCTGCAAGGGTATCGAGTGTGTCGTCGATACGTAGTAGCGGGTAGCTCAGGTAGCTGTCCATTTTGGTGACACTACCATTTTGGGTAGTCTACCCAGAATCGAGTGATCCCATCCTTTTACTTCACCAGTTCTACCGGCGAGGCCCATGGACTGCTTGACGGCTCGATGACTCCGTCCCGCTCTAGGTCCCTGATGATTTTCTCGGCTTCCTCCCGTTTGTCCAAGGGTAGTCGTCTCGCTGTTTGTCTAATTGGTCGTGTCTCGCCCGTGTCAATTTTATGTGTTACGACCTTAGTCTTTCCCAGCTTCCCATTCTCGGTGGTAAATATGTCGTAGCTGGTACTTATTTATTAATTCGTTGGCCTTTTGTTTATGTGTGGATGAGAGAAACGCACTGGTCTGAGAAAGATTTTGTTTCAAGTCCCGTGGCATGTGTCAAACTTTCATCATCACTAACGCCCCTTGGGATGGCCGAGGCAGCTATACACGTGCCCAGCTTCGTACCCTTCTTGATGGTAACCGGGTACTGATTGATGTTGAGTAGTCGTACAGGCACCTCGCTTGAGAGAGTAACGAGCGCCTTCCCTACCAGTATCCCCCGAGCCAGTCGATTGTCATCGTTCTCTGGTTCGATTACGGCTGGAACTCCCTCTTCCACAACACCCTTCAGACAAGTAGAGGTGATCGTTTCGCTTTGTTCCGGGAGAATCACATCTTCTGCCAGTATTACATCCAGCACAAAATTGTCACGATTGTGTAGCAGGAATTCTTCTTGACCGATCCTCAAAACTCGATGTCAGAAATCCAACTGGAATTCACGACTCCTCATGACGTTCATCCCCAGTATGACGTCTTCTTCAATCTAGGCTATGATGGATGGAAAAAATTTACTCGTCCCAACGTCATGCTAACTGTTGCTTCTCCGTGTATCGCTGCCTTCTCCCCTGTGGCAGTTCTCAATGGCCACCTACTTGGCATAATGTTCCTACGGTCCCTCACAACTTCCGGGCGCACTATCGTCTTCGTTGCTCCCGTGTCGCAAGCATGGCGTGGGATTTCCCGTCGATGGTGCCATCAACGTACGCGCTCCCCAGTTGGTGGTAAAACGAGGCTATACTGGCCCGGGGTTTGCACTGCTACGGGTTGACGTCCCCTTCCTTTTATCGACCCGCATTAGTTTTTCCTGGGCCTTTTCCGGCACCGCTGTCTTGGGCCGCGTCTTCTTTGCTGACAGCACCTCCATGATCTGCTAAACGACCTTCTCCATGAGTTTTTCTGTGTCTACCTCCTCGGTAAGAGCTCGAGCACGACCGTGAATGCAGGAGGCTTCCATTGCTGCCTCATGTTCTAATTCGATGGCGAGCGCATCCATCAACGTCTTCGGTCGAGCTAGTCTCAGGGCCCTCTGCAGTCCCTGGTCCCGCAGCCCGCTTACGAACGTCTGCACTGCAAAGCAGTCCATCATCTGCTACGGTGCCGAGGGATACGCTAGCCTTACTAGTCTGGCTACATCTGCTTCGAACTCTTGCAGGGTCTCGTTCGACCTCTGACGACGATTGGACATCTTAGGTTGATGGACTTGTTCGAGATGTGTTTGGCCGAACCGCATTTCCAGTCGCCTCAGCAGCTCCTCGTAATTTCCGGCTTCCTCGGTGGATTGCGTCTGAAGAACTTGCAGAGCTTCTCTACGCAAGACTACCGTTAGGGAGACAATTTTCTCATGAGGGGACCAAGCGTTAGCCTCCGCTGCTGCCTCAAATTGCTTCCTGTAGCTGGGCCGCAGAATTTTTCCGTCGAAGGTTGGGAGTGTTACTCGATTGATAGAGATCGAGTTCTGTTGAACGGCCGCCTTTACTTCTTGTTTCCCCTCACCGCTACTGATCTGCTCTACTCGTTCTTCCAACTGCTTCACCTTCTGTTCAATCTCATCTTCTTGCCCCTCACCGCTACTGACCTTTTCTAGTCGTTCTTCCAACTGCCTAATCCTCTGTTCAATCTCATTACAATGAGTCTCAATCTGGTCGGTTATTTGAGCAGTAATATCTTCCCTCTGGACGGCGGCGATCTGAGCAGTAATATCTTCCCTCTGGGCGGCGATTTCTCCCCTCTGAGCGGCGATTTGAGCAGGAATATCTTCCCTCTGGGCGGCGATTTCTCCCCTCTGGGAGGCGATTTGAGCAGTAATATCTTCCCTCTGGGCAGCTTCGTTATCTCGTCGTCTTCAAATTCGAAAATTTCCGGGTCCTGGACATTTTCTATCAAAAACGTCGTCAGTCGGTCCTGGAGTACTCTCTTCTTAACTCCCGTTTCAAAATCTCGTTCCTCGAGTTCTTTTCTTAACTCCGCCACTTTTAATTAGTGTAACTTCTTCATGATTCGAACTTCTGAAACCACTGTAACGTTTATTTTAATTTATTTGCACATGATCTTAACACCACTTAATTTATTTAAACTATTTCCTAACTAATTAATTTATATCACACTCATAACTCTTAGTTTATTTATACGCTTTCGCTTGTCCGTTTATCGCACTGACTTCCTTCGCGGCTTCACGTCTAATCTCCCTCTGACCGCAAGCCCGCCATTATATCGTCCTCCATTATGTCTCGAACCTACTAGAGAGAACCTGATCCTTCTTTTCCCTAATAATGTTTATTCTAGAAAGGCCCGGAACGTAATAAATCATTCATTCTTTAAATGAATATTCGCCAGTCTCTGCAACTGTTTTTATGATTCAATTAGCGGAGCGGCCTCCCTTTGAGGTAAGCCGCCGTTCGATAAGGAGAACGTTTTCCGCTGGTTGTTTACATTTCGCGTTACAAAATGTTTAATACTAACTTAAACGATTAAACTCAGTCATTTCGCGTCAGATAGGAATCATAAAGCTTTTAACAAAGTTATTTATTGCATTAATATTTAGCAGTTATTCACATTTAGATGCACCCTGGCTCGGATTGCATATGTAGAAAGTAGGTGTCCCCTTGTATTTGCGCCTCACGTTGTCGATCACATTTTCGACAGAATGGGAATAAACCTGAAATATGTGACAATTAGAACAACGTGTAAAAATTTGGAAGAATCTTGGAAGTAGTCGAATCTTTTCAGTACTACTGCTAAGTAGTAAATATATTTCGTCAATTCCTCTCCGCACTGAAAAGTTTGGTTTCGGAGTATACCTTGAAAACGAAATAAATGCCACTGACGTCACGGAAGCGGCAGCCGAGTCCCGAGTCCACTGGGTGTTGTTATCCCCATGCCACTTTAATACTTTTTGCTATCTCACAGGATAATAAAAGATTATATTAATGAAGCTTTTTTTCGTTTTCACCGTCATGTCAGTAAAAGTAATGAAGGTATTAAAGTATATTTTTCTATGTTAAAATACATAATGTAGCGTTTTAAATAGTGCCGATGACTTTTTACACAAGTTTTACACAAAAAACATGTTTTTGAAAAAATATCTTTGTGTCAGCTATTATGTATAAGTTTTTCGATATAGACTGTAGTACTTCTCTAGCTTACTTATTATTAATAATTCAAAGATAGACTTCAACGAACTCTGGAATTGCATGTGCGGCCTTAAGGCTGCTTTGCAGTATATATCTGAGGGTAGGCTTCGTTGTATACTCTTTGCGTTTTCATATTAAAAATATTTATTAATTTTCACAAATAATAAAAAACAGTCCCATTTATACGTGCTGCATGGAGCGTAAACTATTCGAATCTCACGTGCTCACATATAAAATACCCAGCAAATGGGACCAACACGGCAGTCTAAATCGGAAAACGGTCAAAGCGACCAGCTTGATCAGAGAAATAAATAAATTACAAGTTATTAGTGGTTGCCTAAATAAATAATTAATAGTAAAAACGCAAAAATTCGTAAAAATTCACAATTTGGCCTTTAGTATGAAGCAGTATACCAGGGTGTCCCATAAAAATATGGAATTTGGTGGGATAGTGAATTTCACAGCGCACTTTCACCAAAATGACGAATGCCCCTTTAATTTGTTTTGTGTTTTATTCATCTCATTGAGATTACTTACGAGCTTTGATTACATCAATTTTAAGACAACTCTTATTACCGTAAACCACCTGTAAGACAACGCCGTTTTACCGACGTCGGTTCAATTATCTCGTTTTCTTGGTATAGAATATACTATAGACGTTTGAAACCTTACCAAAGAGACGGTGCATCCTCCGAATCCCCCGCCGGTCATCCGACTACCCAGTACGCCGTCCACTTCCAAAGCGAAGGCAACTAGATCGTCCAATTCTGTGCAGGAGACGTCATAGTCTTGCTTGAGGGAATTGTGACTCTCAGTCATGAGCTGCCCGAACTTTTTGTAGTTCATTTCCTTCAGCGCGTCGGCTGCTTGGAGCGTCCTCGAGATCTCGGTGATTACATGTCTTGCCCTCTTCACTATCTCCGGGTCGGTGTTGATGGAAGTCAGATCTACGATAAACACTAGATCAGCTTTTGCATGGAAAATATTGAAATCTTTATAGTTTCGATTTAAAATTTTTATCTGCTCCATCTTTGAGAGTAATTGGTTTAGTAAAGCAAGCCTTTTGGATTGGATTTTCGACTATAAATAGTTAATGTTCCGTAAGTGTTTGTGTTCAGAGTTTTGACTGAATTTTTGACAATCAATGGTTTTTGAAAGTAAATTTCACGTGTTCAGTCCAATGTTGAGATTGAATTTTGGACAGTAAATAGTTATTTAGGGCAGTTTTCACCCTATAAGTAAATTGTGAAATGTTAAAACAGAAATATCTTGGCAAAAGGATTTTTAAAGTAATTTTTACCTCTTCAGTTGCGAGTTTTGGTTGCAGTTTGAAAAATACATGGCTTCTTTATGTAATTCTTACCCTTTCCTTTGAGAAAGTTGAGATTAGATTTTGAACAATAAGTGGGTTTTTAAAGCAATTTTTGCTCCCTCAGTAGAGTTTTGTCTGAATTTGGACAGCTATTGTATTTTAAACCAATTTTCAACATTTTAGTTCAGAGATCAGATTGGATCTTACCCAGAAAATATATATCTATATATATATATATATATATATATATATAATATATGAATAATAAAAATTACTAAAAAATAATATATATATATATATATATATATATATATGTGTGTGTGTGTGTGTGTGTGTGTGTATGTATGTATATTTTAGTAATTTTCATTATTCGGATTGGATTCCAATTTTGCAATGAACGGTATTTTTGTTTTTCATATGAGTTTTTCATTTATCATATATAATACTCCTATATAAATATTGCAATTAAGTCGAATTTTCGAATTTGGGTTATAAATATTTCTAGATGTTACAATGTTCTAGATGATACACCAGGACATCCTGATAAAATTTTCATTAAAATTGGCCGGGCTAAAAGGGGTAGTTTACAATTGTTATTTATCGGTTCTTAGAAATGGTCTTAAAATTTTCTATGGAATTTTTAACTTTTAATATTTTTTCCACTCTCTAATAAATGTAATAAAGATTAAAACATAGTTGTCTAAATTTTCTTCTCTTAATGGTACCTTACACATTTCCCTATTCGGTTTTTGAAAATTTTCTCAAAATACACTTCAATATTTGTTTCTAAACTTTGAGTACTTGTTTTACTATTGAATATACTACTATGCATAACAAAATTTAACATTTTTCGATATACCTTCTCTAAAGGGCACTTTTCACTATTCATTTTTCTGTTTTTACAAAAGTCTCAAAACCCATTCCAATACTGTTTTTATACTTTGAATATTTATTCGACTAAAGAAAGTGTATCATAACGTTTAATAATATTTTTGGATAATTGTTTCTGAATCGTTTCTCTACTATTGTCGTTTTTCAGTTTTTCAAAATTTCCTGGAAATCCTTCTGAATAATTCTTTTCAATATTTGAATATTTATTTCACTGTCGAATATGTGTAAAAAATATGAGAGTAGTCCGATGGACATATCGCAGTTTTTTCAACTTTTCATGATTACACTTTAAAATCTTACAATCGATGTCGTCCAGAGTCGCGTCCCTCAAGCTGACTTTTTTCAGTAACAAAGCTGCCTCTTGACACTGTTTCCTCCTTGTCGGATATTCACTCCCAGTTAGTTCGTGTTTTACATTTGAATTAATTATAAGGACGACGACGTTCGGATCGGAGAGTGGTATGAGCTGCGAAGTAAGATTCCTGCAAATTAACGCATACAACTTATCTACATAAGTTATAAGACAAGAAGTAGGAAATTGAAGAACGTTGCTTTTTCACATCTGGTAGATGTGAAAACATTTGAACTATATCGGAATACAATGTGTAATAATGAGAAAGTCGCGAGAACTTTTTAAACGAGACATGTTTTTTGTGAATTACATTGTTCTATTTGATGTTGTTATATATATATATATATATATATATATATATATATAGTTAGTGTAGTGGGAGACGCACTCAGAGAGAAGAGCGTAGAGTAGAATGGAACAAATCGCCATGGAGAGGGGGCAGGCGACGTGCCAGGCACGGCGTCATCCCGCACCGCTGGACGTTACAAGATATCTCGCGTATGAGAAAGATAGTCATAAACTTAAAATATAAAAAAATAGTTGCAAAATCGCAATGGCGTTCATCAAACATGATCGACACACTCCCCCCTTCGCAGAAACCCTCATTTCCTCCGCTATATCCTTCCTTATATCGCCATAGATCACAATACCACAAATTACGCCTTTTCTACAAAAAAAATTCTGTCTATTTCTGCACATTACGATTTTTTTGACGAAGACATAGTGCTGGTCTTACCTACGTCAACTTCATGCCGCTGCAACTAACCTCAAGACCCTTGGGCAGAAGGTAGCCGCAGTGGAGGGCCGATCATAGGCCGCCATTTCATAGACGAGCATCATTGTTATGATCACATCAGATTAAGATATTTAAACGTAGAAAACTTTTTAAACAGTTTTTTAAAAGAAAATTCCTGTAGTCGTCGGTAACATGTATTGTAAACGATTGTAACTATTGTAAACTATAAGTTTGCACTGTGGAGGGGCAGCTGGAGACGTGCCACGGACATTTCGTCGTCCCGCAACGCTCGAATTTATTAGTAAGCCCGCCATTAGATGTTTCCACATCAATAAAAGTACATTTGTTGAGAACACAGTTACTTACCTACAATCAATTAGAAGCGCATGGTCCTTCTCTCCCATGAACGATATGAACTGATCCATTATTCCACAGGGCATGCCGGCGTAAGAATGTTCGGCTTCCTGACATGCCAATGCTTTTTTGGTTAAACTGGAAACCAAATTCTAATTAGTTTAAAAAAATTAATTTACATAAGTTTGATTATAAATTCAATGATGTAAAATAGCTACGAAAATCGGTACAGTTAGATGTTGGTATAGAGGTAAATTTACATAAAATTGAAAGAAAAATGAAATGTACTTAGTTACGCTAATGTTTGTCAAGTTGAAATGAGTAAGTCATGTTAAGTCATGTAAATTTTGATTGTTGCCGTAATTATTTAAAACGATATATTCTGCAACTTTATTGTGAAAATGATTAAAAGTGGTTTGAGTTTTTTTTAAGTACAGCAATAAAGGTGAGTACCATGCAATTCAATATGTCATGGTGATAACACAAGTAAACTTAAATTTTAAAAAATCTCTTCTCCATTGTGCATTAAACAGACAGAAATAAGTCGCCAAAAACTGACTTTTTTCCAATTTTATGAAGACCTAGTTACTACAAATTTTCTTTATAGATAATAAACCACCTTACACCACCTAAAATAAATTAATTTTTGGAAGAGATTACCAAAATTAAAATCAAATTGTAAGTACTACTTTAAGAAAAACTGCTGGATCTTCTACTTCTAATTGGTATGCTTAATCTTATAAATAAAAAAAAATTTATGACAATATAAAGTATTACTGTTATTATCAATATTATAAATTAATAGTATGGTTCCTTCATAATAAAAATATTAAGTTGCAATAATATTTTTGGTTTTTGGTGACTAACAGATTCGCAACTAACATCCAGACAAAATCACTAGTACGGATGTGACATTTTCAGGAGTTGTTGTAGGAGTCAAGGGGTTGTAACGTTGTTTTGTAATACTTGTTTTAATCTCGTTCCAGAATGTACGAGAATGGACTAGAAAGGTCCGATCGAATGTGAGACTTTAAGGCAAGTTCGTTTTTCCAAAACTACCCTTGGTAATTTTTGGGAAAGACCTCAGTACACGAATGGATGCATCTCGAATTACCGTAACAATTAAATCTTACGTGCTCACTAAGTAGGGAATTTACAAAATTTTAGTCCTAAAAGGTTGAAATTTGTATTTTGGTATTACATCTACAGACAGTAAATATCTACTGATTTATCTACATCTACAATTATTATATAATGCTCATGATTATTTCATTATGTTACGAAATATACAACCAATGCTTGGTATGATTAATAAAGACGTTCAGAAATTGGAAGGAGAGTTTCTGATGAATTTATAGTTAATCGTTACCACAACGATCGGAAGTTTTTCAATAAATCAAGAAACTCATTAATACATTGAACAGGCATTGGAAATAATGTCAGCTTCTCCAACTGATGAATAGTTACCTGATTACCAGGAACTATTAAACAGTATTGACTCTGGCATTGGGACATTGCTTTTATTAGATGCGCTTGATGGTACTGGAAGGACTATGTCATTAATTTGTTTCTGATCAAGGAAAGAACAATAAGGCATTAATTGCTGCAAGATTTGACATAGAGTGAGCGTTTGTACCTTAATTAATCGGAGAATCACATTTGTTACATACCAAAGTTATCAAAAAAATACCAAGCTATTTGGCTAAAGTTTTACATTGATGTAAACCACTTTAAAACAAAGTTCTTTTCCTTTTTTCAATTTTTCTCAATAAGAAGATTTGCCATTTTTACCAATAAAAATATTTCTTTTTATCTGCATGTTCGAATAATCAACGTTGTTTATTTATATATGTATGTACATCTAATATATTTTTAGGGATATTTATTCAAAATACATAATTATTGTAAGTATCTGACATTTTGATTTTAGCTAATTTATATTGTAATGGCGTATTTCTGGCCCTTTAGTTATAATGAAGTAATTTGTAGGTAACATCCTACTGAATTATAAAAATAGTTGTTGAGAGGTATGTAAATATTATAGAAAACCAAAGTGACCATCTAAAAACCATCTAAGCAGAGACTTAGTCGAATATCTCAAAAATGAAGTTGAACCAGAAAATGAGTGTGTACATGTGTAATATGAGAGAGCAGTAATGCTGTTAAACATATATTAACGATAATTAAATGTTAATATCCTTAGTTCTTTCATGAAAGTAGTTCAATAACTGGAAATATTTCTCTATTTCCAACATTAACAAGAATCATATTTGGACACACGAGAATAATTTTTTACTTACGTAACGTCTTTTGTGTCTGTCAGTACGTCCAGAAACACGTAAGTCGCAACTTCCAAAGAAGCACTACTCGAAAGTCCACCACCGAGAGGAACAGTGCTGTGTATTACTGCGTTAAAAGCAGGTGGAGTAATACCGATATGTTTTGCTATTACACCTGAAATTTATAAAAATAACATTATCCTTATTTACCATTACTACCATTACTTACCAACTCTAAGAGAAATTCATGGTTTACGATTTTAACATAGGTAAATATATATGTGGTACGTTTTATTAGCTTGTGAGATTAAGTAACGTCTCTTACGATGTATTATGCATGACAGCCTATTTAACAGGGAGAGGCTTTAAAGGGCTTTTGTTAAGGTAATTCAATTATTAATTATGACTGTACACCGTCAAAGTTTGTTATGAGCTACAGTGAAAATTTATAAATGAAAAGAAAATTGACGGCATATTTCACGTCTTTTCATCTATCCGCTATTACCAATTATATACCCTTAAACTTTATTCTAAAATTATAAGAGCAATGAAGAGGAGAAACTTATAGTAAATTTTCTCTAATTTTTCGAAATAAATAGCGAAGCTGAATTTCTGAATTATGAATTTTTGAATGCACGGGGTATTTTCTAACTAAAGTATTATAATGGGAGAATGTTCTCGGGGAGATGAGATGAAATCAAAAATGTTCTCGATGATCCCCAAATAATAACAATAACTAATCGTTCACAATGCCGACGTTTTGTCCTAAAATCTAAACTTCCTTTCTTCTCAACCCACGAGATACAAGAGAGCTGCCATAATTAACTTGGTCGACAGGGCATTTCTACTCCCACGAATCTTTCAGAGCACAAAACATTAAATTCATAATAGAAACTTTTGTTAAGAACATGTATCCCATACAGTTTATATTACACAACATACATAAGAGAATAGATCACTTAACAAACAATCTTAATAATAATATCCCAACTTCTTCACAGGACACAACACAAATAACAAAAGATAATTTTTTTATAAGACTCCCGTATCATAACAACATAGAAAATTTCACTTTCAAAACCCTGAATGCCCTAAACATATATCCAGTATTCATTATATTCCTTCAATAATCTCATTTTCTCCAAAATTAAAGACCCAACACCTATAAAAGAACAGAGTTGCGTAGTATATCAGGTCACATGTTCTGATTGTAAACCTCCTAAGGTGTATATTGGAGAAACACAACAATATATAAAAAAGAGATTACAACAACATCAATTGAATATCACTAAAAATAATTTATCACATTCCAGTTTAGTGGAACATGCAATAGAGAACAATCACAATTTCGATTTTGAAAATATTTCGATATTAGAACGTGAATCAATTTGGTTTGAAAGATTATTCAAAGAGGCAGTACATATTAAAACATCAGATAACACTGTAAATAGACAACAATATTTTCAAAATTTTGCTCAAGCATATTACAAATTATTCAAATAAATTCAACATATAGTCCAGTAAATGAAGGAAAAAACCTAGGTTAAATTCTGCAAAGGAATAAAACTGGGGGCAATTGTAGGTCTCAACTGGGTCTTTCGAAATACGGAAAGTTGTAGATTCTCCGGTTCCCGGAACATGGTAAAAATTGGTCCTCAAGTTCCAAAAATCCGTTTTCAGCCAATATCTCCGAGAATATGGCATTTAGAGAATTTTTGTTTAGATACAAAAGGAAGATCAGTTCATTAGCTACAAAAATGGCCCTTATGACTTTTTCAGAAAACTCGACAGTTTTCGAGATAATGGCTCCGAAACAGCCGATAACAGCCCTTTACTTGTTGCTCTTGCTCTGAATCGAGGAGAGCAAATTCGAGAAATGGAGACAAAAGCGGGCGGACAAATTGTCCAATAACTCGAGTAAAAATGGATATTTTTTGATGATTCAAAATTCACGTGAAAGAGAAAACCCATAGCTATGGTATCCTGGGTCTCGGGCGTCATTTTTATTTTTCTTGAATATTGTAAACCCAGGCTAATTTTTTTCTTATTCGATGTTTCTCGATTTTTAGAAAATTTATCCAGATTTTAATGAATAATAGTAATTTAGTCGGGTCTTTCTTGATAATGGGTCTCCAAAACCTATCGAATGAGCCCATAAAGGTTGTTTCATTTTCTTTCTTTTGCATCCCGATAAAAAGTAACTTTGAATATGATGATTTTTTGACATTTGTGGCATCAATCGGGTATTAAAAAATTATGAATCATCGTATCGGTTCGCAATGCATATCACTGGAATGCTTGAAATGCCCCCTTTCCAATGGTTTCTTCGTTTTTGTGCCAACTTCAACATTCTCGCCAAACAACTTTCAAAACTCCGTAAATGTCAAAAAATCAACATATTCAAAGTTACTTTTTATTGAGATGCAAAAGAAAGAAAATGAAACAACCCTTATGGGCTCCTTCGATAGGTTTTGGAGACCCATTATCAAGAAAGACCTGACTAAACTACTATTATTTATTAAAAATATGGTGAATTTTCTAAAAGTCTAGAAATATGGAAAAAGAAAAAAATTAGCCTGGGTTTCCAACATTCAAGAAAAATAAAAATGACGCCCGAGACCCAGGATACCATAGCTATGGGTTTTCTCTTTCACGTGAATTTTAAATCATCAAAAAATATCCATTTTTACTCGAGTTATTGGACAATTTGTCCGCCCGCTTTTGTCTCCATTTCTCGAATTTGCTCTCCTCGATTCAGAGCAAGAGCAACAAGTAAAGGGCTGTTATCGGCTGTTTCGGAGCCATTATCTCGAAAACTGTCGAGTTTTCTGAAAAAGTCATAAGGACCATTTTTGTAGCTAATGAACTGATCTTCCTTTTGTATTTAAACAAAAATTCTCTAAATGCCATATTCTCGGAGATATTGGCTGAAAACGGATTTTTGGAACTTGAGGACCAATTTTTACCATGTTCCGGGACCCGGAGAATCTACAACTTTCCGTATTTCGAAAGACCCAGTTGAGACCTACAATTGCCCCCAGTTTCATCCTTTTGCAGAATTTATCCCAGGTTTGGGTGTTTATCGGCTTTCATTTACTGGACTAATATGAAAACTATCACATTTTCAACACAAATATACAGATTCTATCCTCATCTTTCATTTTTTGACGCTAGATTAGCACTCGCGATTTGAAGGTTTCTATTATTATTTGTAATGGCCTTCTAATAAAATGTTTTAAAAAACAATCGATATACAAAGTCAAACATGTCATGTTTTATCTTATGACATGTAGGTAAGTGATATTTTTTAGTTATATAAGAAATAAGAAATACTTAACATATTTTTAGAGCCATGAATATGTTCAGGATTCTGGACGAAACGTCGGCATTGTGAACGATTAGTTATTGTTATTATTTGGGGATCATCGAGAACATTTTTGATTTAAAGTATAGCATAAGAACCCAAAGGGTTTTTTGAATCTACAGGGCCTGCCATTTACGTACTAAGTAATATCACACTCGACAAGCAGCTCACTTTTCTTACCTTTAACGTACATGGCCCATTTCGGCCCTCCTGGGTTGAATGCTCGAATGAGAGCGTTCTCGTTGGGCATCTCGAATGAAGTTTTCTGATGGGAATCTGCTGTCTCGCTTAAAGTGTAAATAGTCGTGTTCTCTCCGTCGATCCTCTTACCGACCATGACAGTTACCAAAGGGAGAGCCTTTAAACAAATTCATAGGCAAATGATAAATAATGAAAGACTAAAATTGTGTATATATTTTCCAGTTTTTTTTCTCATGTTTAAGATAATACTTTTATCTTTTGAATACGTTCCTTTTACTTCACAAGATATTATTGGAGTATATTTCAATGCTGTCATGTCTCTAACGTCATTAACGACAATGCACGGCTCCCAAGTTAACTAACAAAAACACGCCGATAATATTTTAATTCTGGCAGTTTTTTGAGTTGTGGACGTTGTTGCATGACAAACTTTCTACTTTTATGGAGCGAGTCGAAACATCGGAAGAAGAATTAAAAAAACGTATTTGTAAAAATTTTAACAATCTTTCTACTTATGATTTTGGGGTCTAGGACGTTTGGCCGCCGCCGTTTGGCCGTCGCCGTTTGGCCGTCGCCGTTTGGACGTAGGGACGTTTGGACGTAGGGACATTTGGACGTAGGGACGTTTGGCCGTCAGGACGTTTGGACGTCGGGACACTTGGCCGTGGCAAATTTGGTCGTGTATTGCAAACACCTTAAACACTATGTTGAGGGGTAATGTTAAGGGTAATACTTTTTCGTGGATTCTGTTTATAATTTAATGGCAATTATTATATGTTGCAGTTTGTAAGACAGGGTAATTAATATATGAATAAAAATACAGTGAAGTACCTACCAATACCTATTTAACGTAGGTTTGCAAATTTTACCAGTGGATAATAAAATTGATAAATTAATGAATAAAATAAATTACATGAATGTATTTCATTAATAAATGAACATAAAATAAATAAATCCGAAATAAATAGGTACTCACCAAACTAATAAATATTATTATTAGGGTTAGAATTTCATGTTAAAACCTTTCTCATTATTACACATAGTATATATTTTTTCGATAGACATAATATGTATGTATTAAAAATACATAATGAGCAGAAAAATGAAGGTTTCTATATATAATAAATCGTAAATGATATCACAGTATAAATGAGATATAGGCAAACTAGAAAAATGATTCTCAAAATGTCAATTACGATAATTATGAATAATTGTAATTTCTAATATTTTCGTTGTTTCTTCTCTTGATTTCCAGTAAGCAAAATACATCACCCCAAAAATAAAACATGTATAAAAATGCATAAATGATAAAATTGAATTAAATAACTATTACATACTTTTTGGGGAAAATGTACCATTTTTATATTCATATTTGTGGGTTAAATAATGTAGGTAAAACCAATTATATTGTGATATATAATAATTGTCATTTAATTATATAAACAGAATCCACGAAAAAGTATTACCCTTACCATTACCCCTCAACATAGTGTTTAAGGTGTTTGCAATACACGACCAAATTTGCCACGGCCAAATGTCCCGACGTCCAAACGTCCTGACGGCCAAACGTCCCTACGTCCAAACGGCGACGGCCAAACGGCGACAGCGAAACGGCGGCGGCCAAACGTCCCATCCCGATGATTTTGTTGTGATTTTGTATTTCTTATCAATTTTGACGGTCAGCTGTACTTAGAAGAACAGAATTTAAGCTGTCGTTCTGGTGATTTAATGCACATAGGGGCCTCAAATTTTCACTGAGTTGGTCATTTCTACAATATTCTCGCTAGTAACTATTTTGACGACACCTTTCAGGACAGATTTTTGAAATGCTTAACAGCGTTTGAGACTAGTTTGAGTAAATGTGTAGAAATTATTAGGTACCTGATAAATTCTTACAGATTCAATATAGAAAAGAATAAAGAATATATTAAAAGGTAATGAAAGGTATGAGATTATGAGATAAATTTTTGCAAAAAAAGAGATTTCGGCATTTCTGTACGTTTTAAGATCGCCTGAATTCGAACATGTTTTTGGAAACATGTCTCTGTGTGTGTTTGTATATATATATATATATATATATATATATATATATATATATATATATGTATGTGTGTGAATATGTACTCAACGTTTTCTCAGAAACTATAAATAGTGGAAAGTTGAAATTTTGTATATAGGTTGGGTCCATTATAAACTCGTGATCACATAAATGTTATTATTATCTGGCAAAGAGCACCTTAACCCAGTAAGCACAGTACGTCCCATGTACGTACATAATTGGTCGTTTTTACGCCAGTACGTACAAGACATTAAAGGTACGTCTTTAGTACGTACAAAGACTGGCATCAAATGTACGTATTTTTTGGTATGCATTATGTACGTACATAGTACATAAAAAAAGTACGTACTATAGACGTTAGTACATGTACGTACTAAAGACGTACATTTTAGGTCCTTTTTGCTACAGTACATACGGGAAGTAAAAGTTACGTCTTCAGTACGTACGGGGACTGGTGTCGAATGTACGTATTTTTCAGTACGTATTACGTATGTACATAGTACATAAAAAAAGTACGTACTATAGATGTTAGTACTACATGTACGTACTAAAGACGTACATTATAGATCCTTTTTATTACAGTACGTACGGGAAGTAAAAGGTACGTCTTCAGTACGTACGGGGACTGGCGTCAAATGTACGTATTTTTCAGTACGTATTACGTACGTACATAGTACACAATTAAAATACGTACGGTAGAGGTTAATTTTTGTACGTACTAAAGACGTACATTGTAGGTCCTTTTTTACAACAGTACGTACGGGAAGTAAAAAGTACGTCTTCAATATGTACGGGGACTGGCGTCAAATGTACGTATTTTTCAGTACGTACATAGTACACAATAAAAATACGTATGGTAAATGTTAGTATTTGTACGTACTAAAGACGTACATTGTAGGTCTTTAGTGCGTATGGGAAGTAAAGTGGTATTCGAACTACTCGAGATTCCCGAAAACAGCTGTGGGATTGAGTCATTGAGTGATTAAACAAAAGGCCGTCCAACAGCATCAAGTTTAACAAGCAGTTAAACTTTAACGCTTTAAACAATTGAAGTTAAACAAAAACAATTAAAGGTGGGGGTCGAGGGTGTAAACGATATTTGCGTTTATTTCATGTTCATTTTATTTTCGAATATCAAACCGAGAGTTTCGTCTTAATTATTGTTGGCAGTCTATTTTGTTGTGTAAGAAGATACGTACATGGTAAGCCGTAACAGTAGTTTTTTAGATTTTTAGTACTTCGGATACAAGAGATATATTCATTATTTGTAAAAGTGTAACGGACATGTCATAAACCAAGGCACTTGTTGGAATTTTGACTATTTAAAATATTTCCAGATGTGTTAATGGCATCCCGTTGAGACCTTCGGCTAAAAGACAAGTGTATTGATCTACCCTTAGCAGGTACCTACCCCGAAAAAATCCCTAAAGCAAATTTTTGTTCTGAAAGGAGATTCTTTTTCGAACCATCGTCGAGACAAGATCTACCTAACCATTTTTGTTCATATTTTCCCATTTTTTACTATTTTTTTAACTTGAACACTTCATTAATAAAAATTCGAGGTGTGAAGTGTGCTTGTATACCCTAAATAAAATTAAGGCGTTAATCACGCATACGTCCAGTACATCGTTTTTGGTGTTATTCGTTTGTGCAATTGAGGCTTAATAAGGTAAGTACCGTTAGTGTAAGAAAAGTATTAGGTAAATCATCACAATATGTCTGATCATAATAAACGTCCGAAATTAAGCAAACATTACAAAAATACATCAAAACAGCTTCAGATGTTAACTAAATAAGCAGTCAAGTGAAAAAAACTGTTAAAAATTATTGTAACCTACCGACATTTTGTGATGATCAGCAAAGATCCTGCTTTAAAAATTCCTGAAAATGTACATTTAAATATTAGCTCTTCAGTGACCGTTTATACTACACATACAGACATCGTTATTGATCACGAAAATGACATTAATTTCATTAAAAATTTTACTAATATAACACAATCTAAAACTCTATTTGATAATCAAGAGTATATGGATTATAATGAATCTGTTCAAGGAAAATTTTCAGAAACTCCCTCAAATATTCCTTCACAATTATCCGAATGGTGTGTTAAGCATAATATCACTCATGCAGCAGGTAATAATCTTTTAAAAATTTTAAAACCGATTTGTCCACATTTTATTTTAATTATTTATTTCAAAAATTTCATACGTCTAAAGAGTGTGCTTTTTTCAGCTAAAATTCAGTGCCAATGTTATTCCTGTCCCCATCGTGGTATGTTTCAGATCTACACAAAATATTTTACATGGAATTAGGTTTACCACATTTGATTAATGTTTAATGTTTAATACCAATTTCTTTTAAGAATTATTATTTATTTCAATAACGTCAAAATTTTTAAAACTATTTTTGGCTTTAATTAACCATATCTGTTCTCCCGTTTGGATGTTACATCAATTGGTGTAACACCATTTATACTAGATAGAAAGTACCCTGATTTCATTTTTTTCTGTTTCAGGTGTTTCCGTAAAATCTGGCAAGTGCAATGACAAGAAAGAAGCCGAAGTAGAAATGAGCAGGTGTCTAAGAAGAGCACCAGATCGCCTAAAATATAAAACTGTGATGAAATCCAAAAGCCCCGCATAGGCATTTTATCCGTTTTTTTTAGCATATTTATATTTTTTTTGTATTGTGCAAAATTTGTATTACTTACAAATCGTAATAAATCGTACGCCTATAATTGGGATTCCATTATTTCGCTTCTAATAATAATATTTCTGTTAAATGCTGTACATCGTTTGGATCTATAATAAGAAGCGAATTCAATGGCCAGAACGACTCCTGTCGTTCAACCGAATAAATCAACATGTTAACTTCCTATTCTCTAGATTGACTTTTATAATACTGTAATGCGAGAAGTAAACAAAGCGACACATGTTTACTCCTTCAAAAGAATAACTACGACGCGTACAAGACAGCTGCATGAGTTTTCCCGGAATGTTGTTTACGAAAAGTAATTTGTGACGTTCTGGGCGTTTACTGCGTAGGCGTTGTTAAAGAAACAATCGTAGCTTCTGGAACGTTCTCGATCAGGGTTGGGGGTGTATATATAACGGGGCTTGTGATCGAGGGAGTTAGTTAGAAGTAGAGAAGCAGAAGTGAACGCGACATACGATCCGAAAGCGGAGCAGTACAAATAAATTATGTAGTGTCTAGTCTAGTGTACAAGTAGTTTAGTGTGTTAAATAAATTAGTGTTCAATTAATGTAAATAAATTATAAAATAAACGTTACATTGGTGTCAGAAGAGCGGATCATGAAGAAGTTACGCGAACTAAAAGTGGCCGAGTTAAAAAAAGAACTCGAGGAACGGGAATTGGAAACAGGAGGGAGGAAGACCGAACTCCAGGACCGACTCTCGGCATTTTTGAAAGAAAATGGCCAGGACCCGGAAGTTTTCGAGTTCGAAGACGATGACATCACGAAGCAAATCGCCGCCCAGAGGGAAGAAATCGCCGCCCAGAGGGAAGACATCACTGCTCAAATCGCTGCCCAGAGGGAAGAAATCGCCGCCCAGAGGCAAGAAAGCGCCGCCCAGAGGGAAGACATCACTGCTCAAATTGCCGCCCAGAGGGAAGACATCACTGCTCAAATCGCTGCCCAGAGGGAAGAAATCGCCGATCAGAGGGAAGACATCACTGCTCAAATCGCTGCCCAGAGGGAAGACATCACTGCTCAAATCGCTGCCCAGAGGGAAGAAATCGCCGCCCAGAGGGAAGATATTACTGCTCAAATCGCCGCCCAGAGGGAAGATATTACTGCGCAGATAACCGACCAGATTGAAGCTCAGCGTAAGGAGATTGAAGAGAAGATCAAGCAGTTGGAAGAACGACTAGAACAAGTCAGTAGCGGCGAGGGGAAAGAAGACGAAATTAAACCGAAGACGAAGCAGTTGGAAGAACGACTAAGGCGAGTCAGTAGCGGCGAGACGAAGGAAGAAATAAAGGCGGTCGTTCAACAGAACTCGATATGCACCAATCGAGTGACGCCCCCAACGTTCGACGAAAAAATTCCGTGGGCCAGTTACAAGAAGCAGTTTGAGGCGGCAGCGGAGGCTAATGCTTGGTCCCCTCACGAGAAAGCTGTTTCCCTAACGGTAGCCTTACGTGGAGAGGCGTTGGAAGTTCTTCAGACGCTATCCACCGAGGAAGCCGGGAATTACAATGAGCTGCTGAGGCGACTGGAAATGCGGTTCGGCCAGACACATCTGGAGCAAGTCCATCAATCCCAGATGTCCAATCGCCGTCAGAGAACGAACGAGACCCTGCAGGAGTTCGAAGCGGACGTAACCAGACTAGTGAGGTTGGCGTATCCTACGGCACCGGAACAGATGATGGAGTGCCTTGCAGTGCAGACGTTCGTGAGCGGGTTGCGGGACCAGGAACTGCAGATGGCCCTGAGGCTAGCTCGACCGAAAACAGTAATGAACGCGCTCGCCATCGCACTAGAACATGAGGCAGCAATGGAAGCCTCCCGCATTCACGGTTGTGCTCGAGCTGTTACCGAGGAGGTAGGCACAGAAAAACTCGTGGAGTTGCTGTCAGCACAGAAGACGCGGCCCAAAACAGCGGTGCCGGCAAAGGCCCCGGAAAAACTAATGCGAGTCGATAAAAGGGAGGGGACGTCGACCCGTGGCAATAGGAACCCCCGGACCAGTATAGCCTCGTTTTCCCACCAATTGGGGAGCGCGTACGTCGATGGCACTATCGACGGGAGATCCCACGCCATGCTTGTGGACACGGGAGCTACGAAGACGATCGTACGCTCGGAAGTTGTGAGGGACCGTAGGAAGATTAGGCCAAGTAGGTGGCAATTAAGAACTGCCACTGGGGAGAAGGCAGTAATACACGGTGAAGCGACGGTTAGCATGACGTTGGAACGAGTAAAGTTTGACCATCCTGTTCTCATAGCCGAAATTGAGGAAGACGTCATACTGGGAATGGACGTCATGAGGAATCATGGATTCCAGTTGGATTTCGGACACCGAGTGTTGAGGATCGGTCAAGAAGAATTACTGCTACACAATCGTGACAACTTTGTGTTAGACTTAATAATGGCAGAAGATGTGATTCTCCCAGAACGAAGCGAAACGATCACCTCTACCTGTCTGAGGGGTGTTGTGGAAGAGGGAATTCCAGCCGTGATCGAACCAGAAAACGATGACAATCGACTGGCTCGGGGGGTACTGGTTGGAAAGGCGCTCGTTACTCTCTCAAGTGAAGTGCCTGTGCGACTACTCAACATCAATCAGTACCCGGTTACCATCAAGAAGGGTACGAAGCTGGGCACATGTATAGCCGCTTCGGCCATCGTCAGGGGCGTTAGTGAGGAAGAAAGGTCCAGTCACACTCCGCAGGACTTGAAACGAATTCTTTCCCAGACCAGTGCGTTTCTCTCGCCCATACAGAAACAGAAGGCCAATGAATTAATAAATAAGTACCAGGACATATTTACCACCGAGAATGGAAAGCTGGGAAAGACCAAGGTCGTGACACATAAAATTGACACGGGCGAGACACGACCGATTCGACAAACAGCAAGACGACTACCCTTGGCCAAACGGGAGGAAGCCGAGAAAATCATCAAGGACCTAGAGCGGTACGGGGTCATCGAGCCGTCAAGCAGTCCATGGGCCTCGCCGGTAGTACTGGTGAAGAAAAAGGATGGGACTACTCGATTCTGTGTAGACTACCGGCAGGTGAACAGTGTCACCAAAAAGGACAGCTACCCGCTACCACGTATCGACGACACACTCGATACCCTTGCTGGATCCACGATATTTTCGACCTTGGATTTAAAAAGCGGCTATTGGCAAGTCGAAATGGACCCTGCCGATAAGGAAAAGACGGCATTTACCTTCGGTAACGGCCTGTGGCATTTTACAGTCATGCCATTCAGACTTTGTAATGCCCCAGCGACGTTTGAGAGGCTGATGGAGAGCGTGCTAATGGGTCTGACGTGGAAAACGTGCCTAGTCTATTTGGACGATGTCATCGTGATGGGCAAGACCTTCGAAGGACATCTGAAAAACTTAAAGGACGTCTTCCAGAGACTGCAAGGTGCGGGACTGAAACTGAACCCTAAGAAATGTCAGCTCTTCAGAAAGAAGGTCTCATACTTAGGGCACGTAGTGAGCAGAGAGGGCGTCGCCGTTGATCCGGACAAGACAAGTACGGTGAAGGAGTGGCCAATACCGGTAGATAAACACCAGTTGAGGAGTTTTCTGGGCCTCTGCACGTACTACCGACGATATGTCCGGATGTTCTCCGACGTCGCTAAGCCGTTGACAAGGCTCACGGAAGAAGGACGAAACTTCTGTTGGGATGAGGAATGCCAGTCTGCCTTCGACGAGCTGAAGAGGAAGTTGACCAGTGCCCCAGTGTTGAGTTTTCCTCTGCCAGAAGGACAGTTCATCCTGGACACCGACGCGAGCAATGTGGGAATTGGAAGTGTTCTATCGCAGCGTCAGGAGGGACAAGAACGTGTCCTTGGATACTTCAGCAAGGTACTCTCCAAACCAGAAAGGAATTACTGCGTCACCCGGCGTGAATTATTGGCCATCGTCAAGTCCATCGAGCACTTCCATAAATATTTGTGTGGAAGGAGGTTTTTGATCCGGACCGATCATGCTGCTCTTAAATGGCTCCTCCAGTTTAAGAATCCCGAAGGACAGATCGCTCGCTGTATCGAGAGGCTCCAGGAGTATGACTTTGTCATAGAACATCGGCCAGGACAGAGTCATGGAAACGCAGACGCACTCTCGAGAAGACCATGCCCTGATGAGTGTCCTCATTGTCATAGAGCTGAGGAAAAGTCCGAGAAAGTCTATCGAACCTCTATCGATACCAACTAAATATCGCCAGTGATCGCATCAAAAAGCGTTACGACATCAACGCTAAAGAGGGTGGCTACCAAATGGGAGATCGAGTTTGGCTGTACAACCCACAGAAGAAACGTGGTTTGTCCCCTAAGTTACAGACCAATTGGGAAGGTCCCTATGTTGTGAAGAAACGAATCAATGACGTGGTCTACCGGGTAAGCAAACTACCAAATGGCAAGCCGAGAGTGGTGCACTTCAATCGGTTGGCACCCTATGAGGGGTCGCACGATGAGGCAGAGGTTCCCCGAGTAAGAAACACGTTGGCGCAGGAGAACGAACTTTCGTTCGAAGAATTTATGAGCGCTTACGGGGGTACCGGAAAAGCACGGTATGGGGTAACCTGTGAAAAACAACAGGATTTGTTCAGCGTACCTGAAGAATACTCGTTGGCCCATTGTGTGTCCCCCGACCTGGTAATGTCACGAGGTAACGCCACGGTTTTCAAGAAGAAGTACGGGCGCTTGGAACAACTCAGAGCGCAACTCCCGGAAATTGGCAAGGTTCTGGAACTACGTGACAACGTAAGACACATCTTTTATCTGGTTACGAAGGAGATCGGGTCCCTTAAACCATGTTATCACGATGTATGGCGAACCTTGCATAGGCTACGAGACCGACTGCTGGAGCTCGACATCAGGAAGCTAGCTGTCCCCAAGTTAGGTGCTGGACGAGATCAGCTGGACTGGAGGGTTGTCCGGAATATGCTGGAAGTAGTGTTGAAGAATACCGGAGTGGAAAATTTAGTCTGCTGTTTTGGGCCTGCACCATGTCGACTCGGGAAGACGGTCCCCTGTTATTTTGACGCCACGTCTCGCTGTAAGCGGGGGGCTAACTGCAGGTTCCTGCATGGGCCTACCAGGGATACGTTCCGAGACGAAACGTCTCTAAGGCGGGGGCAGTGTAATGCGAGAAGTAAACAAAGCGACACATGTTTACTCCTTCAAAAGAATAACTACGACGCGTACAAGACAGCTGCATGAGTTTTCCCGGAATCTTGTTTACGAAAAGTAATTTGTGACGTTCTGGGCGTTTACTGCGTAGGCGTTGTTAAAGAAACAATCGTAGCTTCTGGAACGTTCTCGATCAGGGTTGGGGGTGTATATATAACGGGGCTTGTGATCGAGGGAGTTAGTTAGAAGTAGAGAAGCAGAAGTGAACGCGACATACGATCCGAAAGCGGAGCAGTACAAATAAATTATGTAGTGTCTAGTCTAGTGTACAAGTAGTTTAGTGTGTTAAATAAATTAGTGTTCAATTAATGTAAATAAATTATAAAATAAACGTTACAATACCATTACATGTATACTTTTGACTTTGCAGAACTTCTCTCTTTCTCTTCCAGGAGACAGAGAGACTGTCAACTGACAGTTGGACGTAAATAGAATGGTATTAAAGCTCAATATTGGGGATTTTAAGTTCTAATGTTGATTTATTTGCTGCCACGACGGCCGTTATTTTGGCCATTTATTTCGCTTCTTATAATATTTTATGTGAGTACAACCAGTATATCCAAAGTACGTACTGCAGTAAAAAAAGTAGGTATGTACTTAGTACATACCTATTAGTACGTACTTAGTACATACGTGCTCTACGTACCTTGTACGTACGCCTTCTACGTACTTCGTACGTACGTTCTGTACGTACTTCATACTGTAACGTTTATTTTATAATTTATTTACATTAATTGAACACTAATTTATTTAACACACTAAACTACTTGTACACTAGACTAGACACTACATAATTTATTTGTACTGCTCCGCTTTCGGATCGTATGTCGCGTTCACTTCTGCTTCTCTACTTCTAACTAACTCCCTCGATCACAAGCCCCCTTATATATACACTCCCAACCCCGATAAAGAACGTTCTAGTACATTCTAGAAGCCTACGCAGCAAATGTTCATAAGGTTACCAATTAATTGCTTTTCGTAAACAACAATCCCGGAGAAAATTCATGCAGCTGTCTCTTACGTCGTAGTAATTCTGAAGAAGTAACCGCTTTACTCGGGGCGAGTAAACATGTGTCGCTTTGTTTACTTCTCGCATTACACTGCCCCCGCCTTAGAGACGTTTCGTCTCGGAACGTATCCCTGGTAGGCCCATGCAGGAACCTGCAGTTAGCCCCACGCTTACAGCGAGACGTGGCGTCAAAATAACAGGGGACCGTCTTCCCGAGTCGACATGGTGCAGGCCCAAAACAGCAGACTAAATTTTCCACTCCGGTATTCTTCAACACTACTTCCAGCATATTCCGGACAACCCTCCAGTCCAGCTGATCTCGTCCAGCACCTAACTTGGGGACAGCTAGCTTCCTGATGTCGAGCTCCAGCAGTCGGTCTCGTAGCCTATGCAAGGTTCGCCATACATCGTGATAACATGGTTTAAGGGACCCGATCTCCTTCGTAACCAGATAAAAGATGTGTCTTACGTTGTCACGTAGTTCCAGAACCTTGCCAATTTCCGGGAGTTGCGCTCTGAGTTGTTCCAAGCGCTCGTACTTCTTCTTGAAAACCGTGGCGATACCTCGTGACATTACCAGGTCGGCGGACACACAATGGGCCAACGAGTATTCTTCAGGTACGCTGAACAAATCCTGTTGTTTTTCACCGGTTACCCCATACCGTGCTTTTCCGGTACCCCCGTAGGCGCTCATAAATTCTTCGAACGAAAGTTCGTTCTCCTGCGCCAACGTGTTTCTTACTCGGGGAACCTCCTCCTCATCGTGCGACCCCTCATAGGGTGCCAACCGATTGAAGTGCACCACTCTCGGCTTGCCGTTTGGTAGTTTGCTTACCCGGTAGACCACGTCATTGATTCGTTTCTTCACAACATAGGGACCTTCCCAATTGGTCTGTAACTTAGGGGATAAACCTCGTTTCTTCTGTGGGTTGTACAGCCAAACTCGATCTCCCATTTTGTAGCCACCCTCTTTAGCGTTGATGTCGTAACGCTCTTTGATGCGATCACTGGCGATATTTAGTTGGTACCGGACTTGATCGTGAATTTCGTTCATCCTTTGCCGCATCCGGGAAACGTAATCTTCCCCCGAAACGTCCTCGTCCGGTCTAGCGCCAAAGATTAGATCACAGGGCAGTTTAAGTTCTCGCCCGAACAGGACTTTGGCTGGAGTTTGTCCTGTCGACTCATGAACGGCCGAGCGGTATGCCATCAGGAAGAACGGCACGTGTTCGTCCCAGTCTCGTTGATGTGACGAGACCATTTTCGCCAGATAGCGGTTGAGGGTGCGATTCATCCGTTCTACCATGCCGTCAGACTGAGGGTGAAGGGCCGTGGTTCTTGTTTTTCGCACCCCAAACTTCTCACAGATCCTCCGGAATAGGCCACTCTCAAAGTTTCTTCCTTGATCCGAGTGTAATTCCATGGGTACTCCAAACCGGCAGATCAGCTCCTTCACGAGCACAACGGCCACTGTCTCTGCCTCCTGATTAGGGAAAGCGTACGCTTCTACCCACTTCGTAAAATAGTCCATTACGACCAGGATGTATTTATTCCCCTTTTCGGTCTCAGGAAAGTGTCCTGCTATATCAATAGCGATCCTTTCGAAGGGGCTCCCGACGTTATATTGTTTCATGGGAGCTTTCGGTCGTCTTTGTGGCCCATTACTTGCGAAACATGTAGTACATTTCTTGCACCAGTCCTTCACGTCGTCTGAACAATTGATCCAGTAGAATCGTTCTCGTACTTTCTGCAGGGTTTTCTTGATCCCTAAATGTCCACCAGACGACTCGTCGTGAAGGTGCCGCAAGACCTCCGGGATTTTACTGGAGGGAATTACCAACTGCCGTCTTTCCTCCGTCCCGTCTTGGCTCTCCAGTACGCGTTTTAGTAGTCCATCCTCAACCACTAGCGAGTCCCACTGTGCCCAATAGCTCTTGAGTTTTGGCGAGCCAGGTGATACCTTTTGCCACTCAGGACGCTCTCCTCCCTCTTTCCAAACCAGGATTTCTTTGAGAACCGGGTCTTTTCCTTGCTCTTGTCGTAACGAGGATGGTGTCCATTCCTCGGCGACCACGGTCGTTCGATAGACTTTCTCGGACTTTTCCTCAGCTCTATGACAATGAGGACACTCATCAGGGCATGGTCTTCTCGAGAGTGCGTCTGCGTTTCCATGACTCTGTCCTGGCCGATGTTCTATGACAAAGTCATACTCCTGGAGCCTCTCGATCCAGCGAGCGATCTGTCCTTCGGGATTCTTAAACTGGAGGAGCCATTTAAGAGCAGCATGATCGGTCCGGATCAAAAACCTCCTTCCACACAAATATTTATGGAAGTGCTCGATGGACTTGACGATGGCCAATAATTCAAGCCGGGTGACGCAGTAATTCTTTTCTGGTTTGGAGAGTACCTTGCTGAAGTATCCAAGGACACGTTCTTGTCCCTCCTGGCGCTGCGACAGAACACTTCCAATTCCCACATTGCTCGCGTCGGTGTCCAGGATGAACTGTCCTTCTGGCAGAGGAAAACTCAGCACTGGGGCACTGGTCAACTTTCTCTTCAGCTCGTCGAAGGCAGACTGGCATTCCTCATCCCAACAGAAGTTTCGTCCTTCTTCCGTGAGCCTTGTCAACGGCTTAGCGACGTCGGAGAACATCCGGACATATCGTCGGTAGTACGTGCAGAGGCCCAGAAAACTCCTCAACTGGTGTTTATCTACCGGTATTGGCCACTCCTTCACCGTACTTGTCTTGTCCGGATCAACGGCGACGCCCTCTCTGCTCACTACGTGCCCTAAGTATGAGACCTTCTTTCTGAAGAGCTGACATTTCTTAGGGTTCAGTTTCAGTCCCGCACCTTGCAGTCTCTGGAAGACGTCCTTTAAGTTTTTCAGATGTCCTTCGAAGGTCTTGCCCATCACGATGACATCGTCCAAATAGACTAGGCACGTTTTCCACGTCAGACCCATTAGCACGCTCTCCATCAGCCTCTCAAACGTCGCTGGGGCATTACAAAGTCTGAATGGCATGACTGTAAAATGCCACAGGCCGTTACCGAAGGTAAATGCCGTCTTTTCCTTATCGGCAGGGTCCATTTCGACTTGCCAATAGCCGCTTTTTAAATCCAAGGTCGAAAATATCGTGGATCCAGCAAGGGTATCGAGTGTGTCGTCGATACGTGGTAGCGGGTAGCTGTCCTTTTTGGTGACACTGTTCACCTGCCGGTAGTCTACACAGAATCGAGTAGTCCCATCCTTTTTCTTCACCAGTACTACCGGCGAGGCCCATGGACTGCTTGACGGCTCGATGACCCCGTACCGCTCTAGGTCCTTGATGATTTTCTCGGCTTCCTCCCGTTTGGCCAAGGGTAGTCGTCTTGCTGTTTGTCGAATCGGTCGTGTCTCGCCCGTGTCAATTTTATGTGTCACGACCTTGGTCTTTCCCAGCTTTCCATTCTCGGTGGTAAATATGTCCTGGTACTTATTTATTAATTCGTGGGCCTTTTGTTTCTGTGTGGGCGAGAGAAAGGCACTGGTCTGGGAAAGGATTTGTTTCAAGTCCTGCGGAGTGTGTCTGGACCTTTCTTCCTCACTAACGCCCCTTACGATGGCCGAAGCGGCTTTACACGTGCCCAGCTTCGTACCCTTCTTGATGGTAACCGGGTACTGATTGATGTTGAGTAGTCGCACAGGCACTTCACTTGAGAGAGTAACGAGCGCCTTTCCTACCAGTACCCCCCGAGCCAGTCGATTGTCATCGTTTTCTGGTTCGATCACGGCTGGAATTCCCTCTTCCACAACACCCCTCAGACAGGTAGAGGTGATCGTTTCGCTTCGTTCCGGGAGAATCACATCTTCTGCCATTATTACGTCTAACACAAAGTTGTCACGATTGTGTAGCAGTAATTCTTCTTGACCGATCCTCAACACTCGGTGTCCGAAATCCAACTGGAATCCATGATTCCTCATGACGTCCATCCCCAGTATGACGTCTTCCTCAATTTCGGCTATGAGAACAGGATGGTCAAACTTTACTCGTCCCAACGTCATGCTAACCGTCGCTTCACCGTATATTACTGCCTTCTCCCCAGTGGCAGTTCTCAATTGCCACCTACTTGGCCTAATCTTCCTACGGTCCCTCACAACTTCCGAGCGTACGATCGTCTTCGTAGCTCCCGTGTCCACAAGCATGGCGTGGGATCTCCCGTCGATAGTGCCATCGACGTACGCGCTCCCCAATTGGTGGGAAAACGAGGCTATACTGGCCCGGGGGTTTCCACTGCTACGGGTCGACGTTCCCCCTTTCTTATCGACCCGCGTTAGTTTTCCTGGGCCTTTGCCGGCGCCGCTGTTCTAGGCCGCTTGCAAGAACTCTTCACATGGCCCACTTCGCCACAGTTCCAACAGCGAACTACCTTCTTCTTCGCTGACAGCACCTCCATGATCTGCTGTAGGACCCTTTCCACGAGCTTTTCAGTGTCTACTTCCTCTGTAACCGCTCGAACACGGCCGTGACCGCGGGAGGCTTCCATGGCTGCATCATGCTCCAGTGCGATGGCGAGCGCGTCCATTAATGTTTTCGGTCGAGCTAGTCTCAGGGCCCTCTGCAGTTCCTGGTCCCGCAGCCCGCTCACGAACGTCTGCACTGCGAGGCACTCCATCATCTGTTCCGGTGCCGTGGGATACGCCAACCTCACTAGTCTGGCTACGTCCGCTTCGAACTCCTGCAGGGTCTCGTTCGATCTTTGACGGCGATTGGACATCTGGGATTGATGGACTTGCTCCAGATGTGTTTGACCGAACCGCATTTCCAGTCGCCTCAGCAGCTCATTGTAATTCCCGGCTTCCTCGGTGGATAGCGTCTGAAGAACTTCCAACGCCTCTCCACGCAAGGCTACCGTTAGGGAAACAGCTTTCTCGTGAGGGGACCAAGCATTAGCCTCCGCTGCTGCCTCAAACTGCTTCTTGTAGCTGGCCCACGGAATTTTTCCATCGAACGTTGGGGGCGTCACTCGATTAGTGCATATCGAGTTCTGTTGAACGACCGCCTTTATTTCTTCCTTCGTCTCGCCGCTACTGACTCGCCTTAGTCGTTCTTCCAACTGCTTCGTCTTCGGTTTAATTTCGTCTTCTTTCCCCTCGCCGCTACTGACTTGTTCTAGTCGTTCTTCCAACTGCTTGATCTTCTCTTCAATCTCCTTACGCTGAGCTTCAATCTGGTCGGTTATCTGCGCAGTAATATCTTCCCTCTGGGCGGCGATTTGAGCAGAAATATCTTCCCTCTGGACGGCGATTTGAGCAGTAATATGAGTAATTATGTCTTCCCTCTGGCCGGTGATTTGAGCAGTGATGTCTTCCCTCTGGGCGGCGATTTGAGCAGTGATGTCTTCCCTCTGATCGGCGATTTCTTCCCTCTGGGCAGCGATTTCTTCCCTCTGGGCGGCGATTTGAGCAGTGATGTCTTCCCTCTGGGCGGCGATTTGAGCAGTGATATCTTCCCTCTGGGCGGCGCTCTCTTCCCTCTGGGCGGCGTTTTCTTCCCTCTGGGCGGCGATTTGAGCAGTGATGTCTTCCCTCTGGGCGGCGCTCTCCTCCCTCTGGGCAGCGATTTGAGCAGTGATGTCTTCCCTCTGGTCGGCGATTTCTTCCCTCTGGGCGGCTATTTGCTTCGTGATGTCATCGTTTTCGAACTCGAAAACTTCCGGGTCCTGGCCATTTTCTTTCAAAAATGCCGATAGTCGGTCCTGGAGTTCGGTCTTCTTCCCACCTGTTTCCAATTCCCGTTCCTCGAGTTCTTTTTTTAACTCGGCCACTTTTAATTCGCGTAACTTCTTCATGATCCGCTCTTCTGACACCAATGTAACGTTTATTTTATAATTTATTTACATTAATTGAACACTAATTTATTTAACACACTAAACTACTTGTACACTAGACTAGACACTACATAATTTATTTGTACTGCTCCGCTTTCGAATCGTATGTCGCGTTCACTTCTGCTTCTCTACTTCTAACTAACTCCCTCGATCACAAGCCCCCTTATATATACACTCCCAACCCCGATAAAGAACGTTCTAGTACATTCTAGAAGCCTACGCAGCAAATGTTCATAAGGTTACCAATTAATTGCTTTTCGTAAACAACAATCCCGGAGAAAATTCATGCAGCTGTCTCTTATACCTCAGCCACACTATGCTCCTCGCGCTGCTACTCGCTCTGCTCCTCGCGCTGCCGTTGTATTGCCCTCTCTGGCCATACACTGCTTTCCTCGCGCAATTAATCGCCACACAAAAGCAAAATTAAAATTTATTGAAAATATGATTCTACGGTATGCATCAAATGACATTTCTACATTAAATTTCATTAAATGTGTATCTAATCGTTCCAGTGCTTCTTTATGAATTAGGAAAATTATTGACATACACGTTTATATGTACTTACAAAAAGTACATTTTTTTAAATACGTAGCTTAATGGCGAATTGATGTTTTAATAAGTTGTGGTAAAATTAATAAAATTGTATAATGTGTTCTGAGTACCTACTATACTTTTGACAAAGTATAGGTATTTTACAAATTTCTAACCCATAATAACAAATTCTTGTAATATATTTTTTACATACATTTAATATTTATTTTACGTCCTTTTCGAAGGTCTTCCGGCCACTACCTCCAGAATTATGTACCCGCCAAGTTACTGGACAGACTACATCCTCCCTTTTGGTTGGTAGCTACATACCATATGTTTAAACTTATGTTGTTTATGTTTTGGATCCCAAATAACTGGCTCTGCACCCAACAAATCAATAAATATTAGTTTTTTCGTTGCTCCATTCTTTGCTCGCACTCTGGGCGTAATATGACCCCAATTTAAAAATTTCAAGAAAACAAGAGAAACTTTTGAGGTATCAATATGCAATACGTCGATTTCGATGTAAAAAAATTACGAGGAATAAACTGGTGTAGTTATTTTTGCCTTATCTGTTGTAGTTTTCGACATTTCGCGCAAAAACAATTTTATTTACCGTTTTCATCCCTTTGTCGGGGGTTGCGGTCAAAACTATTGACAGATTTGGGTTCCTGAGGGTCAAAACCATAATAGTATGTTTTATTTTTTATATTGAAGCGAATATTAATTCAATGAGGATTTCATTGGGCTACACGTGCGATGTGCGATTGTGTGGCCAGATACTCGCGCTCATATTGCCAGTCCTTTGACTCGCGCCCGAAAAACCGACAAACCAGGGAAGGATGGGCATGACGAGGAGCAAGACGTGTGGCAGGACGAATATCGTGGCCACACTACTTCTCTCGTTACTTCCCTCGCTACTTCCCTCGCTACTCGACGAGTGTGTGGCAGGGGCATTACGTCGTAGTAATTCTGAAGAAGTAACCGCTTTACTCGGGGCGAGTAAACATGTGTCGCTTTGTTTACTTCTCGCATTACAATACGTACACCCAGTATGTCCATTGTACGTACCGCCTGTGTGTACGTCGTACGTACAAACTGTTCGTACAGAGTACGTGCCGGCTGTATGTACACTGTACGTACGTCCTGTACGTACTTTGTACGTACGCCCTGTACGTACCTACTACGTACTTAATACGTACCCTCTGTATGTACATTGTTTGTACGTCCTGTATGTATCTTGTACGTACCGACGGTACGTACGTTGTACGTACCGCCTGTACGTACATTGTACGTACCACCTGTACGTACGTAGCACGTACATTTTTGTGGAAAACGGACGTATTTAGGACGTCATATGTACGTACTTACGTCCGGTAGTGTACGTATTTTGTACGTACTTTACGTCCTACCTGTACATACTATGTACGTATTATGTACGTATTAATGCTTACTGGGAATCTTGTAATTTTTAGATTTTTTCTTTGGATTATCTCAAAAACTGGTCGAACATTTTTTTAAACTTTATATATTTGCTTTACTGCTTATTCAACTCTCATTGATTGCCGTTATCGCTATCTTGACTAATCTTCTGCGAAGGGCTCTTTACTCTTGATAATGTTCAGTTTTTCTCAATTTTCTCCAAAACGGCTTTACCGATTCGTACTCAGTATTAGATTTGAACTGAACTAACTAATGGCTACCACTTTTTTGATTTTTTTTTTCTGAAGCCTCCCTAAAGAGTACTTAAAAAATTTCCATGAATATTTGGTCCGGCTATATGAGAGACTTACAAATCCCTTTCTTTTGTATGAAAATGTTTGTAATGAATTAATATGTTCTATTTGCGAATAGAAAATATAACAAAATATAAGTACAGCTGTCTTTCATGTGGTAGCACAGTCAGTTTTATGGTGTCATTTTTGTTACACAAGTACACTACACTTGATTGATTGGCCTATATACATAAGAAAGAACGACCACTGAGTATTCCTTGGTTGTCGATACCTCGTAGGTATTCACCGTGAAACAAAAAAGAAAAGCCAACAAGATTTTACGTCTGTGTTTGCCGTGGAAAAGGAAACGACAAATCTAATATGAGCTGTGCTCATGAATGACTTCAATTTTCGGATAGTACGAGCAAAGTAGTACGTTGAGATATTTTGCCTTTAAACTTAATCTAGATAATAAATTAAAATGTCACTTAATTATCCTACATATAAAGACAAATCGTTTATGTAACTTATAAGTCCTCACTACTGATGTTGATGCTTCATAATATGGGTAGTAAACAGGGCCTATTTTTGGTACAAGTGGGCCCTAGGCCCATATACCATCTGGGGGCCCCTCGTTAGGGATACCTAGGTCAATCTTGGGGCCCCCTGAGCCAGGGGGCCCCAGGCACGGGCCTATAGGGCCTATTGGAAAAATAGGCCCTGGTAGTAAAAAAATTGATGCATCCATGTCAAGGTGATCTCCCTCACAAAAGAATTTACCTGTCCCTGAGCGAGCACATTCAAGGCGGATTTTGTACCCTCTATGATGATTTTTTGTCAAGACGGCGATATGTGAAAAGTACTTGTATGTGCAGGATGGTAAAGTATGCGTAAAGTGGGTTGAGATTCACGTCGACCTTGTAGCTATAAGATGTGTCGTATACAGTTCTACGATGTCCAGAACAAAGGCGAAAGCAAGGTGGAGTAGAGTGGAGTGAAACAGGAGAGAGAACCAAATAAGGGTGCCATAGGCTGGTTCCGCCATTCGGCATTGTTCTTCGAAATCTTATATATACCCCACTCTCTTTTATACAAATGCCTGAAGAAAACACGGGTTTGGGTATCAAAAATACGTGTGCCAATTCCCGAAAACGCGTTTCGCCTCAAAAGTCTGCAGATGTGAGATTCATAGCAGTGTGTATCCGACCGACAGTTACCGAATATAGAGGTATTTATAAACTAGCGTGGTTGGAATTGTCTGCGCCATGGAATGAATACTCGAAATAAACCATTCCAAACCCAGGACGAATAGAAAGAACCGCCTACGCTTTTGTTAGCTACTACTTTGACGATCCCGTCAAATTAGGCCAACTAATTGGCCCCTGTCGGGGGGAATAATCAGAGAGATTAATTCGGGTACTAATAGTGTCTGGTCGCGTTTGGATTAATACTTCCTGGGTTGAATACTCAGATTGGTTAATTCAAATGAAAACCCGACAGTCTTCGTTAGTGTCCCGACTACTCTCCCGAGTTGCCGTTCGATGTGCTATTGGATTAGTTCCTTGCATGGGTGAATGCTCAGAATAAGTAACTTCCTTTACCAACTGAACGGGAGGCTCAATTTCTACCCCTTTGAAATCACTTCCGAAAATTCCTACGTGAACTACCGAGCATGTCTGATTTTCTTCTTGCAGCCCACAACGGGAATATTGCTTTAATTTAAAACGCGAGTTAAAATCCCCCGAATTGCCGAACCGTTTGATAAAATAGATCGTAATACATAGATTCACTGGACTCGTCAAGCAGTGGCGTCTGGTGACTTTTTAGATGTAGGGGCTGACCAAACTTCTCAAAAGAGTACACAATTAGAATGTCTTCATTAGCTCCTTGCACACTTTTCTCGTTTGTCCAACTACAAAATTGTTTGTAAGTCTTCTAATATTTTTGTCTTGACTTATGGTACTGATTGCAAAATATCTTCGTTAACTTTGTACAATTGATTCATTTTGAATAAACGACTTTTCACGAATTATTTACTTGTTCAGATGTTTTGTTACCATGTCATTTGCCCCTCAGCACACGCTTGACATATATACTTTTAGACCGTGGGCCCATGACACCAAAAGTGTCGATAATCTATGTTCGTATGCCCTTTTAGGGACATACTCAGACAGCCCGGAAAATCGGGAAAAAGTAACTCCGAGCGTCTGTGCCTAGTCCTGGCTCCTGCTATGACCTCCACTTCTTGTTGATGCTGGCATAAATCGGGATGCCCTCTCCGGAATCGTATGTAAATGTCGGGATATGGTTAATGGGTCGAAAGGAGTCGTTTTTGAGGTGGACTATTGTTCTTGGGCCAATAATGGGGGGGTACATGTTGTGCACATTTTACTATATTTTGAAGTGTGTTTAACCATTAATGCTGACAGCATCGTAACATTACAGTACCTACTGATGTGGATATGTACGTAGTTGTGTTAAAGCTCCAGAAACGGTTTTCATAGATACTTAGGCCCGGTTGTAGATGTTGTAGTTCAACGTAAGTTCAAATGAATCAGCGTTTAACTTTGAACCCAGTTCAATAAAATTTTTGTTGTAGAACAGCAGTTCAACAGTGGTTCTGTAGAACCATGCTTAAGTTGTGTTGGTCAAAAAGGAGACGTTAACTACTCTCACACACACAAAAAGTTGTGTTGGTCAACCTGATTTCATAAAATGGAATCTGTTAAACGATTTGAAGGTTCACAGATCGTTAAAAAAATTGGAGTTTTGTGCATAATGGACGTTTCGGTGGGAAACATTTGGTGTTATAACCTATAAAATTCTGAAGACTGAATGTGATCTAAGGACGAACGTAACTTTTCAGTGTGTTAAAGTTTATATTTTCTTTGTTTTTGTTGTGCCAAAGGTATTTAATAAATAGATATACACATAATTTATTTTGGTTGGTACTTTATTTTGGTATTCCAGCAGAATTTCGATTCAATTATTTAAATGTTGTAAGGATCGTGTGGTAGTTAAGTTAAAATAAAGGTGTTGGTAACTTTGGTGTGGGTGGTGTGTGAGCCTTCAAGGATGAAAGACACCAATCACAACCTCCATGAAGTTTTCATCATCTGTTAATTCTTCTAATAACGCGTTCATTTTGGTAAATTGTCAGCAAATCATTACCTAACCCAACTTCCAGATAGACATTATATCTAACTGTCAACTGTCAAATTTCTTGAACCTTACTTGAACCCAACGATTATAGACTACTACCAGGATTGCTCAGTTCGCCGAATCTGCCTGCCAAAAACTCTGTGACGTCACCACCGGTGCTGGACAGAAGATAGAGATTTATTCATTTTACTGTAGGAAACAGTAAGATTTATCATTGTAAACTGTACGGTTTACGTACGTACTCTACGTAGTCCATATTTACGTACGATATCCACATCACGTCTTCCACAGATCAACATGTAAACGTACTTCAGCACCGGTGGTGACGTCACAAAACTGTCCAACATTGCTCAAATGTAAGTGAGCAATCCTGGTTAGTCTATAATCGTTGACTTGAACCCTCGTTAAACGCTGGTCATCGTTCCCTCAAATTGAACTTGGGTTCAACCTAGGTTCAACAGTGAGTGATTAATCTACAACACAAATTTATAATTGAAATTGGTTCAAAATAGAACCGGCGTTGAACTGCGCATCTACAACCGGCCTTATTCTTTTACATGAATTATCAATAGTAAAATGAAGACTTTAAGAAAAATAAAATAATGTTCGTAGCTATCAAAGGATGTAGGTATTAGGACATTCAACAAATATACAAGTTGACGAGATAATATCTCAATTACGATAAAAAGATTTGCTGAGATATAAAGATATTGAAGATAAATTAATTAAACAACTACTGTAGAAAAATGTACGTATCGAGGTGCTAGTAGAAATTTTAAAGTGTCTACAAGTGGGTATTGATAAAATAATTCTAAAGAGTAGGTTACGCAACTAAGTACTTTCATGTGTTAGTACGTAAATCAATATAAGTACTAGTATATAAAATTACAGTTTGTAAAATAATAGTTTCTATCAATATGAAATATTATATTAATAATTTGGTTAAATAAAACTTTAAGTATATTTTTTTCTAATTTCTTGTTTCTATTTTATTCTATTTTTTGCTTGTATTTTTTTACATTTATTAAAGCTATTCTGAAGAATGTTGGACCTGACCATCTTAAAAAAACTTCTGTAACCCATATCTAATCACATCCTGTTACAATTATGGCAAAGAACGTTTAGTATAGAAGGTTGGTGGACGTCATGAATTATGATCAGAAATTTCGTTAACTCTGTTTTTGAATCAATTTACATCCTTCCTCAAATTCAGGATTTTCGACCATGCCAAAATCGATGTTATAAATTTGACATATCTCGATTAGTTTCTAACAAAAATATCCGCGTGCGTACCGAACCGCTGGTACAATAACAACAACAACAACAACAATAAATTAAGTGATTCGACCTTTTCACATTTACCTTCGCCCCGAAAAGAAATCTTAAACAAAACGAATATCAAAACAAACATAATCTCTTTTGAAACAACTCACCATCGGCATAACGAACCCGTCGTTGTAATCGGTGTGCTCCCCTATCAAATTCACCCTTCCAGGGGCGAAGACAGCGATGTCAGCATCGTCCCCAAATTCCTTTTTGAATGCAGCTTTCGCTTCCTTGACCAGCACCTCGATGGGTTTCGCTTCCACGGCCATTGCGGACTTCGATACGATCTGATTCGTTGACGGGATTCTGACTGATTGAGAATGACTGAACTGCGTTTGTTTATCAGTAAGTTACGCTACGTACGAGCCAAGTGTCAACTGATAACAGCCGTGGTCGGTGACCCACGAATTTATGCTTATCTAAGGCTATTTTTGCTCTTGTTATTAAAAATAAATCGGTCTGGTACCCACCCGTATGATTAGATCATGCCATACTCAGGTAGGAGTGCACCGTTCCTGTCATGCATTAATAAGTGACGTTAATTGGATGAATGTGGTTAAAAAAGGTAAAATTTACTTGAAATAGTGGCTTGGCATATTTTGAGATGTGAGTTGTGCCATATTTTGGAATACCCTTTTAGAAACCAATCCTTTAGAAAGAATCTGGAATCTAGTCAGTAAGTAGCATGCATGTGCTATTATAGAAATCACTCGAAATGGATTGTAATTTTAACAGAACATTACTATATAATCTGAAACATCCAAAAGCAATGGAAGTGTATTACAATTTGAATTTTAATGTAAAGTATCTTAATAGAAAAATATAGACAATGGAAACAAGCTGGAATATGCTAGAATCTAGAATTCATATGTGGCAGGAATATGCTGTGCTGAGTCGGAAGCCAATTGAACCCGGCTAACATAAGAAGTCAATGCAGACGTGGCACTTTGGTTTGTTGCGCTTATCTATCGGCTCCAGACACCCTGGTGAAAACCTAGCTGTTGATATTTTCACAAATTACATTGCGGGACGCAAAATACAAAAATCCAAAGCTACCTGACAGTATCGGAGATAGCGACTACCGCGATACCATTGAAACATTGGTGAATGCAATCAATTCTGTACATCAACAATTCCCGCCAAAAGTTTTATGACTTTTCCACCAATAGCAAACGACGTGTATTAGGTGTTGTCTAACTTTACTACCTTTTCTCGATTCGTGGGTGTTTTCTTCTCAGTGGATTTACTATACACTCCCGTCCAGGCAGTCGGCGAACGCCTCGGCTTCCTCACGACAGGTGTAAATGATTCTGTGCTCCTCATGGATTGTAGGCATCAGTTCACTTTGGAGTTTTCAGGTTGACACTGACAGGTTGAGACAGGAAGTCTTGCTACTGTAGTGAAATTCCTGGTTTATACAAGCAAACTCCGCGATCTCAGCGTCAAACTACTTTATAAACTCTCTGGTCGTCGATCGAGTACTATTTATAGAATAGTTTCTTACTGCGAGTGGTTTATCAGTTAGTGAGGTTAAGCACGTTCCCATCCGTGGATGGGTCCGTCCTCGGACGGCCCCGCATCGGGGGGCTTACAGACTATGTTATCAACTAAATCCTTAGCAACTCAACGAAATATGCATATGATATCCCCTACGACCTTGGCGAATGTGATTGAATTAGAAAAAGAAGTAATTAACATAGGAAACAACAACTGCAACAATGTACAAAAATACAGAAATAGACTCAGGTCCGTTCACAGTAATGGTAGAAAAATCCGCAACAGACAATTCCTCCGCTACAAGGATGCTTCATCCCATGGATCTAGGTAAAATAATACACCAAATGGGAATTCACAATGTTAAAAAGATCGAAAAGAAAGGGAGGAACAAGGTTGGAGTAATCTTCAATCTCTTCTCGGAAGCTAACCTCTTCCTAGGAAACAAGGAAATGACCGGAAGAGGCTATATCATGTACATTCCCCAGAGGCTGATATCATCAAAAGGAATAGTTCGAAACATTGGGCTCTCGATCACCTCTGACGACATTTTGGTGTCAGCAATATCATCCCAGAAAATCATCGAAGCTAGAAGATTAAACAGGCGGATCAAAGATGTCGATGGGAATAGTAAAATAGTGCCTTCCTTCACTTTCCTTTTGAGTTTTGATGGTAAGAAGAGACCTAGAAGTGTCAATATTTTCAACTGTGAAGCAGAAGTAATCCCATACATTTCGCCGGTATTCCAATGCCGGAACTGTCTCCGTTTCGGACACGCAACGAACCAATGTCGAAGCAAGACGAGATGTGCGTCGTGCGGTGGAGATCACCAATCTTGTGAAGTCAACCCAAAATGTTTGCACTGTAATGGAAATCACCCAGCGACAGCTAGGACTACCTGCAAGGAATTCGAAAGACAAAAGAAAATTAATGAATTCATGGCCTTTGAAGACATCTCCTTCTTCGAGGCTTCCAGACTCATTCCTCCATTGATTCCCCGAGTACCCAGACAAACGTCCTTCCAGAGGGATCCAGCGGACTTCCCGAAATTAACAACTAGGCAAGAACATAGACTTTTCCAATCAGACTCTTCTTCGAGAACACCTCCGGTGAAGAGGACAATACCCTCGACGATTGAAAACCCAGCAAAAGATCTAGCCCTCAGAAAAGAGCACAAGAAAATCACCTCGCAGATTTATCTTTAACAGTGGCCCCATCTTTGACCAAAAAAAATATAAGGAGAATCTACAAGGGCAAGACAGTGAAGTTCCCACCGAGGACAAAGAACTTACACACATCTCTCAGTCTTCCGATTAAAACCAGTATATGGAATGTGATGGTTATACTTTCAAAAGATCCTTTGAAATCAACTTTGGCTCTATTGGAGGTACGTTAAACACTTAATTTTATTTGCATGAGCTCCCACATTGGCAATGTAATGTTTTGGAATATTAGAAGTTTTCTCTCCAACAGAGATGACCTATGGGTTTCACCTATGGGTGAGTTTGTTAGAGATGACCTAATTTGTTTTCTAAACACGCATGACCCACAGATAATTATGCTTAATGAGACCTTCCTTAAACCTAATATTAGAGCTAGGTTACCTGGTTATGTAGTGGTGCGAGAGGATAGGGAGGATGGGTACGGAGGGGTCGCTATTTTTGTGCGGGAATGTATTCCGTTCAGAATAGTCGAGCTTTCCAACATCCCTACCCCGGAATCTGTGCAAATAATGGCCCTAGAATTTAGAAGTTTTGTAGGCATCTGTGCTTATATCCCGCCAACACAAAACTTTCCACTTCGCTTACTAACTTCCGTGCTTGATCACATTTCTTCTCAAATCAAAAAACCTTTTATTCTCCTAGGTGATCTTAACGCACAACACCCCTTATGGGGTTCTGGGTTCCTAAACAAGAGAGGAGAAGACCTAATGGTCCTTGCTGACAGACTAAACCTAACCATTCTAAATGATGGCCTTCCAACGAGAATCCATACACCTAATGGAAAAGTAAGCGCTCCAGATATTGGATTAGCATCCCCGGGGTTGGCCACAAAATGCATATGGAAAACCTTTACTACGACGGGATGCAGTGACCACTTCCCCATTATGTGTTACCTTCTCGATGCAATGGTTTCCCACTCCCCCCATTCCCAGCACTACTCCATAAGATTATATAACACTAAACATGCGAACTGGGGTCTATATCAATCGTATGCTAACTCCTTACCCACGGATCAAGGCATATCTTATGAGAAATTCAGCGAAATGATTCGCCACGGGGCGGAATTGGCAATTCCAAAAAAAGGTAGATACGGTAGAAAGCCGAAACACCTGGGACCTGTCCACCATTCCAGGTGGGACCTGGAATGTTCCAAAGCGGTAAAGGAGAGGTCGGAAACCCTACAGCATTATAAACGGGATCCCTCGATTTCTAACTATATTAGATACCGCCAAATACGTGCAAAGACGAGGCGATTTTTGAGGGAAAATAAGTCGTCTGGCTTTCGCAATTTTTGTAACTCGTTAAACGTTCGTTCCTCATCTTCATCGGTGTGGAAAGTGATTAGATCCTTCGCTGCTAATGCTGATGCCCCCAAACCTCACCTTCCCCTTATTGACAACATCTGCCAAAAAATGGCGTTAACATTCCAGTCTGAGCATCTCTACTTTCCAACCCCGGTTATATCTAAAGCTTTGACAGTCAGTCCTCCTTTTATCATGAAAGAAATGCAACTGGTTTTAAAAAACAAGCGAAACTCTGCTCCTGGGCAAGACCACATAACATACGACATGATTCAAAACCTACCATCTAAATGGAAGGAATGGCTCCTTCAGTTTTACAATCTGCTATTAAAACACCCGAATAAAGTGCCTGATTCATGGAGGGAACAAATCGTATGTCCTATTCCCAAGTCCGGTAGGGATCTGACTGACATCAAGAGTTGGCGACCTATCATTCTCTCTCCTTGTATTCCAAAAATCCTAGAAAGTATCATTAAAAATAGACTGGAATGGATTGTTGAGGGAGCAGGGAAGCTTCATAGCCACCAGTTCGGTTTTAGAAAAGGTAGAGGAATCCAGGAAAATATCACATGTCTATACTCCACAATCGTGGGTGAGATTACCCAAAAGAAAAAAGTAGTTGCGGTCTTCTTGGATCTGACATCGGCCTATGACCATGTGTTAATATCCAAACTTGGTGATGGGCTGGCAGATCTCGGAGTACCCTCTGACCTCTGGCAGCTTATCATATCGCTCATTACCAAACGGAAAATCCGCATCATCGATCCGATTTCACGAACTCTCTCTGGTTCGGTTGTGGTTTGCAAAGGTGTCCCTCAGGGCTCACCGCTCAGCCCTATGCTTTTTAATATATATTGTAACGCTATTTTTTCCGTAATCCCTCAAAACTTCAAGTGCCTAGGGTACGCAGATGATTTCGTAGTCGTGTGCCATGGTTACAATGCAGAAAAACTTGTTGAAGAAATGGAACTAGCATTGAAAAGTGTAGTATTACTTTTTAAAAATTTAGGTCTTCAACTCTCTCCCACCAAAAGCAAAGCAATCATGTTTCAGAAGGGCTCAAAAAATCCTGCCATAAATATCAAATTAAATGGCATCACAATACCCTGGAGTGAAGAGGTGAAACACCTTGGCACTATCTTCCACAAAAACCTCAAATGGAGATCTAATATAGAACTACATGTGTCCAAAGCAAGGAAAGGCATTAACATCATGCGTAGTCTCTGTCGTACTTGGTGGGGAGCCTCCCCGAATACGTTATTGGCCATATACAAAGGGATTATAAGATCTCATTTAGATTCGAGTGGTTTTTTCTTGGATTATTCCTCTCAATCCGACTTAAACCAACTAGACAGGGTTCAATACGAGGGCCTAAGGGTGGTCTTGGGACTCATGAGGTCCACCCCTATTCCCTGCATCTTGTCAGAAAGCGGAGAGGCCCCTTTAAAATATCGCAAACGGTGGTTAGCCGCAAAATTTCTCATAAAAAATTATTCCTATAAGAGTCCCGTTTCAGAAGAAATTAACAGACTTCAACTAATACGAAACTCTTTTCCCATGTTGGAGAGACCAAACAAAACATTGCCTTTGTTGGACGTACTAACCCTAGTCAAACCATTAATCCAAAAAATTCATGTCACTGAAAATTTACCATGCTTCCAAACATCTCTTATATATTTTCTCAAGTGCCATCCATGGACAAAAGTTGATTTCAAACGACTGGAAGGTGACAATTCTACCTTCCTACAATTTGTACGGGAAAGATATCCTTATCATAGGCTGATTTTTACCGATGGCTCGAAAGATCAACACGGAAAATGTGGTTTGGGGGTGTACGGGGGAAGCAGAATTACACACTCAGCCAGACTTCCTGACCACTTCTCGATCTCTAGTGCAGAGACATTTGCTATAAAACAAGCCATTCAATTTATCGAATTGGAAGGCAGAGATAACTGGGTAGTATGCTCAGATTCACAAACGGCTCTTCACAAACTTGTGGGGCCCAAGATAACTACGTTTGTGGATCCATTGATAACGGAAATTAAACAACGCCTAGAAGGCCTTTCGAAAAAAGGAATAAAAATTGCCTTCTGTTGGATTCCTGGACATTCCAATATTAGAGGAAACACCCTTGCTGACTCTCTAGCTAAGGAAGGAACGAAAAAGTTGGCCGTGCTCAATACAAGGACCATCCACACAGTCGTTCTACCAATAATAAAAAAATATATTTGGGGCCAATGGAAAGACGAATTCAGGAAATGGACAGCAAGTAAAGGAAGGTTGTATGCGGAATCAATTCCAATCCCTCTGAAGAAACCATGGTTCGATGACCTTCTAAACGCTCCTAGAGGTCAAATTACGTATCTAACAACCAGACACTGCCTACTGGGTGAACATCTATTTCGTCTCAGAATCAAAAACAACGATCTTTGTGAGTGCGGCCAAACGCAGAATGTGGCTCATCTACTTTTTGACTGTACAAAAAACATGGATAATATTCGCCGGTTCCATAAAAAAATATACGAAACACTCGGAAGAGGGGGCTCCATGATGTTCCCCATACATATACATGACGTTCTATATAAGAAAGAAGAGGAGATGTCCTATCATTTATTCAAGTTTCTAAAAGCATCAGACATAAAGGTGTAATTTGATCACGAAACGAGAAGTTAGAGAATTGGCTGGATCGCCCTGGCAGCGCAGGCCAAATAAACCTTACACACACACACACACACACACACACACACACACACACTCAGTTCACTTTTGTTCCTAAACGCATTTTGCTAGTTCCAGAACCAGGGTTATTCTGTGTCTATATCTTCCAGAGATCGCTCCCATTGCACGATCCATCTGGTCCAATTCCTATCATGATATCGTTATTATATTCCTCTCGCGTAACAGAGATTCTGTAGGAATTCCAGGATTTGGCAGTATCTGCATCAAGCTTTATAGGGGATTCCCCGGGTGTTTTTCGCCAGGGCTTCGCTCTTCTGATCGGGTGTCTTAATCCGGTTTGACGGGATTCGATCCTATGCCACCTCTCAGTGTGTACTTTCGGGTAGCTGTCCAGAGACATGCCGCGGGACTTGGAACAATTTCTTTCCCGGACCAGTGCATTTCTCTCGCCGACACAGAAACAAAAGGCCAATGAATTAATAAATGAGTACATTTGAGACCAAGAACTGGGAAGGACTAAGATCGTGACACATAAAAATGACACGGGCGAGACGCGGCCAATTAGACAAACAGCAAGATGACAGCCGTCAAGCAGTCCGTGGGCCTCGCCGGTAGTACTAGTGAAAAAAAAGGATGGGACCACGCGATTCTGGGTAGACTACCGGCAGGTGAACAGTGTCACCAAAGAAGACAGCTAGCCGCTACTGCGTATCGACAACACACTCGATACCCTTGCTGGATCCACGATATTTTCGGACCTTGATTTAAAAAGCGGCTACTGGCAAGTAGAAATGGACCAACCCGATAAAGAAAAGACAGCATTTACCTTATATAAAGGCCTGTGGCAATTTACAATAATTCCATTCGCACTTTGTAATGCCCCAGCAACGTTTTAGAGGCTGATGAAGAAATGGGTTTGTCGTGGAAAACGTGCCTAATCTATTTAAACGACGTCATCGTAATGGGCAAGACGTTCGAAAGACATCTGAAAAACTTAGAAGACGTCTTCCAGAGACTGCGAGGTGCGGGGCTAAAACTGAACCTTAAAAAAATGTCAGATCTTCAGAAGGAAGGTATCTTACTTACGGAATATAGTGGAGCAGAGCAGGAGTCGCCGTTGATCCCGACAACATAAGTGCGGTGGAGAAGTGGCCGATACCGGCAGACAGGCACCAGTTGATGAGTTTTCTGGTACTCTGTACGTACTACCGACGCTATGTCCGGATGTTCTCCGATCTCGCCAAGCCGGCGTTGACGAGTCTCACAAAAGAAGGCCGAAACTTCTGTTGTGATGAGGAGTGCCAGTTTGCCTTGGAAAAGTTGAAGAAAAAGATGACCATTCCTTAGCCGGATGGACTGTCCATTCTGGACACCGACGCGAGCAATGTGGTAATTGCAAGTGTCCTGTCGCAGCGTCAGGAGGGACAAGAACGTGTCATCATTGGCCATCGTCAATTCCATCGAACACTTTCATAAATATTTTTGTGGAAGGATTCTGATTCGTATCGATCATGCTGCATTTAAATGGCTCCTACAGTTCAAGAATCCCGAAGGACTGATAGCTCACTGGATCGAGAGACTTCAGGAGTTTGACTTTGTCATAGAACATCGGCCTGGACAGAGTTATGGAAATGCAGACGCACTCTCGAGAAGACCATGCCCTGATGAGTGTTCTCATTGCCATTAGAGCCGAGGAAAAATCGGAAAAAGTCTACCGAACTACCGTGGTCGCTGAAGAATGGACGCCATATTCGTTACGACAACAACAAGAAGAGGACCCGGTCCTGAAAGAAATTATGGCATGGAAAGAAGGAGAACAGCGTCCAGAGTGGCAAAAGGTCTCGCCTGGCTCGCCAAAACTCAAGAGGTATTGGGCTCAGTGGGACTCGTAGTTGAGGATGGAATGTTAAAATGTGTTGGAGAGTTAGGAAGGAACTGAGGAAAGACGGCAGTTGGTAATTCTCTCCAGTAAAATCCCGGAGATGTTGCGGCACCTTCATAACGAATTGTCCGGTGGACATTTGGGGGTCAAGAAAACCCTGCAGAAAGTACGGGAGCGATTCTACTGGATAAATTGTTCAGGCGACGTTATGGACTGGTGTAGGAAATGTACTGCATGCTTCGCGAGTAATGGACCACAAAGACGACCTAAAGCTCTCATGAAACAGTATAACGTCGGAAGCCTCTTCGAAAGAATTTTTATTGACATAGCAGGACCCTTCCCTGAGGCCGAAAATAGGAATAAATACATCCTGGTCGTAATGGACTAGTTACTTTATAAAGTAGGTAGAGGCATACGCTCTCCCTAATCAGTAGATAGGGACAGCAGCCGATCTGTTCGCGAAGGAGTTGATCTGCCGGTTTGGAGTACTACCCATGGAATTACACTCAGATCAAGGAAGAAACTTCGAGAGTAGTCTATTCTAGAGGATCTGTGAGAAGTTTGGGGTACGAAAAACAAGAATCACGGTTCTTCAGCCTCAGTCTGACGGGATGGTAGAACGGATGAATATATCGAACCCTCAACCGCTATCTGGCGAAAATGGTTTCGTCACATCAACGAGACTGAGATGAACACGTGCCGTTCTTCCTGATGGCCTACCGCTCTGCCGTTCATGAGTCGAAAGAACAAACTCCAGCTAAAGTTCTGTTCTGGTGAAAACTTAAACTGCCCTGTGCTCCCTGATCTTTGGCGCTAGACCACACGAAGACGTTTCAGGAGAAGAATACGTCTCCACATGCAGATGCAGAAACGGATGAACGACATTCACGATCAAGTCCTGTACCAACTGAATATAGCCAGTGATCTCATCAAAGAGCGTTACGACATCAACGCTAAAGAGGGTGACTACTAAATGGGAGATCAAGTCTGGCTGTACAACCCACAGAAGAAACATGGATTATCCCTTAAATTGTAGACCAATAATTGGGAGAGCTCCTATACTCCCTATGACGTAAAGAAACGGATTAACGACGTTGTCTACCGGGTGAGCAAACTACCAAACGGCAAGCCGAAAGTGGTGCATTTCAATCGTTTGGCACCCTATGAGGGGTCGCATGATGAGACGGAGGTTCCCCTGGTAAGAAACACGGTGGCGCTGGAGAACGAAATCTCCTTCGAAGAATTTATGAGCACCTATGGGGGCACCGGCAACGCACGGTATGGGGTAATATGTGAAAAATAACAGGATTTGTTCCGCGTACCTGAAGTATACTCGTTCGCCCATTGTGTTTCCACCGACCTGGTAATGTCACGAGGTATCGCCAGTTTTTAAGAAGTACGGCGCAACTATGAGCAACTCAGTGTGCAACTCCCGGATATTGGTAGGGTTTTTGAACTAACGTGATCCTGAAAGGCACATCTTTTATCTAGTTACAAAAGAGATCGAGTTCCATAAACAATAATATCAGGAATCAGGATGTATGGCGAACATTTCTTAAGCTACGAGACCGATTGCTGGAGCTTGACATCAGGAAGCTACCTATCCCCAAGTTAGGGGCTGGACGGAATCAGCTTGACTGGAAGGTTGTCGGGAATACGCTGGAAGTAGTGCTGAAGGATACCGGAATAGAAGTTTTAGTCTGCTGTTTTGGACCTGCACCATGTGAACTCAGGAAGGTAGTCCCGTTATTTTGACGCCAGGTCCTGGCTGTAAGCATGGGACTAAGTGCAGGTTCCTGCTTGGGCCTACCAGGGATACGTTCAGGGACGAAACGTCTCTAAGGCGGAGGCAGTGTGACGCGAAATGTAAACATTAGTGTGAAGCGTGCTCCATCTTATCTGACGCAGGCGTTGCAGTTCAAAGGGGACCATAAATACTCTTCTCGAATAATCGGGAACGTCCAGTTAAAGGAAGAATAACCGGGAAGCTTCTCGAAAAGACATCATTAGGGATATAAATAACGAGAGGGTTCCCTCGGAGGCAGAGTAGACCAGGTGCCGCAGTATATGAAAAAGTGCGATATGCCGACTAGCGATAAGTGTACAATTAAATTAGCGCGATAAGTATTTAACATAAATTAATCAGGGAACAGACTAAATGAATTAGTTAGTGTTAAGAACTGTAAAAATAAATTAGAATATACGTTAAAGTATGTTATTTTCCAATTCAGAATAAAGGCTTAACTCCTGGAAAGCTTGAATAATTCCCATTACTTCACAATGTTAGGTATTTATCATAAATTTAAATTTATACAAGTAGTGCAAAATTATCGCACACATTATGCATACCTTTGGATAGAGTACCTGCTCCAGTACTTCATGCCACACGCCATACGTAGGAATTGCAACTAAATTTTTTTAATTGTACTAAAAATAGTAGTAGTTAAGATTAGTAAAAATAACAGCGTCAAAAGATTTTCTTTATACCCTACTTCATTTCGCGGCACATATTGGCACTGTTTATAATATTCCTTATCTTTCATTATTGTTAGTACACTGATTGACAGCCCGTATATAATGTACTTATCATCAGTGATCAGGTAAAAATAATCACTTTTACCAGTAGAACTTGGGTCCTCTGTGATTAGCTAATTAAAAAATTAACAAAGCAAGTATTCTCGTTCCATTTTTATTTGGGATATCTAAACAAACTCCAGCCTACCTAAATGATGGGAGTATGGGGGTTTAACTGCACTTATATAATAAGGTCGTAAAACCGCCCCTTACTTTTATGACTAAAGAGACCCCTCTAATACTGGATACAAATGTGCAACCCATATTGCCCATGCTTGTGTTGGCGACTGCACAGCACTTGCACCAAATATAGGGGGAAGTGCGGATAAATAAATACTGTGCTTTGGTATAGGTCAAAATGCACCCAGTGCATTCACATTTTTTTTTTTGTTGCCCAAATATTACTTGGTGAGAATTGTATATTTTAAGCGCGTTTTCTGTCCAAATCCAAATCTTCAACCAAATGACAAATTGACATGAATTGTTATTTTCATACAGGAAATAGAGCCTGACGATTAGAGCATTGTCATTGTTAGCCGCGTGATTATCACTTTGCATAAAATGTTATCGAAATAAGATCGACATGACAGTTCATTAGGATTTTTTTAGAAATATAATTTGCAACATGGTTTGGAGACATATTCTGCAGATTAACACTGACGCCATTTCATTTTTTTATATGTTATGAGACATATTCCTACATATGCAAAATTGTTACAAAAATAGTTTAGAATTGTAACCACTCTTAAATACAAACAAATTTCACTTTTTGATCATGTTAATGACAAATAACTTAAACTAGTTTTTATTATACAGCATATATTGAACAATTTAAAAGTTACAAAAACATAGTAGAGACACAGTATTATAAATTAACTAAAATAGTAAAATATTTAACTTAGCAAAAGAACTGAAAGTTATTTAGAAATAATCTGATTCTAAGCAAAACAGAAGATTGTGAAATTCTCCTGCAGAACAAACAGAGCGGTACACTTTAATTGGGATATGAAAATACCATTAAACACATATTTAACTAGCAGCCGTTTCAATGTCTGAAGCCTGCTGTTCTGGCTCTTCATCATTGTAGATGTTCTCCGCCATCTGCCAGACCTGCATGATGTTATCTTCCGATACGGAGCATATGACCCATGGTTCATTGGGGTTCCAACTGAAATCTACACATAAAATTATTAGTATGTATAACTGTTTATAAAAACCGATTTTACAATACAACAATTGATTATAAATAGTTTAATATAATATATTAAATAGAAGACAATATTATCACAATTATGAAACTCCAAAGTTTAAGGTTTATTAGAGAATTGAACAAAGAATACACCCAAATTCAAAGGGTAGAATCAAGCAGTTTCAGCAGTTTAAGACGTGTTAACCTGAAAATTTTCCATGAGTTACGAACTCAAAACAAAAAAAAAACCATTGTGGTATTTTGGACTCGATCAAATTAAAGGTAATGTAATTTTTTCTGTCAACGTTATATGCCTAACCATTTCTGTTTTGCCAGTCATGCTTATACATGTTTGTTATCAAATTAAAGGCATTATGCGCAGTTTTGTTATCATAATTTTTATCAAAATGTTGAAAAAATAAATTCGTTATTAGTCGCAACATTTAAAATTTTTAGCTTATCTAGACTATAAAAATGAGATGAAACCATCGAAAATATGGCAAAAACCGATAATTCAGTGTGGTTCTGTAGGTCTGTCAAGTTGGCACCCCCACCATCACGGAATCGAAATTTGATTGCGCAGCAATTATGTGCACTTTATGTGCTAATTGTGTGCCGCAATGGCGATTTTTGTGCTCAAAGCGATCTTTGAAAAAATCTAATTTGAAGAGTGTGGGTGCTGATTTGATATCAAGCTAGCATCCACCCATTTGCAAAAGAAGGAAACAAAGTCTGGTTAACGCTATAATTATGTGCTATTTATGTGATTTTCAATTACCCTGAAGCGAACTTGATAAATCAACCCCTTCTTTGAAAATGAACCCCTGACAGCGAAACCCCCATGAGGTGAATTCTATAATGAACGAGACCGAAAATTTTGACCCATACTAAAACGTGGCAATAATTATGTGCTCTCAAAATATCCTAGTCGCGATTTTTGTGCTCGCATCTTTCTCCCAAGAAGTCACCCCTGAAAGTAATACCTTCAAGAGGTGAAATCCACAACGATCGAGCAAAAAAATTTAAAACTACACTGAAACGTGACAATAAATTATTATGTGCTCTCAAAGTCTCCTAGTAGTCCTAGTGGCGATTTTTGTGCTTACACCCTTCTTCGAAAAAGTCACCCCTGAAAGTAACACCTTCAAGATCCACAACGATAGAGCAAAAAAATTTTAACCTATGCTAAAACGTGGCAATAATTATGTGCTCTCAAAAAATCCTAGTCGCGATTTTTGTGCTAGCACCCTTCTTCGAAAAGGTCACCCCTGAAAGTAACACCTTCAAAAGGTGAAATCCACATCACACCACAAAAATCGCGATTAGGAGACTTTGAGAGCACATAATTATTGTCGCGTTTAAATACTTAAACGCTCTATCGTTGTAGATTTCACCTCTTGAAGGTGTTACTTTCAGGGGTGACTTTTTCGAAGAAGGGTAAGAGCACAAAATTCGCGACCAGGATAGTTTGAGAGCGAGAGCACATAATTATTGCCACGTTTTAGTATAGGTTAAAATTTTCGGGCTCGATCATTAGAGAATTCACCTCATGGGGGTTTCGCTGTTACGGGTTCGTTTTCAAAGAAGGGGTTGATTTATCAAGTTCTCTTCTGGGTAATTGAAAAACACATAAATAGCATATAATTACAGGGTTTACCAGACTTAGTTGGGTGGGTGCTAGCTTGATATCAAGTCAGCACCCCTACTCTTCAAATTAGATTTTTTCAAAGATCGCTTTGAGCACAAAAATCGCCATTGCGGCACATAATTAGCACATAATTGCTGCGCAATCAAATTTCGATTCCGTGGTGGTGGGGGTGCCAGCTTGACAGACCTTGGTTCTGTAGCCAACGCCAGTCCCTTTATAAATGTCAAAAACCACTATAATCTATATACAGGCACCTATATCCCTACTTAATCTTCAAACAATGACGTCTGCTAACTGTATAATAGAATACCTATAAATAATAGTAATACAGGCTTAACTTTATAACAAAAAGAAATAATTTACAAAAAAACATGATGAAAAATGAATGCAATTGAAAAATGGTCAGAAAACGTAATTTTAAAGTTAATATTTTCCATGTTTGTTGATTCAATATACTGAAAATTATATATAACTACATGATCACTTCTTCATAAATTATTGATAATTATGGAGTGGGGAAATAGCTTTCTCCCACGAACATCTTGAATTGGTGTAAAAGTCTCATTTAAATGGGAGGGAATGGGAACACTGTAAACCTTATGTAAAATTAATACCAGTTGAAAAAGAATTACGCCAGGAATACTTTGCTTAATTTACCCACTACAATACCAAAAAAAGCAAAATATGGAAAAATTAAAAAAATATACACATAAAAAAAGAAAATAGGGAAACCATTTGAAGAACACGAGTTGGTTAAAATATATAGTGATGATAACTGCGTCCAGAGGACGTCCAGGCAACAATAATGAAATCTACATGGATAAAACTAGATTTTGGAGAGTTTTTTCACGCTTTGAATGAACAACACTTTATCTATTTCTTTGTTAAACTTCTAAGCGATGTACTGTACCTGTGACCGAAAATGTTCTCACGATTGTGTAGGCGTCTGGTGAAAATATGGATGGCGGCAATTTGCATCCCCACAATACGTCAGAACGCAACAGAATTATGTGCATGTCGCTCCTTGATATACATTAGAAATAATCTGGATGATTTACGCAACACTGTGTAACACCACAACACATCGCAGAAATGTGTTAAATGGCTTTAACGAGAAATCACAGCTAATTCTAGATTGAAATTTTCTTCAGTTACTAAAGTTGTAACCATAAGCATTCTAACAAGATTCCAGGTTTGACTATTGTTTAAAAAATAGTTAGGAATTACAAGGTGCCTTTTGCAAATAACATTTTAACTAATCAGTCGACTGGTTTGACTGATCCCTCACTTTGTGTGTTTTAAAAATATCTAAGTAACATAAAAAATGTAAATGGATTTAGGATCCTTGATATGTGTAGTCTGATGTACCCTCAAGAAACTCCAATAAAATACCTGTGGAATTTACTCGCAATATCACGGTTATAATAATACATACTTATCTCCAGCTGCATTATTACTTCGTTTTTTCCTTATTTGCATCATATGATTATTAAAGGGTTGCTCTTGGGGCAAATAATCTTCAATCAATGACAAGGAACATTTTGTAAACAGGGTAGGAAGGTTTACCATGCATAATATAGTTCTACAGCTCTACACTACAACACGGACACATTCCATTTAAGTTAGACAATTGAAGAACTTCTGGTGTAATCAAGTTACTTCTCTGACCTGAAATTTTGGCAGTATGTCCTCCGTGGATGAAGAGCAGCTCAGGCGGTCCATCCTCAGCGTCCTCCGAGCTCTGCTCCTCGCCGATCTTACTGAGGTCCCACACGTGGAGTCTCCTGTCGGTGCCGGAGGAGGCGAGGATGGTCTCATTGTGTGGCGACCACTGCACCTGGAATATCTCATCTTTGTGTGATTCGAAGCTGTGCAGCTTGAGCTTGAGATTCCTCAGGTCCCATAGGGCGACGGTTTTGTCGGCGCTGCCCGTCGCCAGGATGAATTCCGAGTATGGATTGAAGCTGAGGCAGTTGACCTCGGCCGTGTGGGCGTCGACAGTGTGCGAGGGCTTGCTGGTGTTGTTGCACCTTGTGTCCCATATCATGAGCTTCTGGTCGTCGGCGACAGAGCCGAAGAGGCTTTCGTGCAAGAGGTGCCAAGCGACGTCCTCGACAACTGCTGTGTGCCCCGTGAATATGGTCTTCGCGTCGATAATACGATTCTCTTTCGGCGTCGCATTTATGTCCCACAAGCATATCGTATGATCGTCGCTCGCCGACAACAGGTAGCCGTTCAGGTTCGGGTTCCACGAAAGACCGTAGCCCTCCTTCTGGTGTCCACGGAGCCGCAAGTCCGGGTGACACTCCCCACTCGGGTCAGGCTTGCTCGGGTGTTTTGTGTAATCGAAAACTTAAAATAAAAAAGTTCAGTTACGGTTTTGAAAATATGTAAAATGCATAATTAATATCATAGACCAGAATTCGAGAACTGCTTAAAAACAAAAAGCTTAAGATTTTTCTACACTTTCTACACTATTTTTTTGGTATTTCCGGAGTTTTGAAAGTTGGTTGGCAAAAAAAACGAAGAAACCATTGGAAAGGGGACATTTCAAGTGTTCCAGTGATGTGCATTGCGAACCGATATGATGATTCATAATTTTTTAATGGCAGATTGATGCCACAAATGTCAAAAAATCAACATAATCAAAGTTACTTTTTATTGGGATGTAAAAGAAAGAAAATGAAACAACCTTTATGGCCTCCTTCGATAGGTTTTGGGGACCCATTATCAAGAAAGACCCGACTAAATTACTATTATTCATTAAAATATGAATGAATATTCTAAATGTCGAGAGACATCGAAGAAAAAAAGTTTAGCCTGGGTTTCCAATATTCAAGAAAAATAAAAGTGAGGCCCGCGACCCGGGATACCATAGCTATGGGTTTTCTCTTTCACGTGAATTTTTAATCATCAAAAAATATCCATTTTACTCGAGTTACTGGACAATTTGTCCGCCCGCTTTTGTCTCCATTTCTCTAATTTGCTCTCCTGGATTCAGAGCAGGAGCAACAAGTAAAGGGCTGGTTCAGGGGCCGTTATCTCGAAAACTGTTAAGTTCTCGGAAAGAGTCATGAGGACCATTTTTGTAGCTAATGAACTGATTTTCCTTTCGTATTTAAACAAAAATTCTCAAATCCCATATTCTCGGAGATATTGGCGGAAAACGGATTTTTGGAACTTGAGGGCCCTTTTCCACCATGTCGCGCTACCCGGAGAATCGGCAACTTCCTGTATTTCGAAAGACCCAGGTGAGACCTACAATTGCCCCGGTTTCATCCCTTTGCAGAATTTAACCCAGATTTTTTCCTTCATTTACTGGACTAATATAGGAATGTTACTATTAGTACATAGTAAATATTCGATTGATATAAATATTTACGAATAGCAATGGCTAATGAAATGTCATTGTCTGGATTTAGAGTTATTTAGCAAAAAGCACAACGAAATCCATTGAGTTACTGCTATAATATCTGTTATATATTATACTGGATGCTAGTAACAGTGAAAATGCCCTTTACTAAAGCTTCAATGGATATACATGTGTATGCAAAAAGAAACATTAAAGTGCACTGATGTTCGATGAATATCAATTGCAATATACCAGGTATACAGTGTAACCTTGGTTATCTGAACACGCGTTTATCCGAATACCCGCTTATCCGAATGCAACAAATTGGCATTTATTATCCGAACTACTCTTGATTAACCGAACTTAAATCGCTAGAACCCCACATCTACACGACTCCCAAATTTCTGTCATATTTCTTCCGCCTAACTGCACACCACTAATTCAGCCAATGGATCAGAATGTGATCCAAGCTATAAAACTCTACTACAGAAAGAATCTTTTGAAGAAGATAGTGGGGACTCTTGGAAATAGTGGTTCTTCTTGCAGAGGAACTGAAGAAAGCCACAGTCAAAGATGTGTTTGAATTGGCAGACGCTTGGCAGAACGTGAAGACCGGTCTGATAAAAAGTTCTTGGCAGCAACACCTGCCCCCAGGATTGTTAGATTCATTCGAAGATGAAGATTTGATCCCTCGCTCTACATTGCGACAAGCTATAACATCAGAAATGAACGAAATAAACGAGATAGTAGAACTTACGAAAAAAATATCGGATGCTCCAACAAATCAAGAAATTAAAAGATAGGCCTTGGGCGATGAAGACATAGAAAGGATTTCAGCGACATATTGGAGAGTGTGGAGAAATTTGACGATATGGAGGAAAACAGTGAAGAAGAGACAGTGACAGAGTGACACACAGGAGAAGCGGTAAATAACTTTGCTAAATGCATACACTGGGCAAAGGACCATGGACGAGATTTCAGCCACATCCTTCTTTTAGAAGAGACGCAAAGCAGATCAAATAAGTTGCAAATGAGAGCTGTTAAACAACAGAAAATTACAGTTTTTTTTTTAAGTAAAATGTGCACTAACGTTTCTGGTAGAATGTATGAACTTTTTTCATTTCATGAAAGAATTTATATTTTTATTTATATTTGTTACCTTCGAAAGTTTTTTTATTGCATTAAAATTGTATTTCGTTTTACATTGACATATGTATTAAAGATTTTTATATCATTCTGCACTTTATTTTGATTGTCCGAACAAATCATTAACCGAACAGTGACATGCAATAATTAGTTCGGGAACCAAGGCTACACTGTAGATATATCAGACATAAACTAGTGGCACTATCATTCAACAATAATTGATAAGTGAAGTTATATAATGTAAAGAAAACGACAGTACAAATTTTAACCACAATTCTAGTTATCGAAAATATGGATACTTTAAAAATATGGATCCCTTTTGAGAAATTTGCGAATCATAAAAACTGTTACTATCCATATTCCTTTCATTTCAGTGGAAAAAATAATGGTTTCAATACTGCTAATTTCTGGGCTAAAAATTTCACACACAAATATGGTGATGTCTCGGATTTCTCATTATTTTGTTAACCTGTCTCATGAATTATAGGATTGTTGATTTATGTCATAAAATTAAAAGCAAGATAATTAAACTTAGTTAATTAAATGTTCTTTAATATATGGATATTATTAACTGTCCTTTAATAAATCAGAATTAAATTTTTATTCAAAAAATTTTTAAGTAAATAAATTAAAGCACATTTTTAGTTTTTAATTCAGAACCAAATAGATTTCCATCTGTCACTAAAGTGTCACTCAGTATTAACATTCCTAGAATATTGGACTTCCTCACACCTGAACGAAATTCATGGCAGTTTCAAAATGCAATTAGCAGCAATCGATACTGTTTTCGCAATAAGAATTCACTCTTAGACAGATTTTTCCAAGACTTTTGATAGGGTGCATGTGAAACTGTACAGTTTCTTATTTAATAGGGTACAAACATTAAAACGGTGTAGAAATGGCAATTTTTGATGTTATTAAAAAGAGCACATTTTAAATGTTTAAGAAACTGTTTTGAAGCTGACAATTTTAACTTTAACGTCAGATATGAATATGAATAAACTTCATTTTTAAATTTGTTTTGATTTTGGACTTGAAATTAATTTTCTTTTTTTTCTCTTTTTAAAAAAATATAAACATATGGTAAATTAACACATGCTTATCCCTTTGTTGTAGATGTTGGTTATTGCCTAAAACGAAATTTAGAATATACCAAGTAGATTTATTATGATTTCAATAAATGAAAAGTATCATTCGATCCATGACAAATTCAACTATTTAATATTAAACCCCGAAAATATATTGTAACGGAACGGCTCGCCGAAACCAAATAAACACGTCTGGGACTGCTCGAGACTGAGATCAACATCTCCCCTTTTTCCTGATGGCCTACCGTTCTGCCATCAACGAGTCCACCGGCCAAACACCAGCAAGGATACTGTTCGGGCGAGAGATGAGGCTTTCCTGCGATCTGAGCTTCGGTTGCAAACCGGGAGAAGATCTGGCTGGGGAAGACTACGTCACAGAGCTGCGCAGAAAGATGGAGCAGATTCACGACATGGTACGGACGAATCTCCAAGTCGCCAGCGACATGTATGAAGAAGGAGACCTGGTGTGGCTGTACAACCCGCAAAGAAGACGAGGGTTATCACCAAAGCTTCACAAAGCCTGGGAAGGGCCGTATACAGTGAAGACCAAGATAAATGATGTCATCTACTGGATCAGCAAAGTCCCGAATGGGAAGCCCAGGGTCGTGCATTACAATCGATTAGCACCTTTCGAGGGAGACCACGACCAAGATCAACAGGTGCGCCAACTACGGCCCCAAGAGGATGAGCCTTCCTTTGAAGAATTTATGGCTGCGTATGGTGGGACCGGGAAGGCCAGATTCGGTGTGACCAGGGAAGAACAACGGGATCTCTTCGGAACATCGACTGAATATGCGCTGGCTCATTGCATGGCCCAGGACCTGCGGATGTCTCGGGGAATTGCCGCGGAGTTCGGACGAGGTTCGTCAAACTGGACGAACTCCATCAGCAGGGACTGGCGGTCGGGCGAGCGCGGAGGATTAAGGAAGATGGATCACAACGGCCGCTCTTCTACCTGGTTACCAAGAGGAGGTCCTTTCATAAGCCCACCTGTTTGGACCTGTGGGACGCACTACATGACCTCAGGGATACCCAACTTAGCGAAGATCTAACTAAGTTAGCTATTCCGAAACTGGCCGCCTTGGACTGGAGGGTCGTCAGGAATATGCTGGAGTTCTTATTTCGTTTCACCGGGGTAGACATCTTGGTGTGCTGTTGGAATCCTAAGAGGAGTCCCCAAAAGAAGAGCGTAGCATGCTATTTCCACCAAACCTCGCGTTGCAGACAGGGGACCAACTGTAGGTTCCTACATGGGCCTGTCAGAGACACGTTTCGGGACGAAACATCTTTAAGGCGGGGGCAGTGTAACGGAACGGCTCGCCGAAACCAAATAAACACGTCTGGGACTGCCCGGGTTCCGCGAATTCGTTCTAGAAGCAACGGGAACAATCTCGTAAGGCCGGGAAGCTTCGATTCCCCGAAAACCCTAGGAGAAATTCGTGGAACTATCTCGAAACTGCCAGAAAGTTCGAGAAGGCGCTTACCTGCCATAAAAAGGGAATGCCGGACTCGAGGCAGGCCAGTTGAAGAATCGTTGTGTAAACATTCGGGCGAGAGACCGCGCGCGTTAAATAAATAAACATCTCTGTGTGCGAATATAAATTAAGAGTTAGATTGTAAGTGTTGTGTTGTGTAAGAAATAAATTAATTAGTACAAATCGCGTAGTGTTTAGTCTTAGTAAACAGTAAAAACGTTACAATATGATACATTTGAAGATCACATCTAATATGCTGGACATATGCTTTTGACAAACATTTCTTATCCCCAATGGAATTAATTTGCCATAAATATTGTCACTTATCCAACAAAGCAATAAAATTATTAAAGCGAAAAATTGTAAATGCAAAATTATTTTTGTATGCTATTTACATACCTTTGGATGGGAAAAAATATGTCTTTTGTATCTGGGGAAATAGAAATTATATAAGTTAAATTTGTATTACAATTAGTATATATGTAAATAGTATATAACCAAAGAAAATATATATAAATATATAAATGAGCGTGTTTATATTTTTTTAACCTTTTATTATAGTTTTTGATGAATTATTAACAAGCTGTGAAGAGTGTATGGTTTATAGGCAACTCTAAGATGCACTGGATTGGAAGAAAATGGATCTTTATTTTTAGCAACTATGTATCTATTCACCAACACCATATGCAATTTAATAAGCAAATCATTACAAGTAGTTAGGAAGTATGTAAAGTGGCATTCAAATTAATTACCTATAAATCAGAGTCTGTTTATTCAACAAAACCTTATAATTTTCCTAAAACAATGGCATATTCTATTTTTTTTTTTGTGATCTGAGTGCATACACTCAGACGCACACTCTGATACACACTTGTATCATATTGTAACGTTTTTACTGTTTCACTATAACTAAACACTACACGCTTTGTTCTAATTAATTTATTTCTAACACTTTAACACTTATAATTTATTTCACACACAGATGTTTATTTATTTAGCGCGCGCGGTCTCGTCGCCCGAATACTTACGCTCCGATTCTTCAACTAACTCGCCTTGGGTCCGGCATTCCTTTTTATGACAGGTAAAAGCCTTCTCGAACATTCCCCTCGTTTCGGGAGAAGATTCTCTAATTCGAAGAACTCGTTATCGCGTCGAACCTTCTTGACTCTTCTCGTCTGTTCGAACCCCAGAATTATCGGAACCACGAATATGGCGAACTTGGGTAGCTCCTGGCGTGTTTATCTCGCGGCGAGCCGTTACAATATGTACACAGCATAGTTATTAAACATAATATTATAAAATGTGATAAGAATAAATATAACATTCAACTATTTTTTAAATTAATATTACCTTTTCCGATATGAGCTGTAGTGGTTCTTTTCTTGCTTATTAATTATTATCAATTCTAAGATAAGACAGTTCCAATGCACCCTTGAATTCCGTGTGCGAAACGTACACCCTTCGCGGCTTGTTTTCCGTTTTTAGGATTTATTAGCAACATCATCTCAACAAACACTCATAGATTGACTATGATGTCCAACAGCCTTACCCAAAATTTGGTAAGTGGACATATGATCACAACAATGGACACCATGTGTTATTTATTTAGGACCACTGTCCCCTCCCCAGGGTCGAATCCTATTACTTTTCAATGTTCCATTAAAAATACACTAATTCTGCATGTCGATGTTAATAACCTCGATGTACCATTTGAATCATGAATAATGTATTCCAAATAACACAAGAATCGGTTAGACTTGTTGGTTACATTTCCAGAAGCAAAGAAATTTTTCTCGTTTAAAATCCTCCAGTATACACTTGTATGCAGAAGTGCAAAGTTAAAGAAATTAGAACATAAATCACGTAGGACATTTTAACAGTCGTCATGAAAAACTAATGGGCGAAACAGAATGGACGCGCTCTAGACGCGCTCTACACGTCGTGAACTGTCAAAAGTAGAGAAAAAAGAAAACGCGCCCACAATGAGCGTGAGCGTCGTGAGCGTCCGTCAGCCAGAACCTAACCTGACCTATATGTTCTGTGTCAGCCAGCGTATGTTCGTTAACGTCAGTTGGTGTTTGAAATAATTCCGAAATGGACGATTTCGAACTATTAATGCTATTTTATGTTAAATGGATCAATGCGGATGTCATGTAAAAGAAAAGTTGTCTCACACACAACACAAAACATCTAATTCTGGCGTTGAGCGCGTAAAAGTAAAAAGTTGACCAACTTTCGGCGTATTGTTCACGTCAAGCGCGTTCATTCTGTGCAGTTTCATAAAAACGTCACTTGCTCTATCTGATTAGACAGTTCACGACGTGTAGAGCGCGTCTAGAGCGCGTCCATTCTGTTTCACCCATTATCCTTTGTACTGACCTGAACATTTCGCGGCACAGTGAAGACAATCATAAACAAAACGACAAACAGTTTAAATTCAAAAACTGTATCTGTTGGCATTGTTGTGTATGGTTGACCTATCAGTTGTCAGGTTTTTGACGTGCACAAAGAGAAAACTCACGAATCTGTTTTTAGGTTTGGACGAGACAACTGACAAATATATCCGCAATGATGTTTACAAGAAACTGTGGAAATAGCACAAACGTAATTTAAGTTCAATTTGGCAAAATGAAATGCCCATTCTTCATTACATATGCCTATTGGTGAATGCATGTCGTCGGAAAAATGTTGAAGTCTGTACGAAGCATTAGAGGGCCAGAATGTGTAAAGCTGAAAATGGTAAGAAATCTGCAGGACATTACTTTTCGTCAATACTGTTAAAATAACATTATTTAATATACTTAAGTTGTCCAACATGCGGAAAATTGGAGAAAGAAACTCAAAAGATGGAGATCATGGGCGGAAAAAAGACCAATAGGATGCCCACAAATGAGGTAGAGTGACGACATTAGGAAAATGGCAATAGTAAACTGGTGCTGATCCACTCAGGACAAAAGAAAAAATGTAGAGAGTAAAAGAATAGAGAATGGCTAGTAAACGAAAAAGAATATATTTATTGTCCCATTTTGAAATGTTGGTTATTTATCAAGTTTTTAAAATCACATAGGAATATTTTCGCCTAATCAATGATAACAAACAAATACAGGTAAACGTCGTTTTGCGCAGGTTCGTTACTGTGCCTAAATTTTGTGACCGAAATAACCTTCCAAGGAAAGCAATCCTATTAAACAATGTCCCAGGACATCGGCAAATTCTTGACACCTTAGACATGGGATTGGACGTCAAGCTAGTTTACATGCCTCTTAATACAACCTCCGTATTACAACCCATATATAAGGGGGTAATTTCTACCTTTAAAGCATATTATTTGCGCATAACACTAAAAGAAATGATTAAGGCGACAGATACTAATTCTATTCAGACCGTTAAAGATTATTGGCGGTCATATGACATTTTAAAAGGAATCAAAAATATGAAGTCTGCTTCGGACGAAGTGACAACATTTGTTTAAATGGTGTTTAGCGTTAATTTCGGCCTAGATTTATGCAAGATGTAAGTGTAGAAGAGTATAACATAAACGAAGACATTATCAGGCTTACAAGCAAATGTGGATTCAAAGACGTAACAGCTGAAGATGTGACCAAACTGTTAGATGTGCATGACCAACCACTCTCAAATCAAGAATTAGAAGAGTTGATGGAGGTATTAGATCGCCCTCAATTAGAAAATCCTGAAAAAGAGGAGAATGAGAACGAAAATTATGGGAAAACCCTGAAAACAGCCTATCTAACTCGTATCACAGACAATTCATTACAGACAGTCAAAGTAAATGGGTGAAGCTTTTAGTTCTTAACTGGTGGCGTACTGTCGCTATTTCTGTAATAAATTCGAATATTCGTCTAGAAATCTGCACGTGAGGCAAAATTGTTGGTGGGGGTAGCTGTTCAAGATTCCAATGCTGATACAATGTTGTCAAATGTTGTCAAAGCAGATAGGGTCGTCGAGTAGATAACGAAGGGTCGATGTTTTTATACCTGAGGTCTCGGACCAGACTGGCTATAATCACCTATAATCCTCCGAAGCGAAATAAATTTCAATATGTAACAAGGAACAGGAATTTTCCCGTATAACCTTGTATTATCGGCTCCGTGCCACGAGCGGTCGTGCCTCATGCGGTCAATGTGAAAAATCGTGCCAGATGCGGTCACTCCAAAAATATTTCTACCTGTTGTGCAGGTGTCTTCCCATGTGCGGTCATATCTGAATTCACCGAATTTCTCGGTAGACACCCTCGGCCGATATGGAAAATTGATTACGCCCGGTTTCATAATGCAGTTAAAGTCCACTTTAACTTAAAGTTGACTTTGACTGCGTCAGATGTAGTAACGCCCGGTTTCATAATGCAGTTAAAGTCCACTTTAACTTAACGTCACAGTTAAAGTCAACTGTAAGTTAAAGTGGACTTTAACTGCATTATGAAACCGGGCGTTACTAGGATTAATAGTGTTTGCAAATACTGTAGCCGCCCGGTTATCCGACACATTCGAACCAAAGTTCGAACTCCGCATCACCTCTCCGATAACGATGTTTTTATTACTTTACGACCATTCGCAAAAAAAACGCCGGCTTTTTCGTATACATCAAACAAGTGACCATACTTTAGAATAATTATTATATTACCGTTGATACTACTGTGCGTTTACGGCCAAGTCGTTCCGTTACAATACGATAGAATCAAGTTGATACTAATCTTGAGTGTGTTCGGAGGTGAAAACAAATCCAATTTTTGGAACTTTAGTTCCTTTTGCCAGGGATTGGGGAGCGAGGGTGGTCGCGCCGCAAAAAATCTGACCGTTAAACGAAAAGCGTTACCGGAAAGCGTTACCTCGGCAGGGTTCGTAGCGGCTCGGGAGGCGTTCGTAGTGGCTCCGTGGGGGGGGAGAGAGGGAGAGTGGGAGAGAGTGGAGGGGTGTGGGAGAGAGTGGAGGGGTGAGGGAGAGAGTGAGAGAGAGAGAGAGAGTGTATGTGTGTGTGTGTGTGTGTGTGTGTGTGTGTGTGAGAGAGAGAGAGAGAGAGAGGGAGAGTTAAATGGAATGCGTTATCGAGCCGAGCCACTACGAACGCTGCCGAGCAGCTACGAACGCTGCCGAGCCGCTCGCTATATATATATATATATATATATATATATATATATATATATCTCTCTCTCTCTCTCTCTCTCTCTCGTTGAGTCGTTCGCTGTCTTTGTTTCAATGATCGAATGCACTGACTAGATCTGAATACTTAATATGTAGTTCGTACCAATCAACTTAATGATAAAATATTTATAATTAATACTATTATATCGGGTGTTTTTTTTTTTAATTTCACCTCATAGTAGGCTGTGGATAGTGTTTGTGAATTAGGCATTCCAACGACCTGTCAAAAGTAAATCCAATATGGCCGTTGGAGGCAAACAACTTGGTTATGTCATCTGTAACTATTGATCGAAAAGTGTTCCATTTTATGTTTTTGAGAGTGAGTTAAGTTGTTTTTATATTTTTAAAGTGTACAGTACTGTTTTATCGAGCAAAGATGCTTTACATGCATTGTATGCATTAAAGATGCATACAATGCTTTCATTTGTGCTTTGCTGTAGTAACTATGGGTTAAAACTAAATATGAAACGATATCAATATTGGCATGCATGTGGGTGACAGGTGACAGGCGGAACTCCGTGAATAGAATAGTCCAAATCTTCAACTTTCAATGTAAATGGATCTACATTATTGTTTAACTTCAGCTTCTTTAGATAACTGCAAAAAATATATATATAGAAATGCAAACACAAAACTTTAGTAAGTATTTTCGAGCTTACCGTTCGCCAACATGGCGATTTTCCAACAATAATGTCTTTAAATATTCACTATGCATCTTAAAAAGAATATAAGCACTAATAAAACCGATAAAATTTTCTAAAAATCACATTTTCACCAACAAACAACACAACCCTGAACACTCTCTTATGGCGCTGTCAAACTGTCAAACTTTGTTTGCCCCCAGCCGCCGTATTGGACATCACGTGGTTTGGAATGCCTAATGCGCCTTACTGAAGAATGTCAGAATTGACATAACCTCACTTTTTTAATAAAAATTGAAACTTCTCCAATCGGTTAATAGTGTCTTGAAAAAGACAGCTCACTCATCTACGCCTAATTAATAGAGCCACGCTGTCTTTTTTAAGACACTAGTAACCGATTCAAGCAGTTTAAATTTTTATTAAAAAGTGAGGTTATGTCAATTTTTTGACATTTTTTAGTAAGGCGCATCCACAAACACTATCCACAGCCTACTATGAGGTGAAATTTAAAAAAAAAACACCCGATATGTTTTTGTTAAATGAAGATTCATCCAGAGTAAAATAAATTTTTATATTTATATGTGTGTATATATTTATTGATTCAACACATTGGGAACGATATTCCATTGCCTTACTTATGCTGTGTATTATATGCCCGTCTTACTGTCGCTGTTTCACGTTAAACATTACAGTTTTATTAAGAAATAATTTAAAAAAATGGTTATTAATTAAAAGGAACTAAAGTTCCTAACTCGTGTCCCGCGACACGTTTCATGTTTTTTTATTTTTTTCTAAGAAAGCATAAGAAAGAAACACGTGCAATTTCGGATAATGCGGCGACAAGTTTTTAAATTGAAAATATGTCAGATATAATTAAATCCATGTACGATTAAATTTTAAAAATTTGAAATTAACTTGCCTACGTTATTTGCATTAATCCTAAGCAAAAGGCAGGGACTTTCAAACAATTACACCCTATGGCTCGTAATATTTTATTATGTTTTCTTTGGTCGATTCTTGGCGATCTTTTGTCCTTAATATTATTCACAAGTAGGTAGACAACAAGGTAGAAATATTTTCGAGGGATCACATCTGGGACGTTTTTTGATTGTGACCGCATAAGACACTACCGCTCATAGCGAGCCGGTACCGAGTACCCCCATAAATTGGCCTGTCCTGGGATTTCACAAGAATTGACCGCACATGGCACTGACCGCACATGGCACTGACCGCATGTGGGAAGACACGGTATTGGCTGACTCTATTAGATAACATATACATATTAATTATTTTAAACTAAAAATTATGTTTATTATGAATACAAATTTAGTAGGTAGGTGAAAGATGCAGTTGATAATAATTAATAAATTATTGATCAACAATTAATCGTTATGATTTTACATAGGTATTTTTTATAATAAAATCTCAAATTTGCTATGGTTTGTTGGAAATACGACTTTATAGGTAGCATAGGCTATCATAATGGCTGGAAATAAATGTCAATATTTTAATTGTGGTGTTTCGCGAAAGCAACATCCAGACCTGCGATTCTTTAGATTTCCTTTAGATGAAGACATTTGTCGAAAATGGATTATAAATTGTGGTAATCCTAGCCTTGTCGGACTTCTACCCGAGCAAGTTCATTGTAAATATTTATGCCAAAAGCATTTCTGCAATGAAACAGATTATAAAACTGAAAAAAAACGCTTTTTAAAAAAGGGTGCAGTTCCGTTCCATTACGATATGGGGGAGGACGACAACTACGTCGTTTTAACCCCTAAACGTAAATATGATTCCCCTTATAAAACGTCTGTTTACAAAAAACAACCTGAAGTTGACAATATTCTTTCAGTGAGTACCTGTGCTAATATTAGTTCTCCTCCAGACAATCGTCAGTTCCTTTCTGATATTTCTGATTTGCCTGATAATGTAATTCAGAGTTCTCCAAGGAAACAAAAATTAACAGAAATAATTCTGTCCCAAAGAAGAAAGATTAAAAATTATGCAAACCAAATTAGAACACTAAAAATAAAACAACAAGATACTTTTAAATTAACAGATTTTAAGCCTAGTGTAGTAAGGACATTTATAGCTATGCAACTTAAAAAAAAAACAAGCTCCTTGGTTCCGACAAGAGAAAGATTTTTCTATCTCACTGTATTATAAGTCCCCATCCACTTATAATTTCTAAGGAAACAAGGTTTTAAACTTCCATCTACTTGTACTATCCGTACGTGGATCGGAAAAATTCATTTTCATTATCTAATCTAGAGAATTCCACTCAACCGTCTGAACCTGAAACATCCCTACAAAATATCCCTTCTACATCTAGTTCTGAAGTTTCAGTGTTATTAAGATGTTTTTTATCTCAAAATTAATAACTACGAACATGTATAAATTTAGTAAATGGATGTTTCCTACCGTTTCTTCCAAATTTGGTAAAAACCAACAACTTCAAATTTTAAAACACACTTAAAATACCGTTTCTCTTTTTATTTTTGGATTTCTTTATTTTAGCATTTAAACTATGTAAATGTATTCTATTTTATTTCTTATTATCGCTTTTTCTTTTAGTTAAAATTTTGAATTTTTTTTAGGTATGTATATATACCTTTTTATAATTGACTAGACTCAATTAATTGAGGTGTATTATTTAATCGAGATGTCATGACAATAGAACTTATCATCCGTTTTTTCAATACTCCTTGCGAAACAATTTTATTGAACTGCTGTGACTGTGATCGAGCTATTTTAATTGGGCCGATATTAAACACATGATATTAAGAAATTAATAAAAGTTTTGTTGTTAAAAATTTAAATTGTGAGTGCCGAGTATTGCGTAACTGTCCATTGTGTACCTCTTATAAAAGGTTTTATTGCTTTTTGAACATTACGGTACAGACAATATTAAGTCTGTGATAACGGCAACCATGCCGAGATAGCATTACCATCTATCGGCATTTTGCTCCACCACTTCGCCAGAATCTCTCGAGGGATGCAGGCTTTTCGAAGTCTGCATCCTTTTTAGGGTATGATTTAAAGCACGGGGTTTGACAGTCTGTAATGAATTGTCTGTGCTCGTATCCTTCTACAAGAAGGTTAACAGGTGAGCTCTATGAGATAGATGGGGATTTCAATCGAAAAGCAAATGTAAAAAGAAGCGTCACAGCTGCCGTTTAACCTTATGCTATGATTCTGCAAGAAAGGAAGCAACAAACAAAGCAAATGAAATTGGATGCTTTTTTCACATAAGTGTGAAAATTTAATTCAGTATGGAGAAACTGGTGAGTTAGTATCTATTTTAAAAAAATCATTATTTATATCAAGAGATTATTATTTATTTTATAAAGGATTTTAAAGTGTATTAAATACATTTATAATTTATTTTGAATATATATATATAGGATATGTATTAAGTAAACATGTTAGATTGTCCTTAGAATTTTGACAGGGAATCTAATCTTACATTGTCCATTATATTTGTGTTCATTTTACGCTGACTTTTTTAGGCCCGGTGTCTCTCGGAACGGAACCCCAGCGAAAAACGATGTTTACCTGTACTTGAATTATTTTCAAAAATATTTCATTGTACGTCCCAACAAATCCAAATTTACTCAAAGAGAAATATACGAAAGTGTCGATTGAACAGATGCAATGCATCTATTGAAATCATACTATCATATCACATCTTTTTAACCATTTATTAATTGTCTTACCTAAGACATCGCTAGAGGGTGTCTTGGTGGCGATGACGCACGGATTTTGCGGCATGAACCTGGCCCTGTTGACCTCGCCCTCATGGTTGATCTTGATCTCAATCTCGATTTTCCCCGAGACGGAACCGAAACCCCCGAACTCGCCCTTCTCGTTGTCGTAATGGGAGGCGTCGAACTGCGCGTCCTCATTGGGCAACTGCACGCTAGCGATCAAGAGGTGGTTCTGCTCGTCAGAGGTGTGCGTGCCAAGGATGAGGCGGTGGATCGAGTGGTCCTTGCCATCCGGTCGGGTCACGTCCGGCAGCCACTGCGCCGTCAGAGAGGGCCACTCGAGAGCGTGCGTCATGACCAGGTCGTACAGGAAGGGGGTGTTCTTTTTCCATATCTTGTATTCCTCGTTTATCACCCTCTCTTCCACGGCGTCGTCGAACGTTTCTAAGGGAGCGAGCTATATGAACATTCCCAACGAGGGCAGCCTCTACTACTTACCGGCGTCTCCTTTATCACCCATCTTGCGGAGTGATAGTAATGCCTATTTCTCCTTTATTAGATCACGAATTCACTAAACATCCAATGCTCGTAATCCCGCCAACTAAACACCGGAGAAAAGGAAGGATCACGGGACGCACAAACTACGATACGAGCAGCTTGTGCTTGGAGCGTGGATAACAGAAAACAGAATCACCACCACAGATTATCACCACAGAATCACACTTCACACTTCACACTCTTCACAGATCACCCTACGTTAAGCCGGATTCTCATGGTGTGAAATGCGAAAGCGAATAGCGAATAGCGAATAGACTACCTAAGTGCTGACGTCACTCGAGGGGGCGGAGCTTCCAAACCTTTCCAAACAAATCGGGAAAGTACGCAATTTGTCCGTAAGAGAGTTTTAATTCTACATTTCTTCCTAATTTTGTTGTAAATAAGAGTCGCCAGCTATATCTTGTGATAAAGTTTGGTCAACGTATGTTATCACCAAATATTTCTACATAGGTAAGTAGTATAATGTAGTTTTCGCCCATATTTTATATTATAGGTTAGGTTATCGTTTTATTTTCATCAAAACTTATCAATTTTGTTAAGTTTAGTGGTGCTGCTGAGTTTAAGACCGTTTTTGAGGCTGGTGGTCAATATCTAATAGTCATGGTTATGTGTTTTGTGCTTGACTGTAAGCACTACAGTGACCGAAAAGTTTGTAAATTTTTACATTCAGAGGCAAGATCGAGAACCTTCAAAGCACTCCTTAGTTTGCAGTTATCATATTATAATGCTCAAAAAGAGCCAGCGCAACAATATGATGGCATTTTGTACCCCTCAGGTGGGTACAAGTAGCCGAAGTAATCTCTCCTGATTTATTTAGCGTAAACTGCAATAGGAACATTTAATAAGATAAATATCTATAAAATCTATGGGAAGCAGAATACCTACCTGGTACTCTATATATTTTATCCTTCATGCTGGCATGTATTTCCCCTCAAATAATCATAAAATCAGCATCAAACTGCATGCTTTTTACATGATTGGATTACAATGCATTTTCACCCTTTTTATCATTTTATTCTCTTCAAAAAACTCAATAATGTCGCAGATCTTCAAAACATATTTGGATGCCGTTTTCAATCAAAATTCTGACTTTAAATGGTTTTATTTAACTAAAAGTACACAAAATAAATCAAACTAGTAAATAAAAACATAACCTCAAAAAAGTAAAATGGGCGAAAAATAATAATTAGACTTACCTTTTATCAAAAATACTTTGTTAAAAGCTTGAACCGTCCTAAGTTTTCACCAAATATTGACCTGGCCACTCTTATTCACGTCAAAACTAATAACAAAGTTGAAAATAAAATCGTCATATGAGAAAATTGCACGCTTTCTCGGATTGTTTGGAAAGGTTTCTTAGCTCCGCCCATTTGTGACGTCACGCTTAGGTAGTCCATTAGATTGAGGTGTCACCGGTGTCACCCATAAAATAATAAAGGTTATTATTATTATTACCCTTTATTATTTTATGGTGTCACCTCCGAAATAAATCTTTTTTTCTTCCATCCTCCATAACGTATCATGTATTCTTTTATATACAAGAAAACTACATACTTCAATATTTCTTATTTTTCACAGCTGATAGTTAAGAAATTTCGTTTACGTAGATTATCAGCGGCTTGAAAATTTTCCCATGCTAATCTATATATATAAAAATGGATGTTTGTGTGTATGTTCCGCATAGGCTCCTATACCATTCGTCCGATTGCGACGAAATTTTGGTGAGTTGTAGGGCGCATGTCCTTGAAGGTTCCTGAAATGGTTCCGCGTCGAAAAAGGAGCCAGGGGGCCGAAACGGCTTAAAAATATATACATGACAGGCAATATGTCACCTTTATTTGACAGACGAGTGAGTGACAGATGGCGCCATCTCGCGGCGAAAAGGTATCTTTTAAATGTCGAACAGTTTGTCAGCGCTTTGAGCATCGAATTGCTCAAAAGCATTCTGTTAATCTATACATATATATAAATGGGTGTATGTTTGTTTGTATGTTACGCATAGCTTCAATACCATTCATCCGATTGACAAGAAACTTTGATGAGTTGACGGGCGCATGGTCGTGAAGGTTCCTGAAATGGTTCTGCGTCGAAAAAAAGACAAGGCTTATCAACTTTAATAGGTTGCCTCTAGCGATCCTGACCTACCACAACAGCGCGAGACCGATCTACGTCAAACGGCGACCGGCGATGCAAAAAAACATGTACTTTGAAAAACTCAAAATTGTTGTCAATTACAAACGAAAACGCCAGCCAAACGCCAAACTGTCAGAGTAATACAGAACATAGATTAAACCACAGAGTTAGATTAAACCAGAGAAATAGAGAGGGTTCTGTCGCTTCTGACAAGCTTGTGTTCGTTTTCAAATCATCAACCATAATTCTTAATGTTGTGATCTTTCTTTTTAGTTTTTTAATGTCTTCAGTTGTAATAACATACAATTTTTCTTGATTTGGATTGCACTTTTCGCAGTTCTGTATATTTTTTTTTGAACTTCCCAGGAGACACGCTAAAACAGTTAAATTAATGTTATATGTTAAGTACTTTGAAAGAACAAAAAACCTGTAGTTATGGATCGTTTGTAAAAATTTTGTTTTCCTTTTTGTACTATTGTCTGTACTGCGGGAACTGCTCTGACCTGACGCCTTACTGCAACATAAAATTGTCACAATTTTGCTGCTATTAGTTATGCTAATTCTTTACCTCCGTGATCTCTTTAGTGCAGATTTTTCTATTGAAACATCGGAAGAAGAGCTTGACGATAGTTTCGACACTTGCAATTCATTGTCCCCATACAAATTAGATGGTCCTGGAAATTCCACTATTGATTGGAGATGTAATGATGGCAAGGCATTAAATTTTAGTCGACGTTTCTGTTTGCTTTTAATAAAATCGCTCTCCTTGAAATGTTTCGAACAAATGAATTTGTTCTCTGACCACTGCCAAGTATTTGGTTTCCCCATTTCTGCCCATCTTTTAACAATAGGTCCTTGCTGCAATCTGTAATGGGTTCATCATTAGTCGAAGAATCATTAAAACTAAAGATAACAAACCGATGAAAAGTAATTGCTTCAAGTTTAAAACGTTTTGTACTCGTACAACCATCCGCGGCGCACGACATAATTACTGTTCAAAAACACTAATTAGTTAAAAACTTACCAAAAACTGGTTGAAATGCAACGATTATAGACACTACCAGGATTGCTCAGTTCGCCGAATTTGCCTGACAAACGTTGTGACGTCACCACCGGTGCTGGGCAGAAAGCGTGGCTATACGACCTATAGTACAGTCATTTAAGATAAAATAGAGTTAAATAGCCTCAGAGTGAGATAAAAAGCTGTAAACTCGTAAAAACCTTTATTTTGGCATACTAAAGGTTGTCTCAAATTTTGTAAAATCTCGTGTCCTCGTCTTAAGATATTGAAGATCAAATTTCACAAAAAATTAGTTTTTCACAAATATCTCGCTTCCTACGGCTTCCATGAAATTTACATCTATAGTAATAGACCGTGGACCCATGACACCAACAGTGTCGATAATCTATGTTCGTATGCCCTTTTAGGGACATACTGAGACAGCCCGGGAAACCGGGAAAAAGTTACTGCGAGCGTCTATGACCAGTCCTAGCACCTTCTTGTTGATGCTGGCATAAATCGAGATGCCCCCTCCGGAATCGTATGCAAATGTCGGAATATGGTTAATGGGTCGAAAGGAGTCGTTCCACCAAAGGGTATACTTTCCTCGATCATCCTCTATCACCAGTGTCTATCACCGTATCGCCAGACGGCGACGTCAATCGATGTTACGGGACAATATTTCAATTTGGGGATTAAACCATAAAAGATGTAAAAGTTTTTTATAACCCACATTTTTTTCCAAAACATTCTAATTTATCGCATTTTTTTTCAATTTTTTCTTTAACATTTCTCTCTGAATTTTGTAATTATCTGCAAAGAATCTACAAGTGGCTCAGAATTTTTTTTGTAAAGCAATTAGCGTTTCCGGAACGAAGCTATAATTAGTTTTTATAAAAATGAATTGCTGGTGCACAATATTATTTTGGAATAATGCTTGTGACGTTAAAACACACTGAGAATAATCTATTAGATCCAATATCAATTTTATTGATTCATTAAAATGTTCTGCATAAATAAGAGCAGTGTTTATCCATGTTCCCCATCTTGTGACAATCGGTTGTGATGGTAAAGGAATGTTTGGTAAGATCTCTTCGTTTGAAACAATATATACGAAATATATGCAAAAATATGACGTTTTTGTCAAAATATGTGAAGGTTATGAAAAATGTTACTTATATGCACAATTTACATGTATCTGCATTTCGCATATACTCCGTCCCCTGGTTATAATATAAGGTTATCATCTTACGGTCTTACGGATCTACGTACTATCGGTACGATATACACATCCACGTCATCCACATCTCAACACGTAAACGCTCGACTTCAGCACCGGTGTTGACGTCACAAAACTGTCCAACATTGGTCAAATGGAAGTGAGCAATCCTGTGTAGTCTATAATCGTTGGTTGAAATGTACCTATCATAGATAAAGAGTTTGTTTATATGGTTAGGTTAGGTTAGGTGAAAAATATACACAAATTCACACACAGAACATCTATAATATTCACAATACACAAATCAATGGGTCAAAATGGCTGCCACCATGGTGTCCCTCGGTAATTATGATGCGCAGAAGGTTGATGAGCGTTCTCCCCCTCTCTATTTCTCTGGATTAAACACAGGTAATAAAACGCAGACCTGGGTCGCCAGTCTACGTCACGAACTCCGCCTCCCCTGCGCGACCCCCTCGCCCAGAAGCTGTTCAATGAGGTAACCTACAACGTGATCAAGAATGACTGTTTGAGTTGGCAATGCTGAATTTCTTTTTTAAATGGTACAACTGGTAATTTGAATTTGCTGTCAAATTCAAATTTCTGTTATTCTTTTCAAATTCATTTATTTAAAATGGTTTTCACGTTACAACACGATATTTTCGTTGGAATGGCGTACTTTCGAAGCGGGATTTATAACCCAATTACTGGTTGGCAGTACTCTCTCGAAGCGACATACCAGCAATTTCAGGGAGTTGTTTCCGGAGACTTTGGTCACTTTTGCTGTCTTTCTGCAACATTGTATGCGAGTAGTTGAACGTTATTTAAACGCAGGGAGCGTAAGCAAACAAAAATCAACTGGTAGACCTTCTACTCTAAACGAGGAAGTTGTCGAGGATATCAGAACTCGAACGCAAAGAAGTCCTCCCAAATCCTTAAGAAAGCTCTCCCTTCAAACAGGTTTGGTCCTTATGCCTCCTATATTCAACCAATTTTCATTCTTACCCATAAGACTTCCACATTTTCATGTTGTTCTAATTCACGGTTTTACAGGTTTATCATATGGAAGTTGCTCCACTGTGCTTAAAAAGAAATTAAAGTATCACCCTTACAAAATTTCCATCGTCCAGTCATTAACGCCTCCTGATCACCCGCAGAGAGTTTTATTTTGCAATTGGTTCAATGACATATTAAATAATAATGATATCCTTAACAATACCTTCTTTTCCGACGAAGCCTGGTTTCATCTCAACGGCTATGTGAATAAACAAAATTACAGAATTTGGTCAGGTGAAAATCCTTATGCTATCAGAGAGACAAATTTGCACCTGGTTAAAGTTGGAGTTTGGTTGGCAGTCTCAAGGACGCGGGTGTATGGGCCGATATTTTTTAATTTTACCGTCAATTCGGAGAGATATATCCAACACTTTTTGAGGCCTTTTATAAACCAATTAACAGACGAAGAGCATCAAATTGGATATTTCCAACAAGACTCTGCAAGGGCACATACGGCTCGTGCTACTATGGGATATTTAAGAGAGAATTTCGGCGACAGAGTAATTAGTCAGGGCATATGGCCAAGTAGGTCACCAGATCTCACCCCATTAGATTTTGCGTTATTTGGGCTCTTGAAGGACAATGTCTTTAGGAATATATTGCATACTGAAGAGGAGCTGCAGGAGGCAATAGTTCAGGAAGTGGCAAACATTACCCCCAATATGCTGGTGAATATCTTCGAGAGCCTAAAAAGAAGAGTTACTTTATGTCTGGACCAAAATGGGGGGCATTTTGAGCATTACCTTTAGCCGGTTTAATTTAAATCATTGTTCTGTATTTCGAGTTTCATTTTTAAGCGTTAATTTTTATTCACATAACCTACAATCTTATCGCTGATTGTTCTTCTTCTTCTTTTATTTGGCCTTCGCTGCTATGTCGATCCAGCCACTTACATAACGCTGATTGTTTTGTCAAATAAATGAAACAAACTTCCTGGCGAGGGGGTCGCGCAGGGGAGGCGGAGTTCGTGACATAGACTGGCGACCCAGGTCTGAGTTTTATTACCTGTGTTTAATCTAACTCTGGTTTCATCTATGCTCTGTATTACTCTGACAATTCGGCGTTTGGCTGGCGTTTTCGTTTGTAATTGACAACAGTTTTGAGTTTTTCAAAGTATTTTTTGCATCGCCGGTCACCGTGTGACGTAGATGACGTTGTGGTAGGTCAGGATCGCTTGAGGCAACCTATTTAAAGTTGATACGCCTTGTCTGGTTGTAGCATTGCAAACCCTTAGGCAAAAAAATCCTCCAGGTAGGATTGCCAACTCAAACAGTCATTGTTGATCACCCTGTATTTAAAGTTAATACACCTTGGGAAAACGAGCCAGGGGGCCGAAACAGCTTAAATATATAAAATGCTACAGTTCGATTGGCCGTATATGCATGACAGGCAATATGTCATATTTATTTAACAGACGAGTGACTTTACGAGTGACTAAAGTCACTAAATGTCACTAAAATCCTCATTTAGTGACTTTACGAGTGACTGACAGATGGCGCCATCTCGCGGCGAAAAGGTATCTTTTAAATGTCGAACAGTTTGACAGCGCTTTGAGGATCGAATTGCTCAAAATCATTCTGTTAAAAGTAGAAATATTTCTGAACGTGTTTGAGTGTTAGTGGTGTTATTTGTGAACTTTGGACATTGGACAACAGAAAACAAGCCCATTTATTTTATACTTTCGCTGTGAATTATGCCTCCAAAAGAAAAGCGATTGGCAGATCCATATGTAAAGCAAAGAAATAAAAAACACGAGCTTCGGAAAATGACGGGCAAAGGGAATATAGATTAGAAACCCTTAGTTTAAGAAATGCTCAAGCCCGCTTATTTGAAAAAGACGACTAAAGTGAAAATAGACTAGAAACCCTAATAGCGCTTTTACATTATTCGATTTTTTCATCCAATATGAAGATTGAATCGAATAGACGCATATTTTTGTGTTTACACTATTCGATTTTCCATCCAAGTTCGCGTGTTCGATTTTTTCATCCAACTTTCCGTTCGACTTTTTCGTCCAAGATGAGAATAGGACGGTGTCTATTTTCATCCAACTTTGTATCCAATTTTTGGCAACACACATGCGCACTAACGACAAATCAGCACAGAACAGCATATTGTTTATTGTTGTAATATTATTGCACTGCAGATTACAGTGCAACACTCAATTATAACTGATGATAAAGAGGACACAGATATTCGGAAACTGTAACTTAAACTTTGAAAAGTTTCCCCAGTTGCTAAAAAACGGATGGTAACTAACAACCTAAAATAATAATGATCTTTAACGCAGTGTAGAACGTAAATGCATGTAAATACCTGATATCGGGTGCAAGGCATTCGCGAAAGGTAGTATTTTGCTTTTGTAACCGTTCCCCCACTTGGTTCAACAAAAATTCGAATGTCTCCACCCTCATTCGAGTAAAATTTTTAAATCCGTATGGATCTTCGATTTTTAACTCATTAAATACTAAATTGGCAGCTCCCCGACCTTCATTTCTTCTCATTAACCACTTTCTGGACCAGAATCTTCGCTTCTTACGACTCATTTCTTTTTTTCTATGTTCTTTTAATTGCAGTTGAAGCAATAGGGAACAAGACGCAAGTGTTAACATTTTAAACAAATGTAATGGTTCGTCAGCCATCCTTGTTCAGCGAAATTAATGTTAACAAATTTAATTAATCTAAATTACTATGGTTCTGTCTAACCTCGAAATTTTGTTTTGTTTACGTTTATACACAGAACTTACGTCTAAGTTGGGTTCTATGCGTCTTATATCGAACCAAAAAATCGAACAGTGTAAACGTCCAACAATTTAAACTGTCAAAATAATTTGATGAAAAAATCGAACCAAAACATCGAATGAAAAAATCGAATGGTGTAAAGGCACTATAAGATTAAGAAATGCCCAAGCCCATTTATCTGAAACAGAGGAGCAAAAGGAAGATAGATTAGAAATGCCCAAGCCCCCTTATCTGAAACAGACGAGCAAAGAGGAGCAAGATTGGAAATCGAAGGAGTACGAATTGCTCGAGCCCGTTCGTCTGAAACAGACGAGCAAAGGGAAGCAAGATTGGAAATAGCCCAAGTATGTATTGCTCGATCAAGACGAATAACGCACGCTGATTGAAACCATTTTCATGGAGTGTGGAAAAAGGAATGAGACAGGGTCGTCCCCGGCGAAGCCGAGTACCTACATCGGTTATAAAAAATAATTGCAAAGCAATATTTTTTCCCTTTTCATAACATTCTACAACATAATCACAGCAATGCAATGCATGGTATTGAAATAAATTATGTGTTTTCTCGGTAAATCTATATTTGCTAGATTACCTATTTTTATTTAATTGTTCATTTATTTTATATCAAAGTGAGCCACAGCGAAGCGTGGCCGGGTCACGGCTAGTGTCCTATAAGAAAAAAATTGTGTAGAAACAGTTCCAAATTCTGACGTCACACTTTCCTCGCGTATTTGGCCTGAAATTTTTAAAATTTTTAATGCACATTATGCACAATGAACTGTTCTGTGTTTATGTTTAGTTTATATAGTGTCTTGTGTCACTTGTGTGTTTTAGTGTAGCGTAGTTTTTAACAAAGTTTTATTTGTTTTTTATTCTTGTTTTATTGTTCAGTTCGTTATATTTTACTATCTAACTCTTAGTTTCAAGTGTAATCATCCCTCAAGCAGTTACTCTTCAGTCTAGGTAAGCTATTGAGTATATAAATTTATTTTCAAAACATAACCTTAACGCCATCATTGGAATGTATTAACAATTAGAATTAGATTTTTATACAAAGCTTATAATAGTCGTGTAATTAACAAATTTTTCTTTGGGTTATGAAAAGGTACCCACATTAACATGTTTTGCTATGTAATAGATTGTAAACACGTCTCAAAAGAATAAACTTCTTTGGGGAAGGCTATGGGGGGGAGGGATCGAAACAAAACCATCAATTAGTATTATTCGAATTGTACTATTATTTCCACTCGTTCCAAGCGGGGTGACAATCTGTCCCAACATTCCAAAAGTTTTCTAATTTCTCATACACCTTCGCACTCTTATCATTGTAATTTAGTGCTTGACATACCCTGCAATAATGGTAAGACCTGCTCTTGAAATAAGCGTGTTCATTTAAAACCTGAAAATGCCTCTGCCACTCATAATAACGCCTATATTCTCCAGTACTGTTTAGATGGTAGATATACTGAGCTAATACTGCTGGGCTTGCATACTCTTCGATGTTTATGAACGATCCAGGCGGAAGTAAGGTTTGGTAGTTGTCAAGACTGGCGCCCATCACGATGGGTATGGAGTGCTTATGGTAAGCGTTCCACCAAAGCTTTTCAGTTATGTAGTCATCACAGTTGGAGTTCTCAAATGCTAGGTAGAAGATATAGTTGTCTATGTCCGGACAGTCGGCCCTGAAGTGGCCTGGGCAGCTGGAAGATTTGATTCGAATTATGAGGGCCACTATTGTGAATTCACTTACGTCTTGAATGGACCGCATCCACCATATACATCGACTGTAATGTGTTTTTGTAATTCTTTAACATATTCCCATCGGTTGTTCCTGCCACCACAGTTCGAACCCATGATAGCTATCAGGACATCCCTTCGTTTCTTGAATGTGATTTCGACAGGTTCTGATTGCTTCTTCAATACTGTTCTACCGTAAGGTACTGGTATGTCTGAATCCTTCCTAGGAAACGTAAAAATTTATCTTCATTAATTGACAATTTGAGATATTATTTCTTTATTTATATAACGAATAATTTACCTACAAGTAAAAAACCTACCGATGTAAAATATCTGTGCGTCTGGTGTATTACTTGAATAACAAAATAAACAATGGAATAACATTACACGAAATTAGTAATCAATCTCAGTTTTACATCGCATATCACAAGTCATGAGAAATTTTGTACAGTATTAATTGATGTGACAAATTAAACTCTATATTATGTTCAGTTCATTCTTTAATCTTCATTTTTCTTTTACTGTTATTTCTTGCTACTGTTGCTTCTGGTAGGCACAGCAGTGATTCATTATTTTAATTGTGTCAATGAGATCTCATCTGCATCTCTTTTTCTGGGTAGTTGTAGGTCAAATACTTTTAACCTTTTGTTATAAGGAAGCTTCTCAGGCCTCGTGGTATATATTATGGGAGTTCTCATAATTATTGTTTGTGATTTTTTTTAAGTAGTCATATGCTACTGATGAAATAAAGATTCTATACTGAGTGGTGTAAACTCCAACTTGAGTGCGACACAAGTTTTGTACAGCTTATTGACCACCTCCACTGAATGATATTTAAACAATTTTTGGCATAGATACATTAAAATTTAGCCTTTTTATGAGCTTGATAGTGTAAGCCCCCATTTTAGATCATTTTTCCTTTTGGATAAGTCATAACTCCAAGATCATTCTTAAAAGTGTATCTGTTTCAGCTTATCTAGAAGTTAGACAATAGTCAACCTATTGTGATCTCTCAAAAATTTTTGTTATATTTGACACTAAAGATAATGGTCTACAATTAATTTGATCTGTAACATGTAATGTGATTTTACTTTTTAAATTTACGTACCTACCTATAAGTCATCGACCAGTTGAACATGCCGTTGAAGTCGCTGAGTTTAACTCCATTGGTTAAGAACATGTGGTAGGGACTCTCATCGGTCAAGAAGGCCCATATTTGGGAAGCGTTTCTCTTGTCTTGAGGTAGATCAGTGACTCCTTTTATTCTTTGCATGTGGAATATCACAATATCTGCCGTTTTGATGTCGGCTTCATCGTAAGTTATATCACAGTTTTTAACAGAACACACGTCGAAAGGGTCAACTCTGAAAGAAAAATGATGAATACAGTTTTAAGTTTGCTATACCATACCTACCGTTTATTGGAGTAGCTCTTCATGTGTCTGTTCTCTAAAGTGCTACCATACCTCCATATTAAGATTTTGAACTTTCTGTTAGTTGTTAGTATTGGTTCTTCTTCGCTTAAGTACAGGATTTTCCCCAGTTTTGATAAACCACTCTGTAAAGTTATAAGGTGAAAGTACTTTCAATAACTTCCTTATATGTTAAAGTCAGTACATATTGACCACATATGTAACATTGGATATATACATTATATTCAAGTAGGGTATTATTATCATCATTATTGTTATTATTATTATTATTATTATTATTATTATTATTATTAGTAAGGATGAGATCATAGGCATTTTGCAAAAAATATTACTATTGTACTACCACTAAATGTAGAACAAAAAGTATGTACTCAATAGTATTATGTTCCATTACGTCAATCTGAAAACACAGTATCTCACAATGAATTCTGAGCAAAACTTTTAAGATTGTCTGGAGTAAAACTTGAAATAAACAAAAAACACAAATTTATAATAAGGTAGTGAATAAATTAACAAACAGAAAATACCGACCACAAAAAATTCGAACAAAATAATTAGAAAAAAATTAGAGAAACAATTTAAAGGGTGCATTATAATAAATACACATATAAAGCAGATAACAGAAAACAGATAAAATGTAAACACATAAGTAGGTATACCGTCAGTAATTTGTCTTCCTAAGAAAATTTTAAGTTTTGTTGTATTCTTGCAAATTAGATTAATTATGCTGTCTTGCGTTCCAGCTGCAAACATCTTTATAAAATACTGCATCTAGGTATTGTTGCTATGTAATCTGTTTACAAATAAATAAGTGAAATAAATAGTATAAGGACTATTCTAAGGAGTGATGGTGCTCAATATTTTAATGATTACCAACCCTAAATCGATTGATTCGTGAGGTGTGAGATTATTACCTCAAATCCAGCCAAGTCAAGTCAAGGTATTAAATTAAGAAATCGGAAATTTAATGGATCATAAGAGGAATTGGCTTTATTGTGTTCTACTTACTAGGTTTCTCCTTGTTGTTAACCATTCTTCGACTTGGTCGTCCTTCGCCTGGTCCTCTTTCTTCACCAGGACATACTCATAGTTTACATTGTCACCCGTATTCGTAGATTGAAAAATGAAACATACTGTAGTTAATATAAAAACTCCCAAGCATATCACATAGGATTTTTTAGCTAATGGATAGGTCCTTACCATCGCTGCATTACCTGTAATGACCGAGTAAAGTTTCTTATCATATATTTAATTTGATTATGTTGATAATGATCAAGCAAATACAGGAGTTAAGCGTGGCATGCAAAATATTGTATTAACATGAAAGGAAGGTGTAAGTAATGATTGTGAATGTTCTGCTTAAGGAGACTGGATAATAGAATTTAAACTTGTCATATAAATGTTAATATTTATTTATTATGGATGTCTAATATCAGACGAATAGCATATTTACAGATCATATCAATTAACTGTTTGGTTTTTACAAAATTCAAACCAAGATTTATGCCTTTTACAGAGGCTGTATAGGCGGTAGTCACTATTTTGTATCCATGTAAATTATTTTTATTCAATTTTGCCATATAAACTGACGTTTATTGACGTCAAATCGAACCTACAAAGTCATTGTTTATTTTGTTTATTTTATGCAGCGGATTAATAGTTTTTTTATTCAATTTTGCCGTATAAAGTGACGTTTTATATGTTCAAAATTGTTTTCGTCGTTGTCAAGGTTGCGGCAATGCAGTCCGCTAAACGTCAGTTTATATATGGCAAAATTGAATAAAACGTTGTAATACACTCGCGGATACAATGAACGTCTAACTCGCGATATTAACCTTTAAACCGTTTAAACCTATCGCTCGTTAAACGTTCATTTTATTCGCTTGTATAATAAATAACTATTATTAAGACATATAAGAATGTCTTAACAAAAATGAGGAAACTGAAGCTCAAACATTTGTGAGTGCCAAGAAGAAAATAGATATTTGACTTAAGTTATCTCTATAATCGAGGAAGAAGTTAGAGTTTTGGGATTTGTGTGGATTGCCACTTTCATATTGCATTTTTATTTCAGTAGAGTGGCGTGATGATTCAAAGCTGCATTGGTGTATAATAATAGCAAGGCACTATTTAAAAAAACGATCTAAATTTGTGGTCTAGAGTTGCCATGTATGTCTGTGGTATGTTTTTCTCGAAGGTAAAAATCACAAAGGGCTCATACTCTAAATTTACTTAAATATGTACTATACTAGGACTTCTCGATAAGCTGTTTATTAAAATTGACTGAGATAAAAGAGAGTAGTTGACTTTTGTGATTCTTCGTTTTTTGGATTTTTTTTTTCAAAATCGTCTCCATACTTTTTTCGAAATTGTAAACATTTGTTCTACTACCGAATATTTATAATTAAAGTTTAGTAACATTTTTGGCTAAATCGTCTCCGTAGGATTTTTCTTTTTTTTTCCATTATTTTCTGAATCCATTCCAAGTATTTCAAAGTCTAAACTTTGAATATGTATTCTACTATTGAATATTTATAATAAAATATGAGAAAGTAGTCCGATACGAGTTAAATAACAAAATATCTGCTCCATTTAGAGTCAACAAAGGCTTAAAACAGGGATGTAATCTATCTCCGACTCTATTCAAAATATATCTACAAAATGCCCTGAGCACTTGAATGAAAAAATGTCATAGAATGGGAATTGAAGTTGGATATACCTGCTTGTATACATTACTGTTTGCAGATGACCAAGTAATGATAGCAAACGATGAAGAAGACAATACATATATGACAAGAAAGCTCATTGAGGTATACCATAAATGGGGGTTGAACATCAATATTAGCAAGACTAAATACTTTGTCATCAGAGAAAAGTCCACTGATTTACAAGTCAACAATGAAATTATAAACACTAATGAATTCAAATACTTGGGAACATACATATCATCGGAAGGTTAAACGCGAAAAGATATTCAAAACAGGATTGTTCAGGGAAAAGCGGCAATTCAGAAATTAAACTCAATTCTATGGTCCCCGAAAATTTACTTAAATACAAAAATCCAGTTATACCATACTATCGTAGAACCAATAAAACAACATATGGGGCGGAATGCTGGCAACTAACATGAAAAATAAGAAGCCAACTAAAAGCCTTAGAAATGGGCTTTATACGCCGGTCGTGTAGAATATCAAGGTTAGACCATGACATGTCGTCATATTATCCAACATGACGACATCAGGCAAAAAGTGCATGTAGAAGATACCATTGTAGATCGAATAGAAAACCGATAACTAATATGATACGGTCATGTGGTGCGAATGAAGAACGAAAGATGGCCAAGAAAAATGATATTGTAACGAAATAGTCTGCCATAAAGATAAGCGCCCGTCGGAATGAGTCTCTTCAAAGAAATTCCTAACGAGATATCGAGGAACTGGTGGAATTCTTGGAAAGCAGTAAAATATTCGAGTACTATCAAGAAGGTTCCCGAAAGGACAGGAGACGCCTCGATGTTTCGGGAACTTCCATGCGGCTAAATAAATAGCAGACCGAGAGCGAGACGGAGTCAGTCGCCGGTAGTCGCAAACAGTCGCCGGGAGACTGGTCGACAGATGTCGGCCAGGCCGGCCGTAAGATAAATAAACAGTGTGTAATATAAATGAATTAGTTAAGCAATAGTAAGTGAGATAAGATAAATTAGATTAAGTATTAGTAAATAAGTGCTAAGTGTAAGTGTACAAATAAATAAGAGTGTTAGTGGTTAAAATAAATTAAGTAAGACAACTCGTGTCGTGTAGTAATTTTCGCGTAGGTAAAAACGTTACAATATCCTATATCCCAACCAACAGAAGAAAGAACGGCAGACCAAGAACATTGTGGAAAAATGGAATAGGGGAAAGTATGAGGAAAAGGCATATAAATGAAGGAGACTGGGAAAATAGAAGAGATTGGAGATTGAAGTGTGGGAAGCAGCAGTAGGCGTAGGACCCCCGTTATATATATACCTATAGTCCGATAGGCACATCGCCATTTTTAGTATAAATAGTTCCTGTTTTTTAATTCTCTTATTGTTTTTATATTTTTAATATCATTCTTGATGGTAAACAAACGAAAATTAATAAACAATAGACTTAATATCTGCAGTATAAGAAAAACTAAATTCAGTGCACATCTCCAGGTGAAACAGTATGTATATATACAGGATGGTTCTTAACATGTTAATATTTAAGGATGTTATTCTAAATGGAAAATTAATGATAGTTTACCATATATACCTATTGTGTTCGAAAAAAGCTCCGTTAAAAAATACGGGGTGTTAAATTTTAAGGAATGGCAGAGAAATTATTTTCGGAACCGGTTGAGGTATTTCAGTGATATTTATTACATAGCGACATGTAATAAAGGTGGATGTTTTTCAATCCAAACACAATCAGATAGGTTACTGTGTAAAGGATAATTACTGTTCTGTTACTGAGTCTGATAATACCCCACACTATAATGACCGAAACAATTTGAATTTGGTATTCAGTGATATACTGGACACATACTAGTGGGAACAATCTAATTCATAAAGCACAGGACAGAGAAAGTTACGTCATTTTGATCGCCAACCTCAATAGAGAAGGCACCTAGGAGGAGGGATTCAGTGATATAAGCCTGCGTTGGGATTTAGTGTTTGTTTCATTTAAATCGGTTGAAAAATAAAAGAGATATGTAAAAAGACAAGGGAAACGTCTTGACATCTGAAATATGTCAAATAATTCGGCTCTTTTACAGTTCTATCCTCGGAATTCCGTACATCCGAATAGTTCGAAATGTGTCAGGGCCAAGTAAAACAAAAATAAATGGGTAAAAAGAGACATATCCGCCACAACTGGATCCCTAATTTTGGGTTTGCCTCACTTGTAGTGATCGACGGATCCTTTCTAAGTACCCTAATATGGACTAGAGAAGAGATCGAACGGAAAGAAGAAAGACTATGTTGCATAAAAATAATGAGCGAGCGAAGCTACGACGGGTGACGGCTAGTCGATAATAAAAAATTCTCTATTTTGCCTAAACTGTTACATCTTTAATGTTATTTAATGGAAGGCAAACTTTTTATGGCATATTCAGTTGAGGTAAATTTTAGAGATTACTGGGCTCTACTAGATTCTGTTACTAATAGTTTTTAGCAAGTTTCAAATATGAAAAAAAACAATAGTATAACAAACCAAAGTTCTTCAAGTAGCCAACGAAATAGGTAGATTGGAGAATATAAGACAGATTTTTCGAGCTTAATTATATTGCAGATTCACAAATAATTTTTGAAAACTAAAAATGTTCTAAAATAAATAGACTCCAAATCTCTGATAGTTTTCTAGGAATCTACAGCCCTGATAGTTTCAAAGAGTACTGCAAATGATTCCTTGCTAATTCAGATTTGAAAAAAATGTTTTAAAAACAGACAAGTTAAAAAAGGAACTGTTACGTCTACGCAAAAAAGGGATGTTTCCGAATTCGTTATTCAGAGTCTCGGGTAGTTCACATCTTAATTTAATTAGATGTGATGATGATTTGGGGGCGAAATTATACCCCGATGGTGGATTAAATTGAAACCAAATGTATAAATATACTAAACTAGCAAACGTTATAAGAAGAGGCTTGTCGTGTCAGCTTTCGTTAATACAAAAAAATACGAAAGGATAGTGACGGGGGATGTTTCATAGATATTCGAGTTGTGATGGAGTCGTTTAAGACAGCTGGGAGATTTTCTATTACAAAAGAAATGCCACCCAAATCTTACGCCTTTTCCATCATCTATCAAGTGATTCACATACGTAAAAACTTAGCATTTAACTAGTGGTAAGTCGTGAAAGTTGGGCTGCATATCGTTCCGTTTCGAACATTCGTTCCCACAGCTGCCTCCTTCAACGGTTAGGAGGCAAAAAACCGAAAACCAAAATTATCATCATCTGTTTAACACATTCGTACGAAAACGTGCCACCAAGAAGGAGTGTTTTAAAAAGGCGTGCATACATATCATCCTGTGTTCTTTCCTCTCCCTATCCTGATTAGAACCTTTCGGGCACCTGATTGGTGGTAAGTCAACGAAGACTTCTCATCAGCCCTCTGAGGTAAGTGCATTCCACTTAATCGTCTGCTCAATATATCGTCCTCCATTATCTTCTGAAATTAATCGTCAACCTTTGGCGATTAATTATTGGTGCCGAAACCAGGGAACCTTTAGATATATTATATTCAGTCTAATCACTCGTGTATATTCATCTCATAACTCGATCGTGCATTAATTATTCAATTTATTTCCCTCGAATACATCACCTACTCGGCGAGTTTCATTCTTATCGCACACCTGTTGCCACACGCGATAACTGCTTGTCTTGTTTATTTTCCTTGATTCATCTGATTGTTTGAACTTGACTTCGTCGTTCATTTCTCGTCTGTTCGCCCTTTTCTCTGGCCTTTTCGGGAATAAATTTATTCCTTCAGCATACCGGGTGATTCAATAAAATAAAAATGCCTCCGACCGACAAATTAAAGGCTTCGATTGCCGAATCCACAGTTAAACGTGAGAATGCTTTCGCCGCGGCCTCTACATTATTTAAATTAATTAAAGGGCTGACTACTGAAGCCGATGTGGCCAATATGTGCTTGGCTGAGTTGTTGAAGGTGGAAAAGGCTTTCAAGGAGGCTGATGAGTTGATTGTTAAGCTTAACTCTCAGTTGGAGGAGGCAGAACGGGACGAATCACCCTCGAAATGTGCGGCATTTTTTGAAATCTGCCTACAGATCCGCGCCGCCCACAGCCACCTAACCGCGTCTTCTCCGGCCGCAACGCATACTTCCTCTGCTGATCTTCCTATTCCTCGGGTGGAATTGCCACGGTTTTCTGGCAAAATCGAGGAGTGGCCCGGTTTCATCGCGTTATTCGACGCCCTTGTACATCAGAACCACGCCCTGGCGCCTGTCCAAAAATTTCATCTGTTGACGTCTGCCTTATCAGGCGAAGCGGCTTCCGTCATTTCTGGCTTCGACTTAAATTCGGTCAACTACCCTCTAGCCTATAAGGCCCTTTACGCTCGTTATCAAAACCCTCGTCGGCTGGCTGATATCTATGTGAGTCAGATATTGGATTCGCGGCCTGCGTCTGTTTCTTCCTTGTCCCAGCTGAAACAGTTCGCCACCACACATCAAAACTCTATCAATGCTCTCAAGGCGTTGCCTATACCCGACCTGGCCGATTATCTGTTGTTTTCCCTCACTCTGCGCAACCTAGATGTGCCATCTCGCCAGTTGTTCGAGGGGCAGTTGTCCTCGGATGAGTTTCCTACTCTCTCGCAGCTGCTCGATTTCATTAATCGACAGTTGCGAGTGTTGGAAAGCACTTCCATCACCTCGTCTCGTGCGTCTGTGCTGAGGAGGCCTCCATCACCAGCGGGCTCAGCGTCTGTTCCCTCATCGTCTGGGCCTCCCTCTGTTGGCTCGCCCTCTCGCCGCCCTGCCTACGCTGGTGCACGTCTCCCTACATCTTCTAGCTCATCGTATGCATGTGTGTTCTGCTCGGCGCAGCACTCCATTCGTCAGTGTCGTGAATTCAAGGCCATGACCATTCATCAGCGAAGAGCTTTCGTGGCTAAGAGACGATTATGCCGAAACTGCATGTCGTCATTCCACGCCACTGCTGCGTGCGGTTCGGGTCACTGCTGCCACTCGTGCGGGGAACGTCACCACACCATCCTCCATCTGGCATCTGCTGCCTCTACGGCTCCTCCTATTGACCAAACGGAGGAGGAATCGGAATCGACCGATCAGCTTCCTTCTCCGCCTCCTGTCTCATCAGAGCAACCAGCTCGTGCTCACGCCTCTCGGGGTGGTTCAATCAGAGGTCGAAGAACAGCTCTCGGGAGGCCCTGCTTGTCTCCTGGGGAGACCGATTTAGCGTCTCCCGGAAGTAGTTCCGCATGACTGCGAGTGTGGTCAGCTCGTGGGTGGCTTGCCCACTCGAGTGGTCATCTGTCTCCTTCTTCTCGTCTGCTCTCTTCTGGTCATCTGTTTTCATCTGCGCGGTCTGCCTTGCGTAAAAGTAATAATCCTGACTACCTTATGCCTACCGCTTGGATCCGCCTAGATAATCAGCGGAATGTGGTCTTCGGCCGTGCTCTTCTCGACTCCGGCTGCCAACACACCCTCATCACCCGAGCTTGGGCCACCAAGCTTCGTCTGCGCATTCACCCTGAAGCTGTTCAGCTTCGCACCTTAAGTAACGCAGATCGGTTCCGCATCCACGGGCACGCATACGTCAGTCTCTGTCACCAAGGGGATCCTCCTCATCTTATCATCAAAGCCTACGTTATTGACAGTCACATAGATCCCCTTCCTGTCCGAGCGTTCAATGGCCGATGTCCTGAGTTTCAGCAATTCAACCTAGCGGACCCCCTCTTCTATCTTCCTCGCATCATAGGGATGTTGATTGGCTCGGATGTGCTCCCTCATCTTATTCTTCCTGGCACATTGCGCCCCTCATCTGAACTTCCAGGGGCATTGTCTACCACCTTAGGCTGGGTGCTATATGGACCCTATGCTCGCCATCGCAGGGAGACTAAACATGTTTCTTTCTCACCTGACACTATCGATAGTCGTGCTCGACGTCCACCCAGTGTTCATCGGGTTTTACAGCGGCGCAGTTCTCCCTCATCCTCTGCAGAGTCATCATCTGCTGTGCATTCTCCATCAACTTCGCAACCAGAACCCCCTCTTTCAGTGATCACCTATCAATCTTCCTCTGACAAGACTAACTCTACTGTTGCATCTCACCAAAGTTTACCTTCTGACGAAATAAATCCTCCTGCTGTTCCTGATCGTCAAACCATGGATATGAGTCTATCCCAGCGTTCGGACCAGGAACTTGTCAACCTCGTTCGGCGCTTCTGGGAAATTGATAAGGTACCTGACGTGCTTCCGTTGACCCCTGCCGAGAGGGAGTGTGAGATGCTGTATCGCGCTGATGTCACCCGTAATTCCAATGGAAGATACACTGTTGGTTTGCCCTTGTCATCTTCTCGGCTAGGCACCTCCGTCAACGTGGCGACTAGACAGTTTCTCCGGTTAGAGCATCGCCTAGACCATAATCCTACTCTTCGTGTCGCATATCATGAGTTTATGCGTGATTATCTCGATAGCGGCCATATGGACTTGGTTCCTGAATCTTCTGATTGTCCGCGATACGAGCCATATTATATCCCTCATCATCCCGTACATCGTCCAGATGATCCTCCCACTAAAATTCGAGTGGTCTTCAACGCCTCCTGTGCGACTGCTAATGGCAAATCCCTCAATGATCTGCTGCTTACCGGCCCGAAGCTGCAAGCGGACATTTCCACCCTTCTGCTTCGCTTTCGTCTATATCGCTTTGTCTTCACTGCCGATATTAGACAGATGTATCGACAGATCCTGATACTCCCTGAGCAAAGGGATTATCAACGCATAGTCTGGCGTTTCACCAAACAGGAACCTCTCCAATATTACCGTCTGAATACCGTCACTTATGGAGTTTCTTCTGCTCCCTACTTGGCCCTTAGGACCCTTCGGCAGCTGGCTGCGGATGAGGGATCCAAGTTTCCTGCCGCCAGGCAGGTGTTGCTGGATGAAATTTATGTCGATGACATCTTGACAGGCTGTTCATCCGAAACTGAAGCTCTTGAGTTACGACATCAGGTTCAGGATCTGCTCATGGCGGGCGGCTTTGAGCTACGCAAATGGGCTACTAATCACCTTCCTCTGTTAGACGGCATTCCAGCTGATCATCGTAGAGAATCCTCCTCTACTGATCCCCTTCTTCTCGATCGTGAACCAGGTCTCAAGATTCTGGGACTTGGGTGGAATCCTGCATCTGATCACTTCTTCTATTCTGTTCGCACGACTTCCACGGTGATCACCAAGCGGAATGTGTTGAGTCAGATGGCTAGAATCTTCGACCCCTTAGGATGGTTAACTCCTGTTACCTTCTATGCCAAAATCTTCTTCCGTCAGCTCTGCCTACTCCATCTGGAATGGGACCAACCTCTGTCGGATGAGGTTCAGTCCTCATGGCTGCGATTTCAATCCCAGCTACCCAGTTTGGCAGAGCTCTACATACCACGATTCATCCCTGACGTTTCTTCCTCTACGCATCGGTTGGTCGGCTTCTGTGATGCCTCTGAATCAGGCTACGCTGCCGTAGTTTATCTTCGCACTTTGGCATCGTCTGGTCACTACCAGGTGTCTCTCCTAGCGGCAAAATCCAAAATTGCTCCTTGCAAGGCTATGACCCTGCCTCGCTTGGAACTATGCGGTGCCCATCTTCTCGCAAAACTCATGCATCACCTGTCCACTCGCGCGTTGCCGCATCTCGGTGCTCAGTGCAATGCCTTCTGTGATTCTTCTGTGGCCTTGTCGTGGATCCGTGGTGAGAGTCACCGGTGGAAGACATTTGTAGGAAATCGGGTCGCTGAAATACAGGATCTCATTCCCTCGGATTGCTGGAGACATGTGGTGTCTGAGGACAACCCAGCAGATTGTGCTTCTCGAGGGTTGATGCCTGCAGACATTCATCATCATCCATTGTGGTGGCGCGGTCCTCACTGGTTGTCTCTCGACTCATCTTTGTGGCCCTTTTCTTCTGTTGACTCATCTCAAACTGATCAAGTGGACGAAGAAGCCAAGCCGATCTCCGCTCTGCTGTTGGCGGCCATCCCCAACGAGCTCACCATGATTGACCGTTTTTCCTCGTATCTTCGACTCAAGCGAGTCACCGCCTTTTGCCGACGATTCATACTAAATGCTCGCGGTCCCTCTTTCCCTCGATCCGGTTTTCTTTCCTCTGTTGAGCTCCAGGAGGCGGAATCTTGTTTGATACGTCTAATCCAATCTATTCATTTCGCCGACGAGCTGGCTGAGCTTCGGAAACCCTCTTCTCGTCACCGGCTCATCATGAAACTCCACCTTTTCTGTGACGAGCATGGACTCATTCGTGTTGGAGGTCGTCTTTCAGCTTCCCTATTGCCGTACGGACATAAGCATCCTGTCCTATTGCCAAAGAATAATCATCTCACTCATCTGATCATCGATGATGCCCATTATCGTCTTCTGCACGCCGGTGCTTTGGCTACTCATTCGTACATTCGTCGACGGTTCTGGATTTTGGACGGACGTAATGTGGTACGCAATCGCCTACGCAGGTGCAACCGATGCTTTTCCTGCAAACCCCGTCCCTTGATACAGCCAATGGGCAATCTTCCACCCGAGCGGCTATCCTCTGCTATGGCTTTTCTTACCACTGGTGTCGACTACGCCGGCCCATTTTATGTGACGAGTGCACGACTACGCGGAGCCGTTAGCACGAAGGCATATCTGGTCGTCTTCATCTGCTTCACTACCAAAGCAGTTCACCTGGAATTGGCATCTGAACTGTCCACTCCAGCGTTCATCGCTGCTTATCGTCGCTTCGTCGCACGCCGAGGCAATCCGTCTGTCATCTTTTCCGATAACGGAACCAACTTCGTTGGTGCCCATAATTACCTTCGGGAACTTGGCCGCTTATTGTCTGCTCCACAACATCAGCAAAGTCTTTGTGATGCCGCCTCGTCTTCCGGAACTGACTGGCGATTCATACCCCCTTCCAGTCCTCACTTTGGTGGCCTGTGGGAGTCCGCTGTAAAGTCTGCTAAGCATCATCTCACTCGTGTTATCGGCGAGCAAAAACTCACTTACGAGGAGTTTCTTACCGTCTGCACTCAGGTTGAAGCAATCCTTAACTCTCGTCCTCTGTATCTCCCATCATCTGACCCTTCTGATTTTGAAGCCCTCACACCGGGTCATTTCCTGATCTTTCGCCCCCTCACCGCTCCTCCGGACAATGACGTCAGCTCCGTGTCTGTAAATCGTTTATCTCGCTGGCAGCTAGTTCAGCGATTTCAGCAGGACTTCTGGAAGCGTTGGCGCCAGGAATACTTGCATACCTTGCAACAACGTCACAAGTGGTTGCAGCCATCTACCCCTATTCTTCCAGGCACTGTTGTCATCATTCGAGATGACAATCTTCCTCCTCTGAAGTGGAGTATCGGCCGTATATCATCTGTTTTTCCCGGAGCTGACTCCACAACTCGTGTGGCTGACGTTTCTACGTCCTCTGGGACAATCCGACGACCAGTCGTCAAACTGTGTCCTCTCCCATGTCAGTAGATGGCCCTTTCGTCTGTGCACTCCTTTCGGTTGATCTCACTGAAGGGATTCTTCAGGGCGGGCGGCATGGTAAGTCGTGAAAGTTGGGCTGCATATCGTTCCGTTCCGAACATTCGTTCCCACAGCTGCCTCCTTCAACGGTTAGGAGGCAAAAAACCGAAAACCAAAATTATCATCATCTGTTTAACACATTCGTACGAAAACGTGCCACCAAGAAGGAGTGTTTTAAAAAGGCGTGCATACATATCATCCTGTGTTCTTTCCTCTCCCTATCCTGATTAGAACCTTTCGGGCACCTGATTGGTGGTAAGTAAACGAAGACTTCTCATCAGCCCTCTGAGGTAAGTGCATTCCACTTAATCGTCTGCTCAATATATCGTCCTCCATTATCTTCTGAAATTAATCGTCAACCTTTGGCGATTAATTAACTAGTAAAATGTCAAGTCGGCGACAATTAGGTATTTTCACATTTTTTGAAAACTGGCTAAATGAGAGATGTGCCTATAAATCTTAGGTTAATATTAAAAACAAAAAATTAAAAGCATTCAAGCAAAAATACTCATTTGAAATTCAAACGCTAAGAATTGGCGCCAAAACGCCGTCTGACGTCACACCGTATATAAACAGTGTAGTGACAACACTATTTTACGACGCGAATAATACAAATTACTAGATTTGGTCGCAATCTAACTCCTACACTCCAGCGGAAACAAGAATAAAGTCCAAAATACTCGAAAAAAAGCTATTTGTGGACTGCAGAACGGACCCGTGTTTACGCGCGGAGTGACGTCACGACGAGCGGTCGTTTCGCTGGTCCTCTAACTTTTCGCACATTTACTGCTTTTTATACCTGAAATACTTGGTGCTGGACCTATTGCACGATTTTTCATGATTATAAAATTTGTCTGAGGGTTTGTCCCTATGAATTTAGATATATTTCGTTTAATTTTAAATATATGGCAAATACCTAATTGCCAGTTTGCTAATCCTCATGACCGTAAAATATCACGACGTGATAAACATATGTAAAGCAGAAATACACGTCATGCAGCAGTATATGAAGCAGGTTAGTTCGAAACTAAAAAGGAGTCTTGGTCTACTAGCTGGACTTCGTTATTATTCGGACGGATAATATATTTATTGCCTAATACGGCGCCAGAAAATGAAATTGATATAGTGTAAAATAGATAAGTTGGATTTTGAAAATGAACTCTAAGACCACATTGATATAATAATATTACGTCGGCTTCAAGAACAGACATTGAATATCTGAAAATTGTGCAAGAAGCATACTCAGCAGGTAGATGTAAAGAGTTCTGACAATAATTCCAGTGCTCTAAAGCAAGGGTTCCCAAACTGGGGGGCGCGCCCCCTGGGGGGGGGGCGTGGAGAAAGTCCAGGGGGGGCGTGACACCCAAATGAAATAAATAAAAAAAAATTCAAAAATAATTTCCTCAGATTTTTGAAATAGAGTCTTTCCAAGTTTTCAAAATTGTTTTTGTAATGTTTCAATTTCCACGTTTTCTTTTTACCAATTTCCACGCTTCCACATAAAGAATATTCAGAATATGCGAGTGTCCCCCCACCCCTACCACGCCCACCCCCACCGCATCTTCAATCCAATGTAAATAACCTTGCAGTGCTTGCTTGTGTTGTAACTAGGTGGTTTGTGGTTACTAGTCCATTCGCCAGTCCGTTGTGCCAACAGTGCTTTCCGTGAATTATCAGTCAGCGTGTTTGCTGTATTGTGGGTGTTCTGTAATTGCTGCGACGTTTGAATTGGAATAATTGTTTTTGTGTTGTGTGAGTTCTATGTGAAGCTGAATCAGAGAAGATGAACACGGCAAAGAAACGGAAGTATATTGACGATTATATTCAATATGGGTTTGTTTCCTTGCTTAAAGATAATGCTGATCACCCTCAGTGCGTTATTTGCTATGAGGTATTAAGCAATGACGCGATGAGGCCTAATCGTCTTCTGAGACATTTGTCAACCAAACATGCCTCTTTAAAGGACAAACCTAAAGAGTTTTTCGCTGCAAAATCTAAGAATTTAAAGCGCATGAAGTTAGATAGCACTGGATCTGCAGCTCAGTCATCTCTAAAAGTGCTTGAAGCTTCTTATGAATTATCTCTTATTATTGCCAAGGAAAAGAAAAGTCACACTATTGGTGAAACGCTTGTTAAACCGTGCCTTTTAAAAGCAGCCGATGCTGTCCTTGGAACTGATAGTAGGCAAAAGCTATCACAAATACCACTTTCAAACAACACCGTAAAACGCCGCATTGATGATATGGCCGAGGACATTAAAAACCAGGTGGTTGATGCAATAAAAAAATCCCCGTTTTTTGCTATCCAGCTTGACGAGAGTACAGACATAGCACAATGCTCTCATTTGATTGTATATGTTCGTTACATTGAAAATGAAAGAATGAAGGATGAACTGATGTTTTCTACTGAGCTGTTGACCACTACTAAAGCTGTAGATGTGATGGAAGCAGTATCAGACTTTTTTAAGAAACACGAACTTTCTTGGCAAAAACTTATTGGTGTATGCACAGATGGTGCTCCTTCAATGCTGGGTTCTCGTTCAGGCTTTGTGCAGTTGGTCAAAGAGAAGAATGCTGATGTGGTTGGGATTCATTGTTTTATTCACCGCCAAACCTTGGCAGCAAAAACTCTTCCTAACGAACTCAATGCTGTTTTAAAGCTTTGTATTAAAGTAGTCAACTACGTTAAGAACAGTGCATTAAATACTCGACTGTTTAAAATTCTGTGTGAAGATTTAGGAAGTGATCACAAAACGCTGCTATTTCATACAGAAGTACGATGGCTATCAAAAGGCAATATGTTGGGAAGACTATTTGAACTCCGTGATGAAGTGATAACGTTTTTGGCACAGCAGAACCAAAACGAGCTTAGTGCAGAGTTCAAAAAACCCTGTAACCAAGTGATTTTGGCCTATTTATCAGACTTTTTTGACACGTTAAATAACCTAAACTTGAGACTGCAAGGTGCAGACTCAAATATAGTAACACATCAGGATGCCATCAAGATGTACGTTGAGAAACTACAACTTTGGATACGTAAAGTGTCAATGAACCCCAGCAACTATTCAAGTTTCAGCAAAGTAGTGTCAGTCTCAGAAGAAGTATGTTTTGAGGACGTTTTTGAAGGACCGCTTTTGAAAAACTTAATAATTGACCATTTGAAGAACCTCAAGGAGGAGTTCAGCAGGTACTTTCCTAACTTGTCAGAGGAGTTTTACAAACTATCAACCGACCCGTTCAACATGGACATACAGTTGCTGCCAGAAGAGTTGCAAGAGGAGGGAATAGAAATAAAAAATGACTCTGCTGCAAGATACGATTTTGACAAAATGGACAAGGCCTCATTTTGGTTGAAGTACTTAAAAGTTTACCCCAGTGTTTCAGAGAAAGCTGTTCGGATGTACTTGCCTTTTTCAACAACATACATGTGCGAAAAAGCGTTTTCAACTCTTGTGGCGATCAAAACCAAGTACCGCAACAAACTTGATGTCGAAAGTGACCTTCGCTGTGCTTTGTCTGAAACTCAACCCAGGATCTGTCAACTTATCCAGAACATGCAAGCGCACCCATCTCACTAAATTACATTTTATGTTTTGTTTTTGTAAGTAGGTAGGCCTATTGTTTCACCTTCCTTAAATTAAAAATGTATCTGTGTTACAATGTTGAATTTTGTATCAGTAATTATATTCGTTTTTCATGTAATACTTGTTTTAATTTTCACCATACTTAAAATTATTGAATCTTACCATTCTGCGTTAACGCATTCAACATTGATCGAAAAATCTACCTACTCACCGTATCAAGTAGGCACATACTTGTACAAGTAGGAGTTGATATGTACGGCACCGTGGAAATAGGGTATTGCAAAATGGAAAGCTGATATGTGTAGGGGGGCGTGGGGGGTTTCCAAATAACCAGAGGGGGGCGTGGTACAAAAAAGTTTGGGAACCCCTGCTCTAAAGGATTCAATATTTACGAATATTTGGAAAAACCTAAATCTTTCAAATAGTAAAGAGCACCAACATATCAAAGAATCTTAAAAGTTTCCTGGGAAACAAACTTACCAGACCAATTAAAAGAACCATAGAACTGGTCCTTGACTCCAAATAGGCTCAAAATTTAAAAACTATTTTACAAGCAATGTGCAGTAAGGAAATAACGAATTCAAAAACCGAAAGTTCTCAATAAAATCTATGAACGAGGTGGATTTAAAAGGACTTGGCAATGTTGATTTAGATTTAAGAACCAGCAATGGTTTTAAAAACTAAATTGTTAAAATGGGAATGAATTATATTTAAAACTTTATCATTTAGGGATATTTGAAACATGAAATTGTATGTGTATTGTGTATTTTATACTGTCGAAAAGCAATAGCTTGAGGTCGGACGTGTGTTTCTTTTTAAAATGATTGATCTGTGATGCACTATGTTCTCTCTCACGTACACTAATTTTCCAATGTACAAAGAAATTCAATTTTCACTATGTGATTAGTTATACAGGGTTTCAATTTTAAAATCTTGCATTAGGTATAACTCTAAAGATTCTTTTTTTTTGAACATTCAAAAATGTTTCGACAGAATGGAGTGGCAACCGGTTTAATAATGGTAGCAGGTTTGTGTATGTATGTATTATAAGAATTATTTAATTACAGTGTGTGTTTTTAGAAATCTTTATGCATCCTACATATTTTTATTTTCTTCCCTTGTCCCTCTCACTGTACGTTTGTACCCCTATAACCCTTTATTTTACTACAATATATAATATAGCGATTTGTATAGCAAATCTTTAATCACATGAACCTGGATCATATTAATTCGGATTTCATGCTGGTATATCAATGGTTCTGTGCTAATAAAATAATATTGAACCAAGAAAAAATATGTGATGCTTTGTAGTAAATCAGATTGTAAACTGCTTAGGTACCGAAGAAAAGTATGAAATTTATATTGATATGTACAAGAATAAAAATATTATTAGAATGAAATATTTATGTGTAATGATTGATTCTCAGTTAATATATTTTACAATCATCAATCCACACTTCAGGTATTGCATCATGTGACTGCTAGTCATAAAAACAAAGTACACCGATTACAGATTTAACACAACAAAGCCATGGAGATAATTTTAAGCTGTAATAAATACACCCACAAAACTATTGTTAAGTACCCTAGTTCGTAAATTTCAAAAGCATTAATACAACGCTCGTACTAAAACATTTTGATTTACGACATTCACTTTAAGATTTTCGACTTGAATATGTTTAATCACGTAACTTACTTATTTACTTTAAATAGACTGGAAATAAAAAGAAGCTGGACAATATGGAAACTACCACTACTCTGCTAAATAACTTATGGGGAAACCCGATGTCTTTTCCACGTCGAAGATGTACTCCTGGAGGAATTATTAATGTCCTGTCTTCTTCGTTAATAGAAAGCTACTCTTGTAGATATCACTCAGATTGTTGGGTCATTTCAATTCTATCTATATAAAAGCAGTGACAGAGACAAACATTTCAAGGCAGTTTAAGACATTTCAATAATAGAACTACCGTTATAGAAGTACAATGTTTATGATGTATGATTTTGTCACAATCTAGAATTCTTCAATTATATATATATATATATATATATATATATATATATATATATAACCACAAAAATATGATATTAGGGAACTATATATATATATATATATATATATATAAAGCAACTGAAGAGGACCACGCCCGAGGAGATCACGGGAATCATCCAGAATCTGCACCCAAGGAAGGCACCAGGACACGACAGGATAACGAAAAGAATGCTGAAGGAACTACCAGTGGGATATATGGAAAGGATAGCAAGCACCATCAACGCGGCGATGAAGAGGCGATATTACCCGGAGCAATGGAAGCTAGGAGAAGTCATCATGATACCGAAACCAGGAAAGGACAGGAAACTACCACGTTACTGAGCAGCATAGGAAAAATCATGAAGAAAGTCATACTTTGAAGGATAAAGGAAGAAGAAAGAAGATTGGACATCATCCCGGACGAGCAATGCGGATTCGGAGAAGGACATTCAACGGAGGACCAAGTAGTACGACTAATGGAGGAGGCGATCAAGGACATCAACGAGAAGAGGACGACGTGTATGATATTATTCGACGTGGAGAAAGCATTCGATATAATAGGATATGGCATAACGGACTGATAGCAAAGATGAACCCACTAGGATTCGGAAAGGCGCACACGCAGATGATTCAGGAATACTTGAAGAAGAGGACATTCATGATAAAGATTGGAGAAGAAACATCAACTACGAGGACAATCGAAGCAGGAGCACCACAAGGATCTATACTGGCACCAGAACTATACAACATCTACACGAGCGACATACCCAGGAAGGACTTAGGAGGGCACACAAGGACATACATCTACGCGGACGACACGGCGAAGGCAGCGACATCACTACACCCAACGAAAGCAGCGGAATATCTACAGAGGGAAGTTGACAAGATGGAAGAGTGGACGAAGAAATGGAAGATAAGGATCAACCCGGAGAAGAGCCAAGCGATATGCATAGGAAGGAAGATAAAAGGACCGAAAATAAAAATCAAAGTGAGTGACAAAGAAATCGAATGGAGCAACGACGTCAAATACCTAGGAATACATATCGACAAGAGACTAACATGAGGGAAACAGATCGAGGAGACAGCGAAGAAGGCAAAGCAGAGACTAAACCAACTGGGAAATGATAGGAAGAGGAAGCAAGCTACAACTAAGAATAAAGAAGAGGATCTATGAAGCAAGCATCAAGCCAATCATATTATACGGAGCAGCAGAATGGGGACAAACAGCGGGCACCAACATCAAGAAGCTAGAAGTGATACAGAACCAGGCAATGAGGAAGATGACGGACGCACCATGGTACATGAGGAACGAGCAACTACGAAGGGACTTAGGAATGAAAACCATCAGGAAGGAAATCAGGGACAGGACGAGGAAGACAATAAGAAGAATGGAGACGCACCAAAACCCGCTAATAAGGAAGGCCATCGACTACGACGAAGAGGAAAAGTCAAAAGTGAAGAGACCAAGACTAGCGCTACTACAATCGGAGGACGAGGAATAAGAAAGGAGGAACAGAAGAGGACATAATAAGAAGAAGAACAGGAGAAACAGCATGATACAAGAGGGACAAATGAGGAGAATAAAGAATACTAGAGGGACACAATGAAAAAATAAAAGAGAGAAAAGAAGCAAGGGGCACACAGCCCGGCTTTGGAAATAAAAGAGGATACCCAATACAATATACAGTCAACTTCGTTTACAACGCACTCGCATTTAGCGGACTATCGGATTTAGCGAACTGTTTAGGAAGTCCCGAACTGATGCCCTTTACTTTATTAGAAATAAGCATCGTATTTACCGTACTTGCTTTTAACGGATTGTCGGATTTAACGGACGAAAATCTCTTAGGAAGTACGTTATTACCACGAATTTCGAAGAAATTGTCAGCGTTAGCATGACAAATCACAAAACGTTAGGACGGTTAGGGATCAAGGAATTAACAGGATTAGCGAAACACGGATTTCCCCAAAAATATACCTGTTATATGTTATGTGTACCTGCTGCGTAAATTATGAATAGATCCGAACACGACTAATTTGTTTATTATCCTTAATTTAACTGAAACACCCCAACATGACGAACCATCCCAATAAAAACAACGGTTAGCGTTCTCTGTAGGGAAAAAGTTTAAAATTATCCGCGAAATAGAAGCTGGATGTATTTAACGTACTTCGCATTTATCGTACTTTTTTTAAGTTCCCTTGAGGTACGTTATAAACGGAGTTGACTGTATATATAAAGCTATGCTTCCCCTCCCGGTCATTCCAAGAGTGCCTCATTTCTTTTTTCGATTCTGCATGTCTCGATCGCATGTTCGGTCAGATTATTAGACTTTTCTATCGCCTTGCTACATATTCCAGTTTTCCGGTAATGCTTCAATAATCGTTCTTGTAAAGTGATACGTACAGAATACTCCAATTTTGTGATAATATGCACGATTGCTGATTGATGCTTGTATACAGGGTGGGGAAATTTTCGATGCTCACCATTGGTATCTCGAAAACGGTAAAAGATACAGGGTGGTTTAAATTAGAGAAAAGTTGCCTTTTTTCATGCAGATTATAAATCTGAAAAGAAATCTCCGATATGTTGATTAGTTCTTGAATTATACCGGAAAAACTGGAAATTGCTTTTGTCGAAAAATATTATTATCTCTTCAACCATTGACACTGTTGCAATGACACTTGGCAATGTTATGTTTTTGATAACGCTGAATCAAGAAATGTTAACAGATTTTTTTTAGATTGTCTAGATTTCAAGCTGCGACAGTCAACTTTTTTATTTCTTATCGACGCCATATCGGATTTTAATTCTATTAGATAGACAAAAAAATTACCTGTTTGGATCCCTAATTCGTTTACACTAGACATTGTTTTATTCTAGTAATAAACCATTAGATATAAAAATTTCTCGAATAATTGAAATTTCAGTTATTAAACAGCGTCTCATCGCTGTTTAATTAAACAACGACTCATCTACGTCTAATTAATAGAGCCAAGCTGTCTTTTTCAAGACACTAGTAACTGATTGGAGCAGTTTCAATTTTTTATAAAAAAGTGAGGTTATGTCAATTTTGACATTTTTTTAGTAAGGCGCATTCACAAACACTATCCACAGCCTACTATGAGGTGAAATTTAAAAAAAAACACCCTATACAACATATACATTCGCAACAACAGGAATTCTGTATTGGCAGCTGAAACTTATTTAAATTTGTATCCAGAGAGGGAGCAACCCCCCGAACTATCTTCACGAGAATTTCCAGAAATTTGGTTTTTTGTGGAAGAGTCAGAAGACCGAGTGGGACGTATAGGAAACAAGTCAGTGGTAACGAAGTGAATGTTTTACCTCAACTAAAGATAGACCCAGAGAATTCCAGCCGTAAAATTGCCGAAGAATGTGGTATTCTGATTCATCTGTAAGGAAAATAATCAAAAAACACAAGTTCCGTGATTACAAATTCACACGTGTACAGACTTCATCATGGTGATGCTAACAGGAGGTTGGACTTGTGTTATTGGTTTCGTGAAAAACTGCAACAGGATCCATATTTTCCAAGGAAAATCCTATGGACTGATGAATCTCTATTTACAAATTCGGGAATGTTTAATAGAAATAATTGCCATCATTATGCCACAGAGAATCCACGTTTAATTAGACAAAGTAGGCCTCAAATTCGATATTCTGTAAACGTATGGGCTGGCATTTTAGATGACACTGTTCTAGGTCCATTTTTCATCAATGGACATCTAGATGGGCCTACCTATTTAAATTTTTTACAAACTAATTTAGAAAATATGTTAGACGAACTGCCATTAGTAACAGCCCGTTATCTTGCGTGGATTCAACAAGACGGAGCTGGTTCTCACAACTCTCGCATCGTTAGAGATTATTTACATGCACGATTTCCAAATTTATGGCTTGGCACGTTTGGGCCTGTTCGTTGGTCTCCACGATCACCTTGCTTGAGTCCTATGGATTACTTTCTGTGGGGCAAAGTAAAAGACGATGTGTATGCAACCGCAACAGAAAACATCAATCACCTTCGTTTCAAAATCCAAAATGCCATTCTGTCCATTTCAAGGTAGACTATTTGGAAAGCAGTGGATGAAATGAATTTGAGGATTAATGTTTGCATATAAAATAATGGCGGACGCTTTGAACAATTGCTGTGAATTATTACAGTAGAACGTAGAACCAAATAAGCCTGGCGTCTGAGATGTGCAGAGTTGGGAGAGGAGGTATTAGAAAACACTCGTGCACTCATTCAAGCATATTCGAGATACAATGAACTATTTCCACCACTAGTGGACCACTACTGTTTTCCCTGGTGCAAGTCAAGGTCAGACGACAAGCTTATTTGGTTCTGCTGTAACTACGCATAAATTAATTTTCAAAAAAAAAAAGAGTATGTTTTGAAATCATTTACAGCTTTTTGAGTATTAAATTTTTTTTTTTTTAATAAATGCTCTAATAATGTGTGAGTTTCATTATTCTAGCAAAGAATAGAGAAATAACAAGAAGGGAAAGTCCCGACTCTCTCTATTGTTTTGAGCAAACCGTTTTCAATGACCTTGAAGACTTATATTGGGTGAAAATCAGGGCCTGACCACTCCGGACTGTCAACTATTGCGGCGACAGCACAGGTCCGTAATAAGTGTCGAACGGGTATTGATTCAAACATGTTTAGATATATGTGTAACAAACGTAATCACACGAAACAGGTATGTGACGTGATGTCCCGTTTTTTTTTTTAAATTCCGTTATACAAATTAGAATAAAAACCGCGAAGACTCTAATGCTTATACAAAATTCGCTACCTACGCCTCTGGTTACCATAATGATATTGAGGTAAATATGTATTGCACACCTACGCCACTGGTGCATTTTCCCCCAATGTTAACCTGCGCGGACAGATCTGCGCGACCATCGGACCTCTCTCTCTGTTTCCCTTCTTGTTATTTCCCTATTCTTTGATTCTAGATTCAATTGTTTTTTCACGGTCTACGCTGTTTACCCGATAGCTTAAATTTCAATTATTCGAGAAATTTTTATATCTAATGGTTTATTACAAGAAAAAACAATGTCTAATGTAAACGAGTTAGGGATCCAAACAGGTAATTTTTTTGTCTATCTAATGGAAATAAAATCCGATATGGCGCCGATAAGAAATAAAAAAGTTGACTATCGCAGCTTGAAATCTAGACGATCTAAAAAATTTCTGTTAACGTTTTTTGATTCAGCGTTATCAAAAACGTAACATTGCCAAGTGTCATTGCAACAGTGTCAATGGTTGAAGAGATAATAATATTTTTCGACAAAAGCAATTTCCAGTTTTTCCGTTATAATTCAAGAACCAATCAACATATCGGAGATTTCTTTTCAGATTTATAATCTGCATGAAAAAAGGCAACTTTTCTCTAATTTAAACCATCCTGTATCTTTTACCGTTTTCGAGATAACAATGGTGAGTATCGAAAATTTCACCACCCTGTATATGTTGATTGACGACTGTTAAGAATAAAAAAAATACTATTTTTCGTTATTTCAAATCGTCACAAAATAATGAGGTCATTAAGGATAATAAGGAAATTTAACTGACAAACGAATACTTCAAATTGATCCAACTACAAAAATTATTTCAATCACGCACACACTTGTTATGGAGTGAAGTACAATATGTGCACCAAGTTTAAAATAAAATGTTTTCCATTTCTGTTTTGACTTATATGTTATTTCCTAGTCATCAAAGCAATAAGAATGAGTAATAACATGCCGTTTCAGGAACTCATGAAATTTACTACAAACAATTTCTAATTCCATCTTCAATTCGTAATATATCGAATTAATTACCGCTAAACGTGACTGATTTTTTTTACATTTTTATTTCAATGGAATACGTGATGTTTCGTTGTTTAATTTTGAATGTCTTAAGACAATTATGTTATTGAACAATTTGCATATTTGGCGAAGCAATTAAAGCAATTTCGTCGATGGTATATTGTTATTGTGTGGAAATTCTATTAGTGCTGACAAGGTGACTTTGGTGGCCTTAAGTTGCATGTGTTCAAAACCAAAAAGGAACAAAAATTGAATTATGATGTTTTGAAGCGAAGTTTTAGATATTTCAATCTGCTATAAAAACAATTAGTATGAACAAACTGGGCGTGGTACGTTTTTAATCCAGTTTAACATTGACCTCCTGCGCCGATTTGGAAACTATACGTTGTATTTTATTTTTATTTTTCGTGTAATCATTTTGTATGTCAATATATAGTGCAATAGTTTGTATATTAAATTTACGACATAAAGTGTTAGAAAGTCAGGTTTAAACATTTACAAATTACCGCAATTGTATTTATCAAATCAAGCATTTCACTTTATTTTAATATTATTTTTAAGATTAGAATGTACAAAGTTATATTGTCTGCGTAGTGACATAATAAGACTTATGCTAATCATTTGGAGATAAGCGGGATTTACAGTACAGGCGGTATTAATTCGAAAGGGAAATGATACATACGTAGGCGAACGAATAACGTAAAAAATAATGATTGTAGGTCAGTTAGTTGGAAAAAAATAATTACACTATTTTTTAATTGGATGAAAAACAAAACACTGGCACGCTTTCATAATTTTCGTGTACTAATTTGAAAAATAATATTTGTTTTTTTACGTTTTCGTCCCATTTTTTTAAATAATGTGATTCTATTCCAATTTCATAATTTTGATATATTGCTCAATACTCACCGGTAGTTGTTGAAACAATATCGACACTTTCAAATATTTCGGAACAAGTTTAACGGCAGTCGCCCACATAAAACTATGGCAAAACCAAACTGAAATCATCGTGTAAATATCGTAAAGAACGACAAAAGCGACATAACAGCTTATTTCATTATCAGCAATGTTGTGTGTTAATTTTCGTATTATTATTATTATTATTAATATTTTTGTGTGTGTGTGTGTATACTACATGAGTGACCGTTCACTGTGTCGGTGCACTGTTCGACTGACACGAGCCCGGTTAAATTATCTATAAATTTGTTATTAACTTTTACTGTTTGCCGCGCTGGTCGCGGTTGCCACCGTCCTTTGATATTTAAACAATTAGGACTGATAAATCTCCTTTGCGCGCCTTGACTCTTTTTTGTTGCTAATGGGTCCCGTTCGGGGCCTTGGGGAACGCTCAAAATTTTGATTTACTTTTACCAGATGAATCAGATACAGTGTGCGAGTTTATTATTGCAATGCATTGTATCGTGGATCACTCATTACTACCCATTAGTAAGATGCAAATCGAGTTATGTTTTATATATATGAAGTGTAAAGAGAGAGAAATGGCCTGCATGAACCAGTTTTAACCAATATTTTGTTTACTACATCTTTTGCGTTTTGAGTGGTGTTGGTTGTTATTTTTGTTAGTGAATATCTAAAGCGCCTTCAGTTCCAATAATTACAGATTTTTCGTTAGACATCTATCGCACGAAAGTACAAAATCACTCTTTCAAACAAGGTTGTATGAAAATTTTACGAATGAACTCCAAACACAACAGTAAACGAGGTGTATGAAAGTATAACCAACAGTATTAAAACGGCCGCAGAGGAAATTGCGGCCGTTTGGAGCACGGCCAAAGCAAGGAGCTTTGGGGTTGTAGAAGCAAAGATCAAGCAAAACCTTGGTGGACAGAGGAAATCGAAGACTTAATAAAAGATGAAAAGAATGCCTACTTAAAATGGCTAAACACTATACAACAAGTGGACAAACAAGTCTAAAAAGAGATCAAAAGGACAAGACAAGCAATAACAGCAGCCAAAAGAAAAAAGTGCTAAGAAATCAATACATATATATGTGGGGGGGGGGGGGGAGAAATAGGCGGGGAAGAAGTACTGAAACTAAGAAATTTGTAAATCAAGTATAACCTACAGAAAAGAAGAACACGAACATATAATTAATATGGATGAAAAAATATAAAAACTACCACGAAAGCTTATTAACGGAAAACACACACGAATACAACAGAATCTCCCCATCAGAAGTGGTGGTTGAGGGGTGACATATTAAGGTTAATACCGAAGAAGTAAAAAAGTTGATGAAACAACTGAAAAATGGACGATCCCCAGGACTGGAGAGAATTCTAGCAGAACCAATTAAGAACGAACCGTAAAATCTCTTTGAAGCTCTCACGTGATGTATACATCAGTATTTAAATTGAGCAGAGCTACCCAAGGACTGGAAGACTGGAAATGGAAGAAGGCATACATATCATATATTCACAAAAAAGGAAGTAAATTAGAATGCACAAACAATAGAGGTATATCAGTTACCAGTACCATAATATAAGGCGATTGTACGGAAGAATCATTCGGGATATAATAGAAACTACAAGAGGAATAATCCAGTCAACGTAGTCATTTTTTAACGTTTTACGACATTAATTCATAACCGGATGGGAGTGGTCAAATGTTGTAGGCTCTGATTACTTGATCATGCCTACATAGTTTTAAACATTTCAAAAAGTGTACATTAACAAATGGGAGGGGTCCAAAGTTAGCAAAAACAAGTTTTTTGATTCTACAAGCCAAAGTATGCATTTTGGCGAGAAAAGTTTCAAATATAAGTTGTAGAGAATTTAAATCCCTACAATTTGAGCTGCAGCACGATTAATTTTCTCAAATATTTATTGCAAAAATGTCAAAAAACCACTGAAAATGGTCATTTTTGCATATTGATTATTTATTGCAAAAATAATATGATTTAGGTTTTTCCTATTTTAAAAGCTAGCTTTTAAAATTCCAAACCTAAACAGCTTTTATAAAAGTCAATTGGTTAATTTGTTGCTGAGATATTGCTATTTGTTTATCCCAAGACGCATAATGTTCATTGCTGTTGCGTCTTTTTGGATAAACATTACGAGGTGCACAAAGGCTTATTCTCTTCACAAATAACCAAATTTTCATATCCCGTTAAGAAAATATGATAAAAACAATTGTCAACCCCTTATTGATCGCTTTAAAAATGGGGGTGATTTTTTTTATAAATAAATAGACCTGGAGCCATTTTCATAACTTGTACAAATTTCTGACTTACAAATTCGGATAGCTGGATTCAAAACAGAGAATTGAAAAGACCAACAACTTTCTTCGACCATTAGAAGCCGACATAGGATATTTTTTTTAAAAATTCGCAGCTTTTTTGGTAGATTTATATCTAGTATTGCATTCGTTAACGAAGTCGAAAAAATAGGAATTAAAATGCGGTTTTCAGTTTTTTGGTATCTAGAGATCATACTTAAGCATTTCCCAAAAATTTATATATATATATATATATGTATATATATATATATATATATATATATATATATATATATATATATATATACGGAGCATTTCTATCGAAACGCTTGCTGGGAAACCAACAAGAGCAAAAGAGAAACCAGCAGTAGTTCGTTAGCACGACAGAGAGAGAAGTTTTGCAACGTTGCCGGCCGAGCACGCAGTCCAAGTCAACGCGTATATCGCTTCACACTTTCGGATGTGTGCGGTACAGTGTGCGGAGCGGACGACTGTAATGTTTCGCGAGCTAGCAACATCGCAAAAGGTCGTTCTCTATTTAACTTGCGAGAAATATATGGTCTTTCCTTCGCTCTCGTGCTTATCCTATACTGCGACTCTTTAGAAACAGTCTGTATATATATGGTACGTTCCACGCCAAATTTAGATTTTATTTTAGATTTGGCACAAAATCAACTAAAACGGTCCTTTTGGGACCCCGACACTCCCCCTAAATTTTTAGGGCCCCAAGTGGAATATAACTCAAGTTATGGACAATTGAAAATTGAAATTTTCAGGTTCGGCTCCAAAACCAAAAATTTTCAACCATCCATAACTTGTAAAAATACACATTTTTATGAAAAAAGTTCGTTTGCAATGCTTTAAACTTTTGGAAACTGCTTAAAAAAAGTTCATCCGACATGGTTCACTATTCACGAGTCTTGGCGCCATTAGTTGTCACGCCGCCAAAAAAAAAACATTATCAGCTTTCCTGACCAAAAAAATCAGGAGCATAGCTGGAGTCGAAACAAAACTTTTGGGCCCAAACAGAAGTTAGCCAGACCTAAGGGCTCCGAGAAAAAATATGGTTTTCAGGTTTGGTTCCAAAACCAAAAATTTTCGGGATCCGGAAGGTTCGCCCCCAACATTTCGCCCCCAGCATTTCGCCCCTCACATTTCGCCCCTCCACAATTCGCCCCCAGGTATATTTCGCCCCCACACATTTCGCCCCCAGGTACACTTCGCCCCCACACATTTCGCCCCCAGGTACATTTCGCCCCCACAAATTTCGCCCCCGATAAAACTCTTCTTTACAATATGTTTCGTCTTCTTTTCTCATTTTGCCGCAAAATTTTTTGGCTTACATTTTTTGGTCAATTATAACCGTAGTCAATTTATATCCGATTTAGTTGAAAAGAAATATGTACGATAATGGTACGGGTAGTTAATACTAAGATATAAATAAAAAAGTTTGTTTATAACTATTGATAACCAATACATTGCGTATAATTTTGAATTTTAATTTATAATCGTGTTCGTTCCTTTTCACAATAAATTATCCTTCAGATAATTTGCTGTTTCACATAGGTACATACTTTTATTATTATAATTATTAATCAGGAAATATACAATACATAATACAATTGCATTTTAAGTTATCAAACCGATAATTACAATAGTTTTTCAAAACCTTCCTTAAAATTTGGGATACATGGAAACAAGGTATTAACATAATCTAAAATGAAAATTTCGGGTGGGACTTACCTTAGTGAAATATATGGGGGCGAAATGTGTGGGGGCGAAATGTGCCTGGGGGCGAAGTGTACTAGAGGCGAAATGTGTGGGGGCAAAATGTGTGGGGGCGAAATATACCTGGGGGCAAAATGTGGGGGGGCGAAATGTGAGGGGCGAAATGTGGAGGGCGAAATTTCCGTGAACCAAATTTTCAACTATCCAAAACTTCTAAAAATACCCATTTTTATGAAAAAAGTGTCAAATAAAAGTTGTTTGTAATGCGTTAAACTTTTGGAAACTGCTAAAAAAAAGTTCGTCCGACGTGTTTCACTGTTGACAAGTCTGGGCGCCATTATTCGTCAGGTCGCCAAAAAAATACATATGCAGCGTTCCTGACCAAAAAAATCAGGAGCATAGCTAGATCCGACACAAAACTTTAGAGCCCAAACAGAAGTTCGCCAGACCTAAGGCCTGGCCCCAAATTTCAAGAGTTGTGTTGAAAATTCAATTTTCCAGCACAATTCTCGTGGAAGGTTGCTTCAGCGTTGTCTTCAACCGTTGTGGACCTTCAAAAACATCAACAAAACCAACAATTTGGGTGACAGTCGCTTCTTGGATAAAAAAAGTGCGTCAAGCGAAATCGTCTGGGCTCCAAATTTAAGTATTTTAGTGAATTTTGAGTTTTTGAGCCGCCGGGGACTTGGGAAATGCTCTACTTATACGAAAATAGCATACCAACCTTAGTGACATTGATCTCCAGTCAAATTCAAGAAAAACTGTCGCTCATGTTTTGATATTGACTGGCAAACAATGGATTTCTGGGGGCACAATGGAATTTTTTTGATATCAAGGGATTTTTGTCGGATTTTACCATTTTTTTTCTCGGAGCCCTTTGGTCTGGCTAACTTCTGTTTTGGCTCAAAAGTTTTGTATCAGATCCAGCTACGCTTCTGGTTTTTTTTGTCAGAAACGCTGAATATGTTTTTAATGGGCGGCCTGACGAATAATGGCGCCCAGACCCATCAACAGTGAACCGTGCTGAATGAACTATTTTTTAGCAGTTTCCAAAAGATTAAAGCATTTCAAACAACTTTTGTTTGAAGGTTTTTTCATAAAAATGGGTATTTTTAGAAGTTATGGATGGTTGAAAATTTTTGGTTTTGGAGCCAAACCTGAAAACCATTTTTTTTTTCTCGGAGCTCTTAGGTCTGGCTAACTTTTGTTTGGGCTCAAAAGTTTTGTATCGATTCCAGCTGTGCTCCTGATTTTTTTGGTCAGGAAAGCTGATAATGTTTTTTTTTTGGCGGCCTGACGACTAATGGCGCCAAGACTCGTCAATAGTGAACCATGTCGGATGAAATTTTTTATAGCAATTTCCGAAAGTTTAAAGCATTGCAAACAACTTTTGTTTGAAACTTTTTTCATAAAAATGGGTATTTTACAAGTTATGGATGGTTGAAAATTTTTGGTTTTGTAGCCGAACCTGAAAATTTCAATTTTCAATTGTCCATAACTTGAGTTCTATTTCACTTGGGGCCCTAAAAACTTAGGGGGAGTTTCGGGGGCCCAAAAGGACAGTTTTAGTTGATTTTGGGCCAAATCTAAAAAAAAATCTAAATTCGGCGTGGAACGTACCATATACAGTTGAAACCGCTTACAACGACATTGAAGGGACCAAAGGTTTTTGACGTTATAGCCGGTTTGACGTCGTAACCGGTTTTTTGTTTTTAGAGTGCTTAGAAAGTATACATTTGCATTTTAGTGAATTTTATTGCCATCACGTTGAAAAGAGGTACTCAAACTTCATTAAAAATACTATATATTATACGTAATATGTCGTCAAATAAGGAAATGTAAATGTATACATACACAATAATACATATAAATAATTCTAACAAAACCAATAGTTACACTAATAATTTAAAAAAATCAGTAATTCTAGTTTGAACGCGTTTTTCATTAAATACATTATTATTAATATGATTTTCTATTTCATAAATTTTATTCATGATATCAATTGAAGTATCCTGATTTCTACAATAAATTTTTAACGTTTTTATTGCGTTATGTCGGTCAGGGCCCTAATCTCTAGGCATTTCTATGAAACAGTTTGGATTACCTTGGAAATCAGTTGTTGGTGGTTATGAACCATTTTTAGAGTCGTTAGTGTCAGGTAAAGGCATAAAATACGAAACTTTCAGATTTTCCCTCTTTCAGCGGTCCTTACACATTTAAAAACCGAAGATGTTGCCAGTAAATTTCGATAGTATTTATTTAGATTTATTAAAAATAGACGTTATGAAAGGTTTTTTAGTCGTTGTAAGCGATTTTTTTAACATTGAGTACATTGGAAAATAACCGGACCTTAAGAATTTTGACGTTATACCCGGTTTGACGTTATACGCCGATGTCGTTGTATGCCGTTTTAACTGTATATATCGGATATAACGAAATTTGTCGGCAGGCTACAGGTCGCATTTTTTAAAGAATCACAACGAAATTTGGTACAAAAATCAGTTGGCCGAAAATCTCGGTCTAGTTCGTTAATGGGCCAAATCGGTCCAGCGGTTTCAAAATGGCGGCTTGTTATTTTCAAAAAAAAAATCAAAAAAATCTTATTTCGCGTCTGAGAGAAAAATGTTACTTGGGTTTTTTTGTTGCTCTTATAGAGGCGAACGACTTTTGTATAAAACATTTTTTTTTCGAGAAATGTACAGAAAAAAAGTTATTTTTTTCAAAAATAAATAAAAATAAGAAAAACTTTTATTTCGCGTCTGAGAGAAAAATGTTACTAAGGTGTTTTGTTGCTCTTATAGAGGCCAACAACTTTTGTATAAAACAATCTGTCGAGAAACGTACAAAAATAAAGTTATTTTTGCCAAAAAAATTAAAAAATAAAAAAACTTTAATTTCGCGTCTGAGAGAAAAATGTTACTTAGGTTTTTTGTTGCCCTTATAGAGACGAACAACTTTTGTATAAAACATATCTTTGAGAAATGTACAGAGAAAAAGTTATTTGCAAATATTTTAAAATTTTGACGTTTGTATTTTTTCACACCTCGTATGCATTTTTTTGACACATCGTGTGTTATATTACTGTATATCTTACCCATAAATCTACCTTTCAGCCTGGCATGCCATGGGGTTTTTGTTTATAACAGTTAGGAAATGAATTTTGCTCTATTCGATAGTTAAATATTTATATTTTTTTAAATGTTTATTAGAAAAGGAAAAAAAACGATTGTTATTGTTAAAAAAGCTGTATGATGCAGTATATGCAGAATAAAGGTGTATAGGTTCTCTCGGACTACGCTAGAATGCGAGTGGTGGGGATGGCAATTCGCAACCGCGAAACCGTGAAAAATACCCCAATAAAACAAAAAAATAACGAAAATGTTTACTAATGAATTTAGTCATAAATGAGCTCCTACGTAGGAAAAAGTATTTTCTAACTTTCAACAATTTATTATTACCTCATAATGTTTCGTCCACACTAATGCATCTTCATGTGAAATGTGTTTAGCGAAACAATTGTCGTGTAATAACAAATTGAGGAAGTTATGAAACGTTCATTTTAATCAACTTTATTTTGTATTTTTACAAGAATTATTTTCCTCCACATCCCGTCTTGTGTGGGCCATATAATAATTATTCTAGAAATATAAAATGAAAAGAGACGATAATATACAAATATTTTTTCTGTATTTAATTTTTAAATGGTGAATAACTGCAAGAACGGCGATGCAAAATTACTTATAACGCGAACGTACGCGTGTTTTCTATTACAGGCAAACGAAATATGTTGTAAGTAAATGTGGTTTCCCGAAATTAGTGTGGTGTCCCGAGATTAGTGTGTTTTCTCCAATAAACATGGAACTATATCCAGTCGCGCGTGTGATAGGCTCGAATATGCCTTTCAGGATCCTGTATAGTGAAACTGTATCGGGGATTCATCGGTATACGTGTAGGGCTAGACGTGAGGGTGTAGTCAAACATTTGTTAATTAGGGGAAGTAGCTCATGCTGAGACCGTGAAGCTTGCGTAATCCCACGCTTCAGGAGATCCTACCATAAAGCTTAGATATGGGAGCCGCCTTTTCCAGCAATTTCCACAAAAGGAAGCAGAGGCAGGGCAATATGGCGCTGCTTCTTGCGCTCCAACACGTTACGGTTTCAGAGTATATGCTTCACTGTTTTCCTTCGAGCAAAAGTGACATATTAGTAGGTTGTTTTCAGCCCACTTCAATCATGTTGTTCCGTCTTGGGAATGAATTCCCGCTGGAGATTTCCTCAAATGGGTTTGTTTGGTGTGCTTGGCGTATGCGGTTCAGTAAGTGTTAAATTTTGTACCGCTAACACGATTAACAATTTGCGGGACATGGTCTTGTTTGCCAATCCAAAAATTATGTAAACCGTTCCGTTAATACACTTCTCCAGTTCAAGGATGATTTCATAAAGTGCCTCGGGCGATTTGTATAATTAATTTCGTGCATACATGTTGAATCCTTTGATTGTCAGTTACCGAGTTTGTATATTTTAAAAGTTTATAAAATGCGTAGGTACGAACGCTGCGCTTCGCTTCGAAATAGTAAATGTTTGCCGGGATCGTTTGTGCAACGGACATCATTTTACTATTTTGGGTCAGATTGATTAAGTTAACGTTAACATAAATTTACACGCATCGATTGCAAGGTAGAGAGGTGTGTATTTAAATTTAACAACGCACGCAATCCGGGTTCGTTGATAACAGTTTTTTAGAACGCCACATCTTTACCTACATACATATGTATGTTATGTACAAATAAACGCATTTATCGAGTTTATGTTAATTACATCTCAACTGTATTTTCCGAGGAATTATCACCTCTCAATGGGAATACAAGTCTGGAGAAATTCCAAGTTCGTAGCGTTTTACTAATGTCGCGGCCTACAAGATCAATTGAGTTAAAAAGTGTCTAATTATGAAATAGGAGAGTGTAAAGGAACACCTGTTATTCTTTGTCGTTTGGACGGGCGAGGAGGAGTAAACTAGTCGATTTTCATACACCCAAGTGAAATTATTTAAAAATACCCAAGAGCCGTTGATAGTGAAAGTGGATTTTGTGACAACCTCATAATATAGGTTTTGTCATGTGCGTGAAGTTGGCGACGAATCTCCGGCGACGAATCTCCAGCGACGAATTTTGTACGAGTCATTTCCGCCAACTTCACTCCAAACTATGAGAGATAATTCGTAAATATTGGATAACCTGGGAAATATGATTTTTTACACTTTTGTTCATATAACAAAACATAGAGAACACAATGACCTATGCAACGACTGGAGCAAGAAATAGTATATTGTTTACCAAGGGCGGAAAATCGAACATTTCAACGAGGGCGGAGTTTGTGGCCCGCTTCCGCACGAGTTGGAATTTCGTTCCCCCCGTGGTGAACACAGTACTTTTTGCGCAACCCGCTAATAAGCAAATAACGAGAAACTTAATCAGTTTTAATATTAAAATACTCGTCCTATGATAATGCTTTGTACTGACATCTGACATGTGCATTGTGTGTTGCGACCATAGAGCAATCGTTTTCACCAATCATAGCTCGTGCTATTTCGCTCATCTCTACGTCGCGCATCCGGCGCATCTCTATGCCGGGCGAGAATGTGCACTTTTCCGCCCTAGGGCGGAAAAGTATGTTCGGAGCAGGTCGGCCGGCAATTCGTCGCTTTCCGCGAGGTACAGGTATATATAGGCCGTGAGCCGAGTCCAAAAAAGTGTCTCATAGGAAACCACTTCAAATTTTAAACATAGATTGCCCTTCACACGAATGACCAGAATGTGCAAGTCTGGCAGCTTTGCAGTGGGGCGTTTAATGGGGGCATAGTGTCAAAGTCACCCCAATTTGAGGGTCCTAAAGTGCGATAAGAAACCAAATAAAATTTAATAGGTTGGTTTGTTCGTGATGCACATTTCACGAAATAAATAATGCCAGACATATAGGTTGGGGCGTTCACCCAGCCAGACATGCCCAAACAGAGCAATTTTACCGACCCCCTTTGACTGATAGGAAACCGGCTCATCTTTTCAGCATAGCTAGATCTTGTAATGAATTACACAAAAATAAACATGCCAGACACATAGGGTGGGCCCTTCGGTATGCCAGACACCCCTAAAGTGCGCCATTGACCGACTTCGGTAGAATCATAGGAAACTGTCTGGCACTTACACATTGTATTCATTATGATATAGAAGTACCGTACGATGAATGCCAGACACGTAGGGTGGGCCCTTGGGTATGCCAGACAGCCCTAAAGTGCGCCACTTACCGACTTCGGTAGAATCATAGGAAACTGTGTGGCACTTACACATCGTATTCATTATGGTATGAAAGTACCGTACGATGGATGCCAGACACGTAGGGTGGGCCCTTGGGTATGCCAGACAGCCCTAAAATGCGCCATTTACCGACTTCGGTAGAATCATAGGAAACTGTCTGGCACTTACACATTGTATTCATTATGATATGAAAGTACTGTACGATGAATGCCAGACACGTAGGGTGGGCCCTTGGGTATGCCAGACAGCCCTAAAGTGCGCCATTTACCGACTTCGGTAGAATCATAGGAAACTGTCTGGCACTTACACATTGTATTCATTATAATATGAAAGTACCGTACGATGAATGCCAGACACGTAGGGTGGGCTCTTGGGTATGCCAGACAGCCCTAAAGTGCGCCATTTGCCGACTTCGGTAGAATCATAGGAAACTGTCTGGCACTTACACATTGTATTCATTATGATATAAAAGTACCGTACGATTAATGCCAGACACGTAGGGTGGGGCCTTGGGTATGCCAGACAGCCCTAAAGTGCGCGATTTCCCGACTTCGGTAGAATCATAGGAAACTGTATGGCACTTACACATGGTATTCATTATGATATGAAAGTACAGTACGATGAATGCCAGACACGTAGGGTGGGCCCTTCGGTATGCCAGACAGCCCTAAAATGCATCATTTACCAACTTCGGTAGAATCATAGGAAACCACTTCAAATTTTAAACATGGATTGCCCTTCAGGCGAATAACCAAAATGTGCAAGTCTGGCAGCTTTGAAGTGGGGCGTTTAATAGGAGTGTAGTGTCAAAGTCACCCCAAATTGAGGTCCCAAAGTGCGATAAGAAACCAAAATGTAATTGGTTGGTTTGTTCGCGATGCACAATTCACTAAAAAATTTATGCCAGACACATTGGGTCACCCCGCCAGACATCCCCAAACAGAGCAATTTTAGCGACCCCCTTTGACTGATAGGAAACCGGCTCATCTTTTCAGCATAGTTTGATTTTTAAATGTAATACATAAAAACAAACATGCCAGACACGTAGGGTGGGCCCTTGGGTATGCCAGACAGCCCCAAAGGGCACCATTTACCGATTTCGGTAGAATCGTACGTAGTAGGTATACCCGTGTTTTTCTTAACTGACACCTCGGTTTGGAAGAGTTCTATTCTACTGTATAAATGCCAGGCAGGTACCTTAAGGCTATTTTATTTAGGAGAATATCTGAATTTTTTTGTTGTATGGCATTGTATGTTCTAAAAAGGACATAAATGCATTTTGACATTGGCTAAATATATAAAAAAATAGATTACAAATGAAATGCTTAATGCATATTTTAAAATTTGCCGCTTTAATCATAAGTACATCATAAATAAGTATCGAACTAAAGGTGAACATAGCGGAGCATTTTTAACCAATTTTCTGGGTTGCTTTTGAACCGGACATTCCTTCATAAGAATGTAAACATCATGTCGGCACTGCTTTATGATGCTACACCGTTTGTATGCGTGTGCCTATGTGTGGACACGTGTTTCTGCGGTTCGCAAGTCGCAAGGGAAAAGTTCATTTAGTCTACAATCTACATCGTATTCTATGGAAAAGTAGTTGTTATAATGTCGAACCAAGAACAGTTTTGTGTATTTTGTAGAAGTGGGAAAAAACAAGACACGAAATTATTTAAAGACAATAAACTGCCAAAATGTATGGCAGATTTAAAAATTCGTATAGCCAAGGCCCACCCTACATGTCTGGCATTCATCGTAAGGTACTTTTATATCATAATGAATACAAAGTGTAAGTGTCAGACAGTTTCCTATGATTCTACCGAAGTCGATAAATGGCGCACTTTAGGGCTGGCTGGCATACCCAAGGGCCCACCCTACGTGTCTGGCATTCATCGTACGGTACTTTCATATCATAATGAATACAATGTGTAAGTGCCAGACAGTTTCCTATGATTCTACCGAAGTCGATAAATGGCGCACTTTAGGGGTGTCTGGCATACCGAAGGGCCCACCCTACGTGTCTGGCATGTTTGGTTTTGTGTAATTCATTAAAAAATCAAGCTATGCTGAAAATTTGAACCGGTTTCCTATCAGTCAAAGGGGGTCGCTAAAATTGCTCTGTTTGGGGATGTCTGGCGGGGTGAACGCCCCACCCTATGTGTCTGGCATTATTTTTTTGGTGAATTGTGCATCACGATCAAACCAACCCATTAAATTTTATTTGGTTTCTTATCGCACTTTGGGACCCTCAATTTGGGGTGACTTTGACACTTCGCCCCCATTAAACGCCCCACTTCAAAGCTGCCAGACTTGTACAATTTGGTTATACGCCTAAAGGGCAATCTATGTTAAAAATTTGAAGTGGTTTCCTATGATTCTACCGAAGTCGGTAAATGATGCACTTTAGGGCTGTCTGGCATACCGAAGGGCCCACCCTACGTGTCTGGCATGTTTGTTTTTGTGTAATAAATTTAAAAATCAAACTATGCTGAAAAGATGAGCCGGTTTCCTATCAGTCAAAGGGGTCGCTAAAATTGCTATGTTTGGGGATGTCTGGCGGGGTGACTGCCCCACCCTATGTGTCTGGCAAAATTTTTTTCGTGAATTGTGTATCACGAATAAACCAACCGATTGCATTTTAGTTGGTTTCTTGTCGCACTTTGGGACCTCAATTTGGGGTGACTTTGACACTACGCCCCTATTAAACGCCCCACTTCAAAGCTGCCAGACTTGCACATTCTGGTCATCCATGTGAAGGTCAATCTATGTTAAAAATTTGAAGTGGTTTCCTATGATTCTACCGAAGTCGGTCAATGGCGCACTTTAGGGGTGTCTGGCATACCGAAGGGCCCATCCTATGTGTCTGGCATGTTTATTTTTGTGTAATTCATTACAAAATCAAGCTATGCTGAAAAGATGAACCGGTTTCCTATCAGTCAATGGGGGTCGCTAAAATTGCTCTGTTTGGGGATGTCTGGCGGGGTGAACGCCCCACCCTATATGTCTGGCATTATTTATTTCATGAATTGTGCATCACGAACAAACCAACCTATTAAATTTTATTTGGTTTCTTATCGCACTTTAGTATACTCAAATTGGGGTGACTTTGACACTATGCCCCCATTAAACGCCCCACTGCAAAGCTGCCAGACTTGCACATTCTGGTCATTCATGTGAAGGTCAATCTATGTTTAAAATTTGAAGTGGTTTCCTATGAGACACTTTTTTGGACTCGGCTCACGGCCTAATAGAAATGACACGTTTTCAACCGGGTTGTCCAAAAAATTAATAAACAATCAATCCCTGTTTAATTGTGATGATTCATAGACATACAGACTAAAACTTAAAAACGAAATAAGGCACTCTGAGAATCACCGAGAGGGGAAGCATAGCTTTATATCATATATATATATATATATATATATATATATATATATATATATTGTAACGTTTTTACTATTGACTAAAACTAAAACACTACGCGATTATCCTAATTAATTTATTTCTTACACTACACTTATAAACTTAACTTGACAATCCCTTAATTTAATTTATATTCGTATACACAATGTTTATTTATTTAACGCGCCCGATCTCTCGCTCGAATGTTTACGCACCGGTTCTTCAACTGGCCTCTCTCGGGTCCGACATTCCCTTTTTATGGCTAGCCTTTCGCTTGCGAGAACCTTCGAGATATTCGGTGGAACGTTCTGGTCCCTTCGAGATAGGAATCTAGAATTCGAGGAAGTTGTTATCGCGTCGAACAGCCAAGAAGGCTCTGGTCGGTGCGCACCGCATAGGATTCTCCGAACCACGAATACTGCGAACTAGTGTAGCTCCCGGCGTGTTTATGCCGCGGCGAGCCGTTTCGTTACACTGCCCTCGCCTTAAAGATGTTTCGTCCCGAAACGTGTCTCTGACAGGCCCATGTAGAAACCTACAGTTGGTCCCCTGTCTACACCGCGAGGTTTGGTGGAAATAACATGCTACTGTCTTCTTGTGGGGACTTCTCTCAGGATTCCAACAACACACCAAAATGTCTACCCCGGTGAAGCGAAATAAGACCTCCAGCATATTCCTCACGACCCTCCAGTCCAAGGCGTCCAATCCGCAAGCCAGTTTCGGGATTGCTAACTTAGTTAGATCTTCGCTAAGTAGGGTATCCCTGAGGTCATGTAGTGCGTCCCACAGGTCCAAATAGGTGGGTTTGTGAAGGGACCTCCTCTTGGTAACCAGGTAGAAGAGCGGCCGTTGTGATCCATCTTCCTTAATCCTCAGCGCTCGCCCGACTGCCGGTCCTTGATGGTGGAGTTCGTCCAGTTTGCCGAACCTCGACCGAAACTCCGCGGCAATTCCCCGGGACATCCGCAGGTCCTGGGCCACGCAATGAGCCAGCGCATATTCAGGCGGTGTTCCGAACAGATCCCGTTGTTCTTCCCTGGTCACACCGAATCTGACCTTCCCGGTCCCACCATACGCAGCCATAAACTCTTCAAAGGAGGGCTCATCCTCTTGGGGCCGTAGTTGGCGCACCTGTTGATCTTGGTCGTGGTCTCCCTCGAAAGGCGCTAATCGGTTGTAATGCACGACCCTGGGCTTCCCATTCGGAAGTTTGCTGATCCGGTAGATGACGTCATTTATTTTTGTCTTCACTGTATATGGCCCTTCCCAAGCTTGCTGAAGCTTCGGTGATAACCCTCGTCTCCTTTGTGGGTTGTACAGCCACACCAGGTCTCCTTCTTCATATATGCCGCTGTCCGCCCGAACGTCATAGTGATCCTTCATGCGGTCGCTGGCGACTTGGAGATTCGTCCACACCATCTCGTGAACCTGGTCCATCTTTTTGCGCAGCTCGGTAACGTAGTCTTCCCCAGCCAGATCTTCTCCCGGTTTGCAACCGAAGCTCAGATCGCAGGGAAGCCACATCTCACGCCCGAACAGTACCCTTGCTGGTGTCTAGCCGGTGGACTCGTTGATGGCAGAACGGTAGGCCATCAGGAAAAAGGGGAGATGTTGATCCCAGTCTCGTTGGTGTTGAGTGCGAAGCCGTGGGTCTTCATGATGTCCATTCCCAAGATGGCGTCCTCTTCTATGTCGGCAATCAGGACTCGGTGTGGCGAGAATCGTGCAGTGCCGATCTTGATCTCGACGTCGACTTCTCCGTGGACGGCGGCAGCTTCGCCCGTAGCCGTTCGCAACCTCCACCTGGACTCCATCACTCTCTTCCCTCGCGTGTTCAGCAGGCCTGGCTTCAGGATCGTCTTGGATGCCCCGGTGTCGATCAGTAGAGTGTGCTTCCTGCCGTTGATTTCGCCATCCACGTACAGGCTGCCACCTTCACCTCTCAGGGTAGCTATCTTGATGAGGGGGTCTTGGAACGGGTATCGGGTCGGAGCTGCTCCCTTGGAGCCGACCCGCTTTAGTTTTCCGACGTCTGGGCCGTTGTTGGCTTCTCCACCCTAGGGCGCTTGCAGTCCCTTCGGATATGGCCAACCTCTCCACACCCCCAGCATTTCGCCGGTTCCCTTCTGTCTCCCTTCAGCAGTCCCTTGAGGGCGTTGAGGACAACCTGCTCCAGGGCGTCCTCCTTCCGCTCGGCTTCCACGCATGCGTCGTCCCCGACCACCGCCCGAACGCGGCCACAGCTCCTTGACGCCTCCGTCGCAGCCTCGTATTCCAGGGCCATCGAGAGAGCATCCAATGTGCTCTTGGGACGCGACAGCCGTACCGCCCGCTGCATCTCCACATCCCTCAAGCCGTCGATGAAGGCCAAGACCGCGAGACTCTCCGTCATGGACTCCGCCGCTTCCGGGTAGGCGAATCTGACTAATTTCGCGATGTCGGCTTCGAACTCCTGAAGACTCTCTCCCTGCTTCTGTCGTCGGTTCTTCATTCGGGATTGGTAGACTTGCCCCAGGTGTGCGTGCCCGTACCGCCTCTCCAGCCTCTGGACGAGTAGCCCGAAGTTGTCCAATTCCCCCTCTGGAACCGTCTGCAGCACGTCGAGGGCGCTTCCCCGGAGAGCGACTGTCAGAGCCACTGCCTTGTCCCTCGGCGCCCAGTTGTTGGCTTTCGCCGCTGCCTCGAACTGCCGGAGGTAGTTCTCCCAGGGAATTTCCCCGTCGAAGGTTGGAGGCTTCACTCGGTGGCTCGCAGTAGGGACTGCCTCGATCCTGGTTACCTCCTCCGAGTCGTTAAACGGATTACCTGAACTGGACATATTTTGTCGACTGGGCTGGAAATGCATGGATTGTAATTGGTTCCCCAATTCTCGCAGTTGGTTTTCCAGTTCCAATCGTTGGCTTTTCTCAGTCTGAAGTGCGCTGTCCAGGTTTCCAATTCGGCTATCCAGCTCTCCGTGAAGTTCGTCCAACTCACCGTGGAGTTTTCCCATTTCGCCATGGAGTTCTTTTATGTTGTTATCCAACTCGTCGTGGAGTTTTCCTAGTTTGTTGTCCAACTCTCCGTGAAGGTTTTTCATGTTGTTATCTAGTTTTCCTATTTTGTTGTCCAACTCACCGTGGAGTTTTTCCATTTTGTTGAGGATGAGCTCACCTTCTTCCTCGAAACCGAAGGTTTCAGGGTCGTCTCCATTGCCGGTTAAATATTCCTCCAGACGTTTCTGCAGCACCGTTTTCGACCCTGTCGTTTCGAGTTCTCGTTCTTCCAATTCGCGTTTGAGGTCCACAACTTTTAAATCGCGTAATTTCTTCATTGTTCTTAATTTATTTCACTAATTAATCCGCACTCTGACACCACTGTAACGTTTTTACTATTGACTAAAACTAAAACACTACACGATTATCCTAATTAATTTATTTCTAACTACACTTTAACACTTATAATTTATTTCACTCAGAGATGTTTATTTATTTTTAACGCGCGCGGTCTCTCGCTCGAATGTTTACACACACCGGTTCAACTGGCCTGCTTCGGGTCCGACATTCCCTTTTTATGGCAGGTAGAAGCTTCTCGTCGTTTGCCGGAATAGTCCCGAAGCTTCTGGAGATCATTCTAGAATTCGCGGAACTTGTTATCGCATCGAACTCTCTCGATTGTTCCCGTCGTCCTTCCCAGAATTGCAATAAGGCGAACTTGTGTAGCTCCCGGCGTGTTTATGTCGCGGCCGGCGAGCCGTTTCGTTACATTATTTTTTATTCGATCGCACAGTAGGTGGTTGATAATAAAGTCAAACCGTTGTAAATTGAATACAACATTCATTATTATTGTTATGTTTTATTATATTTTAAATAAAACCTTAAATCTCAATAAACACTTGTGTAATATATTTGACCGCGGCAAGGAATTCGGCCCGACAATTTCAAAAATGGTAACCAAGTACTACAAGTCTTCTATACAAACCTGAATTGTTGTAACAAGTAACAAATAGTCGAAAATTGTTATTTCAGCATTGTAAATTTTCAAATGCAAAACTTTACAAAAAGCAACTTTTTTCAATAAAAAATAATATCAGATTTGAACTTAGGTTTTCCACATTAAAAAACTCCATTTTTTAATTTCAACTTAAAAAAACAACTTTATTTGTTAATATCAATAAACAAAACTAACGCCATTTGAAACAAAAAAGTTTATACTTTATATTGTAACGAAATATCTCCCCACAAAATAAACATAAGTCGGGGGTAGTCCGTTTCCGACAAATCGATTCCAGTTCGTAGAATTCCAGAGTGCTCCTGATAGACGAGACGAGACGAGGCGAGAACGTTCTAGAACGACGAGAAAGTTCAGAAGCGGCATGAGGCGGCGAGACAAAAGGACGCCCCGAACCGAGAGGAGTAGTAATAAACAGTGTAACGCGTCGAATGCCTGACCTGAACGGCCCTGCTCGTAAAGTAAATAAACAAATGTGATATAAATTAAGTAGTAAGTGTTAGTTGGTAGTGTAAATGAATTATTTAAGACAATTTGCGTAGTGTAAGTTATTTCCAACCCGTAAAACGTTACAATATCTATACACTTTTTGATGGATTAAATAATATACAAGGCTTGTATATTAAGGTTAAACTATCCGAATATCCAGTCGATAATATGAATGTCGGTCTGGACACATTTTGTGACACCTCTTTTAATGAAATTGGGAGAAGTAGCGAAGTATCATCACTCGTAGGCGATATAACCTCAAAAACTTTCGTGTAGATGTGTAGAAAGCTGTTTTTTAAAAGGTCCAAATAATCATGTAAAAATATGACTATCTCTTTCCTTTCGACTTAAATACAGTGCTAAACTTTTCATTACACAATTAGTGTGTATTTTTTTTTATTTGTTTATGTTTTTGTGTTTTTTATTTCTCATGCGATTTTACGTTGATAAGTTATTCCGAAATGTCCTATCTTTCCAAGGGGCAGTAAAATAGCGTCAAAAGGAAAAAAAAATTCAAAAAAAATGATCAAAGCGGGGAAAATACAATAAAATATACTGAGACTGTACCTCTTCACAAGGAGAATACTATAATCTCCAAAAGTCATCATCGTCGCTTAATGAGTTTGACAGTACAATATAATACAAGTATTATTTATTAAAATTTTCGAAATTGGAAATGCAATATAGGTCAGAAAAAAGTTCTAATCAGATCTAATTATGATTATCTTTGCCAATTCTACAGCGCTTCAAATTTAATGTCGATTAAAAATGTAATAAAAAAAAATGGATAACAACTAATTATAAGCTATAAGCTTAATAACTCGTAATTTGCAAGACAAATGTAATCAATAATTATTCCATATATTTTCGGACTTTAAATCGCCCTTTTGCGCCTGTTGTATATCCAACTGCTTATCGCATCGGTTAAAAATTCTTAATAAATAAATTTGTATATTACTAATTGTTATCAACTTGGAGAGCTTATAGAGTTAATAAACATTTTAGAGTATCTATTCTAATGTACTTGATGTACTACCTTGAATTTAAAGAAGAACGATTGAAATTGGACAATTATAAAAGAAAATAATGAGCCCCTCTAGTCTAAAGTCGCGCTATCAATTCTGTTTGTGTGTCGCGACTCGTCGTCAAGCGCTATCTCTTGTCCCTAATCTTCTACCACGTCTGCAGTCGGAAATTTTTGTATTCTGCGCTTAGTATGTATTTGCATAGTGTATAATAAGTGTATATGCATTATAAATTGTTTAATCCATAAACAATTGCATGGGTATATAGTTTAAACTTTCCTGTTTCAAGTGGCGTCGATTTTGTTTAATAATGTTTGCAATGGAATGTTTTACTGGTTCAAAATAACTTACACACTTACAATAATCGGCTTGACAAAAAAGTAATTTCTTTTTTTACTTATTATTATTTTGTCAGGTTTCACGGAAAATAAAAAAAATCTTTCGTTTAAGTGTGATGCCCCATTACCTTATTTATAATTTAATTTAGTCGTTGTGCAACAAGTTGCCAATCTTTATACATTTAGGCAAAAAAGCTAATATTTTACAATTATATCGGAATCGTCTGAAATGCTTTTGAAAACATTAAACTCATTTTGAAGAAGAATCAACTTAAGGGCCGTCCATAAATCACGTAATGGACCTAAGGGGGGGAGGGGTTACTTTTTTATCGTGGTTTATCACGGAGGGGGTGGGGGGTGGGGGTGTGGAATCGTATTACGTGATATTCAAAAATTACCGGTATTTTTTCCATAACTACCTACCTACCTTAAAGCAGAAAATTTGTTTATAATCCCTATTGAATCCTCAAATGGACGTCGTTTAAACATTATTGCCTTCAAACTAAACACTATTATTACGTTGTAAAATATAAATACGTATTAAAGGTGGCTTCCCACGGCCCGTGTTTTTGCAGGCCGGGCCGCGCCAGCTCGCGCCAACGTGCCGTGGGAAGATGGACGCCTGAGGTGGCGCGAGGAGGCGCGACGAATCCGCGGCGAGTCGGTAACTTCAAAGGCGCGAAGCAGAGCTGCGCGTTCATACCTCTGCAGACCTGTGGTTTACTGTTGGAGTAGACAGACATCGTCATCGTTTTTGGGACTTTGCAAGTTGCTTTTGGTGTTTTTTTTTAACTGTTAATATGGAATGGACAAACGAAATTATTTACGAATTTATTAATTTCTATGAAAATGAACCCGCGTTATGGAATACAAAAAGTGAGAGTCATAAAAACCGAAACGAGCAGCACGATTCGTGGAGTCGTATCCAAGATAAATTAAAAGGCAGTATTGGTGACATTACGATTAAGGAATTAAAAAAGAAAAGAGACAATTTGACACCAGATACATGTAAATAAGTTGAGTTCCTGATTGGTTTTGAAAAGGCAGCCTCGGGCACAAACGCGCCGTGGGAAGAGTTCCGCCTGAAACCGTCCCGATATACGCGCCGCCCGTTTTTCCTAGCGTGGCGCGGCCCGGCCTGCAAAAACACGGGCCGTGGGAAGCCACCTTAAAACATTATTGCCTTTAAACTAAACACTATTATTACGTTGTAAAATATAAATACGTATAAGCCCCAAATATTGAGAAGTTTATACTACCTTCTTTATTTCGTTTATTATTTATAAATCCCAACCAAATTTTAATTTAGCATTTTAATTAATTTTTCTCTCCTATAATATGGAATAAATTATATAAATTCCTTTTATCAAACAGAATAAAATTGGTATAATTTATTTTAAATTTGGGGAGGGGGGTAAAAGTTATCACTTGATTCTCAGGGGGGTATTACGGCATATCACGGTTTATCACGGGGGGGGGGGGGGTTCAAAAAAGGCAGATTTAGCGTAACGTGATTTATGGACGTCCCCTTACTGTTGAGGGCAAGTACGTAGAACGTATAGATTTCGAGATATTAATAAACATTTTTTATTGTAAAGATTGTTTACAACAATTTGAGCAAATGAAGTTTTGTACTGATTTGTATACCATTTTGTTTACTAACATAAAATCTGACATATGGACATATGGCAGATATGGACTTTACATGTATAGACTTTTAGAAATCGATGTGGACTTGTGGGTGCGAAAGCTCTAATCGGGATAACTTGATATATATATATATTATATATATTATATATATATATATATATATATATATATATATATATATATATATATATATATATATATATATATGTCCGATCCTATAGCATCCTGCGCTTTCCGGTTCCTCGCCTCCATTCTCTTCTGTCGCCCCAATCTCCTGGTTGAAGGTTACGTTCCGACATGGCCTTTTGTATTCCTCCTATTCATGTCGCCTTAGGTCTCCCCTTTTTTCTTCTTTCTGTTGTTGTCCATTTGAGGATTTGCTTGGGGATTCGTGTGTCATCCATCCGTTCAACGTGTCCGTACCACACCAACTGTCTTCGTTGGATTTCTTCTATTATATTTGTTTGGGCGTTCATAATTTCTCTAATTCTTTGGTTCGGTACTCTTTCAATTCTTGATTTTTCTGCTGCTCTACGCCAGAAGTCCATCTCTAGGGAAAGCAGCCGTCGCTCTAAATTTGCCGTAAGTTGCCAAGTTTCACAGCCATAGAGAACTATACTTTCAAATATGGAGTTGTATAGGAGGTGTTTTCGTTCTCTGGAGATGCACTTTGACCATAGGATGGAGTTTAGGCATCCTATCACTCTCTTCCCTTTTATAATCCTCTCTTCTATCTCTTTCTCTGTACGGCCCCCACTGTCAATCTTTGTTCCTAGGTACAGGTATTCCGTACACGTCCCTACTGTTTCGTCTTCTTCTGGGTGTAGATCATCTCTGTCGTTTCCAATGCACAGGTATTTTGTTTTTGATCGATTGACCGAGAGTCCTCATTCCTCATATTCTTTAAAGTCTTCTTGTCATGAATTCCAAGTCCTCTTTATCTTGTGCGACGACCACTTGATCATCGGAGAAATGTAAAGTATATATGGTTGTACTTTCATTTATGGGTATGCCCATTCCGCTGCATGCTCTTCTCAATTTTCTTAGGACTTCATTGAGGTATATCTTAAATAAGGTGGGGGACAAGCAGCAGACCTTTGGTAACTGGAAAGCTGTCCGATAATTCACACTTCAGCTTAACCTTGGAGGTTGATTGGTCGTAAATTTGCCTTATCGCTGTTATTAGGGTATTATTTATTCGAGATCTTTCCATTACTTGCCACAGTTTTTGCACTGGGACAGTATCATACGCTTTTGTAAGGTCCACAAATAGAAGATATACCTCTCTATTTCTTGCGACTTTCTTTTCGTTAAGTTGGGTAAGGCTAAAAATATGGTCAATGCAAGAGCGACCTGCTCGAAAATCTGCCTGTTCTTCGATTTCTTGATGTCCATATTCTTCTTCTAAGAGACTGAAGAACTTTCCCATACAGACGGCTCATAGTGCTGGTACCAGATATACACTTATAGTTGGAGCAGTCATCTCTACGCCTTTTTTTGGATAGGGGTGATCCAGGCCTCACTCCACACTAAAGGTATACTTTCCCCATTTATATACTAGAAAATAGTTCTTGTATGTGTTTAATGAGTTTTTGCGTCCCATATTTAATTAGTTCCGCAGGTATGCCTTCTGGTCCACTAGATTTGTTATTATTCATTGATCTAACTACTCTCCATATCCTCTCTTCGTTCATTTCGAGGGGTGGGCCTTGAACGTGGTACATTTTTGGAGAGGCTGCCAAGTATTGTGACCTGTCTTTTTTGAGCTGCTGGGAGTAGTGTTGACGCCATTCGCTCATCTGTATAGGCTGGAAGTTCCCTCTGTTTGTGGTGTTCGTCTTTAAAGTTTGTATGAGTTTCCACGCTTCTTGTGCCTTCTTGTATCTTGTGCCTCCCAAATAACTATCGACCTCTTTACATTTCCTTTCCCATGTGTAATTTTTATTTTTCTTTATCACTTATATCTACTTGTTTAAATAATTGCAAAAATCATTTCAAACTTTCAAAATTATTTCTTAAAGAAATTAGATATTGTAATGCGAGAAGTAAACAACGCGAGACATGTTTACTCGATCCGAGCGAAGCGGCTACTTCAAAGGAATTACCACGACGCTTAAAAGACAGCTCCATGAATTCTCCCGGATTGTTGTTTACGGAAAGTAATTTAAGACCTTCTGAACATTTCCTACGTAAACATTATTAAAAGACAATCGGGTTCCTTCCGGAACTATGGAGAATATACGAGAAGGTTCCAGATCAGAATCAAGGTGTATATATAAGCGGGCTTGTGATCGAGGAGAGGATTAGAAGTAGAGAAGCAGACGTGAACGCGACATACGTTCCGAAAACGGACCAGTGCAAATAAATTAAGTAGTGTCTAGTCTAATGTACAAGTAGCAAAGTGTGTTAAATAAATTAGTGTACAATTAGTGTAAATAAATTAGAAAATAAACGTTACAATATGTACATCCTTGAAACTTGAGAAATATGTAACGTTAAAAACCATTTTGATTATAGAAATTAGCTTTAATTCTTCGAAAGACACTTCGGCTTTAGAGACGTATAACTGTATAGCCCAGTTTATAGAGAGAAAAATAAGCTGTTTTGGTAATCAAAATTCAACAGCAAACTGACTAAACAGCTTTGTTTGAAATGGATCAGAGATGATAAAAACACAAAATACATCCAAATTTTAGCTTTTGCTTTTTTTTTAAACGATAAAAACTATTAAAAATAGGCCATTTTTTGGTTTTTTCACCATAACGTGAAAATTATTGATGGAAACGCAATACGTTGCACAGAAGAACTGTAGAGTATTACAAAACCTACAAAATGTGGGCTTCTAGAAGGTGATTGGTGCATTTTTTACCGAGAAAAGCTGGAAAACCCGTTAAAATGAGCCTTTTTTCCAAAAATTTATAACTTGGGCCGTTTCAAAGCTGAAGTGCTAGTTTTTGGTATAATGCTCGATTATAACGTGCACTTTAAGCATGCAAAAGTTGGATGCTGTCGGATTAGTAGTTATTGCACAATTGCAGTTTTAACAATTAACAGCGATATTTTACTAACTTTGGCGTATTAACTGAGATTGACCGATTTTAATTTAGTAAACGGATTTTGAAAGAGAAGATCAATATCTACAACATGGCTATCTTCGATTTTCATATATGTTTGGAGAAAAGTGCGAAAAACGTCCCCGAATATTGCGCTAAACGTGCACTTTTGCATTTCGAGGTCTGTGGTGGGGGAGAGAGATACAGGTGCGTGCTGGTGGTGAACAGACTGAACAGGCGCCAAGCGCTCGCTCGCGCTCCAGACTCCATACATGTAAAAACAGAATACGTTTTACACGTTACTTTCTTCTTGATTTGTTATTGATAATTTTGAGTGCAGTTGTATTATTGCAAAGCAAAGTTATTCACTAATCATATAAAAAAAGGTAAATATGTGTATCGGTATACAGTGATCCTAAAAAGTCTGGAACAAATTCATTATCTCGCTAAATAAAATTATTTCAGGAAAATCCTCGGACATGTCAATTTCTATTTTTAACAGCATACATTTTGGTAATGGGTTTTTTTTCGTCATTCGCTCTCGAGGTGTAAATTATTTTTTCCTTTAAATGTGATATATGAGTAACATATAATATGGTAAAAAAGTAAAAATAATAGTAAAATAATATGAATTGCAGATATCATCCTTATATTTTGTAACTTCCCGTTTTTATCCATAGACAAGAAATTATATTTCGTAAGACAGTTTTAATTGCACTATAATTCTAATACAATGACTATCTAGTGACGGCTCTTAATTTATATTTTTATGTTTAATCTTAAACAATAATTAACTAGAAAGAAATAACACGTGTGTAATCGTTTATCATAAACATGTAATTAACTGTGATTTTATGTGTGTTCCGCTTCCTAGTGTATATATACCAATCCATACACTAAACAACAAAAATAAAAATATACATGTCAATAAATTATTAAAAGATCAATTTGCAGTAGATAAGCAATAACAGAAGAAGTAGGTACGCGTGGAGTGTAGGAGCGAGCCCCTACTTCACCAGCACGCACCACACTGTATTCCTCTCTTCTGCTGTTTGAAGCCCCCACCACAGACCTCGAAATGCAAAAGTGCACGTTTAACGCAATGTTCGGGGAGGTTTTTCACACTTTTCTCCAAACATGTATGGAAGTCGAAGATAGCCAAGTTGTAGATATTGATCTCTTCTTTCAAAATCCGTTTACTAAATTAAAATCGGTCAATCTCAGTTAATACGCCAAAGTTTGTAAAATATCGCTGTTAATTGTTAAAACTGAAATTGTGCAAAAACTACTAATCCGACAGCATCCAACTTTTGCATGCTTAAAGTGCACGTTATAATCGAGCATTATACCAAAAACTAGCACTTCAGCTTCAAAACGGCCCAAGTTATAAATTTTTGAAAAAAGGTTCATTTTAACGGATTTTTGCAGCTTTTCTCTGTAAAAAATGCACCAATCACCTTCTAGAAGCCCACATTTTGTAGGTTTTGTAATCCTCTACAGTTCTTCTGTGCAACGTATTGCGTTTCCATCAATAATTTTCACGTTATGATGAAAAAACGAAAAAATGACCGATTTTTAATAGTTTTTATTGTTTAAAAAAAAAGCAAAAGCTAAAATTTGGATGTATTTTGTGTTTTTATCATCTCTGATCCATTTCAAACAAAGCTGTTTAGTCAGTTTGCTGTTGAATTTTGATTACCAAAAAAAGCTCTATAAACTGGTCAACAGTAATATTCCATTTTATACAATACAATATATGCCATTTTCCACAACATAACATGGAATTTACGTTTTTAAAAACATATTAATTTCCGAATAGTAACTTCAATTTCGGAAAGATACATTTCCACTTTACAAAATTGGAATTTATAACGTCAGAAACACGAAATTCCGTTTAGGAGTTAATAACTTCACTATCAAAAACGAAACTTTCATTTACTTCAGAAAGTTTTTAGAATTATATAGGTACACATTTTAATTTTGGGAATAGTATCGCCAACTTCAGAAAAAACGAAGACCGATGCAAGCATAAGCATGCTCTATCAGAAAATAAATAACACATTGTTCATGTAGATATTATAACGTTTTTACTATTTACTTAAACTAAGCACTACGCGATTTGTACTTATTAATTTATTTCCAACTCTACACTTATAATTTATTTCACACAGGGATGTTTATTTATTTAACGCGCGCAGTCGCTCGCCCGAAATGTTTACGCTCCGATTCTTCAACTGACTGCGTCTTGGGTCCGGCTTTCCGTTCAAACGCAGGTAGAATCCTTCTAGAAGTTGCTGGAATATTCCCGACGTTTCGGGAGACGATTCTCGAATTCGAGGAACTTGTTATCGCGTCGAAGCGCCGAGAAGATTCGTCTGTTCGATGCGTCTGTTCCTGGGATCCGAACTCCGCGAACTCGGGTAGCTCCAGGCGTGTTTATTTCGCGGCAAGCCGTTTCGTTACAATATGATTTAATTTATGATTCGAAGCTCTCTTCGTCGCGCGTTACGTACCGCTTAGCGCATATTGCATATGAAGCGGTAATGCTGCGAAACGGCACGATATGAAAAGACCGAACACTATAATTTATGTGAGTCCGACCACTACTCGATCACTATTTGCGCATGTGCGATTCCACTGTAAAATCAGTGTAACCTGTGTAATTCAGTAGGCTTGTTCGTAGAGCGATTGGAAATGGTTTCAAACTGTCAGAGGCATGCGCAGTAGAAATTATTCGTCCTATTAGGTCCAAATTCGTCCGTCTAATTTCTACTACGCATGCCTCTGACAGTTTGAAACCATTTCCAATCGCTCTACGAACAAGCCTAGTAATACCCGAAGCCAAACTCCCTTACCTTTCTACTGTAGAAATTTATATCTCTAGAACGAATAAAGATGTCTCTATGAAACTTTCTCAATATTTAATTGCTAAATTAGTGCTATCCAACAAATGATCGGTCAATACTTACTCGTCAACCATCGAGTCATCCTCACCCTTTAATCTGCCTGGAGATGTTCAAAACAATTATACATGCTTTGGCGTGCGTAAATCGGGCTTTTTCGCACGCGCGTTTTTTAAAGTCGCTATGGAAACGTATCAACAACGGCCAAGTCAACCAATAACAGAGCGTTTTTGGCCGTAGCGGGACGAGCTGATTGGTGGCACGACGGGTGACGGGCCGTCACGAAGCGTCACGAGTGTCATTCAAATTAATGATATTGGGTATGCATTTGGTTTTGGTATAAAAAATTGTACCAATAAAAAAAATCGCGTAAAGTATTCGTGGATAACTGCTCTTTCAAACACTTGCAAGAAAACTCGCGCGTGTTTGAAAGAGCTCAATATCCACTCATACTTTAATATACTATTATTTTCAAGGTCCATTAACAAAAGTTAATTTATTGCTAATTATTTTTGACGATCTATGTGAAGACTTTTGCCGTGGAAAAATGCAACCAATTGTAGCTGCAATTGTACTTGGGGACTCAATTATGATTAAACACAATCAAAACTCATAGTTATGTACTTTCGTTTAGAAGATATAATTTTGGGTGATCGGGGATGTATTGGGGGTTGATGGGGTAGGTTTCGGCAATGGAAAAATAGACCATTCAACAGCAATTAGCAATTAAACATACTGCCAAAACCACCCTCTAGCTTTGTTCTACGAGATTCAGTTAAAGCTATTCCAGCTTCATGCGTATGCTGGAATAGCCATTCTTTTTTGGAAACGGCTGGACCAAAACAAATTTTTGCGTAATAAATTAGCAATAATTTATGGGCTCTGTCGGAACTCGGGCCTATAAAAAGCTTTTCCTGCCTAATAAACATCTCCAAAGGTTTATAGTATCGGTATTATCTGTTTTGTCAAATTGTTATGCCGGTCGGTTTTGATAAGTTTGCGCTCTCAATACAAGTCACTGTTTTGCATTGTTTTCAATTGGTCACTATATTTTTGTCTAGTAGCCTAGGTTAACTGCTTTTTAATAAGATAAGCGTTTAAGAAAGTGGAACTCATAGACTTTGGGTGGTATTCAGAACCGTTCCTTAAATTTTCCTTAACTTAAATGGTTCCTTAAGTCAGAATTTGTAGTCTGAAACCTTCCTTAGCAGAAAGAAATCTTAACTTAAAATAATTCCTAAGTATTTCTTAAGTAACGTCATTCTTCCACTTAATTCCATTCGTGAATCCTCCTTAGTAAAGTTTTGTCTTACATTTAAAAAATATTTAAGAAATATTCAAGGTACCTTAATTATTTCTTAGCCGAAACATTGAGGTTAGGTCGATGAAAGTAGAGGTTATTTCGTTATTTGTTTTGAAGATGTTTCAAAATGAAAACGACGCTTTCGATGACTATCGGAGAATTGAGCGATATTATTATGAGAATGATGATTTCGATGAGTTTCTCGAAAGAATTCACCGCCCAGTACGTGCCCAAAGGTATATTATGTAATCGCCGCTCTATGAATTGGACGAGTTCGAGTTTAAAAAAACTCTATCGATTTACGAAACAGTGTGTGGTTAATGTCATTCTCCCTTTAACAACAGAAATCCAAGAAGTACAAGATCAACGAGGAATGCCCCTTACTCCTTTATAACAACTTTCGTCACAACGGAGTCACATCAGGATTGGAGTTGAATTCCAGTGTCAACTCCTCCCATTTCCTTTTTTTCACTGCTGCAGTTACCACATCCAAATGTTTGCATTCAACAATGCTGTAATTCCTTGCCACCAGCTACTTAAGCAACACTGAGGGTAAAATTAATCCTTCTCTTCTCCATTTCCACGTCCTCTAACTTGAAGCACACAAATGAGTAGAAAAAGGCAGTGGGGCCTTTATACCAACTAAGAATTGCCCACATCTCTACCCTCAAGAACTGGCGCTATCATTTAACTCGTCTTTCGCCTATTCTTCGCTATCATTTAACTCGTCTTTCGCCTATTCTTCTAAAGTGGTCCTTTCCGCGTATTTCTCTATCGTTAATACGATTTGAACAGTAGGTACCTGTTTCCTAATACTTTTTACTTTTAAATATCTTTATTAAGCGTCATCTGCAACATGTGTACGTATGTTACAATTTCAACTTGTGCTACATCTAATGGTCCTAGCATGCTGGGGAGGGGGAAGGCTGCAATCCTCTCGATTCCTCCGGTGATGGCTGCCAATTCTGGTTACGGTCACAGGAAACCGCAGAAAACCGTGACTCAGCCATGTGTGTAGGCCCGTTTTGTCCTGGTGGACTGCAGGGCCATCGTCATCTTCGGGCACTGGGATCGGCAGATGGGCTGCCTTGGAATCCATTTGACGGTGTAGTGGGTCGTCGGCCTCGCCGCATCGTGCTCCTTCTCGAGTTTGTCCTGCTAGGGACTCCTGCTGGGACCCCTGCTCGCTCCCGGGAAGTTTCCTAATACCTTTACCATCTGTCCCTTAAATAACCATATTCTCTTCAATACACGCCCGACGTTTTCCTATTGTTTTCCTGGAATTCCAGGAAGAGCATGGGTATAACATCTCAGGTACACAGGCACAACACTCCTCAATTTTAGGACCTTTAGGACTCAACAAATTAACAATTAACCAAATATCCAAAATGTAAACAATGAAAAATAGAGATTGTAGGTTACGTTTTTGACTGTGTTTGACACGAAACGAATAAATAGCGACTTAAAAATTTCTTAGCCAAGATTTATTTAAGTGATGTTTCCGAATACAAATCGCTCCTTACCGTTAAGTTAAGAAAAATTTTAACTTGGCCAAGGAAAACTTAAGAAATATTTGAATGCCGTTTCTGAATACCACCCTTTGTTTACATCTATATACTTCTATTGGCGGACTCTTAACCGTTTGGGATTTTTTTACAATTTACAATTGTCCTTATTTTAATTGTCAAATAACGAACTTTCTTTAAAATTGCGATCGTTAAATCCAAGAGATTCTAATAAACAAAGTCGTTAAAAAGATGTTTCTTGCCATTAGGTTAAAGCAAATTATCGGGACATAGAATTAGCATAACGTTCGTTAAATCCGTTAAATCGTTAACTGCAAGGTTGCTAAGGGCGAAGTATTTCTTGTCCACATAAACTTTAGGGCTCTAATTAAAGTATTAAAAGATTATATTCCTATTAGCAAACGTTTCTGAACAACGTGCAAAAAGATTCCTTCTTTCAATTTTTGCACATTACGCTATTCTTAAAACAATGATATCAGTCGAGGTTTATTTCTTCATAATTAAAAGTCTACTTTTGTTATTAAATAAAATAAAAACACTAATTCAAAGTCTGTTTTTCCGTGTGTCAACTTGAAACGAAAAGCGGCAAAAAATAATTTTTGTTTTAAATTAAGTTTAATGCTTTGGAAAATTTTTGGCAACTCTTGGAAACTCTTTGAAAAAATGCATGAGAGTTCCAAGTTCATTGAAGGTTATTAAAACCACAAAATACTATTGAGACGGTGTGTATTAAATCTTGTATAATTGTGCATTCAAAAATCCTCTCACACAAATACATATACACACATATAATTAGACATGGACATATTCCTACATAACACACATACGCATACACGCATACAATTTAATGAAAACTTAAGGGACTGTACAAGCATTAAACATAATATTTAAAAAAAATGATTTTTGGCCTTTTTGGCCACTAAAAATTGCCGTAGAGCCTAAAGATGGGTATTTTGAGCTTCGACTCCATTGAGACTTTTGATCAGGGGTTCAAAACGAACCAGTTCCCAGCATCAAACATAATATTTAAAAAAAATGATTTTTTGCCGTTTTTGGCTACTAAAAATTGCCGTAGAGCCTAAAGATGGGCATTTTGAGCTTCGACCCCAGTGAGACTTTTGATTAGGGGTACAAAACTAACAATTTGCCAGCATCAAACATAATATTTTATTAAAAAAAATGAATTTTTGCCGCTTTTGGCCATTGCCGTAGAGCCTAAAGATGGGCATTTTGAGCTTCGACCCTATTGAGACTTTTGATCAGGGGTACACAACGAACAATTTCCCATCATTAAACATAATATTTAAAAAAATGAGTTTTTGCCGTTTTGGCCACTAAAATATGCCGTAGGGCCTAAAGATGGGCATTTTGAGCTTCGACCCCATTGAGACTTTTGATCAGGGGGACAAAACGAACAATTTCCCAAATTTTTAGCAAATTTCACAGGAAGACCTTTTTCTATATAATATGTGCGGGGTCCTTTGTCTCCCAATAGTGTGAATAGTAGATGGAAATTCCTAAAATGTATTGTAAATTTATAACTCTACTGTACCAATTGTAGAGTTTCTATTTCACTTTTTAACCAACCAGAATATTTTAAAACTTGCTTTGTTCAATAATTTCGCCTATTCGATGTCTCTTCCTTATCCATCGATGTTATTTTTATTATCGCAATTCATTGTATTTTATATAAAAGCGTTCGCTTAAACGAAGTTCAATTAATTTACGAGCGAATTGTTTCCGTGGGGCCTCCACTGAAGGCGTCAAGTTAGAAGCGTCCAAGCGTGTTTGTATGTGTAGAGAAGGAATTCTCATTTGACTAGCTGGTCCCCTCGGACGAGGTCGAAAATAAGATTAAAGATAATCCAGGCAGACGGCGGAGTTCTCGTTACGATGCAAGAGAGCGAGAGAGAAAGACTGAATCTTGTTAGTGTGAGTTATATGCAGGTCACAATGGCGTTCGTTTACCGAAATACATGCAGGCGCGGCCGAAAGTAGGTATTAAGCACCTTTTGAAAATTGTACCATTACTTCTCTACATTTGATAAAAATGAAATGCTGTTCATTTTTACTTATTGTCCTTTAGTTTTGTTTAATGTTTTGTCAGTACATAACATGTTAACATGTGACAACATAAACTGTCGGTAGTCTATTGTTTCAGTCTTCGGACAATTTGTTTTGAACCTTCTTTGTATGTCACACTATGCTTGTGTATATTCCGATTCACTATGCCCCAAAGATGCAATTGGATTGAGATCTGGCTATTTTGATGGCCATTTCAAGAGGTCAATGTGGTTTTTATGCAAATATCGGGTACTCATTGCAGATATGTGCAATTGTAATTTTATGTTGTCTGCAAACGTATGCAAATAAATGGGTGTAGAAGGTCTATTACGGCAATTTACTTTTCGCTGTTCATTCACCCTTCACAAATAAAAATATTTTACCTACTCTAAGGAACGTTATGCAGCCCCAGTTCATCACATTGCGCCCTTCGTGCTTGTATGTGGGCACTACGTACCTATTTAAAGAGGTATTTTCACTCCTATCCTCCTTTTATATGTCACACCACACATTCCAAATATCAGAACAGTTGACAAAACTTAAACGCATTTTCAATAGATATAAAATGAATCGTCACATGCAAAGAACATTTTAAGATTAAAAAGCAGACGTAAAGAACAAACACATCTTTGCGGTGAACGATTGAAAGTTTTTCGCATTTTACTAATGCCTTCGCTCTTATAGTTCTCCATTTATTTATTTAAAATCTTTGAAATAAATGTATCAAGAAGAAAATCACTAAGGTGTTTATCATAAAATAAATAATCTGCGTTACAATTGCATTTCTATGCTCTTTACAGCGACTTCCACTCTATGTTGGAATCTATCATATCGAATCATAACATCATTCCAACCTTCCAGCCTTCAGAATGAAATTTCAGACATCGGAAAATAAAGATAAGAAAAATAATACCGCATGGTCTTATTGGATATACGAAGTGTTTTCAATTACTTTAATACTCAAAAATCTTAACGAATTAAGACACAAATCTTTGGGCCTATCGAATTTGGCTTGCAGAAAAATCCGAAGAGAATAATTCGATTCATCATTTTTCGTTAAATGTTGACAAGGTTGGGAGGCTTTCACAAGAAGAAGGGGTTGAATTGAATCATTTCAACGAATGTGAAACCTTCACTTCCGCTGGAATTGTAAAAGCTTAAGGATCAAGTACTTGTGACTATGGAATTTGGTCAGTAAAAAGTGAAGGTAGTAGATTCGATTCATCATTTTTCGGTAAATATTTATTGGATCAGGAAGCCTTTAGTAGGAAGGGAAGGTGTTTGATTAAACTGTTTCACTGAATACTTATGCAACACTTATTAACGTGTGAGTCTTGAATACTAAAGGATTAGAATTAAAGTCCTGCTTGCCGTCGAAATTCTTTTCGTCTAATATAAAATGAAATGTTTACAAAAACGTTATTTGGTATGGAGGCATCGCGAGCGCATTCTTCATTTGAAATTAATGAAAATGGTTCATTTTTTTATTCTTCCTCAACAATGATGATGCTTGAATTTTTTGATTGATTCGGGGTTTTCGCATTCGGTAAAAAATCACCTTTCGTCCATAAAATACTGTTGAACATGATGGTCCACTTCTTTTTTTTTAATTCCTTCTGGTTTCTTTTCAAAAAAATTATTTCACTTTTTAGGTTAGTTCTCCGATGGACTCCCTCTTCGGCTTCGTTGCTTTCTCGAGACGAACGGGCGGACATCAAATTCATTCCATATCACACGTTTGTGATCATCTTTATATATTTTTCACTATTATTCACGCTCAAACTCTTTGCAAAATATGTTAAATGCGAATTTTGTACGATATGACCAAAATTGTTACATACTTGTCACGGAACACAATATACATATGACATTTTTCATGGAACGTCGAGGTTTTGATTCTGCCTACGAGACCGTCCGGGCGATCTTTTTCATAAGCCATTCTCCGATTAAATTTGCATGTTTGCACCTTTATCTTCTTTCTCATACTGTTGGTATCATTTTTTTCACTACTATAATACAATGCAAGCGTCTTTTTACAAAGAATATCCGATAATATAAACTGTTTACACCTAGGCAACCACACATACTCCCATTACTGACTTTATAATTTGCAATTTTATGACTTATTACAAGTGTTTCATACTCTCAAATAATATCATGTGATCTTTCGTCGCTACCAATATACCGCAATTTTCATTGAAAGGAATTATTGCATATTGCATTTAGTTTTAGATAATATGTATTTTCAAATTGTTCCGTACTTCCACTGTTTCTGGGCTTACGACTCAGTCGGGAAGGTTAGGTATGTTTGGTATGGCTTGTATAGCAATTAAAACATTTGCACGTTTCTGGGCTGTCTTTCCTTCTCTCTCCCTCACTCTCTCTCTCTCCTCCCATCTGTAGTCTACCATTCGTCATGTCGGCCGGTTAGCCACTGCCAAAACTGCTCTCGGCGTGTCTGTCAATAGTATTTAAATATGGCGAAGGCGCGAAAGCGTCTCTGTTTCGAGTCGTGAATTTGCATATTTTCCGGTATTACTTCGGCGCGAAGTTAATGTCATCGTTTAGTTCAAGCATCGAACTACATTTAGGCCTTAAAGTGAGTAAAAATTACTCACGAAAACACTGAGAAATTCCTCTTTGAAAATAGGTAATTTCGGTGTTTTTCCAACATTTAATTTTTTTTCTCAAGAACTAGACGTCTCCGCAGGTACAAGCTATTTTTCCCAGCATCTCCAAAAGCCGCTTTTCCTATATATAATTTTTATTTTTCTTTAACTCGGGTTCAGTAAGAAAAACCTTTTACCCAGTTATAATTGTAGAATTAGGCACTAACTGCTTATGAATTATTACAACAAACAAAAATTGTGAGTGAGATTTTAAATAGATTAATTTAAGAGATCTCATGATTCATGAATGTACTCGCCCCTGAAAATCTCGTTAGCAATGTTTTCATTCCTCTCTTCGTCTTCGCCTCTACGCCTCTGCTAACCAGATGGTCCAAAACAAGAATAAAAGAATTCACAAAGAGGCTGGGTTAGTCAACTCTTGTGCCTGCTTAGTGGTAGTAGTTCTCGATACCGACGCGCCTCCGCCTACGAAGCCGTCTCCTCCGAGAGGACTTGTTGCTCTTTCGGTGGCCGCCATCGCCGTCGGGTGTGGAACCTCCACGGGCCCAGAACTTTTCTCCCTCTCTTGTATAGTGAAAGTGGTGTGCCGGTCGTTTTGCCTGTGTGCGTTGTACGAGCTTTGTTTTGGATTTATTTTCGTAGGGGATAAGGTGGGTGACAAGGTAGGCTGAAGGAGGGGAAATACTTGTAAAGTTTGACAAAAGATAGCACTTAGGTACTTAAAATCTAAATGTAAAATTATTCTTTGCCATCATTGTTTTGTTATGGGTTCGAAATTCGAAGAAGGAAATGTGTTACCACATAACGAACGATTAATGGTTCTAATCATTACCTACGTATTTATAATTCTGTTTATATTTTATCAAAATAAGTAGTAATATTAGAATTGGCTTCAAAATACTAAATTTTCAAAACAGGATGATTAGCTTATGTAGTACATAAATACTACCATGAGGCACAATACGAACAATAGATTACTAAAATAACAACAAGGTGTTGGTAGGTACATTACAAATTAACAAAAAGCTCATAAAAAAGTAATGTACCTACTTGAAAAATGAAACGTCGATTTTTGCTAGGACAAAAGTTAAGCTTAATTCAATAATTCCTAAGTAACAAACGAGCACGAGTATGTTTAGTAAAATAAAGAGTTATTTAACCTTTCTTTAAACTAGTGTACCTACAGGTATTACTGAAATATTAATGAATGAACTGTTATTATTTCGAAATTGTCAAACGTAGCATTTTTACTTAGGTATCAGAGAATATCAAAACACTTTACCTCGGGATGTGCAATTTATTTTTCTAATTTAAATCGACGCCCTTTAAATTGATTTGATTTCTCGTAGGTATACAGGGTGTTACCAAACTCGAGCACGCACATGTTTTCGATCGCATGACACTTGTACCATTGTACCTCGTTACTTTAATTATCCCTTGGTATTTCCCTGCGTTTTCGAAATTCTTCATTTTTATAGGAGTTAAACACGCCGCTTAGTGGAGATAAACCCGGCCTGAAAAATTAAGTATCCTTAATTAAGTGTCCTAATGATTCCTCATGAAACTTTAATATCGAATTCTTCTCAGCGTTTCATGGAACATTCTGCAATTACATTCGTCGCCTGTAAAAACGCCAGAAACGCTTTAAAGGCTTTTTACGACTTTTTCTTACAAGGATGTCTCAGTCGTACTGTTTTTAACCGCAGTGCCATAAATTTTATTAAACGATTAAATCTGTTTTTGTGATGTGGTCAGAGAAGATTTATTGGCTGATTCGATGTCTTTGGAATTCGCACCTAAATTTCCTTTAAAAACGTTTGTATAGAAATGGTTAGATGCTTACAACACAATAAAACTGATTAAAATGAAAAATGCAAATATGGAAAAGTGCGTTATAGTGGAACTCGATAGAAAAAAAACATGTTTTCTAAATATACAAGGTCTTCCTTTTGATACGAGCTAGCCAATTAATTTTCGGAATTTAAGATATTGGCATTTCTGGAGGTTTTGAGGCCTCCAGGTTCGAAAAATATGTTTTTGCGCAACCCGATTGAAAACGTGTCATTTCTATATACCTACCTGTACCACGTACCTGTACCTCGCGGAAAGCGACGAATTGCCGGCCGACCAGCTCCGAACGTACTTTTCCGCCCTCGGGCGGAAAAATACACTTTCCCGCCCGGCATAGAGATGCGCGACGTAGAGATGAGCTAAATATCACGAACTGTGATTGGTGAAAACGATTGCTCTATGGTCGCAACACACAATACACATATCAGTACAAAGCATTATCATGGGACAAGTATTTTAATACGAAAACTGATTAAGTTTCTCGTTATTTGCTTATTAGCAGGTTGCGCCAAAGATACTGTGTTCACCACGGGCGGAAACGAAATTTTAACTCGTGCGAAGTAGCCCTCGCTTCGCTCGGGCCACAAACTCCGCCCTCGTTGGAAAACAGCTTGATAAACAATGTACTATTTTGGAAATAAGTCTGTGTGTGTATGTATGTATGTATGTGTATGTGGTCAATGTTTTCTCAGAAACTATAAATAGTGGAAAGTTGAAATTTTTTATTTAGGCTGGCTCCCCTGAAAACTCACGACCGCGTAAATTTCATCAGAATCAGTTAAAAACAAAGGGCCCTTGTCTTTATTACTTTACTTTCCCCTTGTCATTTTTAGGTTTTTTGGATTATACCTCAAAGACTGGTCCAACGTTTTTTTAAAACTTTGTATATATATTTACTTTACTATTCAATTCCTATTGATTGCCTTTATTGTTATCTTGACTAATATTTTGCGAAGGGCCCTCTACTTTTGTGAATTTTCAGTTTTTCTCAATTTTCTCCAAAACGGCTTTACTGATTGTTACCAAATTTGAGATTTAAAGTGATCTAACTAATAGCTACAACTTTTATTTGAGGCGTTTTTTCTATAATCTCCCTAAAGGGTGCTTTACGCCTGAACATGTTCAATTTCTCAAAAAAAAAAAAATTTCAAAAAGGCTTTGTATGTTTTCACTATACTTCATATTTGAATTAACATATTAAATGTATACAATTTTTATTTGAAATATTTTTTCCTAAAACTGTCCTAAAGGGCACTTTACTCTTAAGAATTTTTATTTTGTTGTACCATTTTCTCTAAAACGGTTTTGGTTATTTATACCAAATCACATAACTTAAGTTAGCTGTGTAATGCCTACACTTTTATCTGAAATTGCCCTGAAGGGCACTTTACTCTTAAGAATTTTTATTTTGTTGTACAATTTTCTTTAAAACGATTCTGTTGATTTGTACGAAAGCTTATAACTTAAGTTAATTGTTTAATGCCCATTTGAAGCATATTTATCTAAAATTGCCCTAAAAGGCACTTCCTTAAGTGCATCGGTTTATGGAGCACCTAATTTTTTAGTCTAACTGATGCATAAATTACATTTTTTGCATTTGAGGTAATTGCTATCTACCCCGTAAATATCATCCCGGCCCTCGAATACAGAGTTTCGTTCAGTTAAGTTTGTTAATATGATTTGGAGTAAGGGTATTTTCACCCACTTCGGCAGCTGTTAAGTGTGTGGGGTATTCGGTAAGGGTTTTGTGAAGGTAATTGCCATCTACCCTGTAAATATGTAACACTACTTAATTTATGTAGACCATTCCCTAACTAAATAATTTAAATCCCACTCTTAACTGCTAATTTATTTATACAATCTCACTTGTCCGTTTGTCGCACTGTTTTCATTCGCGGCTTCTCATCTAATTCTCATAGTCCTCCATTATGTCTCGAGAACCTACTAGAGAGTACCTACTCGATTCTTCTTTTCCTTAATTTGTTTGTTCTAGAAACGACCCGAAAGTAATAAATCATTCTTTCTTTACTCACGATTATTCTGGAACTGTTTTTTATGATTCAATTAGCGGAGCGGCCTCCCTTTGAGGTGTGAGGTGGGCCGCCTCGACCGATAAGGAGTACGCTTACGCTGGTTGTTTATATTTCGCGTTACAATATTATTGTTATATGTAAAAATGATTGTATATAAATGTTCCGTATAGGCTGCGCGTGCCGTACCTAACGGATCCGAACCAAATTTGGTATATGTATTATTTGTACAAAGAAATCTGATCTCTGGATATGAAGCTGAGTTGATGTTCTAGGTGGAACCCCCGAAATGAAACACTCGTTTCAAAATCCAATCTTAATAATTCAGCCGACGTTTCGTCCCGGATCAAGGACATAATCATGGTGATTTTACAAGTACAAAAACATTCAGAGCCTTATCTAATGTGCGATGGAAAGGTCAAACGATCCACAAAAGTCCTTTGCTCACAAATGAGGGACCAAGATCAAAAGGGGGCCATTATTCCTGAATTCAAGAATAGAAACCCTTACATGAGCAATATTCAGCACACAGCAATATTCATTGTGTGCTGTCTCATTGTCTCCCAGACGCGAAATAAAAGTTTTTGGATTTTTTGAATTAAAACGCAAATGTAATTGTAATTGTAATTGCAATTACAATCGCATATTTTGTAATTGTAATTGTAATTAATTACAATTTACTCAAAGTAATTGTAATTGTAATTAATTACTTACTGTGAAGTAATTTTAACAACACTGATTTTTAATATTTACATACCAACCTACACGGGTTAATGTAATTGACAAAAAAAACTTCTAAGCAATACAAAAATTGACCATTTTTTCCGTATTACCTTAGACTTGTCCACAGAACATGCGCTCATCGCAAAGTTAAAAAACAATTGCAAATTTACTTTTTTGTTAACGGAAGACGTACCTTTTCCGCCAGGACGGAAGATATCTTTTCCCTGATTTAGAATATAAAAGAGATCTTTCCTCCTGGCGAAAAGTATACAGGCTATCCCTGCTGAAAAAATAAAAAATAAAACTTGGATTTATTTTTCAACTTTGCTACGCGCGTATGTTTCTTAGACAAGTCTGAAAGGTAATATGGGAAAAATTATACAATTGTTGTAATACTCTTTTTCTTTCTGTCATTTATATTGACCTTTCTAGGCGGGTGCGTATATATAAAAAATACCGCTGTTTATTCGAGTTTTAACCTCTATAAATAAGTGAGCGAGCGATGCCGCGACGAGTCACGGGTTTTATATTATGTGGATGGAACGAAACGACGGTGCAAAGGCCAAATAGGGTTTTTGTATCGATGTTGGTCAAAACAAATTAGGCGCGTCGGTTTCAGCAAAGGTAGCAACAGTAGTCCTTCGTATTTTATCTTTTCCAGAGTAAATTTCAGGGAACATTTTTATAACGGCTGGTCCATCTAGAAGTGCAGGACGTGCACTATCCATCATTTAACTAGTTGAAATTTTAAAATCAAAAATGAAAAACTTTTTCCAATTTTCTACACCTATATTACAGACATTAGTATCCACATTTTCTTCTTCCGCAACATATCCCTTTCTTCTCATAAAATGCGTCCAACATCTGTACTTGTTCCTGCACGAAGTTTTTTTCTCTGTAGTCGACTTTGCCGTTGCTTCTTTTTCCGTCAATGACAAAAGTGCCTTCTTTAGAGCTTAACTTACAATTTTGTGGCTTGCAGACCTTCTGTTCGTCATCAAAAGTTTCGATGGTAATATCGATCCTTTTACGCAAAGGGATCTTCGATTTGAGCCTGCTTTCCTTTTCCGAAGGCTGATTGACTGACTTCGCTAGAAGACTGCCGGTACTTGTGGCCTTGTCTACCTTGTTCCCCTTTGATGATGGTTTCTTCATGAATATTTTGCACGTTTTATTTGTATCCTTACTGGGCACCACATCCACGATCTGGTAAGCTACCTTTTCTTTCTTCTTTCTGTTTTCCGGCTGGAAATTCTGCAGCAAATTCTTCATCAGTTTATGGTCTGGTATGTGCTTTCCGAAGTTAGGCGAGTCGTTCCTGAACAAAGTTTGTACGGAATCCGCGCTCGACTTTTCAGTTTCTCCCTTCGGGGTTATCTTCTTGAAACTTTCTATCACCTTTGGAATGACGCTCTCGTTAGGTTTGATCAGATTGTAAATCCGATTGTTTTTCGATGATTTTCCCTTTCGAGCAGCGTCGCTCGAATGCACCGGACATTCGTTCTTCTTGAGGTCGAAAGGTGGGCGGTTACTGAATTTGCTGAGCAACGTTCTCCTGCTGAGATTTTTGTGGAGCCGCACGTTATCTTTCATATCAGCACAGCATTCGTTTAACGGCAATTTTTGGCCTAAATTCGGGTAGTGTTGCATTTGAACAATTTTTGACACACTATCACATAACAGTAATTAATTGATTTTTCTGTCAGTAATTTCAATCGAGATCACAACACCGCGATTGTTTCATCCACAGGATGAGACCAAAAACAATGTTTTTGTACTCGAATTTGAAAAATTGTCTTGCGTGATGTACTAATAATATATCTACTATATAGAGTTGTTGGAACTGTGAAATCGTGAAACAATCATGTTGTAAGTCCGATTTATTTGTATTTATACCTTATAAGTTTGTTCAATTAAAGAATCTAGTAGTTTGACACTAAGTCTCCAACTGTTTTTTTGCGCATGTCTGATCAGACGATTGGTGTCAAATCATTTCATGTCCCATTGAATTAGTAAAAGTTCTATGTTTCTAACAAGTCAGTCCATCGGTGTGGTAAGCATAAAATAATAAAGGTTTATAGAAGAGAAAGTCTTATGGGCGACCTTGAGATTTGTTTTCTGACTTGGTCAGTCAAAGGATGGCGCTGTTGTATTAATTTGATTAAAGTCACTAGATAGGTATATAAAGTAGCGCAATTGGTAAGGACAATGTGTTAGACAGAGAAAACACTATTTGGAATCAAAATGGCGGAGTTACAGTTGTCAATTGCCATTTTAAGTTGTCACGGGAGGAAGTTCAAGTTCAATCGTAATAAATAAAACGTTGCCACTACAAGTTTTCGTTCTGATTTCTCCTACAAATTTCCCAAACTACTCCACATACAGTCGAATGCAAAACATTTTGGTTGTATGTCATGTCATGTCATGTCAAACATGTCATTTTTTCAAAGATATGCAACCAAATAGCAACATTTGCCCAACATTTGAATTTACCGCGTAATTTTGGAATCAAAATGGCGGCCAAATTGCGCTACTTTGGATATATAGTGACTTTAAATTTGAGTAGAGAATTTGAAAGTTTGGCAGCCAACATAACCTAATCAGTTGTATTCTGTGCGTCCTGTGCGCTGATCGGCTGATCGAACCTAACCACAACCACAAAGTAATCATATTAACGTGACATTACCTTTTGAATATAAGTGAAATTCGTTTGTGGTGAATAAATTGTGCGGCTTCTTTAATAATGGATGTGAGGCCTTGTGAGGAAGGGAAAAAACCTATAAGAAATGTGCTGTGCCAGGATGCCCTGCAGCTGCGAATGTCTCATCTCATATCGGTTCCCTAGAGATCCTGAATTAATGGAAAAATGGAAACAGCAGATCAGTAGAGCATTTCCTGCTCTACATTTGCCTCAAGAGACAAATGGTAAGTAGGTAAAATCTATATATTTCTCTATGGAAAATGTGAGATAAATATCTTTGTTACTATTGCATTCATTCACGTTTCAGAGTTATTAAAACAAAGAAACAACAGTAGAACGTTTAGTACTTCATTCTGTTAGTGATTAATGTTATTTTTATTGCTGGTCTGCTGTCTATTTACATTGCTCTTTTTTGTATCTCATGTAAAATGTTAATTCTAGTGTAATTCTAGAGATTGCAATAAATAAATAAATACAATACATTACAGTTGATTTCTTTACACATTCTCTTTCATCAGTAAAGATATCAACTTCTTCGTACCATTACTAGATACATTTTCAAAGTGTAACAAGTGTAAAATGCAGCGCAATATATAATTTGTTACACATTTGATGAATTATGAGACGGAAACGTTGATATCTTTAATAATAATTGGCTTGTTTCTGCAGCGATTGGGATGGTTTTGAACTGTCAGAATAATTTCTACTACGCATGCCTCTGACAGTTTGAGACCGATTCCAATCGCTGCTGAAACAAACCTAATTACTAACATTTGGAAGGACGAAACCTGTAAAATCTCTTACCATAGATTAACTGTTACCATGGTTTTAGTTGCATTGGTCAGTCACCGACAGCGCTGCAAAAAGTTTCCCCTACCGAACATTGCAGTTTCTGTTCTATAACCCTTTATTATTTTATGGTGGTAAGTTATGTGCTTAAAAAGATTAAGTCTAATGTATATGCAAGCATATTGCCATTTCTTCCAGTTCAAAGTCCGAAGATCTCAGAATTTCTGAAGATTCTGGAGATATCTTGAGATATTCTTCGAGTTGTTCAAAAATGTTCTTAATTTAGTTTCATTTGTTGAGAGATAATCTTCATGTATCGGTTTCTTCATAGGATGAATTAGAATAGACCTGATAATTTATCGACCAGTGGATCTTCATTGTAATAATTGAGTAATGGTGATTAGACTCTGTTATTTAACACTTTTAGATTGGTACGAAAGAGTAATTTCTGATTCTGATAACCAAATGATCAGATTTGCCGAAAATGGGACATATGTATTTTTTCTCTTTGTATTTCATCGAATTAAGGTGTCGAAAATAGTATAAAATTGTATCAAAAAGGGGTTCAATATTTTCAACAAAATTATCTATATAAAGCAGAATGTCCTTATGTACTTGTCCTAATATTAAAACATTTCTCAATTATCTTGACACTTAAAACTTTATACACCTGTAGCTTCGATATAGAATAGGTCTAGAAAATTCAGAAAAGTCCTAATTTCCTTTTCTGGAGAAATTAGGGAGTTTCAATTCTACAGTGTTATAGCTTAGTGAGCTGAGTAATTGGAAAAAAATTAAAAACCCCAAATTTCTCTTATCGATGAAATGTATGCGATAGTTACTAAATAGTTAGAAAGTAGAAACTCGGTATGCTTTTATATTGAGGACCCAGATGTCTCTGAAAAATCCGACAATTCAAAATTCCCCATTCCAAGTGGTAAAAAATTAGGGTGAAATGTGTTTTTGTCTTTTCTGTTTTATTCTGAAATATTTCTCGAGTAGTTAGAAACTTTTCAGTTTCGCAAGGGTATAGTTTATGTCCCGAGTGGCTTGAAGAACAAAAACCCGGAATTTCCTTAATCGAGAGGGTAGAAAATTGGATGAAATTTATTTAAGTGATTGAATAGCTAGAAACGTTAAACTTGTCACATTGTGACAATAAACTCTGCATTGTTATGGCTTAGGGCTCTGAATAGCTGTAAAAAATGTAAAAATCCCGAATTTCACTTATTAAGGGGATGCAGTATATGCCATAGTTACTAAATAACTAGAAACTCGGTATAGTTGCAGATTAAGCCCTCAGGTGCTTCAGAAAAATCCGATAGTCCCAAATTTCTCTTTCTAAGGGGTGAAAACTAGGGGTGAAATTGATTTTTGTCGGATTTATTTTGATATACTTCTCGATTAGTTAGAAACGTTAACTTCTAAACTCTTAGATACCCAAGTAGCTTCAAAAAATTTTAAAACCTCGATTTTCATTTATCCAGTAGTAGAAAACCGAGTGAAATTTTCGTGGCAATTACTAAATAGTTAGAAAGTGGAAACTTGGTGCAATTATGGATTGAACTCAGATGGTTTCAAAAATCGAATTATCTAAATTCCTAAGGGAACTGAAGAAAAAAAAGGTACGGTTGGCCAACCTCCGAATGAAGTTGGGTACGATGATACACAAACCTGCATTATTCATTTCCGGATTTTTTTATTGCAAAAAAGGCATCTTTTCGACTTATATTTTCCTGGGGTATGAACTAGATATGTACGAACTCAGGTCGCTAGTGGCAGCACTTATGTTGTATACTAAATTAAAATGTTTGGCCTATAAGTTACATCCTCAAAATATATCTTTTTCCAGACATTTAGAAATGGTTACACGACTCCTCTCCGATGTCTCGACGTCTGCCATCCGGTCAGAATCGCTTTCCTACGTCCCATGCTGAGAACAACCACTATCAAGTAAGTGTACATATATTTCTTCCAAACTCAGTTGGACGGCCGAAAAAACTTAAAGATGTAGAACGTGCACATCCATCATTTGCTCTTTATTTTTTTACGACTGCAATCCTCGGATTCTAATAGTTGACAAAGATATGCCTGTCTTATTGCTTATGCATTTATGGGAGACCGTGGTGAATGTCACTAATTTATACGAGGCTTGGGTTGCGCTAGAAGGATCGTACCAAAATAATATGCTTTAGTATAGGACAACAAGCTATTTTAGAATGCGCTCGGTACGTTGGCATTTTCCTTGGTAATCCAAAGGGTTTCTAAAGACAATACAATGACGTCTATTTCGAAACGACCTGTCTTCAATAACAATTAAAGAATCTTATTGCGTGTATCTAATTAAACGATTAAACCGGATAATAGCACCAAACTAATTGGACATCAGTTCAATTTCATTAACTTTTCATTTTAGAATTGCTGCACGTTACCATTGATTCGAAGTTAATACATTTAATTAACGAATATTTTTAGATTTGTGACTTTTTAATTGCTGTATTCACGAGTTGTGAAGTTCACAAGTGCGTTGAATTACACAGACAACTACAGGATGCGGAACTCGTGAACGCTGTAATTGTTTTAAGTTGTTTTGATGGTCGGAATTAACCTCAAATATAAACTCATATAATTTTTGTAACTTTATATACCTAAAAGTGGTACTTAAATGCTTCGTATTATGACCAGTTAATAAGAATCGATTATTTTTAGTAACTTTACAACTTTACGAACCTTTTTTCTTAATTCGTGAATGGCTCCTTTTATAATATATACTAACAATAATAATATCAATCATCTTCATTTCAATCAAAAATGATGTATACAATAAGAGTTGTGAGCGAGGTTTAGCTAATAAGCTATTTTTAAGCTTAACCTACAACCACAATATAAGAATGATGGTAAACAACAGAATAAAAATTTATGCTACATATTAAAAATAATCATTAGTAATCAAGGTACTAACAGACAAAAAATATAATCAAAGAAACATTTTATCAGGTTGAGTGCATTTTTCAGCGTTTATCTTATTTTATTTTGTCATATGGGGACGCAGTGCATTTATTTCTTTATAGAGTTTATTTATTTTTTAAAGAATTCATTTATTTTATACCTAGAGAATTTATCTTTTATTTTATTTTGTTGAAAAGTTATTTAAGTTATTTTGTTGAAAAGTTATTTTATTTGGGTTGTATGGCTGCAGGCGAGTCATCCCTTTAAAATGTCAACGCTCCATGGTAACACCTCATAGGTGGTGTGGAAATTTACCAGTTTACCTTAATTTATTTGTGGCGATAAATGTTGCAACAATTTCTTATTTACAAGAAACTATTTTATCCGCCACTGGAATCAGTTTCCTCTTTCCCTTGGCATCGCAAAGGTCCATCTGCTTTCGCTCAAGGTCATGTGACGTAGGTCTCAAGAGATGTCTTATTTAACTGTAGTATAGTTTGTTTGGAAATAGTATGAGTAATGACATTTGGCGATGGATCCCTTTTTTTAAAAAAACTGTAGAGCGTTTTGTGTAGAACAAACGCATAAATTCATGTGCCGCACATACAGATCGTGAACTTATCGCACAAGCCATTGAATCATAAAGTTGGTTCGAAACATTTACAAATCATCTTTTGAAATGCATTTTCCAGTCAGTTAACTGAGCTTTATACTTTGATAAAACTAAAGAAAAACTATAATGGTTCAATGTGTGGTTTTAAGCGAGCCACGAAAAGAGTATTGTTGGTGATGGCGGCAACCAGAAATACACCATAGAAGATTGCTTACAACGGCAACAATGCACCAATCGTTTTGCCAAGGTTCGTTCCATGAACGTAGATGCTGTAATTCCCAGAATCAAACATATTTTTTGTAGTAAATACGAGTGACTTATTTCCAAAGACTTATTTCGTTGTACGGAGTGTATTTACGGGCGAAGTTTAATTCATAAATCGTGGTTGTTTTGGAAATTATCTTTTGTAAGTTTGAGGACGGCGTTACAGGCAAGTATAAATACAAAATACGACGAAAATTATGCAGACATCTCGAGCTGGAAGAAAGGACGGAAACATTTAACATGGAAAGAACGGGCTATGGTGAAAAACGTTTTTGAGGGATTGAGTGCACGTGATCCCAATTTGTTAAAATCTGATGCTGTTAAGTTGTGCAGTTTTTTAACAAAAGTTTCGGAAACTAGTGTCTACAGGTTTCATCTTCGGAGAACACGTCCGCTTCTAATAGTGAAACCAGGGGTAGAAAGAAAATAACAGTGGATGATGATACCAAGTATGCAATTAGACACATTGTACATTCATTTTTCTTCAGAAATGAAATACCCACTCTACCAAAAATAGCACGAGTTGTGCAGGAGGATGAGACGTTACCGAATGTTTCACGCGATTTACTATGGAAAACTTTACGCGAAATGAATTTTAAATATTGTAGAAGACAAAGAAATGGTATGATAATGGAAAAAACCGAAATTGTAGTATGGCGCCGCAACTACATTCGAAAAATTAGAGAGTGTCGTGAAAAGCTGAAACAGATAGATTTATTGGATGGATGAAACGTGGTTGAACCAAGGCCATACCGTACCAAAAGTCCGGCAGGATACGAACATCGCCAGTAATCACCAAGTAAGAAGGATTGTCCACAGGTTTAAAATCTCTTGGAGGTAAAGGACGGCGTCTGATAATCCGTCACATTGGTAGCAACACTGGCTTTGTAAATAAAGGATTACTAGCCTTTAAATCGAGGAAAACCGTAGATTACCACGAAGAAATGAACGCGGAAACATTCGAAAATTATTTCGCCTCGATACTTAAGAAACTTGAACCTGGTTCGGTTGTAGTAATGGATAATGCCCCCTATCATAGTCGCCGATTGGATATACTGCCGACTTCTGCATGGCGGAAAGGAGATATAGCGGAGTGGCTGAGCAAAAAAGGTTTAGAATTTAACGATGATATGTTGAAAGTTGAATTACTAAGCATTGTACGACAACACAGAAAAGGCTACGTGAGATATGTGGTTGACGAGATGACCCGGAGCAGTAACGTGGAAGTTATACATCTGCCCCCATATCATTGTGAATGGAACCCGATCGAGTAAATTGGTATGGGCGCAAGTAAAAGGAGAAGTTGCCAGAAAAAATTGGACTTTCAAAATGAGCGATGTAAAAGAACTTTTTATGACAGCGCTTGAAAATGTAACAACCCGAGGCATGGCAAAAATGCATCACTCATGTTGTAACAGTAGAAAATGAAATGTGGGATCTAGACTCTCACTCCGATCGTGTGGTGGAACCACTGATTATTTCTCTAGGCCCGAGTGATACATCCTAGACAGATTCGATGTATACTGATTAGTGCTTGCGTTTAGTGGTGAAATTCATAAAAGACAAGTGTCAGTGATAGTCAAATAACTTACTGGTATGACAGGGCTACTTTATTAGTATATTAAAGTATGAGTGGATATTGAGCTCTTTCATACACGCGCGAGTTTTCGAGCACGACGGCGTAGCCGGAGTGCTCGAAATAGAGCAAGTGCTTGAAAGAGCAGTTATGCACGAATACTTTACGCGATTTTTTTTTATTGGTACCATTTTTTATACCAAAACCAAATGCATACCCAATATGATTAATTTGAATGACACTCGGGACGCTTCGTGACGGCCCGTCGCACGTCGTGCCACCAATCGGCTTGTCCGGCTACGGCCAAAAACGCTCTGTTCTTGGTTGACATGGCCGTTGTTGATACGTTTCCATGGCGACTTTAAAACACGCGCGTGCGAAAAAGCCCGATTTACGCACGCCAAAGCATATTTTAATTAGGCAAAATAGCGTACCAATAAAAAAAATATTTTTTTTTATGATTCTTTAAAATTTATTCTTTTTTGGACCAGTTTTAAAAAAACTGGTTCAAAAAAGAGAAACCAAGCTGTACTGAAGGAGAGAACGAGAGGGAATTACAGTATCAGGCGATGTTACATGAAAGAAGAGTTTTCATTAAAGTCTATGTGCGGCTTAGTTACTCTAATGGGCTATAATACCATTAAGGTTCTTGATTTTATTGTGAAATCTAAGTATTGTAAAACATGCGAGCATTGAAATAAAAAAAAAATGTACTGAAGAGTATGCAAATGGGCAAAATGCCATGCTCGTCAAAGTTATTTCCCCACAAAACGAGTTGTCCTTGAAATTAGAAAATTCTAACCATGGCCCAACCATTTCTCCTTAGTACGCAGGTGGTCCAAGTTACCTATTTTTAACTACAAAATACAATAGCTGACTTCCACTGACTGTCCATTTTGACTTCCAGACAACTTACTGTTACATATTAATATATACCTACTAAAAACTATTACTTATGTATATATAACAACCTATGATGATATGTCAATTATTCATGATATTTGGTGAATAAGTCCAGGTCACACTTTTTTAAAACATCGGAGGAACTACATATGTAATTCTTCATATGTAATATGTATAAAAATGTCTTATCTTGCTGAGCAATATGTAGCAATACAATAACTTCCATATTATCCCGATCAGATTTTTAACTTTGCCCTCTATGACATTTTCAGACTTCTACTTTACCAATTAGTCAGAAGTACTATCACTACCCTCCGGAACACCATCCGTCGAAATCATGCCGTCGGGACAACTGCAATGGCGTCATCAAGAAGTCTTCACATCATCGCCCCAATCCCTACCAGCAACAGGCGACCATCGATATAGGTTTCAGCGATACGACTACTGACACATACGACTGCTACTATCAGGAGAACGGTTTCAGGCACAGCCCTCTGAGGGAATCGAGGAACACAGATGTTACCTTTTCAGACGAGAGCGGATCGACCAAGCTGCCCTATTTCGAGTTTGATGATGAGTCAAATAAGAGGTGAGGAGGTGAATTGTGGAGGTTAAGTTTCTTATAAAAGAGTATCGATGATAACTTCATATAGAAAGATAATAAGAAACCACGAATATTACACTATGTAGCAGAGAGACGGCACTGTGCAGTATTATATAAATATGTCATATGTACATGCATTCGTTTGTTTGCAGTAATCCAACTACCTCTGTGTGGATGGGATGGAACAACTCTGTAGGGGGTGGGTCCACGCTTGCAGGGTCTAAATGGGTGGCGGATTGTAAAAACAGGTTCTAGAAATTAGATTATAGGGTTAGTTGCGGAAAATCGGCTAAAGCCGGCTACAAATAGAATGCGAATTGCGAACTGCGACTAAAGTTCCCATTGGTCCAGTTTATTTGGTGGGGGCAGCGTGTCGGGAATCTGCGAAATTCGCAACATTTGAAATCTGGGGGGCGGGAATCTTGAGATACGTTCAATATTTTGCGGAAGACGCAAAAAATTTACAGGTTACGCCTGCGCATAGCTTGTCGTACAAAAGTACGCCTTCTTTTTGATAACAAATAAGCGACAATTCTGCGTCTTCGTCGCCAGTGGTATAATTGGTGTGGGTATCCATCCATAATGATAATAATTTGTGCAAATACATATAATACTAATGAACTATATATTAATAAAAAAACAATCAAACACTATAATATGACAATAACTCACTACAACTTAACAATACACAACACAACAATACAAATAAATAATAATCCCCATACGAAATCAATCAATAAAGTGAGGTTAACCACACAGAATATCTTTTTAATTTAACCATAGAAGCGTAACAGCATAACAAATATCGCCTAGCGAGAAAATAAAAGTCTCTAAAATTGTTGCGTTTTTTCGCATCTGTATGAACACAGGATGTGCGAATGCGAATTTTCGCATTTCGCAATTCGCATCTGTATGTAGCCGACTTAAGGTTTAGTTACTTCTAAGCGAGAGATAGAACAGTGATCTAAGGCTATAGTAGGTACCCTGTTTTCAGAGCATTTGTATCTATGAGGTATTGAGGCGGTTTTAGTCAGAAATTTTTCAAGATAAATGACATCTTTTATATATATATATATATATATATATATATATATAACGATTTTCTACAGCCTGTTTGGCCGTTTATCGCAACCTTCGCGCCATTTTTTTTTATTGTCCCAATCCTCTTCTTGTAAATTTCTCCTTTCCATGGCTAAACAGATTTCTTCTTTCCATCTCTTTCTCGGTCTACCTCTTCTCCTGTTTTTGATCGGTGTCCATTCAAATACCCATTTTGGCAGTCGCTCATCACTCATTCGCATTAAATGTCCGTACCATACCAACTGTTTTTTTTCGATGTTATCCGTTAATGTCTTTTCTATGTTCATTCTCCGTCTTATTTCTTCATTTGATATTCCATCCATTATTGTTTTCGAACAGCATCTTCTCCAATATCCCGTTTCTACAGCGTTTATTCTGCATTTCATTTCTTTATTTAGGGTCCATACCTCCGCTCCATAAGTTACACAGCTTTCTATTAGTGATTTAAACATCCTGATTTTAGTTCTTTTCGATATATGTCTACCCCATAGAAGTGGATGCAATGTTCTGGTTATTGCTTTTCCTTTTCCGATTTTTTTAAGGATGTCTTCGTTATCCTGTCCCTTTCCATTTAAATGTACTCCCAAATATTTATATTCAGTTGTTCTCTGTATCGCTCCTATTGGTGTTTTTATGTCTTGTACATTGTCATTACCAATTGCCATGTATAGGGTTTTTTGTGTGTTGATCTCTAATCCCCATTTTTCATATTCTTCGATTAATTTTCTCACCATATAGTTTGCATCTTCTTCGTCCTCTGCTACGACAACTTGGTCGTCTGCAAATAGTAATGTATATAAGTATGTATCTCCTATCTGGACACCCATTTTGCTGCATTTCCTAATCCACTGTTGCAGTGTCGAATTTAAATACAGTTTAAACAAAGTGGGCGATAAGCAGCATCCCTGACGTAGGCCTTTATTTACTTGGAACTCTTCAGAAAGCCCAGATTTCGTTTTTACACAACTTTTGTTATTTCTATAGAAAGACTTGATCGCATCGATGTATACCTGTGAGATGTTGTTATTTTCCATAGCTTTCCATAATAATGTCATTGGTACACTATCGTATGCTTTCTTTAGATCTATGAATATTAAATGTAATTCTTGTCCATATTCCTGTTTCTTTTCCATGAGTTGTTTTATACAGAATAGATTGTCCACGCAAGACCTTCCCGCCCTAAAACCACTCTGTTCTTCTAGGTCAACTAATTCATTTTCGATTCTGTTTCTTAACACCCGCCCATACAGCCGTCCTATCGAAGAGGTCACACTCAAACCCCTATAATTTTCACACAACTTTTTATCGCCTTTTTTATATATAGAGATAATATGAGCGACCTTCCATTCAATTGGAACTTCTTCTCCTTTTAGGCATTTATTGAAAATTTCGGCTATGTATTCTAAAGCGATCTGAGGTGAATGTTTCACTAGTTCGATAGAGATGCCTCCCGGGCCAGGTGATTTATTATTTTTCATTGTCTTCATAGCTATTCTAATTTCCTCTACTGTGACTGGTTGTATTTCTGTAGTTGTTTTTGTTGTATAGTCTATGTTATTAAATTGTGCTCTATCTTCCGTAAGAAGTGATTCATAATATTTGTTCCATTGGGTTGTATTAATCGGTTCACTCCTCAATACTTCTTTCTTGTTCCTTCTAATATTATTTATGACATTCCAGGCCGTTCTTGATTTGCCACTACCAATTTGTACATCTATTTCATCACATTTCCTTTCCCAGAATTCATTTTTTCGTTTTCTAATTTCTTTTTTAACCATATAACTGTATCTGGTGTACATTTTTCTGTCTTCTGGGTCTCCTGTGGCTAACCATCGGTGATACAGTTTTCGTTTTTCTTCAGTTATTTCAGTTAACTCATCACTCCACCAATAATGGGTTTGTTCTGCATTTCTCTTTTTTTCACCTATGGCTTCCCTTGCGGTTTCGTGGATTTTTGATTTCAAGCTGTTATACATTTTCTCTGGTGATTCAATAATTAGTTCATTTATTTTTTTTGCAAGTCTTAATTTGTAAAGAAATATTGTTGACTCATTCTGGAAGCTTTCTAGATTGTATTTTGGGTAGTTAGAGCTTTTTGTTGTTGAGGCGTGATCTTTATTACATGGGGTAGTCCTATAGTGTGTATAATTTAATAGCACTTTAGCTCGCACTAAGAAATGGTCTGAACCACATGTCACTCCTCTCATCACTCTTATATCCATGGGTTTAATGTGTGAATATTGTTTGATTACCACGTAATCAATAATAGATTTTAATTTCTTCGTGGGCTGACACCATGTAAATTTGTGGTTGTCTAGATGTTGAAAGTGACCATTTAACACTTTTAAGGAATGGTGTTCACATAGTTCGATTAAGCGCGTTCCATTGTTATTTACTGTGATTTCTCCATACGGTCCAATAATTTTGTTGTTTTGTTTTTTTCCCACTCGTCCATTAAAATCACCCATAATACAAATTTCCTTTTTATTTCCTATATCCTCCAGAACACTTGTCAAAGTCTCATAAAACTCTTCCTTTGCCTGTACGGCAGTATCGTCAGTAGGAGCATACACTCCTATTATAACCACGGCGTGTCCTGAGATATTTAATTCTAGTGACATAATTCTTTCGTTTACTGCTGTCCATGTTTTGATTTTGTTTTTCCATTTCTTATGTATTGCTATGGCAACTCCCGCTTTTGCCCTTTTGGATTTGTCCACTCCACTATAGAATAGCACGAAATCATCAACGATTTCGTTTCCTTGTCCTTTCCTCTTAGTCTCGCTGAGTACTATCATATCCATTTTCACCTTATTTAGTTCTTCAAAGATTTCTTTTCTTTTCGGACCCATACCTTGGACATTCCAGCAGCCAATACTCATTATCCTTTTTCGTAGCTTAAGTCGTAGACCGTTTCTATGACATCTTTTGTTATCTTTGTTATCTTTTGTCTATGACGGTCTATGACATCTTTTATTACTCTTTATTATTAATATTTTGTATTCACACATATGTCACTTACAACTAGCACTTTCATTTACATATGTATGTGTTCTCGCTCACTTTGAGAGTTTTTCATACCATATGCGTCGTAGTGGTAGTTGGCTCATGCAACTTTTCTCTCGCAACTTTTCCTACAATTTTCTTCGCACAAATGCCGTTCTAATGAAACTTCGCACGCCAAAGATAACTAAAAAGGGATGCTTTCTTGCGGAACTGAATTTGGACTCTAGAATCAATTAACTCCGAATTTATGGTTGTACCCCCAAAAATGGGGTTAGGTGAACTAGGTTTCGCAGCTATTCCAGTTTAGGCGTTTTTAGGCCTATGATCACCAAATGGCAATACTTTTATAGTTCTACTAAATAATTTTTCAATAATATAAACTTTCAATTAATAATACGAAAGTAAAATATTGCATTTCGACTTGAGTTTTATGTTTCACCTGTCTATATTTTATTAGTGGTTTTTAAAAATTGAGCAAAATTATAGTATGTTCTATTGCTTATTGGTATATGGACATATGGCCTAGTAGAAGTAACAACGCTATATTTTCTGGAAAAAATATCATGTGTGTTTTGAAAACGCAAGTGTTAATTTTTTTCAGTTAAAATATCAACTTAATTTGTGGAACCAAATATTTTGAGTTTTTAGATGTTTATTTAATGACCTATCCTAATTCCTATTAATATTATTCTACTCTCATCATATGCCGCTTTCTAGGTTACTGTTTATCCAGTTTTCACGAGTACTATTAGTTCAAGGTTCAAGTAACATAAAATTATGACAGTAACCTTTAAATATCGCCAACAAAAAATAGTAGAATTAAACCAGAGTGATTGAATATGTGAAAACGTTAAAAACACTGTCACATATATAAAATAATAATAATTATAATAATGCCTATGTTAATGTCCAAGCGAGTTTTCATATTCGAGCAATACAAACAATGCCCTTTTCGAGCGCGGACAAGTTGCTGTCGAGGACTTTAGGAAGAACGAGGCTATTAGAAAAGGGGAAGACCTCATACCTAACCTATCATACTGTAACGGAAAGTCTGGCCTTAAAAGAAACACAAGTCGGGAACCGTCTGTTTGGCGAAGCAATGGGAATTCTTAGAAATGGAGATGCTCTTGAATGTTCGATATCCTTCTAAAAAACGACGAGATTATTCCCGAAGCCTTAATGCCATAGCCATAAAACGAGACCGCCAGCCTGAGGGCGCGAGTCATAAATATCGAGCGACGAACCATCTACTGGCGGCCGTGCGCGACAAATGAACAACAGCAGTTTGTTAATATAAATTAGATAATCAATGTTAGTGTTAGTAAAAATAAATTAGTTAGGACATTTCGCGTGGTGTTAGTTATTTTGAAAAGTAAAAACGTTACAATTGGTGTTAGAAGTGAGATTATTTAGAGACAAATTAAGAACAATGAGAAAACTACGCAATTTGAAAGTTACGGACCTAAAGCGCGAGATGGAAGATCGACAACTCGAAATTTCAGGTTAGGGTGCAGCACTGCAAAAACTTCTGGAGAACTATTTAATCAACAATGAAGACGATCCGGAAACTTTCGGTTTCGAGGAAGGTGGGCGCCTCCTTGACAACGTGAAAGAGTTGAAAAACAAAATGAGAAAACTCCACGGCGAGTTGGAAAACAAACTAGGAAAACTCTACGGTGAGTTGGATAACAAAATAAAAGGACCCCACGGCGGAATGGGAAAACTCCATGGTGAGTTGGACAACAAACTAGGAAAACTCCACGGTGAGCTGGATAGCAGAATTGGAAATCTGGACAGTGCACTTCAGATCGAGAAAACCCAATGATTGGAATATGAGAAGCAGTTGCGAGAATTGGGGACCCTAGTACAATCGCTGCATGTTCAACCCAGTTGGCAAAACATGTCCAGTTCAAGTAACCCATTTAATGACTCGGAGGAGGTAACTAGGATCGCAGTTCCTGCTGCGGGCCATGAAGTGAAGCCACCAACCTTCGACAGAGAAATTCCCTGACAGCACTAACTCCGGCAGTTCGAGACAACGGCGAAAGCTAACAACTGGACGCAAAGGGATAAGGCACTGGCCCTGACGGTCGCCCTCCGGAGAAGTGCCCTCGACGTGCTGCAGAGTGTCCCAGAGAGGGAGCTGGACAACTCGGAGCTACTCTTCCAGAGGCTGGAGAAGGAATACGGGCACTCACACCTCACACCCGAGGTAGGTCTACCAATGCCAAATAAAGAAACGACGAGAGAAACAGGGAGAGAAAGAGAGCCATCAGGAGTTTGAAGCCGACATAGTGAAGTTGTCAGATTCGCCTACCCGGAAGGGGCGGAGTCCATGACTGAAAGTCTCGCTGTCTCGGCCTTCATCGACGGAGGAGACTTGAGGGATGTGGAGATACAGCAGGCGGTACGTCTGTCACGTCCCAAGAGCACAATGGAAACCTTCGATGGCCTTGGAATGTGAAGCCGCGCAACGGAGGCGTCGAGGAGCTGCGGCCGGGTGCAGACAATCGTCGGGGATGACATATGCGTGGAAGCCGAACGAAAGAAGGGCACGCTAGAGCAGGTTGTCAACGCCCTCAAGGGTCTGCTGAAGGGGGACATGGATATGTTCTCGTCTCCCATCTTTCGGTATTGGCGGTTGCTGAAGGGGGACATGGATATGTTCTCGCCTCCCACTTTTCGGTATTAGCGGTTGCTGAAGGGGAACAGTAAGGTACCAACGTAGTGCTGTAGGTATGGAGAAGTCCAAACGGGTCGACTCCAAAGGGGCAACTTCGAACCGATACCCATCCCCCTCATCAAAATAGCGGCTCTGAGAGATGAAGGTACGTACGTGAAGATAAGGCCTGTACGTGGTTAGCGGGATCAACCGTAGGACACCCTACTAGTAGACACCGGGACATTCTATCTAGACCATCCTGAAACCAGGCCTACTGAACACGCTAGGGAAGAGAGTTTTGGAGTCCAAGTGCAGGTTGCGAACGGCTATGGACGAACCTACCACCATCCACGGAATCAAGATCGGCACCGCACAATTCTCGCCACGCCGAGTCTTGATTGCCGACATTGTAGAGGACGCCATCTTAGGAATGGACATCATGAAGACCAATGGTTTCGCACTCGCAGACACACAGGGTGGACCTTTCACTCCGCTAGACCTTGCCAAATAGATCTATTTTAGCACCCTGTTTCTTCGCAGGGTAATGGAAGAATGACATTCTTTAAACAGCCATGAAAGGCATCAGAACTATCTACAACAGTCAAGTCAAATAACTCAGTGCATGTCATCAATGAAGTTAGACACTGTTGCCCAAAAGTTTTTGAATAATAATGATATGAATACAAATAACCTTAATCTTACTTTTTACATGAAAATCAATTCACACGTATTCAGTAATCGATTCATAGACGATTCACAAATTTGTTCTTAGAACAACAGTCAGTAAATTTAACGTTTTCCGATTATATTCAATACAAACTGTAAAGTTAAAATCTAATCAGGATGACGTGTTTGGTAAATATAACCCATCCAGTACGGTATATTGCTCTTGGTCGTCCATATAAAATACATGCACCAATTTAAATCTTCATATAATGTTTGTAGTTTGTATATCTACCACCCAGTACAGTTGGTGTATGTATGACGTCACCTGGCTACATGAGTGGAAAGTTATTCTACTTTTCTATTTTGCATTATATTTCTTTTTAAGTTTTAATATCATTTTGAAATCGAAATAAATCTGTTTAAATTGTCCTATAATTTTTATTACTTCTGTCCAGGATTTAATTCAAGAATTCATGGAAAGGACTTAATTGAACAATTACCGTTTATTGCTAGCATAAAAGCCAATAAATATTCAACCGGATGTGTTGTATTGTAAATTCTGCATGGCTGTTTAAAAATTATCAACAACTTGGAAAAACAAACATATCCATTTAATTTACACACATACATGGTGTGGTAATGAATCATTCAACTAATAAGAGTGTTAATAAAACAGTCACGTTAAATACACAATTCGAATTGTTAGGTAAGGCTGTGATTTGAAGTCTCAACATTACCGATTAGAATAAGGCTCCTATTCTAGGCACTATAAAATTTGTGAAAAAGGCAATAATAGTGGATGGTGCTACATACCACACATCAAATCAAGGAGTCCCTGTTGTTCAGCAATTATTTCACAATAGTCATTTCAGAAGAGGCAATACTAACTGACTCCCTAGGAGCTCCGACATATCGCCTCTTGATTATTTCTTAAAACTAAGGTCGATGAGCGTACTCCAGCTGATACAAATCAATTGAAAACAATTGTGGAGATGCAAATAAGGTTGATCTCGAGGGAAGTGTGTGGACGCGTTATTGATAAATTTACATTATCGATTTGTTCATATAACGCAAGAGGTATCGTTTAGAGCACAGGATCCCAACATGGTCCAGGTGGACCTAAGGGTCCACGGGAAACTCAACGGGGATCTACGTTGGCGTGACAAAAAAATGGTTCACAATTCGTAAGCGGGGGTCCACGAAAATTTATGTTCTTTCGATAGTGACGAACTAAAATGTTGGCTTGAATTCACCTATCAATGTAGGCAGATAATATGTTAAGAAGCTCAGCGACTGATGTAAAAACTTGCATATTATTGACTATTTATGTTTATACTATTTTGGTAGATTTATCTAGTTCTGCATTCGTTAACGACGTCGAAAAAAGAGTAATTAAAATGCGGTTTTCAGTTTTTTGGTATCAAGAGATCATACTTAATCATTTCTCAAAAGTTTATATACAGATCGTTTCTACAGAGTCGCAGGATGGGATAAACCTAAGATAAACCCGCTCCGCACACATCCGAAAGTGTAAAGCGATTGCGACCGCGATGCGCATTGACTTGGACTGCCTGCTCGGTCGGCAACGTTGCAAAACATCCTTATCTGTCATACTAATGAACTACTGTTAGTTTCTCGTTTGCTCTTGTTGATTTCCCACTATGCGTTTCGATAGAAAAGCTCCGTATATCGGATATAACGAAATTTGTCGGCAAGCTACAGGTCGCATTTTTTAAAGAATCACAACGAAATTTGGTATAAAAATCAATTGGCCGAAAATGTCGGTCGAGTTCGTTAATGGGCCAAATAGGTACAGCGGTTTCAAAATGGCGGCTTGTTATTTAAAAAAAAAACAAAAAACTTTAACTTCGCGTCTGAGAGAAAAATGTTACTTAGGTTTTTTGTTGATCTTATAGAGGCGAACGACTTTTGTATAAAACATATCTTTGAGAAATGTACAGAAAGAAGTTATGTTATTTGCAAAAAATTAGAAATTTTTTGGAAGGCTTTATTTTTTCTTGGGTTTTTTTTTTGTTTCTAAACTATTAATTACTAAGTTACAGGCTTGTGTTTTGTCACATCTGGCTTTATGTGATGTTATTCACTCCTAAAGTTAGAACATCCGTCTACAATTTAGTATATTGCCTTTTTGTTAATTTTCCGAAACTTCCCTTAACTTATAAGGGTAATTCACAACTACACTTAGCATAAGTCAAAGGAAGGAAAACTTCTATGTCTTGCCAACACTTGAAAGCCAACTTTTAGTCCTTGGACAACATCCTTTTGTTACACTTAGCATGATTTTCTATTTTTAAAACTTCTATTATTGTTAGATTTTTGCAACAGTTCAAGATGCAATGGAAATCCCTTTATTGCAAGGTCCATCTGGTACTTGAAAAAGAACCCTTAAGTGTTAACTTTAGGAAGCTGTTTATAACCCCTATTATTTATGATGGTGGTAATCTCAAGTGACTACACTTGACAATAGGGTTTTAGTCCATTACTTGGTGGATCACCCTTTTCAAAAATATCTTAGAAAATAGGGCCTGGGAAGAAGATAATTGTTACGCCTACTCTCCCAGTTGTAATAAGCCATCTAATCACAGCCTGTAGGGGTGTAGCATATTACCCCAAATACGGTATTATAAGAATGAGACTTGATACAAAAAGGGACTTACAATTATTTTTACCTATAATGTTAAAACTTAGGATTACGACTACACCACTCTCGCCAATAATCGTCAAACGTCAAGTGAGTTATCTTAGTGTTACCCAATGCTATTCTCTTTTTTTCCTATTGTTGAAAGTAAAATACACATACACGGAAGGCGGCATCCTAGTTCAAAGCAGTAATGTGTTGTGGATTACATTGTGTGGTCAGGTGTTATCTCGTGGTAATTCCGGTATATTATTAATATCAGGAAATAACTGGTAATAAAATGAATGAGTGTGGATCCCGCTATAACAAAACTCTTGCTAAAAGGTAAAGTTGCGTATTTTAACTCTCGCGAATAATGATTAAAAACGTATATGTCTGGATTCGCTATATGCGAGTCGCTTTTCTATATTCTACCCGCCACTGGAACCGGATTCTCCGTTTCCCTTGACACCACAAAGGTCTATAATTTCATGCTTGTTGTGTTTTGAGTCAGTCTCAAGGGAAGTGGATTTGAGGTATAAATGAAATGTTCATATATTTTTTTATAACTTTTAACTCCTTCCGTCAGCCAATGTTGCAGCAATGCAGTGAAAAACTTTTAGAACTCTTGTTATGTTGCGTATGTAGCAATATAGCAAATAATATGAAGCTTATCCATATACTACAGGAATTTCTGTCACTGTCTTCTGTAGTATTCATCACTATGAATCGAGCTGAAGGGTCTGTTGTGGGCAGGTTGTCAGCAATCCCTAATAAAAACACCTTGTCGTATGGCTCCCTATGAAGGATAGGGTTTATTAAATAATTGGGAATGATTAGTTTCTTTTAAGAATTTTTTTTATACATTTTTTTGTTATACTGTTTATAATTATTATTAGTGAATAAAGCACTTTTTTACCATAAATTCCTACATCACAAATTTTACAAAATATAACAAAAGTGTCACTACATAAAACTATATTTTCAAACTTACTACATATACACTTAATTCAGTTTGCAATGGTGAAGTTTATTATATTATTCCATTTTTACTAAATTGTCTTCTCTCTTGCTGTTTCAAATTTCGACTAACATTTTTCAGCGAACAAAATAATATTCTGGTAATAATAATAATAATAATACTACCCAAAGTACCCAGAATATCTATACATCAAACATGACAACTAACCTGTTAGGTTAAAGCCTAGAAATCCCGGCATCCTTTATAGCTTATCCAGTAATAAGTAAATAAGCATTTTAAACTTGAAATGGACGTTGTAATAACTAATAACTAGTAAAAAAAGAATTACTGTATTATCTGAAAATAGGCGTTCCTAGGAGGGAATTATGAAAAATCCGGGATATAGTTATGAAATTATCGAGTGTAAAAATCTGTTTTTATTTCCAGGTTCTCAAGAAACACGTATTCCGAAAGGGGCTACAAGAAACCTCATTATTCTCCAGAAGTGGCGGTCAGCCATCCAAACCACAAGGACGTGAGGAAGGTCTATCCAAACCAGGATGGCCAGTGGGAGCAAACTTATCAAGAGATTCAAACTCCGTCAGTACAGATTTATAAGTTGCCAGAAAATTAAAATAAAATCATGTTTTCGTAGATGTGATATCGTACCTGTTTCAACGACTAGAAGGATACCGACCAGGGCTTCCGAAAGGTCCAGAAGCTCGCTGAGCTCGGGAGTTACCAGCGCGATCGTCTATGGTTGCGGAGGAAGGTGCCAAACGTTTGAAAACGTTTGTTACTTTTTTTTACAGGTAATTTGAAAATTATTGAGTTATTTCACTAATCTATACGAATAAACATGGAAATGGCAACAGTTTGAATTAGTTTTCATTTCAAGATAAAAAATTGAGCAATGAGTCTATTTGCTCAAAGTATACATATTTACAAATATAGGGCATTGACATAGGTAAGCTAAGCAACGGTGATCAAAACGGGAAACACATTGAGGCATTGACTGTCTTGAGGTACTTTTTGCTCAATGTGACTGTCACAATGATTGTGCAACAATAATTGTTGATAACTACTTATTAATGACTATAGGGGTTGTAGCAAACCAGCTCCATAAGAACATGAAAGAAAGTGTACTCAACGTTTATTGTTGAACAATCATTGTGAGTCATAGAGGTCAGTTACTTAGAGAAGAAACAGTCATCAAGTTCGCACATGTATACGTCACACCATACAGCTATCTCTCTTTACCAGAATCACTGGCGTATGTTTGAATTAAAGGTTAGGGATCTAATAAATTCAAATAAATATACTTGGGACTATACCATACCTTTAATAGTTCTGTATGTTCTTCCTTAAATCAAGGTTTAAACACTACACAATCCAAAATCGCCAACAATAATAACACCACCAAATACAACGAAAAATAGCACTCCAAAATAATTACGCTACGCCACTTCCACAAACCGAATTAATAAACGAGCATCAAAGCCAAGTGGTGACGTTATGGTTGCTAGACAACCCTGGTAAACAAACTCAAATTCGTCTCTGCGCACCTATGACGGTGTTTCTTCTCTAAGTAACCGGCCTCTACATATCTTTAGAGATGGTGCAAATTTTGCATGATTATTAATACGATTTACATTAATATAAAGAAAAAAATGAAAAGCAGAAACAGTATGTTACATTAATGCATTATAGTTATATATATACACAATATTCATTTGTGAAGGAAATATTTCAATATTGATTTGTAATATGCTAGGTCATCCTTAAAACAGCAAGTCTTGATCCAAACTAATTCCAAAATATTTAGCAGCAGCTATCCTTTTATCCTGCTTTCCCTATAAATGGATTTTATGCAATTTGGCCCATTTGACAATGATATTGATAAATTGCTTTGCGACAGTTTCTATTTCCAGTCAGTTTAATTCTTTCCATCTACAGCTGCATCATCTGCATATGACAAGACCTAAATATTTTGAGGCAATTGTTTTCTCCGGAGTGTGTCCTGCAACATATTCCTTAGTGCTAATTCTAGGACAACTTTTGGTTAACTTTTTGCTGGTCATAGTCTACTTTGCGGAATAAGCACCTGTTTATTCCCAGTCTTCTTGTGTTAGTTATTATAGGCCACCACAATTAATTTTTGCAGCTAATTGAAGTTTCATAACCAGATATCAGTAGCTTCAGTTTTATACAGGTCTTATTCACTGCTCACATAACACATTCATAACTTATCCCAACTACCAAACATTTTCGGTTTGTTAGACCAACATTAACTACTAAACCAATCAATTAGGGATTTCGCCATGACATCGAATCATCGGACAGGAGACCCTGATTTTTATGTAAGATAAGCCTACAGAAACAAAACGTATAGGATGACTCCATGAGACTATAAACATTAGGCATTGTTATTATTATTAACAATGAAACGTCAAAAAATGTACTTTTTTGACTATTTTGTTTCTCAAGTAAAAATTAAGTTATTTTTGGGTAAAACGGGCTCACCATCCTCTAGGGAATTAAAAGACTTTTACAATGTTTCTAAGCAGATCTCGATATGTTTGTTTGTTGCTGAGAAAAATGGCATAGAAAGTCAAATTCGACAAATTCTTCTATACCATTTTTCTCAGCAACAATAGAGAATCGAGGTCGGTTTCAAAACATTTTAAAGGTATTTTAATTCCCTAGAGGATGGTGAGCCCCTTTTACCCAAAAATAACTTAGTTTTTACTTGAGAACAAAAATAGTTAAAAAGCGTATTTGTTGACGTTTAATTGTTAATAGCAATGCCTAATGTTTATAGTCTCGTGGGGTCTTCCTATACCTTTCGTTTCTGTAGACCTATATTATTCATGGTCAACATGGTATTTTTTCGCTTATTTGCTTGGCCTACACATCAATAATGAAATGTTGGGTCATTAGATGAAAGTGGAGAAGATGATGAAATTCGTTCCTGTCAGGGGTGAAAAGTTAACCAAACAAATATACAATGTGTTTCAAAATGATTGTCATCTAGTTGGCGTTGGAATTTCTGTGCATGTAATTTTTGATGTGCCGCGCTCTATTGATTTGTACCTATCTAAATCTGACAACAAGTGACACTTCGAACATTTATTGTGAAACTGGCAATCAGTACTGCTGGTAATTAATGGCCCTTTTCAGGGCCAAAACAAATAGACATATACTCAGAATTCGTTTTCTATTGACAGAGAAGAACCAGAAGTTAAAAGAGGTTAAGTAGGTTATTTTGAGGTTATGTGTAGCTAGTAGAAACTCTTATTTTCGCAAGGCGGGTTTTTTTATTCTACATGGGAATTCCACAACCGACTAGATGCCAATCATTTTGAAACACATTGTATAGGTACAATGAGATGCAAATATATAATAACACAAACATATAACACAATAATGTACATATATGGAAAACACAACTTAACCTAAACTAAAAAGTAGTGGCTTAAAAACAGTAAGGCGCAGTTCGAGTTCGCACTATATAGTGTTCATCAAAACGTCATCAGAATAAAATTGTAAGTGTTGGGTATTACTATGTACCTAATTTATTCACCAATCTGTTTAATACAAACATATAACTTTGGCATAGTATAACAGTACTATACAATATAACGGTTAGAATAGATAAATTACAAGTTTACCACATGTAGCAAGGGTTTGTGGTAGCTAGACTAACATATTTATTTAGGTTTCTTGGATTCGTTTTCACACGAGTTTTCTTCTGATTTGTGTTTCCTATAATTCCGAGCACATTTATGATTTACATGAGACGAAATTTGTCCTAGTAGTGCTTCGCAAGCTTTTTATAATCGCACCTAAATCAATGTCCTTGCTAAACGCGTTAACACGCTACACTAATTTATAACTTACACAACTCCAATTCGCAACAATCACATGTGACGTCCAATGACATCATAGGAAAAACAAATGTTGCAGGACAAATTGGTACAGCCATGTTCTATCTCTCAGGGCCTCAACCATCGATAACGCATTATTTATATCATAGTTGCAAATTAAAATCGGATCATATTTAGTGGTACAAAGGTCGATCACTACTTAACGAGCAAATAGACGTTTTGATGTCAACTAATTCTTCTAGGTCTCTAGAAGAGTTTCTAGGCTGGTTGTTAATAGGTAGTGCAAATGCAGATTTATTTAGGAAATGATCTTTTGTTTCATGATTACATTCTCTATGCTTACAATTTAATAATTGCCGATTATTTGTAACGTGAACGATCCTGTATCGTAGCAGCTCAAATGGTAACTGATGATTTAATACACTTTATATATAAAGATATATACTGCATCAAAATTGCACAGAGGGAATCGAAATACTAAAATTTACCTTTAAACATTTCAATTAATTTTATAGATTCACTTGAACAGAAACTGTTATCAATGTCGTATTCAAAGTAACCAGATGCAATATTTTCTCGGACACTACATATAGCGTACACCTTTAAACTACCAATTTTTCAGGTAGATATGCTACATTTTAAGTAATCCCACGTAAAAACTAATAGCTTTAATTTCACAGGAAGTTAGAGTGAAGATTTCCAAGCATTTTATATTAAAAAACGAGATATTAATGATGATACCGATTGTAGATTATTGTGAATATGTCAATGCAATTTTTAGAATTTGCAAATTTTACAAAGGTAGTTAAGGTGGTCTTGAAATAGTTTCATTATCTGTATTGAAATACAACTGTAAATTTATAGCAGCCTACATTTCATACATTTCTACTGCTCTTACAGTCACTTAACATAACGGAGGCAGTCATTAGCCATTATATACAGGGTACACATTACGAATGGGTTTCTTTTTTCAGTTAGTCTTCACAATGGGTATCCTGATAGGGGTTTCACTGTGCATAGCAGGCGTTGTGCTAAGAAAGTCAGCAGCTAGGAATCTGCAAGTCCTTGTGTACATAGGCGTCCTTTTAGCCGCGGTCAGCGCTGTGCTGCTGATGATTCAGTGCAACGCTAGAATATTGGCCAGGAAGAGAAAGAAAGCCATCCAGAACTCGAAAAGGGCGCCAATACCTTTAGATAATTTACACATAAGGACTAACCCTTTCCACCAGCAACCCCTAGTCGAGAGGAGTGTTTCACACCAAAGGTACAGTGATACTTTATAATTATAGTTGTAATACCTTTTAACTTTTAGATATTCGCACATGCCTCAAATACACATAAACCGTCCCCTGCCCTCCAGACCAGACTCACGTGAATCGCCAAGTATAATAGAGGAGCCCGGAATACCGTGGTGGAGGCGCAAAGACCTTAATACTCAATAAATATAACTATGTGCCGCTTACTAAAACCGTTCCTTTTGATTTGTATATCAATAATTCCATTGAAGGTGTCCTGATTTTATGTTTACCTTTTGACTTAGTTTTGCTTACGATTGATGTCCATTGGACCACCAGATATACTTTATTATAGATGTGACTACCTCAAAAGCCTTATGTCTAGTCTTGTATTGTCATTTGGTTTGCTTTGGTTTCTTTAAGACTGGTTATATGTAAGATAAATTACTTTTTTTTTACAGACAAAATTAAGTGTAATAGAAGTTCACTAACATAAAATTGAGACATTTCGTTTTTAGTGTATATTCTTTCTACATTCAGATACGTACTGTATATTTTGTAAATTAAATTGCTGTAAATAAATGTTTGATAAGTTAAAACTAAACACTATTCTATTCTAGGTATGCATCTGATTCGATTTCATTTTCTTGGTAGCTCTGTGTTTTTCTGGTTTTATGACGCATTAATATAACTTCTATTACAAGACATATTAGACTGCAAACTATGCCGGCCCCAAAGATTAGAAAAGCCCCATAACAGTCGATGATACCAACAGAACCAAAATTGTTTCCTCTGCCATGGCAGGCGGGTTTCTTGGTGTAAATCCTATCTGCCTCCCTCCTTTGAACTCCAGATTCGCCGATTTTATTCATCCTGAAATAAATTATTTTAATATCCTATTATATCGAACTATGGAGTTTATTGAGAAAGGCGCAGCATATCATAATTATTAAGAGTTCTAAAGAAGTTTCGTATATACAAGTAAATCCAATTATGCGTCAGTGCTCGTTTGACTCTCGACTCGTGCGGGTGTGTATACTCTGATAAGAGCGAAACAAAACACGTGCGACAAAAACAAACAACAACAACAATAAACAGATGTTTAACAAATTAAATACAATTAACTAGTGGTATTAACTAAACTTATCAATAGTAATAATCGCTTAATAGAGGAGATAAGTGCCGCTGCCTCCGAGGGGTTGACTCGGGCGGTGGCTCTTTCCGCCCCTCACGGGAAGTTATACAAGTGACAGTACCTAATCCAAGTGGATAGCTCAGTTTTTTGCTAAAATCCCTAAAAACAAACAAGTGGTTATAGCGTCTAAACACGGTTAAAGACAATTTGCAAAAATGTGAAATCGGGAAAGTTCGCAATATATATAGTGTAGATAAATCCAGATTTTCCTCTTGAAATAGAAAATAGTGAAGTAGTTATGCAAGAACAAAATGTTACCGGGTCCGGAAATGAGACCTGGGAGACAACAAGACAGAAAAGGGGCAGATCAAGCCCCGGCACAGAAAATGTTAGAGGGAAACAAGCCAGAATCCCCGACTACTGGCTTAATAAAACAATTAAACCGATAGAAATCAGCAACTTTTTCACACCTCTGGATATCAAAACACCCGAAAATAAAGACGGGTCAACACCTGAAAATGGAAACGTGGAAAAAAACGAACCCGTTCTCCCCAAAGTTATCAAATCGCCGCCAATTTATGTTACTGGCGTGGAAAACATAGTTCCCCTCAAAAACCTATTGGACGAAATTGCAAAGGAAAAATATACGATCAAAGTGCTGAGTCATGATCAAGTCAAAATCCAGCCATTGATCTCGGAATTTTACTCTCCTATAATGAACGCCCTGAAAGCAAAACAAACACAGTGCTTCACATACCAGTGTAAACAAGACAAGAATTACAGGGTGGTTTTAAAAGGAATCCACCAGTCAACCGACATAACGGAAATAAAAGAAGCATTGAAAAATGAAGGCCACGTAGTGAAACATATTTCGAACATATTCCATCCTAAATCGAAAAATCCAATGCCCATGTTTTATGTCGAGCTAGAGCCAAAAGAAAACAACAAGGAAATCTACTCCATAAAAGCTATTCTGAACACAATAGTACATTTTGAGTTTCCCCACAAAAAACGGGAAATTCCCCAATGCACGAAATGTCAAGGCTTCGGGCATACGAAAAACTACTGTTACAGAGCTCCCAGATGCGTTAAGTGTGCGCAAGCACATCTGACAAAAGATTGCTCCTGGAAAACAAAACGAGATGACGTAAAATGCTGCAACTGCGATGGTGCCCATCCAGCAAGCTATAAAGGTTGCCTAGTGAGGAAACAATTAGTTCAAAAATTATTCCCCGCACTGAGGAAAAAAAAGTTGAACGAATCAAATAACTTGCTCCAAAACACAAAAATACAAAATAGTCTAACAAGGCCAGGCGTGCTTTACTCTGAAATGGCGAACAAAAATCCGCAAAATAATGCACCGCAAGATGTAAACGGCGGCGAGGATCACGGAAAAATCGACAAGCTAGAAGAAATGATGGGTAAGCTAATTGAAAGAATGGACACAATGCTAAACCTCATCACTGCTATGTTGTCAAAATTAAACTAACCGGCCCCTCACTCAAGATTGGTATATGGAACGCAAATGGTCTGGCACAAAGAAGCCAAGAGCTCAAATTATTTCTATTAAACCATAATATCGATGTCATGCTTATATCTGAAACACATTTCACGCAAAGAAACTTCTGCAAAATTCCGAAATACAATCTATACCATACCCAACACCCTAGTGGGAAGGCACACGGTGGTACAGCTGTGATAGTCAAAAATACTGTTGAACATTTTGAAAACAACAAGTACTCCACAGATTTCCTACAAGCAACAAGCATCACAGTGAAAGATCATTTTGGCCCAATTACGTTGGCTGCCATATACTGCCCACCAAAACACAACATAAATAAAGGGAAATACACAGACTTCTTTAGCACACTAGGCCACAGATTTATAGTAGGTGGTGATTTCAACGCCAAACACCCTTGGTGGGGCTCTAGATCACATATTCCCACACCTAAGGGTAGGCAATTGTACGAATCAATGGTAGAGAATAATCTGATACCATTATCAGCTGGAGAACCGACATATTGGCCAACAGACATGAGAAAAACGCCGGATGTAATTGATTTCTGCATTGTTAAGGGAATACCTGAAAAAAATATGAAAATTGAATCAAGTCTTGATCTCTCCTCAGACCACTCGCCCCTTATTGCTACAATAAGCTCACATCTCTGTCAAAAGAATAAAAACAATCAAATACTGCATAACAAAAGAACCAACTGGACACTGTTTCGCAGTCTTGTAAAGGACAAAATAAATTGCAATATTTTGCTTAAAACTCCAGAAGACCTGGAGCTAGCAATCGACTCATTGAACGTAACGATACAACAAGCAGCTTGGGCGGCCACTCCACCAGACTCTCAAAACGATACTCAGGGTAGGTGTTCGGCAGAGATAATGCGGAAAATTCAACAAAAACGTAAGATCAGGAAAAAATGGCAAATTACTCGTTCCCCTGAAGATAAGAGCAAACTAAATAAACTAGTTAAGGAATTGAAGGAACAAATTCAAGCCGAAAGGAATCATGAAGTAGCAGAATACTTGACCAACCTATCACCCACAGAAAATACTGATTACTCCCTATGGAAAGCAACAAAATCTTTAAAACAACCCGTACAAAATGTCCCACCTATAAAATTTGAGAATGGGCAATGGGCAAGAAGCGATAAAGAAAAGTGCGAAGTTTTTGCTGAACACCTATGCAAGGTTTTCGAACCATTTCCCAGTGAATCATCGGCTGAGGAGGAAAATGAAATTGACTTGTATCTACAAGAACCATTACAAGTGGAGGCAGCTCTGAAGCCCTTTTCGGTAAGAGAGGTTAAGGGCATAATTCGCAAAGGACTAAAAACAAAAAAAACCCCAGGCTATGATTTAATCACCGGAAAAATCATAAAAGAACTGCCAGAAAAGGTAATAAGACTTTTGACCATCATCTACAACGCAACTATAAGAATTGGCTATTTCCCATCGCTCTGGAAGGTCTCTCAAATTATACTTCTACAAAAGCCAGGAAAGGACCCGTCTATTCCAACCTCATATCGGCCTATAAGTTTGTTGCCAGTACTATCCAAAATACTGGAGAAGCTTCTTGCTACAAGAATACACCCAGAACTGAAAAACATATTACCTCAGCATCAATTTGGGTTTCGTGAACGACACACCACTATCGAACAAGTTCATAGAATAGTCAGGAAAATAAATAATGATCTGGAAAGTAAGAATTACTGTTCGGCTGTTTTCCTAGACGTCTCACAAGCGTTTGACAAAGTCTGGCACAAAGGGCTACTCTACAAAATTAGGAAGTTCCTTCCTTCCAATTTTTTTCAGATCCTGAAATCATATCTCAGCGACAGATATTTTCTGGTAAGACATCATGGGCAACAAGTAGGCCTTTACCAGATAAGATCAGGGGTTCCACAAGGAAGCGTCTTGGGGCCACTACTCTACTTGTTATACACGTGCGACCTGCCAACAAACAACGAAACCCAGACATCAACTTTTGCTGATGATACGGCAATTCTGGCCTCACATAAAGATCCAGTGATTGCCTCCGCTCAAGTACAAAAGAACCTGAATGTGATTCAAGAATGGCTTAAAAAGTGGCGTATTAAGGTTAATGAACAAAAATCTACTCATGTCACATTTACGCTACGACGGAAAACATGTCCGGCTCTGACGCTAAACGGGAAGCAAATACCGCAGGCCGAATCTGTAAAATACCTAGGCATGCACTTGGATCGCAGGCTGACTTGGAAGACACACGTCTGGACTAAGAGAAAGCAACTGGGACATAAAGTTCAAAAAATGTACTGGCTTATTGGTCGAAACTCACAGCTGTCTCTAGAAAACAAATTGCGAGTATATAAAGCAATTTTGAAACCTGTCTGGACCTACGGGATACAGCTCTGGGGGTCCACATCAAACTCAAACATTGAGATCCTAGAAAGATGGCAAGCAAAAATACTGCGAATGATTACCGATGCTCCCTGGTTTGTACCAAATAAAGTAATATCCGACGATCTACAGATGCAATCAGTCAAGAAAGAGATAGCCAACTATGGGGCTAAATATAAAAACAAGCTCGCCATACATCCAAATCATCTGGCAGAACAACTTCTGAGTGAAGAGAGAGACCAAAGAAGACTGAAACGACACAGACCACTTGATTCTTCGAGATTCCGATAAAGTGTATAAATCTGAATTGTATATAGATTAAAAAGATATATTTATTAATGTAAATATTTACCTTAAACAGGTGAATGCCAATGGGCATGAACCTACATGTTAAATTAGACGATAGATCACATACTTATTGCCCACGGGCAGATTGTATAGATATGGGATAATAATAATAAAAAAAAAAAAAAAAAAAAAAAATGTGTAGCTAGTAGAAACTCTTATTTTCGCAAGGCGGGTTTTTTTATTCTACATGGGAATTCCACAACCGACTAGATGCCAATCATTTTGAAACACATTGTATAGGTACAATGAGATGCAAATATATAATAACACAAACATATAACACAATAATGTACATATATGGAAAACACAACTTAACCTAAACTAAAAAGTAGTGGCTTAAAAACAGTAAGGCGCAGTTCGAGTTCGCACTATATAGTGTTCATCAAAACGTCATCAGAATAAAATTGTAAGTGTTGGGTATTACTATGTACCTAATTTATTCACCAATCTGTTTAATACAAACATATAACTTTGGCATAGTATAACAGTACTATACAATATAACGGTTAGAATAGATAAATTACAAGTTTACCACATGTAGCAAGGGTTTGTGGTAGCTAGACTAACATATTTATTTAGGTTTCTTGGATTCGTTTTCACACGAGTTTTCTTCTGATTTGTGTTTCCTATAATTCCGAGCACATTTATGATTTACATGAGACGAAATTTGTCCTAGTAGTGCTTCGCAAGCTTTTTATAATCGCACCTAAATCAATGTCCTTGCTAAACGCGTTAACACGCTACACTAATTTATAACTTACACAACTCCAATTCGCAACAATCACATGTGACGTCCAATGACATCATAGGAAAAACAAATGTTGCAGGACAAATTGGTACAGCCATGTTCTATCTCTCAGGGCCTCAACCATCGATAACGCATTATTTATATCATAGTTGCAAATTAAAATCGGATCATATTTAGTGGTACAAAGGTCGATCACTACTTAACGAGCAAATAGACGTTTTGATGTCAACTAATTCTTCTAGGTCTCTAGAAGAGTTTCTAGGCTGGTTGTTAATAGGTAGTGCAAATGCAGATTTATTTAGGAAATGATCTTTTGTTTCATGATTACATTCTCTATGCTTACAATTTAATAATTGCCGATTATTTGTAACGTGAACGATCCTGTATCGTAGCAGCTCAAATGGTAACTGATGATTTAATACACTTTATATATAAAGATATATACTGCATCAAAATTGCACAGAGGGAATCGAAATACTAAAATTTACCTTTAAACATTTCAATTAATTTTATAGATTCACTTGAACAGAAACTGTTATCAATGTCGTATTCAAAGTAACCAGATGCAATATTTTCTCGGACACTACATATAGCGTACACCTTTAAACTACCAATTTTTCAGGTAGATATGCTACATTTTAAGTAATCCCACGTAAAAACTAATAGCTTTAATTTCACAGGAAGTTAGAGTGAAGATTTCCAAGCATTTTATATTAAAAAACGAGATATTAATGATGATACCGATTGTAGATTATTGTGAATATGTCAATGCAATTTTTAGAATTTGCAAATTTTACAAAGGTAGTTAAGGTGGTCTTGAAATAGTTTCATTATCTGTATTGAAATACAACTGTAAATTTATAGCAGCCTACATTTCATACATTTCTACTGCTCTTACAGTCACTTAACATAACGGAGGCAGTCATTAGCCATTATATACAGGGTACACATTACGAATGGGTTTCTTTTTTCAGTTAGTCTTCACAATGGGTATCCTGATAGGGGTTTCACTGTGCATAGCAGGCGTTGTGCTAAGAAAGTCAGCAGCTAGGAATCTGCAAGTCCTTGTGTACATAGGCGTCCTTTTAGCCGCGGTCAGCGCTGTGCTGCTGATGATTCAGTGCAACGCTAGAATATTGGCCAGGAAGAGAAAGAAAGCCATCCAGAACTCGAAAAGGGCGCCAATACCTTTAGATAATTTACACATAAGGACTAACCCTTTCCACCAGCAACCCCTAGTCGAGAGGAGTGTTTCACACCAAAGGTACAGTGATACTTTATAATTATAGTTGTAATACCTTTTAACTTTTAGATATTCGCACATGCCTCAAATACACATAAACCGTCCCCTGCCCTCCAGACCAGACTCACGTGAATCGCCAAGTATAATAGAGGAGCCCGGAATACCGTGGTGGAGGCGCAAAGACCTTAATACTCAATAAATATAACTATGTGCCGCTTACTAAAACCGTTCCTTTTGATTTGTATATCAATAATTCCATTGAAGGTGTCCTGATTTTATGTTTACCTTTTGACTTAGTTTTGCTTACGATTGATGTCCATTGGACCACCAGATATACTTTATTATAGATGTGACTACCTCAAAAGCCTTATGTCTAGTCTTGTATTGTCATTTGGTTTGCTTTGGTTTCTTTAAGACTGGTTATATGTAAGATAAATTACTTTTTTTTTACAGACAAAATTAAGTGTAATAGAAGTTCACTAACATAAAATTGAGACATTTCGTTTTTAGTGTATATTCTTTCTACATTCAGATACGTACTGTATATTTTGTAAATTAAATTGCTGTAAATAAATGTTTGATAAGTTAAAACTAAACACTATTCTATTCTAGGTATGCATCTGATTCGATTTCATTTTCTTGGTAGCTCTGTGTTTTTCTGGTTTTATGACGCATTAATATAACTTCTATTACAAGACATATTAGACTGCAAACTATGCCGGCCCCAAAGATTAGAAAAGCCCCATAACAGTCGATGATACCAACAGAACCAAAATTGTTTCCTCTGCCATGGCAGGCGGGTTTCTTGGTGTAAATCCTATCTGCCTCCCTCCTTTGAACTCCAGATTCGCCGATTTTATTCATCCTGAAATAAATTATTTTAATATCCTATTATATCGAACTATGGAGTTTATTGAGAAAGGCGCAGCATATCATAATTATTAAGAGTTCTAAAGAAGTTTCGTATATACAAGTAAATCCTTAATAACTCCATAAAGCTTTTGGGAGTTAGGCCCCCGTACTCTACATGTTCAGGTAGTTGAAGAACAGGGGCAATATGAACATATAAATAAAGTGAGCTGTCACGCCCGGCAGTATTTATGCTATATAGCTTATGCTTTATGCATTTATGCTATATCCGATTAAAAGTTTGTTTATATATTTAACATTTTTATGTTTAAAAGTTTATAAATGAAATAGTATGTTTTAAATTACAAGATGCGGCATTAGTTGTATTCAGATCAAAACATGTATGAGAAAAATTAGCAAGAAAAGGAGAAAGAAGACAGAGTAAACAAATTTCAGGGATAAGTCAGTTACTTGTGAATTCTGGGAATAGTAGATAAAATACTTGGTGTATGAAGGGTCCTAAAAAACGTGAAATGCGTAAAGTACTGTCGAAGATTCCTGTAATTGTCGGTCACATGTAGATTGTGCAATACTGTACTGTGGAGTTGGCGAAGGGGAGGAGCATGTTATCCCGCAATGCTTAAATTTATTGCTCATTACGTCAAAAGATGTTTTCACATTAACAAAAGTCGAAACAACCAAAAGTTGCATAGGTAGTATTCTTTGAAATTAATAGATTTACACCTATATACAAAACTCGTTTGTTCATCTCCTTTCAAGTACTCAATGTGTACACAGCGCTCTTCTATTTAAATTAATATTATTGACTTACCCCACTTTAAATATCTCCCTATAAGGAGAATTTTTTCTCATCGGAACCCAAGGTTCTATCAAGTTGATATATGCTATCTCTTTCAGGCCACACTTTTCGCTCTCCTGGAAGATTTCGCTTACGACTTTGTAACCCGAAGATAATTCGACGTGAAAAGCGAAAAATCCCTGTTGGACTCTGTGGATACCATCTTCTATCGACATGAAATTTGGTTTTTGGCCTTTTGGCGCCACTTTCTGTTGGTAAATAGCCTTCCTAGTTGGCTCTTGGGCGTTCTAAAAACAGTAATTAGACGTGAAAACAGATGTAACAATATTTCCAAAAAGCTAACAGAAATAATCACTCCATGTGGCGAAAACAACTTGAAGTACAGTTCATCCAAATTATATGATGCTAAAACAAATTTTTAAACAATAAAAATTTTTGGTGTCCTATGGGATCCTAAAATGGGGTCCTAAAAACAAATTTTACGACCTCATGAATCACACGCCGACAAAAGAACGGCTATGTATTTTCCTGGTCAACTTTACAAAAGTATTTCAAGGTGAATGTTTTCAGAGATATGTAGCAGTGCACCAAATGTGCTAATAATAAGGTCTTTATTTTGAAATCTAAATGAGTTTCAGTTTGTGATTAGTTCTTTTACTTCAAGTGAACGTAAAATCTCTTCAGAGAATTGAATTTTGAGATGGTTCAGTAGTTAAACATTACAACTTTTTAAGTTCAACTGGTATAAGTTTCAGTATAAATCCAGTACTAACTATGATACTTGTTTCATTCTCTTCCATTCTTCAAAAACTCGGATTCAGTCAATTTTGCTGCAATTGCAGTTCTGGTCCGCTTTCAACTTTTCTTCTGTAAAACTAAAATTAAGTTAATTTTAATTTTAAATTAGTACTTGAATCTTTCCTTCTTGAATCTTCCCCCCTTTAAATTTTAAACTAATTTTAGTTCTAATTTTTCTTTTCTACTATTCATATACTTAGCATTGAGCCATATTTTTTTCTAATTTTTGAATCCTCTACGCCTTATTTTTTGAGAATCGAATTTAAAACAAATTTAATGTTGAATCATATCCTTCTTTCATCTTTTAAACGCCTCAATTTTTAACCAGTATAAATTTCGATTCTCGGTTTTTTCTCTTTTATTATCTGTTTTAAATCAAGTCAATGTTTCTTATCCTTGAATTCCTTCTTTATTGTTTGGGAATTGAATTTTGATAAAGCAATTAATTCAAAATGTTTAAAAACTAAGGGTTTGTTTTTTCTATTTCATATATATTTTTTATTAGGTATTATTAAATGAAATGTGGGCCAATATGCTAATAAGGTAAAGCCTTAGATCAGTGACCGTTTAATTTAATGAGTCTGTATAGGTACATAGTTTGACTTGCACTGGGCATCAAGTAAAAATACTAAATTATCATAAGTATGGTACCTACCCTACTAACCTATATTTAGGTGCACCTTATCTCAAAACGCAACTGCCCAAGTTTAGATGTCAAAATAACTGTTAAAAACTGTTAAATAAAAACTTCTTATTACTGTAAGACATTCTATATATCTCTATTAAATATTTAAATATGAGTTTAACACACACAAACACGCTTAATGTGTGTTCTTCATATCAAAGTAACCTGTAGAAAAATGTGTTTATGAAAACATTAGGTAGTTACTTACTTCAAAGTAATAATGCGCGTATACTATGTCTTCCACTCCTAAAGAGATCCTGGATTTGAGTAAGTCCTCTAGTGTCCTTATACTTTCTGTGGTTGATTGTAGAAGAGCAACAATGTTCGCTGAGTAAGAGGTGTACAAGAACATCCAGATCAATAACGTAAAAATAGTGGCTATCCTTCCGGAGTAACTTTTAGGTACTAATTCGGTACCTTGCTGTGTAACAGCTCCTACCTCCATTAAAACAATATCCAAGAACTCGCCGGGTTTTCTAGAGGAGGGTTTAGGAGTTCCTGGAGACTGACCTTTCCACTCCCATATCATGATCATGTAAACTATAAAAAGCACAACAGCCAAGAAAACGAAACAGCAGTACCAGACATATGTGTCGAATGGTAGAGTGAAGACGTTTGTCACATAGCTCAGGGGCGGGGCCCTATTCAAAATATAATGTATGAATTTTAATAAAGCCCACTTTTTGCCTCTCATACCTGAAAATAAACTTCATGTATGTCGGATTGGTGGCAGCTATGAAATCGACCACGTCTATCCTGTCCAGGGTGAAGAAGGCGGCTGTGCCTCCAATCTCTGCGTCCTCCAACTGCAGGTCACCTATCATCCCTGAGTAGATGCCCGTAGAGGTATTCCTGTAGCCCCAAGTGGTCCGGAAAACGGGGATGGTGGTTGTCGCGTTGACTATGTCCACCAAGTGATGTATTAGGATCCAGTTAAGTTTTGTTATGGAATCGATATGTTTGTCCCTAAGAAAGTATACCGTGTGGAAATGGGGGAGTTCCAGTAATGGTTAAGAGGTTCATTAGTTGTGTGGACATATTAATAATTGTTGGGTTATATATAGTATGTCCCCGGATTGAGTTTACAAGAGGAAACAATTTTTATTTTTGACTTTACAGAAAAATGCTAAAGGAATAGAATTTTTTGTTTCATTTCAAATGACCAAATCTGTAATTATAAATTCCATAATACATATCTATGTTCCAAAAAATATTTTTTATTTTTTCATCGTATTAAGTCTTTATTTTTTGTGGTAGAAGGCTTTGACTTGAAAACGGCAAACACTAATTTATTTGTCAACAAGAACTTCAAACTGTAGTTCTGTAATTTTTAGTGAAAATGTGTTAACGATATAAAAATATGTATTTAATACATTTAGAGGAAAAGAGCTACCGTCACGTCGCAATGTGGAAGAATTTAATGAAAAGTTTCCCGGAGTACCTACCTAACTGTTTTCCGTTTGGGTATAAAAACGTGAATGAAAAAATTTTTGGAAACTGGTTCTGTTCTGAATTTAAAGAAAAAGAAACTAGTACGTGATATGGCCGGATGGTCCTTCTACAGTTTTAATTTTGGATTCGGTGGAAGACAATCCTAAACTTTCATTACGGAGACGCTTCAACTGAATATGAGCAAATCCCATATTCAAAAAGTTTTGAAGGAACGTGAATAATACCCCTATAAACTTATTTTTAATCATACGTTAGATCCAGGAGATGATGACAAGCGTCTATATTTTTGCACGTGGATGGGAGATAAAATAATGGAGAACCGAAATTTTCACAAAAGCATTGCATTTTCCGATGAAGCAACTTGTTCTTGCAATTGTACTGTTGCGCACAACATGTTCGTTATTGGAGTTTGAATCCTTACAATATGTCAATATTTTGTTAAGGTAAACGTGTGGTGTGCTGTTTCTTACCACGCATGTAATAATACGGCCATATTTTTATGATGCTAACGTAAATCAGCACAATTATTTGGAAATGTTGAGCAATTTTTTCTGGGATGGTTTATCGGCAGAGGATGTAACTTCAACAGAAAGGTTGTCCGGCCCACCGTTCGCGCATTGTTGCTGCCTGGCTCAATCAACAATTCGAAAATAATTAAATTGGCAGAATTGGCAGGCTGTTTTGTGGCCTCCAAGAAGTCCTGATTTAACTATTTCACATTTTTATTTATGGGGACGGTTAAAACAACTAGTCTGCATGGAAAACTTGCCTAACAATGTGGAAGTATTAAAAAATCGTATAAGAGATGCTGTTGCGTCTTTGACACTTTAAGAAATTCGCAAAAGTTACTAGGAACTGCGGCTTAGTGTCGAATTGTGTGCTGAAAGGGGTGGCAAATTAATAGAATAGTTTTATACATTATTTGTTCTAGCCTAGTTCTATTTTTATTGTTGTGATTGAAATGGAGGTTTGATAGTTTCGTAATTCTAATTACAGATTTATTCTTTTGAAATAAAGCAAAAAATTTTATTCCTTTGGCATTTTTTGTAAAATCAAAAATAAAATTGTTTTCCTCTTGTAAACTCAATCCGGAGACATACTGTATATAGGTTACTATATTCGTGAGGGGTTGTAGTCCCCTCTCAGGATATGTATAACTAGTTCGCTCGTGCGGTCAAATTATATTCCTATGTTGAAAAATGTGTTGCTCGAAATGCACCAAGCCGATTATAGACCCCCCGTGGCGTTAGGAATCGCACCTGTCGACTATGTCCAGGTATCCTGCACTACGAAACAATATAAAATTGATCATAATTCAATATTATGTGCCAGCAAATTTTGATTAACGCGAATATAATTTTATTAAGCGATCGTTGTTTTTTCCTCTACAATTCGATACCAAACTCAAAATATAAAAATATTTCCAACAAAACAAAATTGTTTTATGGTTATTAATACGTATCTACTCACTAATATAAATATGAAATTGTTACATAGGTACTTGAGAAAGTGAAATCTTGACCTGTAATCTTTATCTTAATGAAAAGGGGTTATAAAAAAAGGGTTGAAGAGGTTATACCTCCTTAATGTTGTTTACCACATAAGTAGGGTAAAGTTCTAGGAATGTGCTCTAGAAGTTTAATCCTTAAGGAAAGGCCCTGGGGAGGACATTTAACTCAAGAGATTAATATTGTAAAGAAACGACTTGCCGCAAAATAAACAGCCCGTGGAGCTGCCCGTGTTCGACGAATTAGTTATTGTTCGGAGAATTACGGAATCGCCGAGAATGTACTGGAAGAGCCGAGGCGTCTCGATGCGATATAAGGATTCCTCGAAAACCGAGGAACCTTCCAGAAACCATCGGAGTATTCGGGAAACTTCCAGGAACATTATACCAGACCTATTAGGCAACAACGGATTCAAGGCAGATAGTTGTTAGAACATCGACAGCGTAAGCGACGAGCCAGACAGGGCGCGAAGATAAATAAACAAAAAGTGTGTGAAATATAAATTAAGTATTAACTGTTAGATTCTTGTATAAGGAATAAATAAATTAGGTCAATTCGCGTAGTGTTTTAGTTTTAGTAAACATATATATACACATTATTTAACAATAATATACACATTGTTTGTAATAATATAAACAATATTGAGCACAACTCTTGAAACTTAAATGTTATTTCAATTTTAAATTAATTTTTATAACTGGAAGAGGGCTGACCATTCTAACGAGATTTTCGCTGGATTTCGAGTAACTATAACAAGATTATAAATTAGAAACGGTGCCAAATCGTACTTACAGGTGATTTTAATTTGAATCAATGGGCTGTGAAACATGTAGATACATTGGAAAGCATGGATATAGAAACAGAAACGGTCAAACGGACAAGGACAAATTCTCGCTAATTTTCTGGAAGAAAATCAATTAGAAGTGAGGAACTCATTTTGTAAAAAATAAATCCAATAGAAACTGGACTTGGCGCAGCTCAAATAATGGAACACTCATTGAAATTTGTAATGAGGTTAGTTTTCGCGAACCGTAAAGATATGTAATTACTCATTTCTATAGCGTCTGATATCTGATATGTAAATATATACGAAATATAAATAGAAAGTAAATATATATGATATAAACAGAGAGCGCAAAAACACAACTGATGACAGCTGAGATATTAGCGCTGTTTGAAGAACGTAGAAAGTACAAAAACCAAGGGAATGGAGATAACTATACGAAAATACAGAAAATTATTAGAATGAAGATTAGGACAGCTAAGAATGAGTGGCTGAAACGACAGTGTGAGGAATTAGAACAACTACAAGAAATACACGATGACTTTAACTTATACAAAAAAATAAAAGAGGCGGCCGGGATATATAGGAAAAGGCCATTCTCTAATGTAGAAAACGATCAGGGAGGATTAGCACAGGATGACCAACAGCGTAAAATCATATGGGAAAAGTATATTAGCAATCTTTTTGCCGATGAAAGACCTGATATGGAAAATATGGGCGACATTAACCTCTCTGGACCTCCCATCACAAAAGAAGAAATTATAAGAGCGATCAATACATCTAAAGATAGGAAAGCGATTGGCCCAGACCGTATACCTGTCGAATTGCTCAAATTATTTGACGACAAAAGTATCACAGTTCTTCAGGAAATATTTAATCGAATCTATAACACAGGCGAGTTCCCCGCGAAATGGCTAACATCAATTTTTATCCCCTTGCCAAAAAAGAACAATGCAACAAAATGCGAGGACCATAGACTAATCAGCCTCATTAGCCACACGCTGAAAATATTCCTTAAGATTATCCACTACAGAACATCAGAAAAGTGCGAAAGGAACATCGTACCCACACAATTTGGATTTAGACGGGGGCTAGGCACAAGAGAACCATTAGTTGCGACTCAGGTACTAATCCACAACTGCAATGATCAGAGAAAGGACATTATGCTGTGTTTCATCGATTACGAAAAAGCGTTTGACAAAGTTCAGCATCATAAACTAATACAAATCCTAAACAGACTCGACATAGATCAAAAAGACATCCGTTGCATTCAAAACTTATACTGGAATCAAACTGCTGAAGTCCAAATTGGTAACGATTTCACAGAAGCAAAATCAATCCGTAGAGGGGTCAGACAAGGGTGCGTTCTTTCCCCACTTCTCTTCAATATGTATTCTGAAAGTATCTTTCAGGAAGCCCTAGAAGAATGTACCATGGGCGTTAAGGTGAATGGTGTTTGGTTCAACAATATACGTTATACAGACGACACAGTTCTAATTGCAGAAAAAGTGGAAGATTTGCAGTACTTGCTCAAGACTGTCGGTGAACACAGTAAACGCATGGGCCTTAATATCAACACCAAGAAGACCAAATTTATGATAATTACTCGCAAGCCACAATGATTTCAAAACGCAAGCCTCACACATGAGAATCAACCAATAGAGCGGGTGAATAAATTCAAATATTTAGGAACGTGGCTGTGTGAAAACTGGGAATCGGACTTGGAAATCAGATGTCGAATTGAAAACGCCCGCAGTGCGTTCATGAAATTTAAAAAAGTGGTTACCAATACTGAATTTGATCTTGGCCTAATGATTAGATTTGTAAAATGCTATGTCTGGACGGTATTACTTTATGCATGGCCGTCTATACTAGAAGGCCAGAACATTGATATTTGGCAACGCTGTGGTGAAGGCCGATTGTGTGAATTTAAGGTTATATTTACAATTTTTAATGTTGAGTGAAGAAGTGTTTTTTCTTTAAATTAAGTGTGTTTTGGACTGTATTTTCTATAGTGACTGTTACTAAATACATATTTTACATACCTATATAAATTAATTTTACTTTTGTATGCTCTGCGTACTAATAAAATGTAAGTAAAACCCAACTTTTAAGACTTTCGGTACAGTACAGAATTTTTTATATTTTTTTTGTAAAACGAATGTCTTTATACAGTCGAACCTCTATATAACGAGAATGAAGGTGCTGCAAAATTTGCTCGTTATATAGAGGTCTCGTTATATGGAAATTCCCCAATTTTTAATGGTTATAAGGAGAAGACAAACGAGGAAAGTGGTGACAGTGTTGATGAAGAAATTATACAAAAACCATCTAAGCTACAAGTGTTCAGTGCACTTTCAACAATAAGAACAGCCTTTCAGTTTGAAGACGTTCCAGAAAATGTGTTTGTTCAATTATAGCAGCTTGAAGTTTTAGGTATATGAAAAAACTTTGTCGTGTGATGTACAAACCAAAATAACAAATTATTCTAAAAAAACTGTACATAATATTTTATAAATTAGATAAACATAATTTATAAATGTGAATAATCTACAATATGCTAATTAATTTCAATAAAAATGTGTTTGTATGTGAAAAAAATATTTTTTCCTAAGGGCCTAACCAAGCCCCTATAATTGAACAAACACATTTTCCGGAACGTTTCAAACTGAAAGGCTGTTCTTAATGTTGAAAAAGCATTGAACACTTGTAGCTTAGATGGGTTTTGCTGTGGTTTTTGTATAATTTCTTCATCACCACTGTCACCACTTTCCTCATTTGTCTTCTCCTTATTTTTCACATCCTGGATGAGACTTTCTTCTGTCGGTAAGCCAGATTCTTCTAAATCGTCGTCGAAATAGTTTAAAACCACTTTAACTATGATTAACGCTATAATCCTATATCCTCTGCATTCAAATTATTCGAATGTAAACACGTAAAGACGGCCATGTTCCGATAAGTCGGCCTTCTATTTTCTTAGTCGGCGGTGTTGCCAAATTTAGCGCTCCGGCCTTCAGTAAAGACGGCCATGCTTTATGGTATGGAGGGATGGCACTAAAGGTGAACACTATGAACAAGCTGAGGGGGGATGGGGCAACTCGGCGTCGCCAACTCGCCGTCGCCGACTCACCGTGGCCGACTCGCCGGAGGTCCAACTCGGCGGCGGTACAACTTAGCGTAGGGACAACTCGCCGGCGGTACAACTCACCGGAGGGACAACTCGCCGTAGGTAAATACCTCGTCGAGTTAAACATTATATTTTAGATTATTTCGTTGAATAATGATTACGAATTTTTGAATAATTAGATACAATTTTTTTATTTATTCAATTACTTTTTACTAAACCTCAATTGTTTATCCTTGCCCTTTAACAAGCGATAGCGAATGAAATGACGCGTGCCCATACAAATTACCTATAATTTTTAAAAAATTCGTAAACATTATTCAACGAAATAATATATAAAATGTTTAACTCGACGAGGTATTTACCTATGGCGAGTTGTCTCTCCGGTGAGTTGTACCGCCGGCGAGTTGTCTCTCCGGTGAGTTGTACCGCCGGCGAGTTGTCTCTACGCCAAGTTGTACCGCCGCCGAGTTGGACCTCCGGCGAGTCGGCCACGGTGAGTCGGCGACGGCGAGTTGGCGACGGCGAGTTGTCCTAGACCCAGCTTGAGGCATTCGAGATGTGGATTTATAGGCGTATACTAAAGATTCCTTGGATTGCAAGAAGGGCAAACGAGGAGTTCCTGAGAATGATCAATAAAGACCGCGAACTGCTATGCACAATCAAACGTCGTAAAACAGCATATCTTGGCCACGTGATACGGAACGAGCGATACCAATTCCTACAATTGATAATTAAAGGAAAGATTGAGGAAAAGAGAGAGGAGTTGGAAGAAAGAGGCAACGTCAGGCAATGGACGGGATTGAGGACAATGGGAGAACTAATGCATACAATACGGAATAAGGAGGAGTGGAGAAATGTGATCGCGAACATCCATTAGTGGATATGCAGCAGAAGAAGAAGAAGATATGAAAGTATATATAGTACGTATTTGTATTTTATTGAATCGTACTATCGTACAATTAGACATTTTGTTAATATGTATTTGTAAAATAATATAGCTAACATCCTCTTTATTTTTATTTTATTTTACTGGTTACTTTTTAATATGTACAATAAAAAAAAACACTCTACGAATGTGAGGATATTCTCGGGGCCGGAGCAAACTAATTTTGGCCAAAATTGGCAAAATGTGTCCAAAAAATTTTGTGACCCGGGGACTTTCAATTATTTCTAAAGACACAAATTCCTGCGCAAACCACAGTATCCTAAGACATTCCGTGTATGAGTAATAGCGGTGGCCGCTAACTTAAGTTTAAGTTAGCCCACCTTTTGTAGCTCCAGCTGGTCAAAAGCTACAAAATTCGTTTTCTCGCTACAAAAAAGACACAAAATCTCCGTGTCTTCCCAGATGCGGTCAATGCCATGTGCGGTCAGTGCCATATGTGCGGTCAATAGTTTCGAAATCCCAGGACAGGCCAATATATTTATCGTGGTACTCGGTACCGGCTCGCCATGAGCGGTAGTGTCTTATGCGGTCACAATCAAAAAACGTCCCAGATGTGATCCCTCGAAAATATTTTCGCAAGGTAACAAATACTTTTACATATACTTTATGTTAATGGTTAATTAATGGTTAATACAAATTGGAAATAAGTACATTGTTTTTCCTTGACCTCTCGCAAGTAATTCATGCTTTACAGGACAAAACAAATCTCATATATTCTCTTTTCACGCCTCAAAACATCGAAAACCATAGTAATCAATTTTCCATATCGGCCGAGGGTGTCTACCGAGAAATTCGGTGAATTCGGAAACGACGACCGCACATGGGAAGACACCTGTACATCAGGTAGAAATATTTTTGGAGTGACCGCATCTGGCACGATTTTTCACATTGACCGCATGAGACACGACCGCTCGTGGCACGGAGCCAAAATTTCCACTATTTTGTTTTGCCGGCCTGAGGTGGGTGGTCCCCCAACTTTTCATACATCTCTCAGCCGATTGTTATACCGATTCGGAGCACCGTCACATAACTGATCGACTGTGTGAATCGACTTTTAGTTAAACTGTCTTTTTTTACATACTGGAATTTTCCCTATAAATTTCAGTCTGTCAGATTTGCAAATATTACTTTTACGACTGTTTTACGACTTTTTAAACGAGTCGAGTTGTCGGAACCCTTTCTAACGCCACCATTTTATGGCTCTTTTTTACTTGTTTTTATCTTTATGGCCTTCTTAAACGATCGAGGAAACGGATGTAGGTCAAATACGTCGCCAGAGATATTCCTGGAATTCCTTCGGGAAGTCGATGGCGCCCTCAGGGCAGGTATCTCTCTCACCCTGTTGCGAGGGTAATTTAAATTTGGTAATTTATTTAAGAACGTTATTAGCTTTTTTAATAATTTACAGGATACATTTTCATTATAACTTCTACATATCAAATGTAAGATGTGGATACATCCGGCAATTTTGGAGTACGAGACAGAACTTAACCTTTCTCTTTTCGCTGGTAGATACGTTATATTTCATATGGCTGTACTACATAAATTTATCATGTTTGGTTCAGTTGGATACGTTTCAATAGTCATAGGTTACAGGGTTCAATGTCAAGGGTAAGGGTTTCAGTACAACAGTACCCCAATATATTAACAATTTTACTTCACATCGGATAACAATTGAAGTCTCAAGTTTATGGATTTCAGGAAGAAGAGTACTGTAAGTTTTGAGGAATTGGGAAATATAAATTCTTAATTTCACACATACTGTCACACTTCAATGCCACTCAATGTGAGCGAAAATTAATATGAAACAGTGGATTGTTCACTTTTTTCTCTCAATTTTTCTCACAATCTTGCATTAGGACCTCTGAAGCAGTAATAACTAAATAAAAATTAAATTTAGAAAATGACAAATATCGACGCAATTTAAGACTATGTGACTAGAAATATGTCAATATGGAAAATACTAAATAGTGCACATTATTAAAATTTGTGCCAAATAGAAAAGGGACCATTAGTCTCTTTTGGTGCAGTAACAGTAACGTGTCTGCGTATTCTTATTGCATTCTTAGGCAGTTGGGACAACTAAAAAACCGTTAATAGCCATTTATGCATATATAAAAGATGTCGCAATATCACTTCAACTATACATGCATAATATAAAGTCGTAAACGCGGTATTTTAAGTTTTACGACTACAATGATTCCACTTGATCCACTCCAATACTCTATATAGTTGTGCAATTATTATTGCTGATGCTTTTGTTGGCGGTTGCAAACCACTCGCACCAAACATCAAGCATACGCCCGAAGTACGTTAAAAATGTACTGCGCTTTGCCGCTTTGGTATAGTCGTTTTTTAAATGTGCTCACTACATCAGCATTTTCCTGGAGTGCCTGTGCCGTGTTAGACCAGGGTCGATAATTTTGAAAACGGTAAAAAGTGAAAAAAAATTATAGTAGGATGAAACCCATCGGAAAAGGTAGAGAATACAACAAAAATGAAAGGAAAAATAAATTACGGGCGATCTGAGGTCGGGAAGGGGGCTGGGGTGAGTATTTAAGGGTAAAAAACGGTTTAGCTCGATTTCCGGCAAAACTGCAAGCCCTATGAAAAAAAGTTAAATGGCAGAGTTGTAGGTAATAGAAAGGTCTACAACTTTTGTATCAACACTTTTTTCACATAACCTCGAAATTGTTGTGAAAAATTCAAATAACCAAGTTTTTGGTTTTTTATTTTTAGCTTTTGCAATTTTTTTTATTTTTTCACGAAATTTGGTGAAAACTTCCTTTTTTTATGTTTACAGTAATTTTTTTGATTTTAAATATTCAGTATTTCACCTTATTTTGACTTTATATCGAAAAAGCACTCTAATTTCCAATCGAAAATTCTCACGTCAAAATATCTACATTTTTAAAAAAGTCTGTGTGTTTTTTGTTCGTTTGTTTCTCTACTTTCTGATGGTAAAAAAAAAATTATACATTACTATGGAAAATGTTCTCAGAAAATGCAAATAATGAAAAAAACACGAATCCAAAAATTTTTTTTAATCATTATGTATAACTTTGAGCTACTTATTAAAATTTACACTTTAATTACTCGAAAAACGTGAGATGTCATGTTACATCGATAAACAAAAAAATTACAAATCCATGAAACATCAAGATTGCAAAAAACATGCGAAAATAGTTGTTCTAAATATTAAAAATAGGATTTAAAGGGGATTTCATCTAAAAAATGTCACTGCTGCAAATTTTTTCAGTAATAAAGTTGATTTGTTAAATTGTCATTACATTTATGTCATAGAAAATCTCATAATATATAAATATACATGTAAATCGTAAGTATTAAATTTAAATACTTTATACTGATTACGTTATTCATTATATTTTTAAATACAATACTCTAGTTATTTATAAATACCTTATATTGCATTCTAATCACTTCTTCATTACTTTTTGTCTCTTTGATGGCATTACTTCATTGTTAGATTCGACAAACCTTCCCGATTCTAGTGGATCTTCAAAATCTTTAAGACCATCACCGTCTTCGTCTTCAAGATTATTTCCGTTCTGCATTGGTTCTTCATCCACAATTTCATCTGAGTCATCAACTTCCTCGTAGGTTTCTTCTTCCACATTGGAGCATGTTTCAGAACCATGACAATTTGAGCATAAATTTGTGCATTTTAAACCATGTTTTCGGCAGCCACATTTCCGGAGGTTCAAAAAAAAGGAAGGCATAATATTTGTTCCTTGACTGATTTTCCTTGCCCTCTTGCACTTAATGTTATCGTGAAAAAATGGGATTTCCCGTAATTTTCTTACTCGCTTACCTAACTATTTTTATCCTCGACTCGGAATTTTAATCCTGGGATCAGTTGTCATTTGGCCTTGGGGTATACCGGGGCTCAATCGTAGGGTGGGATTAGCGTTACCGTTGGAATTTTCCATATATGGAATTTTCTGACCGCGGGGCTCAGTTGTCGTATGCCCGGCTGTTTTGACCGCGGGACGCACCTCGGCTGCAGCTACCTTTTGAAGGGCTAAAATTTTCCGGTCACTCAGGTATATAAGTAATCTTAAAATAGCAATTAATAGGTATATACGCATATAATTTAAAGACGATTCTAAAACTTTCTCAAAATATTGTAGATGGTTAATTGGTTAATGTTAATTGGTTAATTATAGTAGTATATTTCGATTATCAATTTTTTTGTTTATCAATGTAACATGACATCTCACGTTTTTCGAGTAATTAAAGTGTAAATTTTAATAAATAGCTCAAAGTTATACATAATGATTAAAAAAAATTTTAGGATTCGAGTTTTTTTCATTATTTGCATTTTCTGAGAACATTTTCCATAGTAATGTATAATTTTTTTTTACCATCAGAAAGTAGAGAAACAAACGAACAAAAAACACACAGACTTTTTTAAAAATGTAGATATTTTGACGTGAGAATTTTCGATTGGAAATTAGAGTGCTTTTTCGATATAAAGTCAAAATAAGGTGAAATACTGAATATTTAAAATCAAAAAAATTACTGTATATTTGGGACATAAAAAGGGAAGTTTTCACCAAATTTCGTGAAAAAATAAAAAAAATTGCAAAAGCTAAAAATAAAAAACCAAAAACTTGGTTATTTGAATTTTTCACAACAATTTCGAGGTTATGTGAAAAAAGTGTTGATACAAAAGTTGTAGACCTTTCTATTACCTACAACTCTGCCATTTAACTTTTTTTCATAGGGCTTGCAGTTTTGCCGGAAATCGAGCTAAACCGTTTTTTACCCTTAAATACTCACCCCCGCCCCTTCCCGACCTCAGATCGCCCGTAATTTATTTTTCCTTTCATTTTTGTTATATTCTCTACCTTTTCCAATGGGTTTCATCCTACTATAATTTTTTTTGGTCTTAAAAATTATCGACCCTGGTCTATGTTGGTGGAGACTCGTCATTTTGGAATAAAATAGAAAACTATAAATAAACAAATGCATTCGCTAACGAAAACACCGTTTATTTCAAACATCTATTGTTCATAATGTAACGAAACGGCTCGCCTGCCGCGACATAAACACACCGGGAGCTACACAATTCGCCTTATTGCAATTCTGGGAAGGACGACGGGAACAATCGAGAGAGTTCGATGCGATAACGGGTTCCTGGAAAATCGAACGTTCTGGTAATTGTCCCGAAAGTACGAGAACCTTCTACCTGCCATAAAAAGGGAATGTCGGACCCGAAGCGGGCCAGTTGAACCGGTGTGTGTAAACATTCGAGCGAGAGATCGGGCGCGTTAAAATAAATAAACATCCGTGTACGAATATGAATTAGGTGATTGTTAAGTTAAGTTTATAGGTATAGTGTAAGAAATAAATTAATTAGGATAATCGCGTAGTGTTTTAGTTTTAGTCAATAGTAAAAACGTTACAGTGGTGTCAGAGTGCGGATTAATTAGTGAAATAAATTAAGAACAATGAAGATATTACGCGATTTAAAAGTTGTGGACCTCAAACGCGAGTTGGAAGATAGAGAACTCGAAACGACAGGGTCGAAAACGGTGCTGCAGAAACGTCTGGAGGAGTATTTAACCGACAATGGAGACGATCCTGAAACTTTCGTTTTCGAGGAAGAAGGTGAACGCCTCCTTGACAACATAAAAAGAGAATTCCGGGGCGAAATAGGAAATCTCCACGGCGAGTTGGTCGACAAATTAGAAGATCTCTACAGTGAGGTAGATAGCAGAATTGAAAACCTTAACATCGCACTGCAGATCGAGAAAATCCAACGATTGGAGCTGGAGAACCAACTAAGAGAATTGGGGCAACGTTTACAATCAATACATTTCCAGCCCAGTCGGCAAAACCTGTCAAATCCAGGTAATCCGATTAACGATTCGGAGGCAAGCAGGATCGAGGCAGTCCCTACTGCGAGCCATCGAGTGAAGCCGCCCACCTTCGACGGGGAAATCCCCTGGGAGAACTACCTCCGTCAGTTCGAGGCAGCGGCGAAAGCTAACAATTGGACGCAAAGGGATAAGGCAGTGGCTCTGACGGTCGCTCTCCGGGGAAACGCCCTCGACGTGCTGCAAACTGTTCCACGGGGGGAGCTGGACAATTTCGAGCTACTCGTCCAGAGGCTGGAGGCGCGATACGGACACGCACACCTGAGGCAGGTCTACCAATGCCAAATGAAGACCCGACGACAGAAGCAGGGAGAGAGCCTTCAGGAATTCGAAACCGACATCATGAAACTGGTTAGATTCGCCTACCCGGAAGCGGCGGAGTCTATGACGGAGAGTCTCGCGGTCTCGGCCTTCATCGACGGCTTGAGGGATGTGGAGATGCAGCGGGCGGTACGGCTGTCGCGTCCCAAGAGCACATTGGAAGCCCTCTCGATGGCCCTGGAATACGAGGCTGCGACGGAGGCGTCGAGGATCTGTGGCAGCGTCGGGACGGTGGTCGGAGACGACGCATGCGTAGAAGCCGAACGGAAGGAGGACAAGCTGGAGCAGGTTGTCAACGCCCTCAAGGGACTGCTGGAAGGAGGCAGAAAGGAACCAGCGAAGTGCTGTACGTGTGGAGAGGTTGGCCATTTCCGAAGGAACCGCAAGCGCCCCAGGGTAGAGAAATCCAAACGTGTCGACATCGAACATAGAGCAGGAACCAGTCACCGTAATGCTAACGCACTTTCAAGAAGACCGTGTCCAGAAGGATGTCCCCATTGTAGTCGTGCAGAGGTAAAGGAGGCCTCTGCATGCCGCACGACGGTCACTGACGAAGACTGGTCACCAGACGGGCTGCGACGAGCGCAGGACGGCGACCCTGAACTCCAACGGATCCTGAGGTGGAAAGAAGAGGGACGTCGGCCGGAATGGCAGGAAATGGCCCCATCCTCTAGGACCCTGAAATCGTACTGGGCTCAGTGGGACTCCCTGGTGATACAGGATGGACTGCTCAAGAGGGTGCTGGAATCCGATAATGGCGCAGAAAGACGATTCCAACTCATCGTGCCCAAGATCAAGGTGGCGGAGGTGCTACGTTACCTCCATGACGGAACCTCAGGAGGCCACCTGGGAGTAAAGAAGACCCTGCAGAAAGTGCGCGAGCGCTTCTATTGGTTGGGCTGCTCCGAGGCTGTTCGCGAATGGTGCAGGAAATGTACAGTTTGCTCAGCCAGCAATGGACCGCACAGCAAGCCGAAAGCCCCGATGAGACAGTACAATGTGGGAAGTCCTTTCGAGGGGATCGCCCTAGACATTACTGGGCCATTCCCTGAAACCGATTGCGGCAACAAGTACATCCTGGTGGCGATGGACTACTTCACGAAATGGGTAGAGGCCTACGCGATTCCCAACCAAGCAGCAACAACTGTCGCAGATGTCCTGGTGAAGGAGCTAGTAAGCCGCTTCGGAGTACCGTTGGAATTGCATTCCGACCAGGGGCGTAACTTCGAGAGCGAGCTGTTCCAGGGAGTTTGCGAAAAATTGGGAATTCGCAAAACTAGAACGACGGCGCTGCACCCTCAGTCTGACGGAATGGTGGAGAGGATGAACCGCACCATGGGCAAGTACCTCTCGAAGGTAGTGTCTCAACACCAACGAGACTGGGATCAACATCTCCCCTTTTTCCTGATGGCCTACCGTTCTGCCATCAACGAGTCCACCGGCCAAACACCAGCAAGGGTACTGTTCGGGCGAGAGATGAGGCTTCCCTGCGATCTGAGCTTCGGTTGCAAACCGGGAGAAGATCTGGCTGGGGAAGACTACGTCACCGAGCTGCGCAGAAAGATGGACCAGGTTCATGAGATGGTACGGACGAATCTCCAAATCGCCAGCGACCGCATGAAGGATGACTATGACGTTCGGGCAGACAGCGGCATATATGAAGAAGGAGACCTGGTGTGGCTGTACAACCCACAAAGGAGACGAGGGTTATCACCGAAGCTTCAGAAAGTTTGGGAAGGGCCATATACAGTGAAGACGAAAATAAATGACGTCATCTACCGAATCAGCAAAGTTCCGAATGGGAAGCCCAGGGTCGTGCATTACAACCGATTAGCGCCTTTCGAGGGAGACCACGACCAAGATCAACAGGTGCGCCAACTACGGCCCCAAGAGGATGAGCCCTCCTTTGAAGAGTTTATGGCTGCGTATGGTGGGACCGGGAAGGCCAGATTCGGTGTGACCAGGGAAAAACAACGGGATCTGTTCGGAACACCGCCTGAATATGCGCTGGCTCATTGCGTGGCCCAGGACCTGCGGATGTCCCGGGGAATTGCTGCGGAGTTCCGGACGAGGTTCGGCAAACTGGACGAACTCCATCAGCAGGGACCGGCGGTCGGGCGCGCGCTGAGGATTAAGGAAGATGGATCACAACGGCCGCTCTTCTACCTGGTTACCAAGAGGAGGTCCTTTCACAAGCCCACCTATTTGGACCTGTGGGACGCACTACATGACCTCAGGGATACCTTACTTAGCGAAGATCTAACTAAGTTAGCCATCCCGAAACTGGCTTGCGGATTGGACGCCTTGGACTGGAGGGTCGTCAGGAATATGCTGGAGGTCTTATTTCGCTTCACCGGGGTAGACATTTTGGTGTGTTGTTGGAATTCGGAGAGAAGTCCCCACAAGAAGACCGTGGCATGTTATTTCCACCAAACCTCGCGTTGCAGACAGGGGACCAACTGCAGATTTCTACATGGGCCTGTCAGGGACACGTTTCGGGACGAAACATCTTTAAGGCGGGGGCAGTGTAACGAAACGGCTCGCCGGCCGCGACATAAACACGCCGGGAGCTACACAAGTTCGCCTTATTGCAATTCTGGGAAGGACGACGGGAACAATCGAGAGAGTTCGATGCGATAACGGGTTCCTGGAAAATCGAATGTTCTGGTAATTATCCCGAAAGTACGAGAACCTTCTACCTGCCATAAAAAGGGAATGTCGGACCCGAAGCGGGCCAGTTGAACCGGTGTGTGTAAACATTCGAGCGAGAGATCGGGCGCGTTAAAATAAATAAACATCCGTGTACGAATATGAATTAGGTGATTGTTAAGTTAAGTTTATAGGTATAGTGTAAGAAATAAATTAATTAGGATAATCGCGTAGTGTTTTAGTTTTAGTCAATAGTAAAAACGTTACAATAATATTGTAACGTTTTCGTGTCCCCGAATTATTACACACTTGACACTGTAACGAAGCATATTTTTCCCGTGGCTATAGAACCCTTGTCTCCCTCTCTTACCGTTTGCGGAAAACCCGTAAATTCAAATAAATAACCATTGTCTCTCCGCCGTGACACCTGCAAATTTCGAAGACCGAGTTTAAACAAAAGACCACCAGTTGTCTCTTTAATTACAAGCTGCAAATTACCCCTCGCTGTTTATCTGGGAGCTCTAAATATTAACGAAAAATATCGAATGTATCTGGTGTAGTCGCCGCTCTTGTGAGTAGTCCTAGAGTGTATCTGCAGTGCCAACCGTCCGTTTTTCGCGAGTATTCCGAATGTTTTCTCCGCCGAACCAAGTGCCCGTTCTGTCGTTTGCTTTTCTCGCGACACGAGAGAATCTTCGCCGCCCGACCGCCCGTCTCTCGCGAAGTGAGTTTTCGGTACGAGTGTCTCCGCCGATAGTTTCATCTTCCAGTGTGAGTACTCAAAATCCGCTTATATTGTCTCTCTTTGGCTTAGGCTTTTCCTTCTCTCGCCTAAAGTAGTTCGTAGTAAAATGTTCTCTGTTAAGTATTCCCAGGACGTCTTTATTACAATAATTAACCGCAATTCCACAAGGCCTAATTCTAACTACGAGCCCTAACTTCCGCCCTTGAGCCCGCCCTAACTTACACCCTAGCTTAACACCACCCTCGCTTGTTTGCTCCGCTCTCACCTTCGCTTACTCTTTCTTTCGCTTGCATCTAACCGTCTCTACCGACTCTGCACGTTTATTTCACCCATTTTAATTACCTAGCTTGCAGTTCTTCCCCACTTAAATAGATATTCTACTTTCATAATCACTCTCTCCTCTCCGTTTGTAAGTTAATTATTCATATTTTGTTTCATTTATTCGATTGTATATTTTCCGTAATTATCAACAATAAATAAACCGTTTTTATCGTAACACCTGTTCTCTGAACGCGCGCGCTCGACCGTGGAGCGCAAGGTTGCCGGTTCTTCTCTGAAATCCGAATTTCCGGATCTCACACCGTTGCCAAAACTTTCCGAAAGTCTAGTAACCGGCAAATCGTTGCCTCCGCTGCCGAACCGTCCCTAACTGCTGTAAATAGTGTAATCACGACCTCCCGCTTATTTCTAATGATCCGATATCTTTATTCACTTATTAATTTAAATCCATTTTCAGTTGTAACATAATAGATGTAATATAAATCATCCGTATTTTTCCCCGTACTACGTGTTTTATTTTCACGGACCCCCCTGGCATTCTCCTGAGTTTAAACTCACCCGTGGCTTTAGGGATTAAACCCTTAAAAATCTGGCGCCCGAGGTAAACCGACTTTAAACCGTTTCCCGAATTCCCGAACTCCGCAACAAGCGCCAATTCAAATAAATGACGTAACTTTCCGCCAGAGTCGTTGTGCCGCCAACGACTCTGCCTTACCGAACAAAGTACGTTACAACACTATTTGCACCTAACATTTGTCACTGAATTTATTTTACTATTTTTTTTTTCGCGCCCGAGTAATAAGGTAAGTTTACCGCCTACTTGCTTTCTATCTCTAATTAATTGTTTCGAAAACAGGAGTGAAGAGCCGAGAAATGCGAAAAAGAGGAAGAAGACAGAGAGAATAAGTGACGTGATGAAGAAATTACGCTCAACATCTGACGAACTTGGAAACGATTGTAAGTGTACGTATTTTAAGTGCTTTGAAATCCTCTCCTGAAGAATGAAAACGTACAATTAAGCATTTCAATGAACTGGGAAATTTCAATGACAAAAACAAGCATTTGAGCGGTCTGATTATTGTAGTTTTTATTTAGCGCCGACGCAATGTAAAGAGTGACGAATACGCAAATTTCCGTGAATCATCTTACAAGTACAGAGTTCGTTCTTACGTGTCTAATAAAATAAAGACGTATCTGTATGCCGCAAGGCTTTTTTATCTCTCCACGGAATAACAAATCGTCGGGTCCACACAATTAAGAATAATTTGGCTGAGCTGGGAGCAGCTAAAGATGATGGACGTGGAAAACCTCGCTTTGTGCTGCACAAGTCCCATTATTTCGGATACTACAACACATTTGTCGTAGTTCCCCCTCTATAACCAAAAAAGCGACAAAGTAGGGCCCAACAGGTCCACACAACTCTGAAGAAGCTGTACGACGCAACTTTGCCCATTTAAGCTACAAAGTTGAAGGATTCACTCCATCTGATGCAGTTTCTAGTTAACCAGGATGCAAAGGACTTTTATCAGTTATTAAAATCTGACAATCCTCAATTTGGGTCATGGAAACCCAAATTTACATTTTAAAACATATCAGATGATTTTCTTGTTTTCGATGTTTGTTTCATAAATGTTTTTATAGCAAAAAGCGGCGCGGCGATTCCCATCTCGGCACAAGAAGCAGGTAAAAGATAAAATTATAACCCAACTCGGCATATATCTAGGCAGGTACTCCATTCTACAGTGCCCATCTCGGCATAGGGTGATGCCCAACTTGGCACACGTCTTAACAGGTACTCTGTTTTAAAGAGCCCAGCTCGGCACATAAAAATTAATACTTATTCCTAATATAAACACTTAAAAAAAAACGGGAAGTTCATAAATGTGTTGTCAAATCATACTCTTGTTTCGAATGTATCGTGTAGCTATCTTAACTCATCTTTTATTTCAAATTAAAGAAGGAAATGTTTAACGATACTCGACCTATCAACTTGTAACAAAAATATCGTATTCTTATTTTAATCAAATTATTCAAATACAGATAATATGATTCTTACTTATATTGAAATGATTCCCTTGCCGTTAAACTGCGATACAATATAGTAGAGTGCTCATAATGGAATTCAGATTTTTCCTATATACGTTATTTAAAAATTTAAAGTAGGAAAATTGATTAACTGCCTTTTAAATAGTATTTATTATGCATAAATATAAACACTAACACTTTAATACATACCATATACAATCATATATGCCCTAAGCTTACTACTAGATACATAATATGTATATTATTATTCATTATTACATGCGTAGTAATTCGAAACTATTTTCACATATTCAAGTTTGGTCAGTTTATTATTTTTATAGTCTGATATTTTGTTAACAAAAAAATTATGTTTCATTCTTACAGCTGTATTAAACCTATGGGGGGTATTAATGCTATTACACTTAATATAAGTTTCTGCCTGAACACTCAGAAGCTGATTAACAAAAATGAATAAATGTGGATGTGTTTGATACAGAGAATTATTAAAATGAGAATGAAATGATTTACGTGCATTCGTTGTCTTGTTAAGGTCTGCAGATGCATTTGCCCAAATATGTGAAGGAAATTTGGAATCATTCGTTACGTATGTGTTCAAAAGATAGTCGGAAAACTTTTCTAAACTTTCGCTATTGGGTTTTAATTCGTATAGTTCCAGGGAATAAAAATCATCGACTTCTTCCGGTTCCAAAAACAAAAGACCAAACAATATCTTAGCCATTTTCCAATATCAGAATTTTTATTTTTGTATTCCGCGCAAGTCCAAGTTTTTAAATTTTCCAATACCACAATTGGGTAAAATGAAATCTGCAGCCGGTTACATTATTCCAAACTTCCAATACTGCCTTATGGATGGCTATCTCTAAGTCCATTACAACTTCTTGTGGAAACAAGTGAAAGTTAAATTCTGTGCACAAATTTTTTATCTTTAACAAGCATGTTTTATATGTTTGCATTCTTATCCTTTAACAGACTAAAAACTAATGGGACATATTTTCCATTGAGATATCCATGAATAGAAAATAACTGCGTAAAAAATTTTGTGTTAGAAGTGTCTTTTTATCTTTTTTTATTTGTAGTCTGTTCAATAAAAATTTTAGAGAAAGAATACAATACGATTATGAGATATCAACTGTTTTCACTCGTATATGGTGTGCTGCGGTTTCTCAAATATTATGAATTTTGCGCAACAGTGAAGTACGTTTATTTTCGACAATATCCTATTATCAAGAAAGTACCTCCCTAGATTTATGCCGAGTTGGGTTATTATTGTAGTGTGTACCTGCTCGACCCGCCGGGCTGGGCATCATCCGTTGTGCCAAGATGGCTATATTAGAAATGGACCGACAAGGTGTCGTAAAATTGACCGCAATAAAATGTGCCGAGATGGGATACACCCGCAAAAAGTGTTGACAATTCATTCTTTAATACGTCTGGACCTATTAGAGTGGGGATTAAGTGGAGGAGTGGATTAGTTATTTGCATATCTGAAAAATTTTATTATTTGGACTTTAACCATATTCCCCAACAGTCCTTCAAGTAGTATGTAACAATTTTCTTGTCGGGGTTCCCGTTAGGACTCCGACACCTCCCCAAAATGTCCATCCTGGTGAATGGGAATAAGACCTCTACTATGTTTCTGGCGACCCTCCAATCTAAAGCGTATAATCCACACACCAGTTTTGGGATAGCAAATTTAGTGGTCTTAGGTCAGGGGGTATCTAAGGTCACATATTGCAATCTCCAAAAATCCAAATAAGAGGATTGTGTAAAGGTCTCCTCTTGGTAACCAGGTAGAAGAGCGACCATTGTGACCCGTCTTAGTGTTTCTAAGAGATCTCGTTGTGTTTTTCTGGTCATACGAAATTTCGGCTTCCCAGTCCTGCCATACGCACCCATTAAATCCATTATGGAGGACTCCTCTTCTTGTGGCCGCAATTGATGCACTTGGTGGTCATGGCCTCTCTAAACGATTAAAGTGCACCCGATCATTAGGTTTCGTAAGGAATTTTACTTACTCGGTAGATGAGGATATTTATCTTTGTTTTCACAGTCTACGGCCCTTTCCAGGTTTTCTGCAGTATCGAAGGATTCGCGCTTCCTCTGGGGGTTGTAAAGCAACACCAGACCCCCTTGCTTATACAGGCCGTTAGCCTCCCGAATGTTATAATTCGAAACGTTATTCGAACACCTTGGAACAGTTCGCTCTCAAAATTATGTCCCTGGTCGGTATGCAGTTTCAGTGGTACTCCAAAATGTCTCACGAACTCTTTTACTAGGACTTCTGTGACTGTGGCGACTCCTTACTTGGGAATTTCGTACGCTTCTCTCCATTTGGTGAAGTAATTCATCGCCACCAGGATGTACTTATTGCATTCGTCAGTTTCGGGGAACGGTCCAGTGATATCTACGGCGATCTTATCAAATGGACTTTTCACATTTCCTTACCTATGCTTTCGGCTTGCGATAGAGTGCGTTACTGGCCGAGCAGATCGTACATTTGCGACACCAATCACGGGCATCTTCGGAGTGGTGCACTTAATGAGAACCGCACTTTTCCACCAATTTTTGCAACGTCTCCTAGATCCTCAAAGGACTTCCAGAAGCTCCATCATGAATTAAATGAAGAACGTTCGCCACCTTATTCTTTGGTACGAGTTGAAGTAGACTTTGTACTACGTTGTCGGATTCGCATACCGTCTTAAGTAGCCCATCTTTTAACACCAAGGTAGTTAAAGATTGTAGTATGAGGGTCCTCGAAGATGACGCTAGTTCTTGCCACAACGTTGTTCTTCTTTTCACTTCCAAATATGCTGAAATTCTGGATCGCAGCCCGTGGGGTGACCACTCCTCATCACTACCCGTTGTTGCGCCTCCTTTATCTCTGCACGACTGCAATGTGGGCAGGATAAACGCCTTCTACTTTAACCATCATTTTGACAACCCGCTAGTGTTACTGTTAGCTGTGTTACGGGCCCTTAATAAATCAGGTTTGGGACGGCGGTGGCCGTGTGCTTTAAGGCGCTGGCTTTGAGTCAGGCGGTTACTGTCGTTGTGGGTTCGAATCCAACGTAATCCATGGACGTTGTGTCTATTGCGGGAAGTGTGTAAAATGTATCCAAAATCCCGGTCCTATTCACGCCGGTAACCTGGCCGGATAGGATCGGAATCATGTTGTAGGAGGGCGGGACTAGGATACACACACACCCTGAGTCGGTAGAGCACAGAGTGTGTCAACTGGGCTGAGAGGCTTAGGAGGTACAAGTACAACCGAGCTCGATACCGTGGTTCAGAGCCCACATTAGACTGTAGGTCCCCTACAATTTAGCCTTGCAGCAAAAAAGGAAACGTCAACTACAATCCACATACGTAATATATCAGGTTATGTATTTTCCGTATATAACCACTTTAAACAATTATTAAAAGCTGTTTCTAATTAGAAACTTTCCATCCTATTGTAAATATCTAGATTATTTGCATTATAATTAACGCTTGAAATAATTTGAACAGGTGAATTTCGAGTTTTCAACTATAATTTTTCCTCTAAAATCAATCAATTGAATTAGTTACTCCTTATAGACGGAGAGCTGGCTACAGAGGGGAAGGGGTGACTCGGTGCAGCGGAAGTTTTGTCAATTATAGGCTCGGTTGTTACAGATATAACGTAAGGCCTAAGCCAGAAGGTACCTTGGAAGAATAACGAGAGGATAGGGGGTTAAATATGCAATATTTTTATGTAAACAAATTGATGAGGTGCAGTGTTGAAAATTTGCAAAATAATCGGAGATGGTACAAGGAAGTAGGGAAAAAAATGCCAGAAGACTAGGTGGAAGACAAAGACTCGCCAGAAGGCGCTAATGTTGCGAAAAAAATTGCAATAATTATGTGACTCGGTGCTTCTGGCAATTTTTATACTCATCGTGTAATTCAAGACTAGATCACCTGCAAAACGCCAGAAGGCTAAGTGGAAGAACGAGAGAGATATTAGCGATACTCACAGAGCGTCGGTGGCTACCACGCCATGACCCAATTGTTTGTTTTTTTTAAGCATAGCTTTCTTATGGAAGCACAGCTCGAAGCGCTGAATCGGCGAGAGGTGTTAACGCCGAAAAACCGTACGACCCGGACGGCCAATTATCGCGCCGCGCTAGCTGTTTATTAATAACGTGTTACAATTGTTTTTGTATTGTCGGTTGCCTTCTCCATGGTGACGCTAGCTATCAATCGTTTCACAAAATGCTTTAACTGTACAATAACAAAAATTATATCAACAGAATCAGCGTCTAAAGGAGAACCTACCTGAGGGTGGGTTCTTAAACGTAAATAGACTGACAGTAGACATCTTGGATTGAGATCTACACGGAACGAGAAAATCCTTCACTGAAACGTTTCTGGGCCTACGACTACAGTCCGGAAGGTTAGGTTTGTGGGGTTTGGCTTTGATAAAAGTATAAAGAAGAATAAATAGTACATATTATATTATAGTAGATCAATAAGACGGAGTATCGTCACACGAGATTTTTAAAGTACGACGAGCGAAGCGAGGAGTGCTTTAATAGAACGAGTGTGACAATACGTCTTATTAAACGAGTGTAATATACTATTTTATCTACTTTGCTTTATTAATTCATTAAATTTTGGCTGTTCAAGTTTTCGTATTACCCTAAGGAATTTTGTGTGGGTTGCTTACACTGACGTCACTGACATTGAAATGACCCTATATGAAACCAAACCATGACAGTGCACGATCTTCTTAAATTTTGTCATGAAAACAGTTACAAAAAGGAAGCAAAAACCATTCATGAAATATCTTCAATTATGTTAATAAAATCGCTAGAAGTGCACCCCATGATATAAAATATAAAATACAAAATAAATCGAGTCATCGCGTGGGCCACCGACGCTCAAGGTATCGCTAATATCTCTCTCGTTCTTCCATTTAGCCTTCTGGAATTTTGCAGGTGATCTAGTCTTGAATTACATAATAAGTATAAACATTGCCAGAATTGCACCGAGTCACATAATCATTGCAATTTTTTTCGCAACATTAGCGCCTTCTGGCGAGTCTTTGTCTTCCACCTAGTCTTCTGGCAATTTTTTCCCTACTTACTTGTACCATCTCCGATTATTGTCCAAATTTTCAACACTGCACCTCATCAATTTGTTTACATAAAAAAATGCATATTTAACCCCCTATCCTCCCGTTATTCTTCCAAGGTACCTTCTGGCGGCACGCCTTACGCTATATCTGTAACAACCGAGCCTATAATTGACAAAACTTCCGCTGCACCGAGTCACCCCTTCCCCTCTGTAGCCAGCTCTTAGACTATTAGCAAGGTGCCGTTTGTAGTTGCTATACCTTTATTTATAATATTGCTTGTGCCTTCGCCGCATTGGATTGAAATGAATATCACTATTGTTGGCATCAGTCACCATCGCATCTACAGCAACCACCCTATATACGCAGTATTCGTCGAGACGAGAGGCCTCAACGGAAAAGGGCTGATGTTAGCTTCTTAGGGAACCACGAGCCACGAGCGAGACAGCGGAGCAGCGGGACTAGACATTCGGTTTAGCGTAGCGATCGGGAATTGACGTGTTATACAGGCGGCAATATAACTTTTTATTTAAATACAGGGTTTTTATTTTAAAACTTATTTTAAATCGAGAATCGTTAACACTATTAATTAAATTCATAAATTGTCAATTTTCTATAATTAAAGTGTTTCATTAACTTTTTTATTTTCATGTACATCCTGGCACTTTCTTGAGGATGAATCTGCTTGTGAGATCTAAAATGGCGTAAATCCTACAAATCTGGCACCCCATGAACTCATATTGTAACGCGAAATGTAAACAGCACCGCGAGACGTGTTTACTCTTATCGGTCGGCGGCTTTCCTCAAAGGAACGCGGCTACGCTTATTAAGCGCAGCGGCGAGCAATAAAAACCGTTTCGAGCGACATCTCATTAAGGAAAAGTGATTTATGACCTTCTGGACCTTTCTACATAAAAAAATATATTTCGAGTAATTTCAAGAATACACCAGAAGGTTCCCGATTACAATTGAGATGTGTATATAAGCGGGCTTGCGGTCGGAGAGATTATTATTAGACGTGAGCGCGACATAGTAAACAAGCGAAAAACGGAGCAGTGAAATAAATTAATATTTAAGAGTGATATAAATTAATTAGTAGGAAATAGTTCAGTGTGTTATATAAATTAGTTTAGTAATAGTCTAAGATAAATTAAGTAGTGTGTAGAGAATAATTAGGATAGTGTAAATAAATGAGAAAATAAACGTTGCAATATCTTAAATGCAAATCAGATAAAAGCGCCAAACTCAACAAGTAATTACTACCTCTTTGTTCTAGACTTACCGCAGAAGACGACAACGGACACTCAATTCACATTTCAAATTACAATTGTCTCATTTTGAGAAAACGCACAATTTTTCACACGGTTAGCGCTAGTGAAATTTAACAAAGTTACCACCTTCACCGATAAACCTCTCTTAGGTTAGGAGGAGAAAAGTTAGGAAGAGGAAGATTCCCGTATTAACAAGTGATCAATTCAGTGATTTTGATTAACTCAGTACGTAACAAGTGATTAAGATAACGCCGATTCTTGTGAATTCATTTCCATCTACCTGTCCGCATTGCACAAATTCGGCCCGAGACGACTTGTCATTCACAAGAAGTTTGAGGGTAACAGCCACTTTAAAAATAAATGAAAATTTCATAATTAATTAATTTGTAATTAATTTATTCTTGAACCCTGTAATTTGTAACCCCATAATTCTGAAGAGATTAAATTACATGTGTCTTGTCGCCATCTCTTTCTAATGTTTTTGGTCGATGTCGTACATTCGCTCTGTTGTTTCTCGCACTCACCAATTGACAGGCCTATACAAATTATTTTCGAACATAATCTTGCTTACTTATAAACTTTACCTGTAATCTTCCAAATGGTTTATAGTGTCCTGATTCACCATAACATATGAGATTTTCAGAGTGGATCCTAAGAGATCTTTTCGCAGTCTTGATACCGCCATAGTATTCAGATACCTAAATCCTTTCCCAACATTCCACTCAGCGATATCATTCACCAGAAATCTCTTGGAGCTCCGATTTAATTTATACATTGCTTTGACCTTATGAAAATCTCCATATTGTGCATTATCAATCGTGAATATTCTGCTGTCGAGTCTAAGGTAATAATCAGCCAATTTGTCGTCAAAATTGCTCCCAAGGATGATCCATTTGAAAGGTTGGCGAAACAAGTTCAACCGATCAGCCTAATGACAGTTTAGAAAGGCCAAAATTTAAAGGGATTTGGGGTTAAGATTTTAGATTGTCGATACTATAAATACAATTTTACCTGTTCCAGCACATTTTTGGCTCCATCACAACTCAAATCGACGATGAAAGTTTGGAAAACGTTATGTTCCTCTGTGCCGTAATATAATATTGGATCGTGTGACTTGAGAATCCTATTGGAGATATTTATATCCATCAGCTTTTTCATAAATATCACATTTTGCTCTAAAATCACGCAGCGTATTTGAAATTTATAAATTCATTATAAAATTCATGAGTGCGAGAAAGAACGCGTGGACGTACGACACGGTTCAAACCCATTAGTGAAAGGCGACAGATCAGCTTTTCGTCGGTATGCAGTACACATTATACATACAATTTAATAACATCTACTTTCAATACAATGGTTGCTGTTCAGGTTGTGGGCTTCAGCAGAAGCCCAATGTGTAACAACAAGTTTGCCTCATATTGGATAACATCTGATATAGTTATAACATCTGTAATAGTTTAATCATAATCATGAAATTTCATTTTCCAAATTACTGCATGAAATTATTTAATTTATGCATTTTAGGAAAATGAAACAAATACTTAGTAATACCATTCTGCTGAAATCAAATACATATAATTGAATTGTATGTTATCGTATGTGTATGTACGAATTGTACGTGTATTAAGTATTGCATGCGTTTGACCCATGTCCCACCCCACGGTCACGTTTTTTTCTCGCATGATATATATTTTAAAAGTCTATATACCTTTCGACCAACAATTGTAAGAAACTATCGTACTGGGCGTGTTTTGCACTCTGACAAAATCAATCACAAGATTTGTTACATCATCGTCGTAAGCTGAAGCCGATCTTAGGAAAATCAACAGTAATTTCAACAGCATTGTCGCAACATTATTGGAAATTAAATAGCTCGTCGTGAGCTCTTTATACATCGTGGAGCAATAAAATATTCAGTTCGAATCGTATAATTACACCTTAAGAGGATAATTGACGGTCAAAATGTTCAGTTCTGAAATTATTCAAAAGATTTCTTTACCGGTGTACACTGGTATTTTTAGAGAATGTAGGTAATGATATAGCGTCGGAGTAATCATGAAACGGATTTATTACAGACAATAATTAAAAATAATATGAGACAATCTTCTTACAGTAAATATAATTAAAAGTTTTGAAACAGTGACGCCGTTAATGAACGTATTGAAGTGAGTTATGGCTGTGTTTCAGTAAAAGTTGGAAATGTATTTTGCATATCGTTGTAAATCTTAATGAACGATGCACAAATATTTTGGAATGGATAGTATGTTTGATAAAATAAAAAAAAATAAAACTATGGCAAATAACAAGATTTACTTGGGTTCCAACACATTGCTTTCATTTCTTAGATGCTATATTATACTTCACATATAGGTATCAAAAAAGGATAAGTTAGGTACATAAATTACTAGGTGAAATGCTTTGATTTATGCAAATACAGTAGTTGTAGAAACTGGAAACGCTTTGGGTCATTTGTCTAAAGAATAATGAAATTTTACTTGACGATTAACATGAATTACATGAAAATTCAGATCTAAGTGCAAATCTAATATGGCAAGTATAAATGCATCGTTAGGTCTTTACGGGTTAGAAATCACGATACCTACACCGTACTTTTGAAGTGAAAATTTTATCTTTTCACATGACAGATATTATTTCGCAAGACTGAAACCAGAGTTTACGCCCTATCAAGGTTAGTTGTCATTCCCGGGCCTATCAAACGTAGTGTGCAGATCGAGACTCACAACCTAAAGCTGAATTAACACAATCTAATAATATTAGATCAATCTTGAATTATTAAATCAAATTTTATCTCTATATAAAAATGAATTGCTGTTCCTATGTCTCGCTTAAACTCGAGAATGGCTGGACCGATTTTGCTAATTTTGATCTTGAAATATTTGTGGAAGTTCAGGGAAGATTTAAGCGGCGAAAAACATAAATAATAAGTGACGGAAATACTAAAAAAGGTAAGTTTTGTAATTTTGGGTAGAACTCGCCAAGGCAACCAATCAAACCAATGAAAGTATAGTGTCAGTTGGTAGTCAAATATATAAATGTCAAGACGATTATTAAAATCCATCATCTGTTTGACAGTGCGCCAGAAGTATATTGTATTTAAACTGCCAAGGAGAAGACTTAGATCGTCGGAGTCATTCAAATATGCGACGAGCTGCCTCACCTGCAAATCGCAATGACGACCAGCGAGAGACAGATATTGATGGCATTCGTATTGGTATGACAGAATTGCGTTCAACAGTAAATAATTAAGTAAATAGGCTTAGAATGGAACAAGTTCGGGCACATCAAGCACAACAGCAGCAACAACAACAGACACAATGAAATAGAGCGATTCCGCAGACGGAGTGTTCCTGTAAACTACGACCCGGAAATAGATTATGGTGCCGAACAATCCGTAACGATTGGTGAAATGACAATCATTTATCAATATTGTAAAGCGTTAAAGTACAGCAGTGAATCTACTGTATTATGTTGTGCTGGTGGTAAAGTAAAATTGCCACAATTGTTCCCACCACCAGATCCACTACGTTCTATAGTTTCTGGGGTAGGAAATGACTCTAAACATTGCTTGGCCAACATCCAAAAATATAATAATTGTTTTGAAATTACGTCGTTTGGTGCAACGCATATTGTGCAGGAAAATTTCATGCCTAATTTCAATGTTGTTTTTGATAAATTAGTTATTAAAGATTTAAAAAGATAATACACAATTACAGATAAAAGGACAAATTTATCACCTACTAGGAGCGCTGCTGTCATTGCCAGATGCGGAACATCAATTTTTGCATATTTATTTTATGGGCAATCAAGATGCTGAAGTTAATAGGCGTCGTGCTCATAATCCAACAGTGAAACGAAATATTGTTCAAGAACTGCCAACATTTCTTCATCAGAACAACGAGTTAGTCAAAATGTTCAAAATATCATTGGATCGGATGCCATCGGTCAGCCATAATATCGTCATTAAAGCTGACAAAACGCCTGCTGGTGAGCATGCAAGGTTTAATTCCCCGACAATCGACGAAGTGATTATTGTCGTTGTTGGAGAAAATTTTTACTCTAGAGATATTGTGCTTCATCGTCGGAATAATGATATAAAACGTGTGTCTGAAACGCATAGTTTTGTATTAAGTTTTGACCACATTTTTCAATAACACATGTAGGTGATACAAAGTTCAACGGGTCATCTATAATTTTGATTTATCTTTTTTTTTTTAAACTTTACGTGGCATTGCAATGCAAGCAGAGTACGGCTTGTTTAATAATATTTATTGGCAGTATTGGCAATATTGTAACGAAACGGCTTGCCGCGAGATAAACACGCCTCGAGCAACCCAACGACCGAAGGTTGTCCAGTTTCCCTAAGTTGACCATGGTAATTTAAACCAAAGAAAACACCAAGTCTTAACCAACTGCTTCACTTAAAGATGAGCGACCGGTTTCGGCTTCATTGAAGCCATCCTCAGGCTCGCACTACATGAATGAGGAACATTAGAATACAGAAGGTAAGTACCTTAAAAAGCAATACACACAACACGTTGTTTTTAGGGCTCCTGTTGCTCGAAATGTGCGGCGTCACACATACAAATCAAATACGTCGACATACATAGTTAACAATAAATCTTTGAAATTAGCGCAGATCTTCTTCAACTGCCCCCCCCCCCTGGCCGTTCCGACATTCGAGATCTTTCTAGAATGTCAAGGGGGTCGGAAGCTTAATCCTTGAAGATCGAGTACCTGCGTAGTTACTTCCCAACTATCCTAGAATGAGGACGCTCACTCCTTTAGGGCTGTATCCATGTCCTGAAAGAACTTTATTAAGTTAACATTCTTGTTCGATGTGTGTTAATTTTTATTTATTTTTAACTGTGTATATCGACGTATTTGTTTTGTATGTGTGACGCTGCACATTTCGAGCAACAGGAACACTAAAAACAACTTGTAGTGAGTATTGCTTTTTAAGGTACTTACCTTCTGTATTCTAATGCTCCTCATTCATGTAGTGTGAGCCTGAGGATGGCTTCAATGAAGCCGAAACCGGTCGCTCATCTCTAAATAAAGCAGTTGGTTAAGACTTGGTGTTTTCCTTTGGTTTAAATCGAGCAACCCAAATTCGCCGAATTCGTAACCCCGAGAAAGACTGTTCGAACAGACGAGAAGGGTCGAGGAGGTTCGATGCGATAACGAGTTCCTCGAATTCGACAGTCTTCTCCCGAAATGATCAGTACGTCCCAGCAACCATCCGGAATGTTCCAGAAAGCGACGTGCTAGACATAAAAGGGAGATCGACAGCTGAGAGTGGCAGTTGAAGAATCGGAGTGTAAATATTGCTATCTCAATTGCTATACACAAAAAATTAAAGAGGAACATCAAAAGATGGGAAGAAATAGATGAGCAAATTATTTAAATAGAAATAAAGAAAAATGGGAGATACATTGTGGTGATCGGAGCGTACGCTCCTAGTGAAGATGCAGATGTGGTAACCAAAGATCAGTTCTACGACAAACTAGCAGATGTGGTATCGAAAATCAAAGATAATAAAGAAATATATTTAGTTGGAGACTTCAACGCACGCACTGGGAAGGAAGAATATTCCTCAGTAGTTGGAAAATATGGGGAAGAAACAACAAATGACAACGGCAGAAGGTTGATAAATCTTTGTAATAACATGACACTAAAAATAATGAACGGATTTTTTCCTCATAAAAACATCCACAAATTTACCTGGATACAACCGACTAGGGGTCTTCGCTCAATTATCGACTATGTGATTCAAAAACAACATTCAAAACTACATACTACTGACGTGAGGGTATACCGTGGGTCGGAATGCGGATCTGACCATCATTTATTAATAGCAAGCATCATGGTAAATTATAGAAGGACAAACAATACACGTGCTGAAAATGAAGGATTACAAAGTACAAATATAGAAATGATAAAATATAATTTAAAAAGTCTTCAACACGCTTCCACGCAATTTCTCTACAAATTAAGGTTGGCAAATAAACTCAAAGAGGTCAAAAGTGAGGGATCTGCAGACAAACTCTACGAGCAAATTAAGAAATGTATACATAGTGCGGCAGAGGAAGCACTTGGCAGATACGAAAAATCTCAAAATGGAAAAAAGAACTGGTGGACAAGCGAATTAGAAAAACTAGTCGAAAAGAAAAAGACCGCATACCGTGTATGGATTCAAACCCAACACCAGGACGATAGGAAAATATATTCTTATTACAACAAAGAAGTAAAAAAACTAGTCGCTAAACGGAAAAATGAAACGTGGGAAAGTTTGTGTGAAAATTTGGACAGATACATAGGAGGTACACGGGTATCTGAAGCATGGAAAACCATAAAGAGTATTCGGAAAGACGGAAAAGAACATGCAAACCTAAACTTAATAAACATGAAAAACTGGGAAGACCATTATAGGTGTTTGCTAACTGAAAACAGGACAGAATTTGAAAGAAGAAATATTTGCATCGAAGTAAACTCTGAAACCCAAGTCGAAAGAATAACACCAGAGGAAATTAAGGAAACGTTAAAACAGGCTAAAAATAATAAGGCAACTGGACCCGGAAGTATTCCTATGGAGTTAATAAAAAATGGACCGGATATTTTAATAGAGTTACTGGCAAATCTATTTAATAAATGTATGTTGGGAGCCGATGACACACCAAAAGATTGGGACTTGTCCTATATAAATTCTGTCTACAAGAAAGGAGACAAAAAAGTATGTGCAAACTATCGAGGAATTAGTGTTATTAGCTCTGTAGGAAGGCTGTACGGTAAGTTGCTAAAAAATAGAATCGAGAAAAATCTTGCGGAAGTAGAAGATCAAAATGGATTTCGGGCAGGAAGATCGTGTATCGACAATGTATTTGTACTCCAACAAATAATGGAAAAAAGAAAAGCGAGAAATCTATCTACTCACTTAATATTCATCGATTTGGAAAAAGCATTTGACATGGTACCCTTAAGCAAACTTTTTGAAATTTTGACGAAACATGGTACAAACGAAATTTATGTTAGAGCCATTTGGAACATGTATAAAAATGCCAAGAGTGCAGTAAAATTGGGAAACAGACTTTCGGAAACATTTCCGATAACAAAGGGTCTCAAACAGGGATGCAGTTTGTCACCCACTTTATTTAAAATTTATATTCAAGAAGCTTTAGCCAACTGGAGAAAAAAAATCGGGAAAATGGGGGTACAATTAGACGACGACAAGTATTTAACAAACCTATTATTTGCCGATGATCAAGTTGTTATAACCTGTGATGAAGAAGACTCAGATTTCATGTTTCGAAAACTGGAAGAAGAATATCAAAAGTGGGGATTAAGAATAAATATTAGAAAAAACTGAATATATGAAAATGAATGAACAACAACAAGAAGATCCGAATTTATACATAAATAAAAGGATAAAAAGATGCAAGGAATTCAAATATTTGGGAACTGTTTTATCAGACGCAGGAACAACAGAAAGGGCGGTACAATACAGAGTACAGCAAGGTAACAAGACCACCCGTATAATGAATTCACTACTATGGCCGACAGGACTTAAATTAAAAACAAAAATAACCATGTACAGAGCCATAGTAGAGCCTATATTAACATATGGCTCAGAGTGCTGGGCAGTGACTGAGTCTGATAAAAAGAAAATACAAACTGCTGAAATGGACTTTTTAAGAAGATCGGCTAGAATATCAAGATTACAACATGTCACGAATGCAGAAATCAGGATCCGGACAGGAAGAATATTCACAACTACAGACATGATAGAGACAAAGCAGTTACTATGGTATGGCCACGTAATGAGGATGGAGGAAGAAAGGTGGCCAAAAATTGCCCTAAATTACAGTCCCAAATGTAGGAGACGAAAAGGAAGACCACGTAAAACTTGGATTTCTGGTGTAACACAAATTATGGAAGATAGAGCAATAAACGAGGACGACTGGAGGAATAGATAGGTTTGGAGATCAAAATGCGGGAAACGGCAAAGGCTGTAGGATCCCCGCCTGTATATATATATATATATATATATATATATATATATAAATATTCGGGCAAGAGGCCGCACATTAAATAAATAAATATTTGTGTGTGAAATAAATTATAAATTATAAGTGTTAGAGTTAGAAATAAATTAATTAGGATAAATCGCGTAGTGTTTAGTTTTAGTAGCCAGTAAAAACGTTACAATATATCCATTGAAGGGGAGATCGAGATAGAGCCCATGATAAAGGGCGGCAAAGATGAAGTGTAAATGAACAAACGGTTAAAACAAAAAATACGAAAATAATAAATTTTGAACAAATGCATACTTACAGAAGTCCCCAGGGAGCCTGGAGGGGTAGCTGGTGCAGGAATCACAGTATCAAAGAGAAGATTACCCCACAAGCAAAACAGCTCACGGGCACGTAGTTTAACTGGACAGCGTGACGGCATACTTAACCCATACTTAACTCCCTAATCATTCAGATTGCCAGTATTTATTTAATTGATTAAGTTTGTGCGCTGCTTGGTTTAATTAAACATACATGCCTCGCCAAGAGATTATTTTATGAGGTCGTGTTGTCTTAATTCGCGTTTTTGCTGAGCATGCTCATCCTCGTTCTGGATTCCTGCGAGGTCGATCGCGACTTTGTGTAAAATGTAAAAATTAAGATTAGTGCGTGCATCAACAAGAAGGCTAAATACCAATTGTTTGGATACTCGAAAAGGGCAACTTTCATTGGAAGCTATAGGTTCTGGGTTGTCTAAACCCAGTTGTCAAAACCACGTTGTCTAAACCCATACGGGAAGAATGAGAACAAGGTTAGTTGTGTAAGTGGTCGCGTTGACCATAAACCTACCTGCCACGATGCTGCCTCTCCTCGCATTACAGAGTTAGTTCTCTCGTCACATCTTGTTACGTCCAAGCCTCCAACTCTACAAACCCTTTTCTGCCCAAAACATTTCCCGCGCTTCGAAAAATAGATCTACTCTCTCGCAACAATGTGTTGATCATCTGCCACCGTCTATTCTGATCCGAAACTGTCTAGAACAGATTAACAAACATATTATCGAAGGAAGAATTTGTTTGAACGTTACAATGTCTCAAACCGGGAGATGAAATTTATTATTCCTTAATTTGTAATAACTTTTGATATCACACCATGCGTGGAAAAATGGATTAGATCCATCTGTTTGCCTAATTAAAATCCACATATTAAAATGTTAGCGTCGTCTAGGCAGGATTAATCAAGCCATTAGCCAGAAACGGAAAACTACTACCGGCGACATCAAACAGCGTTTAATTTTAAAATCGTAATGGCATACACAGTGGTATATGCATTGTATCCCGAACTTGCATATTTCAATTTTTTCTTTAATTATTTTTAATTCGCCGAAAACTAAACAGCGACATCATATTAACCTAATATGATTACATCTGTACAGTGATATGGAATGAGTCTTAATATCGTATGATCAGAGTTATTAGTTTAGTAACTATTTTCAAGAACTGCATGTTGCTTTTAAAGATAAGCTCCTTAATTGGGCTAGATTAGCCTCTGGAAGTGTTCATCCGACACATCATCCGGCTAAATCCAAGAACAATAACCTGAAACCGACCATTTTATAGATATACTGTTATTACTTTTATAATATTACTATAGTTTCACCACCACCATAGAAGAAAATAGAGGTATGAAGGTACTGAAATCCAAATTGTCATAAGGAATACATAGGCTCCGAGGAAATTCCAGAAATAACTTAAAACGAACTAGAAATGGCCTCAAAACAAATAAAAAGCAAAAAATGTCCAGGGGAAGACGGAATAACCACTGAAATTCTAAAAATAGCAGGGAGTGAGCTTTGGGTAGCATTAAGAACGTTACTACTCAATAAGTGCATCGAAGAGCAGAGGATACCCAAAAAATGACAAAGAAGCGAGGTAGGTAATCCTTCTTTTTTAAAAAGGCGACCAAGCTGATCTCGATAACTACAGACCAATCAGTCTACTCTCGCACCTATACAAGCTCCTCACTAAAATTTTAACAAACCGTCTAACTAATAAATTCGACTCCTACCAGCCAGTGGAGCAGGCCGGCTTCCGCAAAGGCTACGGCACGACCGACCATATACAAACTATTCGTTTACTAATTGAAAAAGCAAACGAATACAACATCAATATTCACTTAGCATTTGTCGACTACAAGAAAGCTTTCGACTCAGTAGAACATTGGGCAATTATGCATTCCTTAGATAACGCCAGGATAGATTCAAGATATACAGGACTCCTCAAGGCTATATATGAAACATCAGTAATAGTAGTTAAACTCGATGGAGACCTGAAAACGGAACAAATAGAAGTAAAAAAAGGAGTAAGACAAGGTGATACCATTTCACCCAAATTATTTACGCTGGCGTTAGAAGACGTATTCAAAAGCCTAAACTGGGAAGGAAAAGGTATTCGAATTGATGGCGAATATCTCCATCACCTACGTTTTGCAGACGACGTGATTCTAATAAGTGAGGACCCATTAGAACTGGAGACTATGATCGAACAATTACACCATGCTTCTCAAAAAATTGGACTCGAGGTGAACATCACAAAAACAAAAATCCTCAGCACGCAAAACATTCAACTTTCAATCGGCGGGAAAGAGATCGAAAATGTAGACGAATATATATACCTAGGGCACAAACTCAGAATTGATAGAGAAAATCAAAAAGCAGAAGTACCGCGACGAATAGGTCAGAGCTGGGCTGCATTCAAAAAACTAGGATTTATACTTAAGAACAGAGATGTCCCCATGAATCTAAAAAGGAAAGTGTATGATAGCTGCATACTTCCAGTAAATACTTACGGGTTGGAAACAATGAGCCACACAAAAAACAGTTTACATCGCCTACAATGCACGCAACGAGCTATGGAGAGACAAATGCTGGGTGTCAGTTTGAGAGATCATATAAGGAACGAAGAGATCAGAGGAAGAACCAGAATAATATCTATAACCGAGAGAATAGCCAGATTGAAGTGGCAGTGGGCAGGACATGTGGCCAGGGTGGATAGCAGTAGATGGACATCTAGAGTATTGAAATGGAGGCCCTGGGAAAACAAACGAAAATTGGGTAGGCCAATGAAGAGATGGGCTGACGATATTAAAACCACAGCGGGAAGAAACTGGACACAAAAAGCGCAGGATAGAGATATCTGGAAAAAACTTGAAGAGACCTACCTCCAGCAGTGGAGTAATTACGGTTTGTGAAGAAGAAGAAGAAGAAGAAGAAGAAGGGTATAAGTATAATTTTAATGTTAACAATATCAAGCACGTAGGTACTACATGATAACTGTTATTATACCAAAACAGTATTATAATGAAAATGGTAATTTGGGTAAGGGAGCCATGGGAACCCCCATCACCACGCTATAGCTCTCATTGTTTCTTTTCGAAATTCAAAATCTAGTTTAATGTGTAGAAGTAGAAAATGGACAACATCGAAGGCTGGTTAGATATCGACTCCATTAGAAGGTGCAATACAGTGTATTCCAAATGAGGGACAATCTATACATAGAAAGGCACATTAGTTTAACACACGCCTATGCACGCTAAAAAACTAAATAGGTTAGCGATTAGTAATGATACCTAGTCGTTCTATACAGTTTGGGGGAATACCTGCGTTCACCAGTGAACTAGATCTGTTCTTGAATGAACCTGCAAGGGCCATTAGAAATAAACAGCAACCGGAAGTCTCGAACAGTACTCCCATAAATTAAATTGAAAATGAGGAATCCAAACAACAGAGAATAAAGCAGTGAAAATGAAGATTAAAAAATTTAAATTAAAGATACTAGAAATATAGACCAAGAATAGGACATGTGAAGCGAAATTTAAAAACTAGAAATTTGTCCCAACATAATTGCACGACTGATGCATCATCTATTTCCCCCTATTGCCTTCAACCAAAATGGTTCATGTAGGACTCAATTTTAGCATATTTTTATGAAACCCTTTTAAAAATGTAAATTTTTCATATACTAGACCATCAAAGTGGTGCCAGAATTAGAAGCAAAATACATAGTGTATCAACTTATTTTCACCTTAACTGGTTAGTATTAGTTAAGTTAGTTAAGACAATGTATTTATAGGGTGTTCCAACAAGAGCGCCGGATTTAAATTTGCCACCATTTTGACGAAGAAAAAGTTCTCGGGGTACAGAGCGATGCTAGATGACGAAGGTTCTCAATTTCCCCAAATAAAACAATCAACTAATGTGGATGATGTTTAATCCAACAGCTATACAACCGACGTTTCGTCTACGATCGTAGACATAATCATGGTTATTTCCAGTGAGCTGATGAGTCAATTCGAAATGAAAGGTGCAATGAAAGTTCTTTGTAGGTCCAATCGAGGTCGAAAGTAAGACTGACCATTACGTGAAATTACAATTGTATTATATTATATTCTGTGTTGCAGGTGAACCGACAAGGTGGGTCCTCACGGGGTAACGAGAAGTTGAGAGGCCATTATAACAATTTATAGAAACACTCTCCAACCTCACACAACCCACACCATCGTGACCTACACAAGGACTGTGTAGGTCAGGTTTCAGTCCTTGTGTAGGTCACGATGGTGTGGGTTGTGTGAGGTTGGAGAGTGTTTCTATAAATTGTTATAATGGCCTTTCAACTTCTCCTTACACCGTGAGGACCCACCTTGTCGGTTCACCTGCAACACAGAATATAATATAATACAATTGTATTTTCACGTAATGGTCAGTCTTACTTTCGACCTCGATTGGACCTACAAAGAACTTTCATTGCACCTTTCATTTCGAATTGACTCATCAGCTCACTGGAAATAACCATGATTATGTCTACGATCGTAGACGAAACGTCGGTTGTATAGCTGTTGGATTAAACATCATCCACATTAGTTGATTGTTTTATTTGGGGAAATTGAGAACCTTCGTCATCTAGCATTGCCACCATTTTGTTAATACTAGTTGTACAGTGATTTTCTTTTGACAGTTGTCAGGTACAGACCACGCGATTTAAGAATATGAAGTATTCAAACAAACAACGTTTAATTATTGTAAAAACACATAAAAAGGTGAAAGTGTTGCGAAAACAGTTCGCCAATTACGTCCAGTTTTCGGTCGCAATAATGCGCCAAATACAGTGAGGCGATTAATTACAAAATTTGGGACCAGATTTACGCTGATGGAACAGAAGATCATTGTTCGTCGTCGTCCTTGTCGGTTACTCGAAAATATAGGCACAGTAAGGAAATCTATGGACGAGAATCCAACAACTCCTATTCGGCGTCGTGGTCAAGAATTAAACATTTCCAGAAATGCTATGTAACGAATTTCGCATGTTTTTCCAACAAGACGGTGCGACCTACCACACTGCACGTGAAACAATGAGGTTACTGCAGACCAAACTTCCAGGCAGTATCATTTCTCGATTTTGCGATCAACATTGTCCACCAATATCGTGCGATCTAGCACCGGTGGACTTTTTTTTTTTGGGCTATGTGAAGAAAAGGTGTTTGCGAATAAGCCTGTAACAGTTGAACATCCTGAAGAGGAAATACGGCGCGGCGCGTTATTGTGAAATACAGCCACATTTATGCGAAAATTTTATTCAAAATTTCAACAAAAGAATAACCTTGTACCAGAGGTTTGGTGTTGGTCGTTTGCCTGATGTATTTCACGTTTAATCGGAACTATTTTTCTTTATGTTGTAATATTAAATTAAATATGATTGCTTAATTCAATAAATAAATGTGTTTTCTTTAAAATTAAATCCGGCGCTCTTGTTGGGACACCCTATACATATTTCTACTTAGTATTCATTTTAATTTATTCAATGTTGTGATTCTCCTGCACCTATATATGGTTTGTGGAATTTGCAAAAAAGTATGTATTAAGAAAAAAATAGTTTACATTTTTTTGCATTATTAAAGAAAAAAAAAACCTTGGAATTGTTATAATTTTCACACATTAACCCTACTTAAAAAAGAGCGATATGATATGATATGCGATATGGATCCATGGGACTACATTCTCATGTTTTATTATTACTTATTATTATTCGATATTCGAAAAAATATTGAAATGGATTTTGAAAAAAATGTCGAAAAACGAATAGTAATATAAGTGTAAAATATCTTTTATAGAAGATTTAGCCAGAAATGTTATTAAAATTTGTTACATTTTCGATAGTGGGACAAGTATTCATGGATAACCTGTTATTTCATTTACTGGTACATTTGTATCTGGCACGATACGCTTTCATACTCGAACTCTCTTCGATTTTCAGTGAGTAGCGTTTTGTAATTGTTTTTCCATTCTTGCAGACTTATCAGTTTTGTTTTAAGATTTTATCTGGTGTATTTTCTGAGATTCTTAATTGTCTCCCATGATTAGCTACCTTTGTTCATCCCATGTACCTTCTCGCACTTATTCTCCCGGGTTTCATTCTTCATTTTTGTAATTGTTTTTTCACTACCCTATTACTTTCTTTTCCTTCAACGAGTTGTTCTACTTCTGTCGACCACCATTCTGGGTTTTGCTGGTGTTGTCGTTCTTGGTACCGTAGAGAATCTTCTGCAGCCTCATGTATGCAGCATTTGATTTGGCTGTACAGATTTTCTGCGTCGACATTTTCTCTATTTATCTTTTGTAATTTTGCGGCTATACGTATCTTATATAGAAACTTCACCAAGTCTTGTTGAATACACAGCAAGTTATAATTGCGCTTATCTAGGTTTAGTTGTTCTTTCTTTTCTGATTGCACTACAGTGTTCATTCCGGTATTGGTAAATTGGTTCCCGGCAGGTAAGAAATTAAAAGGTAGTACTTAGTGTCTCTTATCTATGTACAAATTGGTTCCTGAGATTTTTCGTTTACCTGACATTATCGGAGGGGGCGAGTTCGGACCCACACAGGTTTTTCCTTGCCCCTTCAATTGCCTATCAGGTTTTCCCTTGCCCCTTCCAATTGCGTATTATCCACCACAGTAAAAAAAATATTTCATTCTACTTACAATGCAGAGACGCAAAATAAGCTACTTCAGTTTTTTTGTAAAGCTCAGGTAATTGAAAACGTTGGGAACCAATTTACACTTACAAGTCAGGTAAACCAAAAATTGCGGAAACCAATTGGTATGTTATTTTTGACCCTGCTTAACTTGGGAACCAACTTACGTGTTTCCGTTCATTCGTGTATAGTTTATTGCTACCTTCGCGACAACCGTATAGTGATCGGATCCACATTCCGCACTACGATATACCCTCACGTCTATAGTTTTAAGTGCTGAGTTCTGGTTTCGGATGACATAGTTAATTATAGAGCGAAGTCCTTTTGTCTTATGTATTCAAGTGAATTTATGAATGTCTTTGTGAGGAAAATACCCATTAATTATTTTCAAGGAAGCATTCTGGCTTCACCACCAATTTATTGCAAATGAGCGACCGGTTTCGACTGTCTAGCAGTCATCTTCAGGCTCGTATTAAAAAATCATTTTAGGGCTACAGCTTAACAACATATGACACTTCACAGTTAAAACCGACATAAACAGTTAAAAATAGGTGTAGGAAATATGGAAGCCCTAATAGTAATATGTCCTCATGGTTAAGAGGTTGCTACACGATAGTCCTTACGGGTGTGCCGGGTGTGGGCACCCGTAAGGACTTCATTTATGTAGTGGTTTCGCCATATTGGCACAACACCCAATCGTTGCGTTCTCGTCCCGTTCGTCTATTTAATCTCTTAGTATAAATATTTCTTTGTTGTCTTCAATGCTTGATAAGGTAATAGATAGCTTGTCGTAAAAACGATCTTTTATTAATCTATCAACGTTTTCGCTAGGAGCATATTCATCTATCACGACAATGTGTCTGTCATTTTTTGTTAACTCAAGTTTTATGTTTTCTTCATCGACTTCTTCCCAACTTTTTATATTTTTCTTAAGTTTTTTGTGTATTGCTATCGAAACTCCTCTTTTCGTTCTAACATCTCTTGGGACCCCACTATAAATATGGATATAATCGATATTATTTCGTTACCCCTTCCTTTCTTTTTCACTTCCGTTAATATACAAATGTCAATTTTCATTCCTTGTATTTCTTGGAATACTTCCGCTTGTTTAGTTCTGAGTCCTTATATATTCCATGTATGTAGATAATTTCATTAACCGTTTTCGTAGCTTTTGTCGATATTGTTTATATCTCAAAAGTATTTTACTAAATGTAAAATGAATTTCCATATTGTATCAATAGATATAACAGAAATATTACACATAAACAGAATTTCACAAACAAAAAATGTCTTTGCTTCTAAACGTACTAGAGGAATATTTTTAAATCTGTGTTAAATTACCACTCACTTAATTCTTCATCTAAGTTTCGTTCAGGATTTTTTTGTTTTTATGTTTTATTGTTTTAAAAAGCTATCCCAAAAAGAATACCTTTGCTGACGCCATTTTGAATACCTAAAATAGGAAAAAATGATATTCTCTCAACGGTTTCATTACGGTCATAACATTTAGGGTGTTATTAATAAAGAAATATATTTTCTTGATAACGGATAAATATTTTTCTGGTAATGAGAGTAATGTAACATATTTTTCAAAAGTTTTAAGCATGTAATAGCTTTTTTCGGAAAATAAAAAATATTTGTTTTTTAAAATCATTGACAGTATTTTCTCGAACCTCAAATAATTAATCAATGTGTTCTACAATTAACCACTTATATATTACCTACACATTAGAAAAAAAAAAAAAAAAAACAGATACTCCTCTTGGCAATAGTCTTAGAGCTAAAATAAGTTATTATGATTATAACTAAATATATATTTAAGCATATTTAAATATTATATATCGAGCATATTTAAATGTCGATTTAACAATGTTTTTTTAAAATTGAACCAAATTCAAGGGTATGTTGACTAGGATGTCTATCCATTAAACAACGTAGCCACCTATCGGGAATTAAGTCGAATTTTTTTCCAATTCTGTTGGCCTATATTCAAATTTCAAAACTACTTACTTGTCAGACTTCATGTTGTGTTAAATCCATTGCAGTTCAGTATAATTGTCATAATCTCTGTAGAGACCCATTAATTTCCTTTGAAACATTACCTGCTGTAAGATAACTTCTTAAAAATGTCGTCGAAAAACAATTGCAAAAAGTTAATTAGAAACTACTCAACTTCACATCAGGTTTGTGTTCTCTGTTCAAATTTCATGTTGTCTTTAAGGCAACTACAGTTTCTTTAATGATGTCAGTTATTTACAAAACAAAACCTGTCGGTTAGTGAATGACGAGTTTTTATTTTATACTGATTTATGTTAGAGTAGGATATAAGCAAATACATAGCAGTACAAAATTTAAACAAATCTTCATGAAACTTTACCTAACAATTTATCACAATTTTATTAAAGAAATAATGAAAAGATTAAACATCACGTTTAAATTTATTGCCTAAAAGTTTCAATAATATGGACTTGCAAAATATTACAAGTTTATTACTATTTTACATTTTCGTTGTAGATTTACATTAGTTTATTTTGGATTCCATTAGTAGCAGCTATCACTCATATTTTAAGTTCGTTATTCACAGTTTTCTTAATCATGCTCCTATTTTCCTGCGACTTATCTACCATAACACTTTTCTATGAATTTAAAAACAAGCGAAATGATAATTTTTTTACCGCAATAATGACGCCATAGGAAATATGAAACATTTTTAGGCCAGCTAATATCAATAAGTCAATTGTTAATTTAATGATTTTAATAAAGCAACTTTATTTTTTAGCAACAATTTACTTTTACCTATTTAGGGTTATTGTTTTGTATTACCATTTCTTATAATAACATTCAAGTTATATGAAAAGCAAATATGGCGCATATTTCCTAATTTGAAATTCCCAAAAGTTACTCAACAAATAAGCAATGGATGAAAGTCACGAATAGTAGAGATCGCCACGTTTAATTGACATATAAAAACAATAACATTATTTATTCTTTGATCCGATTTCAGATACTAGTATGTTTTATTCATATTTTTCCGTTTTTAGGAGGCAACTGAACAATTCATTCAAAATAAGCAATGGGATACCTATACAGACACAAACCTATTAGATTAACAAATAGGTAATTAAAAGTTTACATATTTGCAAGAACTGATTACATCACCAGAACCTGATCCGTCAATTTATTGAAATGATGAACCTAGAGTTTTATAACTAAAAAAACTGCCAGCTCGGTATTTATCAATACCAGCAATTCCGGTAAATGTTTTTCGGAAGCTGCCAATATAGAAAATATAACGAGAACATTCCTGACGTCTGTAAATATTTAGATGCTATTATTCAAGAAAAAAATATTTTGTACAATTCAAATTACATAGTTAATAATTTAAATGAGTAAATGGCCTAATTTAAATTGGCGATGGTTCAAGCGATATATGTGATTTCATCTTTTCCTACTGTGAGATATATTAAAATTATATAGAGAGATATAAGACCTTTCTTTCGCTCTTATATACCATACTGCGACTCTACAACGAAATGCCAGAAACGGTATAAAATTTAACCAGCACGAGTCGCTCCTTTTAAATTAACACCATCAACCAGCGTGACCCTTCTTACCCATTACGTTTTTAACATAACAATGAGAAATGTTAGTGTCAAGATCGATTTTGCATCTTACACTCAAGGCAATTATCGATTATATTTCATTATTATTCGATATGTGTATGTATTAGATGGGGAAACCTTGTTACTAAGATCTCAATGTCAGCCAGAGGCTATGGAATTATTGGTATTATACACATCATGCCACTAGGATTTTAAGGTCGTGTATAAGAGGTTTATAGATATTTATAGAATTTTTATGTACGAAAGCATTGGAAGTTTTAATTTGATTTCAAGAAACCAGAAATTAACTTTGCACATTACGATCGTTTCACGAGTTACGCTTTAATAAACTCTACTAGTAAATAATTTGGTTGAGAAGAGTGACGCTTCTTAAAATTTTGTTTAGGAAGTGACCGCTCACGCTCACGAGTAAAATAATATTTTAGAATGTGTTGCGCAGCGTTGGTCTCTCGACACACCTATTTCACAATCGTACTAAAATCTTGTCTGAAGTTATCCAAAACTCTTCCCCCTTTACCGCGAAACATCAGCAATTCCCCAGATCATTCATGCGATAATTTTGAGCCAACCCTAGAAATGTCATTTAATTTGAGGTTATAGTTCTTAAGTTCTTGTCTATGGTTCTTGTTAATGTTTTACTTGAATCTGTTTGAAATGAACGGCACGAAAGAAATTTTTGATGCAAAATACAAATGCTTTCATTTGACAGTTTAGTTACACTGCTCGTTCTAGATGTTTCTCGATTTTAGATGTTTGAACTGATCTAAACTGAACTGAAATTTTCAGTTCTAATTACCCTTAAATATCTGTAAACCGAAAACAGCTCTTTTAGTAGATGGATTGAGCTTCGAAGGTTTTTTGAAGTGCCAACATCTGAAAGAGTTGCTTGGGCCAACTTCATTATGACGGCGACCAGAACGATACCATAAAACGCGTCATTAGTTTAGATACGCTAATAGAAAAATCAGCCGAGTGCAATGTACCACTGTTTATGGCATTCATAGATTTCCATAAGGCGTTTGATTCTATTGAAACGTGGGCATTTACACAGGCAATGGACGATGCAAGAATAGATTCTCGCTACACCAACTTACTGAAATATATATATATATGAAAATGCCTCACTACATGTAAGAATCAACGAGGATACAAAGACAGAAAAAATCAAAGTAAATAGGGGAGTCCGACTGGGAGACACCATATCTCCAAAACTGTTTACACTAGCGCTAGAGAATGTCTTTAGGTCATTGCAGTGGGAAACCAAAGGTATAAATATAAATGGATCGTACTTGAGTCACCTACGTTTCGCCGACGACATCGTCATTATAAGTAGCAGTATACAGGAGCTGAGGGAGATGTTAAATCAACTAAATGATGCTTCTAAAAGGATCGGATTGAAAATGAACATTTCGAAGACCAAAACCTTAAATAGCAACACTACAGAACAAATATATATAGACGGTGCAAAACTCGAAAATGTGGAGGAATATATATACTTGGGGCGCGCAATGAGATTAGGAAAAGAAAATCAAACAGCAGAGATTAGGAGAAGGATAAGACTAACTTGGATAGCCTTCGGAAAGCTGAAATTTATATTTAGAAACAGTGAGATTCCTATAAACCTAAAAAGAAGAGTTTTCGACACGTGCATATTGCTAGTGGCTACTTATGGCCTGGAAACAATGGCGATGACAAAAAAGACCGCTAATCAATTGAGGGTAATGCAACGAGCCATGGAAAGAACAATGCTTAACATCAGTCTTAGGGATAAAATAAGAAACGAAGAAATCCGAAGAAGAACTAAGGTCGTAGATATTATAGCCCGTATTGCAGACCTGAGGTGACAGTGGGTGGGTCATGTCGCACGACAAGATCAGTCGAGATGGACATACAAGCTCGTACACTGGAGACCAAGACTGACAAAGCGCAGCATAGGAAGACCACAGAGAAGATGGCTCGATGACATCAAGCAATATGCGGGAAGGAGGTGGTTCCAGATAGCACAGGACAGATCAGTATGGAGAAGCATGAGGGAGGCCTATGTCCAGCAGTGGACAACAGAGGGCTGACTAAGAAGAAGACGAAGAAGAAGAAGAATAAGTATATGGAAGTTGTCTTACACCATCGATATATAACAATTACTGGAAGGAATATATACAGCAACTTTTTACAGTACCGACTTTCCACTATAGATTATTGGCGTTAAAATTGAAAACTTCTTTCCCATAACATTTTGGTTTTTGAATAAAAAAGTTTTCCGAAAAACGAGAAACGAAAAATAAAAACGTTTTTCGAAAATTAACACTTTTCACTAAGCCACGGACTAAAGTAGATTGCTACGAAAATTGACTGGCGTTAATTTCTTTTGAGCAATACTTTTGAAGTTTCCTCTACACGTTTTTCACTAGATCCCATACGACATTTTACGATATTTTATCTCTACTGTATTCCTTGAGCTATTCAATAAATTCGATTATCAAGGAACGCATTGATGAATATTTTGAAAAAACAAACGGATTGTTAGATTGACAGTCTGCTTTTAGAAAAGGGACATCTAAAGTCCCTGCTTTACACTTTGTTGTCGACTGGGTGTCCACTTCTGAATTCAGATGTTGTTCTCTGACAACCCTAGAGATAAAAAATGCATTAAATGAAAGAGAGTCTTCCTAAATATTTAATGAATATCATAGAGATTACTTTTCACAAAGATCTCCAACAGCTTAGGTAAAGAAAAGGTAGAAGTAAATACTGGGTTATCTCAGGCATTCACTAATGCTTTGGCTATCTTAGTCAAAGAACATTTCCCATGAAGTTAAAACTGACTATAAATCATATTCTAGCGAAGATTTCGTACTGGACGCAAAATACGTGATTTAGTAGTGGCTCCTGAAAAAATAGAAACAATAACTTAAGAAGGAGGCAAAAAATGAAATTGTATTAATTTTAAAACTCTAGATAGGGAAAATATTCCCAGTAAAACTATTAAATATCTAGGTGTATACTTTCATAATAAATCAACATTTGGTTATCATTTAACAATGACTGCAAAGAAAGCACATGAGAAATCAAGCAGGTTAACTAGATTGATGCCGAATATAGGAGCTCCCATAACTGAGAAACGTGAAATTTATAATGGACTAATAAATTCGATCGTTTTGTAAGCGGCTCCTACATTAATAAATGCTTTAAATGCCATTAAATATAAAAATTACCTAATTATAATAAAAAGAAAATCTCTAATGCTTGTATCTTGTGCTCACAGAACGAGCTATTCAAGTGATGACAGATACTCTCCCGATGCATTTACTAGCAATGAAATAATATTGTAACGAAACAGCTGGCCATAAAGATAAGCCCTCGTCGGAAAGTGTCGTTTCTGGGAACTTCGCAACGATGGGAATTTGGCGAACTGATGGATTTCCTGGAAGTCGCAGAATATCCGAGAAAGGCCAGAGCCTTGTTGATTTTTCTGGAATCCCCATTGTACAAAATAAATAGCAGGTCGCAGAGCGAGAAGAGAACAGTCGCCGGGAGTCGTAAAAAACCGGCCGACAGATGACAATAAACAAACATAAATAAATGTCGTTAGTATAAATTGGATACTTGTTAGATAATATAAATTAAATAGTAGATAAGTGTTAGTGTAAGTGGTTGAAATACATTAAGTAAGACAATTCGTGTGGTTTAGTGATTTTCGCGTAGTCAAAACGTTACAATATGTACCAAAAGTTATGATGAAGCATAGTTTTAACAAGTGAATTTGTTCAAAAAGTTGAACAACAGAATTTTGAATTATTCCTTGACCAATTTCTGACGGGTCATGGTTCATTTAAGTGCTTTACTTTTCGCATAGGAAAAAGAGAAACACCTCTGTGTCCTTATTGTAATCATATTTTAGATAACGCAGAACACGTCATTGTTGATTGTCCACAATGCTCAATTAAACGTCTATATCTTAATTTCTAATTAAACATAACTATTTCGGCAACAGACATTATCAATTTAATAATGGTGAATAGCAGAAATTACGTTTGAATTCATAAATTTATCAAAATTGGCAATAAAAAATAGTGAAGTACTATAAAGTAGGTACCAAGCGTATATACTTGGTCCAGTCAGAGTTGGAACGGCAAAAAAACACTTAATGGCTTTTTAAGTGCCACCCGGTCGTCCATGGGCGTATCATTACGGATAATAACTCTAACAATGAATTCACTTACAAATCGCACAAACAAATGGCACACACATTAACGCACCACTGCTTTCTCGAGTATAAGTGCCGAGGAAGACATCACAAGGAAAGCACACGTGGCCGATGTGGTAATGGTCCAGTGGACCATCCAGTATCCGTAGAGTCTCGCGTACTTCCTCGTACACGATTTCACCGATCGACTGTACACCTGCACCTTAGAAGAAGAAGAAGATACAAACGAAGTGTCGCTGTCGTAAAAAAAAGTTTGCGGTCCAATGGACTCTCTAGTTCTTTAGCTGTACATATCCATACATTCACATATATGATTTCACTTGGGCAACTGAACACCTGCATTTTAAAAATACCAGGGCGTTCTGAATAAGCAAAAAGATAAGTCCCATGGTTTTGTATAGAGACAACGGGCTCTTTTCGTATGTCCTCGGTAAACTTTTTTCTAAATTCGAATTTTCTAAAAGATGGCGCAAGTCGCTACCTCCTTAGAAATTTGGCAAGAAAAAATGCTCTAATGCTTGGTGTAGGTACAGCGTTATCTGGGAGGCCATGCCCGATTTAAAGTTTCCCATACCTATACACACCGTACGTATTACCTATAGGAAAACTAAAACGACTTTTGATGATCGTGACTAGGTGACGTTATATGTATATATTTTGTCCAGTCCGAGTTGGAACGGCAAAAAAAAACACTTAATGGCTTTTTAAGTGGTGAAAAGCCATGCCGCCCGGTCCTCCATGGGCGTATCATTACGGATAATAACTCTAAAAATCAATTCACTTACAAATCGCACGAACAAATGGCACACACATTCACACACCACTGCTCGAGTATAAGTGCGGAAGAACAGATCACAAGGAAAGCACACGTGGCCGCTGTGTTATGGTCCAGTGGATCCGTATCCAGTATCCGTAGAGTCTTGCGTACTTCCTCGTACACGATTTCACTGATCGACTGTACACCTGCACCTTGGAAGAAGAAGAAAATACAAACGGAGTGCCGGTGCCGTAAAAAAAATTTTTGCGGTCCAATGGACCCTCTAGTTCTTTATCTGTACATATCCATACATTCACATATATGATTTCACTTGGGCAACTGAACACCTGCATTTTAAAAGTACCAGGGCGTTTCTGAATAAGCAAAAAGATAAATCCCATTGTTTTGTATAGAGACAACGGGCTCTTTTCGAATGCCCTCGGCAAATTCAGATTTTATTGAATGTTCCAATTGCTAGTGGTTAAAGTATACATATGTGTTATTCGCAATAGCCGAAATTGCCCACTGCCCGAAATTTTCGCCCACAACGCGTTATGTGTGTAGTGTTTACCCACGATGCGAATGAAAACGTTTGTTCCGAACAATGGGTAGAATTAATTGACCAAAACGCGTTGTGGGTAAACTATACTACCCACGACATGAAATAACAGTCGACGCGCTTTTGTTTAGCATGCGGAACGTGCGATGTATTTGCGAGAGGGTAGTGATAAATCGCCCACAGCCCGAAATTTCTGCCCAAAACGCATTATGGGTCAAAACGCGTTCTGCTTAATTAATGCTACCAACTGTTCGGAAAGAACGTTTACATTCGCATCGTGGGTAAACCACTACAGCCATAACTAATTTCGAATAGCATATGACCTATTCTACAGAGTCGTAGTATGGTATAAACATAAGAGCGAAAGAACGAACATATATTTCTCGTTGGCCAAACAGAGAAAGAACTTTTGCGACGTTGCTACCTCGCGAAACATCACAGTCATCCGCTCCGCACACTCGACCGGCCGGCAATTATGATATGAGAGTTACTAAAATCCGAGACGACCCGAGACCGAGACCGAAAGCGTAAAGCGATACGCGTTAGGTCCCTGGACTTGGACTGCGGTCGGCAACGTTGCAAAACTTCCTTCTCTGTCATACTAACGAACTACTATTAGTTTCTCTTTTGCTCTTTTTGATTTCGGGACAGGCGTTTCAATAGAAAAGCTCCGTATACCAATTGTAGCGGGTGATAGTTATACAATTCTTTATGAAAATTCAAATTCGCACACTTATTTTATGTCGGCGAAATTACGTGATGTTGTCTTCCCGTCCTAGGTTCTGTCACATTTACCGATGAGCTGATCTTGGTTACTGCTTCCTTCGTCGATTTTAACTTTATAGATTACGTTAAATACAATCGGAAAACCTGTTAACTGTATCAATTGTTCTTTGAAGCATATATTTTTGAGTCGCCTGTGAATTGATTAAAAATTACGTGTGCATTTAACTCCATGTTAAAAGTAAGGTTAGAGTTGTTTATATGCCATCCCATCACTATTTGAGAACGTTGTGCAACTGTGTATGTCTATTTTTTGATGACGTCCATTGAAACTTGATTTACTCGAGTTTTGGATGGAAATAAGACGCGGAGAGTGGACGAGAAACCTAACCTAACCTAGGGTGATCTGTGCGAGAAACTAGTAAAATATACTGAAACTGCGCATGTGAGACAATTTCGTTACAGTATGTCTGCTGTATAATCGATGAGAAATTGAGGATAAAGTGCTTGAACAGTATGAGATGTGGCAACACTGTACAACTCATACTCTATTTCAGCGGCGGGCGAACTTTCGACGCGCAGTATTGAGGATACCTGCTCTAATCCAAGGGTCAAATAATCATATAAGAAATTTCGACGCGGGCTTAAGACAGGTAGGTAGGAAGTGTATCCGTAGAAACGGTTCAAGTTTATGCCCTTTGTATATCCTCGTGATAAAGATGGGAGTTCCGTAATTTGCGTATTCCCTTGGCCTTACCCATTTTCCTTGCCCATTAATATTTTCGTGATTAAGATTGAATTTCCCATAATTTGCGTATTTCCTTGCCGTTAACAATTTTCCTCGCCCTTACCCATTCCTAATTCAACCACCAATGCGCCAGGGTTAAATTTGATTTGCGTCGAAAATACCTGGTCATGCCGTCGAAAATTCGCATCAACCCATCCTAAAACACCTGACCGCGTCGAAACTTCTTCCGCACTATTTCAGTAGAAAAGCAAATGAAGGGATTATTGAAACCACAAACTTTTGATATCATAGAAAGGCATTGTTAGTCCAACGACTGTGCCAAATGACTTACATTTGTTATCGGTACTTTTATTTGGAAGAATACGTGTTTTATTATTTTAAATTTTATTAAAATTAAGTATTAAGTACACGATGCATCTGAAAAATTACAACAATTAATGAATGTATAGTTTGCTGTACTCAAAATTAAACTGACGCAAACTATTATCTTTGGCAAAAAATATTTCAAACAAGTATTGCCCTAAAACCGCGGAAAAACAAAAAAAAAACAATTAGGATACATGCTACTCTACTAAACACTACATTAGGTACATATTACGGTACAAAGAACAAGTAAGGTACCAAAAATTCTAGGTTCCTACACATATTTTACATAATACCTACTATCACAAACACAATTAACATAAATATCATGACAGGTCAGGTAAATTATCAGGTCAATCATGAAATATGGGGGTTATTACCTTACTATAACTAGAAAACTATATGCGTATTTATTACCACCTGCACTATTAACAGTAACGCCATAAAAAATATTTCATCTAAAAAGATTTTAAAAGACCTAAAAAAAAGAGAAAAATTTTATAACAATAATTAACTTTATCGCATAGGACGAAAAAATTCGAATTTGAACGGCCACGACTAAAACTTTAACAAAAATCTACTGAAATCGTTACACGAGAAAATTTAATAACACGAGAATTACCGTACTGATAGTAAACGATTTGACACTCATAAGTGCGTTGCCTTCTGATTTCATGGCCTCCGTCGAGTTGACGTGCTCATCATCATGATGATCATGATCATGGTGATCGGCGGAGGGTTCAGGTTCAGGTTGAGGCGTCTGATATACCCCATGGGGCATCAGGTACGGGTCTTGGTCGGAGTGGGTGAGGACATCGGGCACTGGCACCTTTTCCGGCTCCATCACCGTCCCCATCGTCTTCCTCTCGCTTCCATAATCGTAACTCTGATCGTACACATAACTCTTTCCCCCAACGTGAGACGTGATCAGTCGGAAGTTTGCCTCATTTAGGTCTAACGAATCGTATATGAACTTCTCCAGTCTATTTACTAAAACGGTGATGTTTCCTGTCTGGTCGAAGGAGAAAGAGTTGGGCCACTCGAGGTACTTTTGGTCTCTCGCTATAATCCTCTGGTTCTTCTCAAAGGGAATGTGTGAGTCCCACCTGGCTATGCTGTTCGTCGAGAGAAGGCTGTAGTATAGGACGCCACGGTTGTCCATGATCATGCCTAGAAAGGTAATGGATAAATAAATACCCGCTACTGTAATTTTGCCAACAAACTTCATCAAACTTCAAGATAGAATCCTTCATTAATAAAATGCTCTCTGGGAGATCGATTCCACTAGGAAAACTTGGTTGTGACAAATAAATTCCCTGTCTTTTTTGCCGAGATGGAAATAAAATTGTTTTAATTGAAGAAAACTCTAGGAAACTTGTCTCAAAGTTATATACATTATCGATGACAAAAGTGTTATATCTCATGATATTTTTCACTAACATTGGGATGAATTGCTAGTGCAACTTTATGTTTAATCCATGTTTCATAGTTGGAGATTTGTCATTATAATGTGAGACAAGAGATGCGGCCCCGCATTTCTTGTCATTACCATATCACCCACACAACATATCTCTGTCTAGATGCGATTTTTATAGTGAAGTCGCACATGCGCAGTAGTCGTTAGGTCATTGTAAAACTCGCGTCTATGTCTCGGTTTCTTCTACATCGTTTTCAATAGCATTATCGCTTCATATTGCTCGATTCAGAAGCACTACTTAAGTAGAGTGTATGGGTATAGATGTATAGAAGTCATTTGACTTGAAGTCGCTTCGCATAAATGAGCGCTGTACAAAAACAAATAAACAAAATGGAAATATTGATGAGGAATCGATGAACTACTCTGTATAATAAACTCTGTGTAATTGCTGGAACAGAAATTTATAAATGAAAGTGACAGTTTTATTTGTTTTTAAAACTTCTTACTATCCAGTCATTTAGAATTGAATTATGCGAGATATGCAAAATAATATGATAAACATATTAAACGAATTGAACGTCGGAACGTTTTTTTTTTCGATTACATAACGGAAGTACATAACAGAGAAACTTAATATTCAATAGAAGGTTATTGTTGTAAATTTTTAGGTACATACACAGGTGAAAAAGCACTATATAGTACATAATAGTGATGTACAACAGTAGAAAAAAATTTGTGTGACATTAAAGCAACATAAATGTGAACGAATGAATCCAATCCTATACTATATACTTATAAAGTAATGCACAGAAGTTTTAAGAGCTAGTTTTATTTCTTTATTAAATGTTTGCATTAGTAAACAATTAAAACATTGCCAAGGATAAAGTTGGCAGGATTCCTGTGTTAATACAAGGAAGTTTTTTTTACTTCTTATTGCATACACTCGGATAACAAAAATAATATTAATACAACTGTTAATCATCAAACAGATAAACTTTTTATCATTTTGCGACATATTGCTTTAAATTTTGAGACTTGTAATTGTAATTTGTAATAGGGGTACATGTAAATATTCTACTCTCGTTCGAAAGAGATAATAAAACAATTCTAGGACCGTTAAGTAATGACTTATTTGGTTAAAATGTGTTTTAAAAAAGTTTTATAGTAACTCATTTCACAGTAACATTTAAGTTTTAAATCTTGCTTCAAAGAAATTTCTGACAGAAGAAATTTTTAACGGAGTTCTAATTATCTTAAAAACACAAAATTTCAGAAACTAACTCTTGAAAAATTTGAAACTGAGTATACTGAATCACTTAACACAATTTTAGTTTATCTATGACTTTTTAAAGAAGTTGTGATCTTAAGTCAGATCCCATGATTTAAAGAAAGTTGAAGTGTTTTTAAAAAACGTCAAGGATGTATCATTATAATGCAGTATAATTGACTTAAAATGACAGACTGGTTTTGGTGGTATATGAAAGTAGGAAGTTTCTAACAAAATTGCAATATTTGTAATCCGTCAATGACAATTTTAAAACAATAAAATAGTTGTTGGATTAAAATGTAATTCAAGACAATCTGAAGTACTTATCTTATTTTTATATGTACAATACACTATTTGTTACATTTAAAACTTAAAATTTCTAAATTTTTAAAAACATATGACATATGACAATAATTGTAAAATAAGGTGATATTTTAAAAGAAATTAGAACTATTTTAAGAAAAAGAAAAACATGATGTTTGAACACAGAGTTTTGATGTTTTGATGGAAGGTAAGAAATTTCTAAGCCACATATTGCTATGGGGTAGACGACACTGGAAGAAAAACCGAAAGAAAATCTGCTTTTCAATGATAAATTGAGTTGTGAAGATAACGAAAATTAACTTTATTTGGTCAATAATATTTAAAAATATATAATTTTTGATAAAAGGAAAACATAAATACATCTATTAGTCATGTAATTTCAAACACGAATCAGAGCGTGTGACGTCACGGGTAAGTAAATATGTTAACATCACCGTTATTGCGCCTGCGCGCTTTACGGTATTTCGATAAATTCGGTTTGAAGCGTCCCCACAAGTAGTGTTTCATGGTTTTGTGACTGTCTTACGAAAAGCATGACGTTTGATTCAGAATGGGTGCACTTAAATAGTCGAGTCAATTTAGCATAGAAATTATTTTTTTTTAGCATTTTAAGCATTTAGCATACGTTTTCCGTATCGACCACCGATGCTTAGTCTGTACCAATCAAGAAACTATATTTATATAGCTATGTACTTTACTTTGTCAGTAGATATAATACAATGTGTTTCAAAATGATAGCCATCTAGTTGGCGTTGGAATTTCTGTACATGTAATTTTTGATGTGCCGCGCTCTATTGATTTGTACCTATCTAATTCTGACAACAAGTGACACTTCGAACATTTATTGTGAAACTGGCAATCAGTTCTGCTGGTAATTAACGGCCCTTTTCAGGGTCAAAACAAATACTACAAATAGACAAATACTCAGAATTCGTTTCCTTTTGACAGAGAAAAACCAGAAACAAAATATGTTTAAACATATTAAGTAGGTTATTTTGAGGTTATGTATAGCTATTAGAAGCTCCTTATCTTCGCAAGGCGTTTTTTTTAAATTTACATGGGAATTCCACAGCCGACTAGATGACAATCATTTTGAAACACATTGTACAAACTATTAAGCATATTATAACGGAATTTCTCTTCGTACCCGACTCATCTGTTAAGAGTATGATTCCCTATAGACCAAGAGCTGGGGACGAAATTTTAACATCATCAGTAATATGGAATTCGTAAACAGGAATAAACTCTATTACCATCAGTTATTAAAGTTCCGAGCAGGCGGACAGCTTACTTGTTGCGGAGGGTAGTTATAAGGGGTGAAAGTGGTTAATTTTTCGGGGAAATTTCGGCATCGATAATACGCTTGAAAATATATGTAATGATAGGTCTTACCATAACTAAACGAAATTCCAAGCGACGGACACATGAGTGGGTGCAAAGGGGGCGGCAAACAAGGGTTAAGGGGGTGAAAGGCGGAGAGCTAGAGCCGAAATTTCAACGTCATCAGTAATATGGAATTCTTGAACAGGAATAAACTCGCAAATTTTTCCATTCCAATTTTCACCCCCTTTACCCTTGTCCGCCGCCCCCTCTGCACCCACTCATGTGTCCGCCGCTTGGAATTTCGTTTAGTTATGGTAAGATCTATCATTACATAAATTTTGAAGCTTCTGATCGATGCTGAAATTTTTCCGGAAAATTAACCACTTTCACCCCTTATAACTACCCTCCGCAGCGAGTAATCTGTCCGCCTGCTCGAGACTTTAATAACTGATGGTATAATAGAGTTTATTCCTGTTTACGAATTCCACATTGCTGATGACCTTGAAATTTCGGCTCTATATAGCTCTTCGCCTTTTCACCCCCTTTACCCATGTCCGCCGCCCCCTTTGCACCCACTCATGTGTCCGCCGCTTGGAATTTCGTTTAGTTATGGTAAGAACTATTATTACATACATTTTTAAGCTTATTATCGATGCCGAAATTTCCCCGAAAAATTAACCACTTTCACCCCTTATAACTACCCACCGCAACAAGTAAGCTGTCCGCCTGCTCGGAACTTTAATAAATGATTGTAACAGAGTTTATTCCTGTTTACGAATTCCATATTACTGATGATGTTGAAATCTCGTCCCCAGCTCTCTAGGATGATCTCGATCATCCAGAATCCAGAAGCAAGTATTTTGCTTCCAAACTGAGTTAGACGGCTAAAAAATCATCAGAGGCCGAAAGTGAACTTGCATCATTTGCGCTTGTTATCTTTTTTGCGACTGTAGTCGTCCAACTCTAATAGCGGACACGCGGACACACATGTGTCAGTCTTATTTCTTATGCATGTGTGGATGGCTGTGGTGGCTTCTCACAAATTATACGAGAGCCGGTCACATGAAGTATCGACTATCGTACACAAATACTGTGCTTTAGTATAGGGCAAAAATCACTTTTTCATGTGCTCGTTAACTCGGCATTTTCCTTTGTAATCCAAGTGGCTTTGTAAAGACTACAGAAGAATCGTACAGACTATAATGCATAGGCGCGCAAGTATTTATAGAGAGCACTCCGGGATGAGAGACAGATGACAGTTAAGAAGTGACTCTAGAGAAGCATTATGCGTATGTACCATTAAGACTACATTTTTGTTGAATTTCATATCAGGCCACGCGGTAGCGTGGTCGTGGCTAGTATGACGTCACACCGCTGTTACTATACTTATACTTTGAAATCGTGTTTTGGGTGTTGGTGATTTTTTTCATTTCGCGATTTTACCATTATTACACTTTGTTTTCAAAGAAATGTGGCATATTTAGAAAGCTTATGTGATAAGCTTCACGTTGAATCTTTATACTCCGCAGAAGGATTCATTTTTCATTATTTTTTTTTGTCATAAACTTTTCGTCATCTGATTTCGCGTCGATATTTTCAGTATTCTGGTTATTAAGACGCCGTTCTAATGCCGTTTGAATTACACTGATGTTTCTTTTCTGAAAATGGGATTTCGGGTACCAGGATAGCAGAAGGGGTAGGAGGTATGGAGGTATATCGGTTCCTGTGCCTAAACTGTTCCCAAATCGACGTTCCGTGCCATATAACCTATGTGTCAGGTCCTAACCTCTACAGCCTCATGTCAATCATGTCATGTGTCAATAGAATCAAAAATTTGTTATCACTTATCTTCGAAAACTATCGGGGAAATATAAGAAATGAAATAAAACTGTAAATATAACGGGGGAAAAGTGGAATTGAGCAGAAAAAGTTCGTTTTCATGGAGATTAGAACCCGCGACGTCCAAAATAAAAGCACGTGACGTAACTGACAAGGATAGAGGTAAGAGCGTCATGGTTACGAAGTTGTTAGCACCGCCAATTTAGAGTGAGAAACAAGTCGCCTTATTTATTTGGTTAAAGAGGAGTATTTAAAAGAGGAATAATCAGATTCCAACAGTGCTACAGTACCAGGATTTAGTTTTGAATGCCACGTTCTACCAAGCTGTTCGGATTTTCCAGATCACCTTAAGAAGTTTACCAGCAATGAGTAGGTACTGGCATTCTCACGTGTGGTATTCGGAGTCTTCGTGAAACGAGAACAGGTCAGGCACTCATCGAGCTGGAGTCGGATTCGAGGGCGGATAGGGTGAGGGAGGCACTCGCCGCCACGGTTCCGGGCTTCATGTTACGTGAGCCGATGCAGGCATCGAAAACCTTCCACATTTACGATATGGATTACGATGTGGATAGTACGATATGGATAGATATGGACAGCGGAGATGGAAGACATCGCGAAGGCCGTGGAGGCCGTAGTCGGGCCGGCGGAGGTTACGGGTAGCGTGAGGCCTTTCGGGATTAACCGGAAAGCGGCCACCATACGTGTCCCCCGCAGCCTGGCGGCTCCCCTCGAAGCCATAGGAAGAATCAAAGTGGGATGGACGTCTTGCCGTATTCGGCAGAGAACGGAGCAGCAACGCTGTCTGAAGTGCTGGTCGATCGCGCACACGACCGGTAAATGCACGAGCAAGACGAGGATACAAGCGGACGCATGCAGGAGGTGCGGCAAGACGGGACATTGGGTTAAGGACTGTAAGGCCCCGGTGCAGTGCTTCACGTGTGGAGTACAGGGGCACAGGGATAGTCCCAGATGCAAATTCTAGAGGGACCGCGACCCGGTTATGAGGAGAGTCCGAGATGACCAAGATAAGGAGTCCGACAAAGTGAAGGAGGATCGCCCCCGCTCGCCCCTGCCTCATTACGTTAAGAATAACGTCTCACACGTAAGTAAGGATCCGTCGAGTTCAGAGGTCGACGAGACCGATGAGGAGTCGGAGAAGAGCGCGCCTACGACTGTGGTCGTTCCGCGATCTTCATAATTCTCGAGGTCTCTCTATGTTATTGTATTCGTTCTTTGTATGTTTCATTATGCCCGAACTCGTGTCACATCCCAAGAACGCCAATTTGGTAAACTACGTATTTTTTCCGTATGTCTATCCTTCAAATATATTTTTGATTACCCGTTCCCACACGAGGATGAGCGTCGATCTTTGCTTGGCGATGACGAGGTTTCATCCTCCCCGTGTGTTTATTAATCACATCAATAACTATAAATCGTACAAGTTTCGGATCTCCATCGACTCGTCGAGATGTCTCTGTACGTGTTCGACGAGGGAGCGTACTCCGTCTCGTCACGTCAGTCCGTCTCGTTTGGCGTTTCGTCTCCGATGATCATCAAGTCCATCTTACAAATCAACCTGGGGAGATCCAGAGTCGCACACGATCTGGCCGTGGCCGACATGATGAACTCTCGGAAACAGCTCATCGTGGTGGCAGAACCGAACCGGATCCTGGCTAGGAAGTCGGGATGGTTCATGGATCCGCGAGAGGACGTCGCCATAGGGATCAACACTGCCCTCCCCGGAGTACGCCCGACAGGAGTGAGGTCCTGTCCGGGATGTGTCGGCGTCAACTTCGGGAGAACCTGGTACTGGGGAGTTTATTTATCGCCTAATATCATGCTACGGACCTTCAAGGAGGATTTGGAGATAATGATGGCGCTGATCGCGTCGGAGTCTCCAAGTTTTCTTGTTATGGGGGACCTGAACGCTAAGTCACCCGCGTGGGGAGCCCCGATTCTAGATCCTCGTGGTGCCTACTTATCGGAATGGATCGAGGCGGCCGATATGGTGGTGTGGAACGACGGTTCGTACACCTTCCGCAGAGGACGAACGAGGAGCCATCTGGACGTCACCCTGAGCTCCAAATCGGCGGTCAGAGGTGGTTTCGGATGGAGTAGAGATTTTGGAATTCCAACAACCCTTCACGCCCGCATTCACGTGGACGTGGGAGGAGCCAAACAAGTCGAAGAACGTGACAGCAGGAAGATCGACAACGCCATACTCGAATCTCTTATCAACGAGATGTTGAAAAAGTCCACGGCTGAGGATTTTCCCAGCATGGTGAAGAAGTGTATAAAGGACTCGCTCGTCCGGGATCCCTTTGGCGCGCCGGTCCGGGAGCCGTACTGGTGGACCCCAGACATCGAAGAGAAGAGGAACGGCTGCCTACGTGCGAGACGTGCACTCGCACGAGCTAGAAGGAGGCGCTCGACAGATCCTGGAGAAATCGTGGGCCTCGTCTTTGAGCTTAGGCTCAAAAAACGAGCGCTCAGGAACGAGATCTTCAGGAGTAAATCGAGGTGTTGGCAGGAGGTCATCGCAGATCTCGACAACCACATTTGGGGCTCAGGCTACAAGATCGCAACTAGATTGGCGAAGGGTCGGAGCAGCACACTCACGCTCAGTAAGTCGAAGAAGCTAGACATTGTCAAGGCACTCTTCCCCTCGGACGGGCTTGAGTGGGAAAGGGGACTTCCTGTGGACGACGTACCTCCCGTCACGGGACGAGAGGTGGCGATGGCCGTGAAAGGGATTCGAAACGGTGCTGCTCCGGGCCCGGACGGACTGACGCCAGCGATTTTGAAGAGGATGTACCAGCTCATCCCAGAGAAGTTCCTAGACGTCTTCTCCGAGTTGTTGATGCGACAGAAGTTCCCGAGCGCCTGGCGGGAAACCCGGGTCGTCCTGATCCCCAAAGAGGGGAGGGATCCCGACCTGCCGGAGGCGTATCGGCCGATCTGCCTCGTATCAACTCTGGGTAAGGCGTATGAGGCTGTGATTCGCAACCGAATTGAGGAAGAGCTCGAGGACGGCGATGGGATCTCTCCGCGTCAGCATGGCTTTCATAGAGGGCGTTCGACGATCACGGCTATGCGTAATCTGTCCGACGCGGTAGACCGTGACCATAAGTGGGCCGTGATGCTGACGATCGATATCGCGAACGCATTCAACACCGCTTCTTGGAAGCATATTGTGGAGGCCATGAGGAACGGAGGGATCTCGCCCTACCTCGTCGTCCTCGTCGAACAGTTCCTGTTCGACAGGAAGATTGTCGTTTACCCGGGCAAATCACACAGAACCAACACCGGAGTTCCGCAGGGGTCTGTCCTGGGTCCCACCCTGTGGAAGATCCTCTTCGATGGGGTGCTCGGGATTGAACTTCCTGCGGACACTAGTATAATCGCGTACGCTGATGATCTCGCCATCGTCACGTGTGCGGAAACAGTAGCTGATGTACAGAGACATCTCGACGGAGCATACAGGGCGGTCGATCGGTGGATGACCGATCATCGTCTGAGGATAGCCGCCAAGAAAACTCAGGCTTTGGTGCTGAAAGGACCGCGGAGAGGGCGTCGTTTCACACTTCACGTCGGTGATATCGACGTTGAAACGAGTCCGACCGTCCGATATCTAGGCGTCACGTTGGCGGAGGGTTTCCGCTACGATGTGCACGTTTCGGATGTCATACGGCGGGCGGACGAACGGAATGGTGCCCTCATGAGACTGATGCCCAACCTGGGGGGACCGAGCGGCAGGAAGAGGGAGGTATTAGCTCTGGTGGCGCAGTCGATCCTGCTCTACGCGGCGCCGATCTGGTGTGGAATTTTAGATGTAGGGAAATACAGATCGAAGATGGAGAGCTGTCAACGGAGGACCCTGCTTCGAGTCACGAGTGCGTATCGCACCGCGGCCACGGCGGGCCTACAGATCATCGCGGCCGTCCCGCCGATAGACCTTCTGGCGAAACAGCGTCGCTTCTTGCACAACATCGGCGGAGGTGCCCTCCCCAGCAGGAGGCGAATGGCCTCGGAGAGAACGATCAGGGAGTGGCAGCGACGTTGGGACCGTAACACTGAGACGGCGCAATGGACGAAGACCCTGATTCCAGACGTGGGTAAGTGGACGCGGTGCAAGCATCGCTCCCATAACCATTGGATAGTCCAATTTCTGACGGGGCACGGGTCCTTCGGCACTTATCTGTATAGAATCGGGAAAGCTGAGAGTGACAGATGTAGATGTGGGGCTGTGGATTCGCCTGAACACGCGGTCTTTTATTGTCCGCTGTGGGAATCACACACTGTTGCTCTCAGGAGATCGATGACGACACCGTGGACGCCTGAGAACATCGTTTCCGAGATGCTCGAGGATCGGCGTATGTGGAACATCGGCTGCAGAGCTATTACCTCCCTAATGAAGAAAAAATACGAAGACGAGATCAATCCGAGGCGGCTCAGGATCGTTTTACAGCGAATCTGACGGGTGCCGCAAAATAGATAGCGTTCAAGACACCGGAAGACCCGAACCCCTAATCGGCATTTGATGCCGGACGGGGGACGTAGGGCAACAGGAACCGACCATCGTTCCTGTCATCAGCGTCCATCCTGCTACACTTAAGCGGCCATGTGGAGCTACGTCCAGAGAGGATTATCCTACGTGGTGCAGCGACGCCAGAGATCCCCCGCGAGGACCAGAAGACCGTCCGAGCCGGTGAGGGCACGCAGGAATCCGCCCCCGGTGAACTGACACGACACGGTGTTTATTGCCCGTGCTCGATGTCGTGTGCCAAGTCGTGAGGAGAAAAAAAAAAAGGTACTGGCATTCCGGAAGGTCAAAGAAGAACCTTCGGTCGGCATTGAAGACCACATTATTAAGGAAAAAGTTAGTACCTACAGAAGAATTGACAGATTCCGATAATCATACAGTGTATGCTGGGAAAGAAAAACGATTTGCTTTTAGGAACCGTCTTAGTACACAAAATGTTACCGGGCTCTATTACAAGTAGATCTTATTTATGGACGCTTGATTGATTTAAAATACTTAATAACGAGTGGCTGTCTGATGAGACTGTACGATTTTTTCACGAAATGCTATCAAAATTTTCAAATTTTAAACCCAGAGATACATTGTCGGTTTTAAATCTCCTTCAAAATCGACAACCACGAACTCGCGTTACTCCAGTTCCTCCTGATGAACATAATTTACAAGTAATTCACTCTTCTGCTCAGTGGATACGTATTTATTTTGATACTAAACATATTTTTGTTTATAACTCGATACACGGTAATCATTTAAATAGGGAAGAAGAATTAATGATAAGAGAATTATTTCCTTATTTTCGAGAGCTTCCTCTTGTTTTTCCCAAAGTGCAACAGCAACCTAATATGATTGATTGCGCCATATTTGCTATAGCATTCGCAAGTTCTATTTTTTTTCTTGAGGATTCAGTAAAAATACGTTATGACGATCAAAATAACAGAATGAGAAAACATTTGCTTGTTATATTAGAGAAGAACACGTTGACTCATTTTCCGATTACGTAGCCCCACAAAAAAATAAAGTACGGATCTGTAAATCAGACATGTGAATCCTTATGTATTTTTGACCGCTGAATCTGAATCTGAGGTCAGAAAAAGGCCTTTACTCCTGGAATTGGCATCAAAGGTCAATCGGGGGCCGGAAAATCGAGATTCGCAGGTCGGGATCGCTGCACTCGGATTTTCTTGTACTTTCAAACTTTAGCAACGTAGACGACGGTGAAACAATTCGAGGCCAATTGGAATTCACGCCCTGGGTCCAGAAAATGGGCCCTCGGGGGCAGGAAAATCGAGATTCGCAGGTCGGGATGGCAGCACTCGGATTTTCATGTATTTTCAAACTTCAACAACGCAGACGGTGGTGAAACAGTTCGAAGCCAACTAGAATTCACCCTCTGGGTCTAGAAAAAAATTTCACCGTCGTCTGCGTTGCTAAAGTTTGAAAGTACATGAAAATCCGAGTGCTGCGATACCGATCTGCGAATCTCAATTTTCCGGCCTCCGTGGGCCCATTTTCCGACCTCCAGAGGCCCGTTTTCCGACCTCAGAGAGTGAATCCCAGTCGGTTCTAAATTTTTTTGATCACGAATTCGGCTTTGGCTTGGGAATGAATCGACCTCGCCTGAGCATCCGTCATCCCGGAATTCACGTTTCAGACCTTATGGCGGCCATTTTCGGCCTCTGGGGCCAATTCCAGGGGTGCAGGCCTTTTTCTGACCCCGGATTGGGATTCAGCGGTGAGAAATGCATAAAGCTACACATATCTGATCTATAGGTCCGGACTTAATTTTTTTTATGGGGCTGTGTTATTGAAAATAATGTAAATAACATAATATTTCTATGAAGGAAATGAAATCTGATTTTTATGTGTCTTTTTTTTTCAAAAGATTATTATGTGGCTAGTATGATTTTGATACTGAAACTTATCGTTAATTACCGTCTATGAAAGAAATGAAATCAAATCAACAATGGCAAGTATAAATTTTAACATTATGAGTAATACTAGCCCGGTCCGTCGGTTTTAAATTTTTAAGCGGTGTTTTCAAAGTTTACAAGGAACTGTGTCCATAGACTGTATCAGTTATTGCTCTTTTTTCTTTTGTTATATAATCAAATAATGTTTTAAATTTATACTGTACCATTATTATTAATTTCTGTAGTAGACTGCGCAGTTGTAAAGGTTTAATAGGTTTAAAGTAAATCGAGTGTGTATGCATCTATACACCGGAAGCACAAATACTTCATCTATCACATATATATAAGGAAATGAATGACATGACAAGTACTAAAGAGCATAAGATTTAGCTCATGCCTCTGAGGCATAAGCTCATCTCTATTATCGCCAGAGTGACGGATCTTCTGTCTCTCATGCCTCTATAGAAGACATACTTTCTGGAGTTCCTCATACTGTTTATTAACTGAGGAGACATATAATTTAGTAATAGTCTATCGATCGACAGATTTATGCATAGAATAGTTATTTGTGTATTAGAGCATAATCAGGAGTTTATGGCACGAGAGACTGCGGAGGGCTTTTAATTTCTCGACATTGCAATTACATGCAACGTTTTATTTTATTTTGCTCCATAAAAAATCAAATAAATATTCGAAATTTCCTGGAGATTATCCCGTCGCGATTCGTGATAGGAATTACAGTGTTTTGTCCTAGTCCGCTATTTTGCTGTTACTAGGGTTACTACTGTGTTGACAATTGTTTATCAAAATGACAGTGATCAAAAAGACGACAAAATAGATATTGAAGAAACCGAAAACGTTTATTCAGATGAAATTAAACAAGTATCTGAAGCTGCGCAAGGAAAATTGATCCCAGATAAGTCAAGGGACTTATACATAAAGCAATATGACTTTTTCTTTACATTTCCATAAAGGCCAATGTATGCCCCCATTTGAGTGCGTATAAAATCGATTATAGGGCCAAAATGGTATAAATAATTTTTCGGATTATCTGCACCATTAAATTCTCACCGAGCTATACAGTGATCTGCTTAAATTAAAAATATGATGAACCATTAATTCACTTGGCATTAACTGGAAACATTTAAAGTTAGCTAATTAAAGGTATTGTTTAATTTTTTCCCTTAATAATTTAAAACCGACGGACCGGACTAGTATTGCTCATAGTGTTAAAATTTATACTTGCCATTGTTGATTTGATTTCATTTCTTTCATAGACGGTAATTAACGATAAGTTTCAGTATCAAAATCATACTAGCCACATAATAATCTTTTAGTAAATATACAGCTCGAATGGAATGTCTATACACATGAAGAAATTTTTAATCTAAAACACCCCGTGTTCGATTTTCGCCTGTATGCGATACATAATACAAATTCACATTTATCTTGTTTGGTTTGAAGAGGATGATCCCAGTTTTAATAGTGGCCCATAGTGGAAAGTTTTCACTTCATGAATTTCAGGAAGATGGGGAAAGTGGTATTGAAAAGTAGATGATAAAGATTCTCAATTCTATCTAATAATTCAAAAATCTAATGTTATCTAATGTGACTCAAACACCTAATGATACTTAGGGGTTATGAAGCAGATAGGTTTTAAAAGTGCTTGAGCTCTACTAGATTGGAAAATAATGAAAGCTATTAAATATCCAAAAGTTCCAAATGTAAAAAAATGAAAAAAAAAACCGCAAAAGTTGTTTGAGTAACTAACGAACTAGGTAGAAGAGTTTATATGCAGAATTTCCGTGTTCAATAAGATTCAAGAGCCAAAAATAGTTTCTGGAAACCTGAATTGTTCGAAGAAAAGGACAAATTGAAAAGTTCTGATATTTCTCTAGGAACTCACTAAATAATTAGTTTCAAACGGTTATAAAAATAATTCCTAAGGCTCAAACGAATTGTTTTTAAAACACCAAAAAAGTTCAGAAAAGAATTCTGTAACGGATTTATTGATCAGGTAGAAGTAAATAATCTTGACAGATCTCTCAGTATCGTAAAAGACTCGAGTATATGAGCTCCGAAAAACCTGAAAGGGATAATTCAAAAATTTTGGAGGTTCTCTGAGGAGTAAACTTTCCAGGCAGATTAAAAATAAATTAAATGAAGTAAATTAAATTAACTAATTAAAACTAATTTAATTTAAATTAGAATTTTTTTAAATATTTAATTTAAATGAATTAAATTAAGTTAATTAAGAATTAAAAAAGAAAGTAGATTCGAAACACAAAAACAATGAATCAGGTGGATATAAAAGGGTTTGGCAATATTTTTTAAATTTAGGCTTCAAATATGGATTCAAAAACAAGTATTTTTAAAAATGAATGAACAAGTTTAAAAAGTTGAGAAAGTTGTTGGGATGGGATTGTTTCTTTTGAAACCGTTCAGTTTGTAGCGCATTTTATTTCTTTTTTGAGCAGCGAAATCCCACGTTGTATAGAAATTCCATTGGGACCATATATTTCGAGAGTCACGGCCAGGGCCGAATTTTAATTAATTTTTGCTAATACGATAAAAATGGTTTGTTGTTAAAAAAAAACGAATACGCAGCACATGCACTTAAGACGTGCGAAATCAAAAACTGCAAAGACTCAAAGAGTTGCATTTTTTCTAGAAGTGCTTATTTAAACAGACGACATAGACCGACATTTGTATCCACGACGAGTATGATTGTTTTTAATCCATTAGGGGATTGATCAGGTTGTTATATTAACCAGTTATAACTTTTCTTCATGTTTCCGTATTTTTATATTTTCCATCTCAACATATTAACGTCGTAAAGTACTATTATGTTATTATCTTCTTACCGACTGACTGGGATCCCTTCGACCCATGGTCCATGACTTCCCCCTGGTACTCCCCCTGGCCGTTCATCTCATTCCTGAGCACGGATGTGTTAATCGAGTACAGATGCAGACTAGACAGAGGACTGTAGTAGACTTCCCTATCCTCGCTGATGACGAGCCTGTCAGTGAAGTTGCGGACTTTTGGTCCGAGGGCGATCCCAGCAACGTTTATAGGCGCTCTGACGATGATCCCGTTCACGTGAAACGTCGATGCGGTAGGGTCAGCCCTCATCGATTGCGAGTGGCGGATCTTCCAGGAGTGGTGGTCTTTGACGGAGAAGACGATGATGCCTACGGGATTTTAAACTGTGAAGACAAATTTTTAAGAGGTGCGAGAAGTTTGTGGTGACTGAGATTTGTGAAACTTAGTGAGAAAATTTGTTACTTTCCTGAAGGGACTGGCCCAGTCTCATTTCGTTATCTTGATAACATATAATCTTATATGATTTCAGAGATACGACGGTCTAATTGCATTCTTTAACTCGTAGTAACGAGAATTGGATGTTGAAGGTAGATAAAACTTCGCAGACATTGCGATTTTTATTAAACTCAGAACAGTAATTCAGTAAAGTTTCATTGTGAAAATAACACAGTTTCATCTCATTATTACATAGAATGACAGAAATATTAGACATTTTGAGTCTAGTGAGATTTTTAAGCTAGAGGTATAATAAGAATTTAAAATACTAAAAATCATTGATACGTAGATACTACTATCATTTTATTTAGCTGTTCTAGCGCTACTAAGAAACTAACGTAATTTCATTGTAATACCTTTCCTTAAGCCATCATGTTGATTGAGTTTCATGAAGAAGTTTTAATTTAATTGTTACAGGGACAGGTTTCGACTTAACTACCATCTCTCTACGACCTAATAACTTGAAAATACCTGGGACTGCCTGAAACTACTCGAAAATTGCAACTCTACATAAACTCCGATTTACCGTTGGTGTATTTCATTCGTCGCATCCTTCTGGCAAGTTAATGTGTGGTGAAATTTGTATCTGTGATAATGTGATAAATAAGGAAGGAGTCGGAGATTTAGACAAAGAGCTGTGAAATTGTTGGTGGTAAACAGCTTTGAATTTTCCAAAGCTCATATTCGTGTTAGTGCTAAAATGTGTTAAAGTTGTGTTAACAACAAAATTTCTGTCAAAATATATACGCAAGCAGACAATGACACTGTATTGACAGAAAGTGGTAGCATTCACAATCGTCAACAAGACCAAAAATCAGCTAGGCAAGCGTTAAATATATATATATATATATATATATACAGTGCGATCGAATAAAAAATAGTCAAAGCAGGCCATGAGCTAAAATACGCATGTCTTTTCCTAAAATTCTTCTTCTTCAAGTTAATAATTACAAATGTCAAGTTGACGTACATTGACACGAGACGATGTTGTCGAAGCAAATCAAAAGTTTTCTTTTAGAGTCCTATTTTAGAAATGGAGTGAAGCTGGAAAACGGTGAATGGCAATATTCGTATGTTGCCTGTTACGAAGAGTTCTAGGAACATTTTCCCGCCCAAGATACCAATCACTCGTATGACGTTGTCAAAAATTAACTTTAAGTTTGACTTTGTCAGTGTCAATCAGTATTTTCCGTTGTCTGTATTTTGAAATTTACGAACTAAGTAAAGACATGCGGCTTTTTTTTCATGGCCTGCTTTGACTATTTTTTTATTCGATCGCGCTGTATATAAATCAGTTTTAAAACGTGCGGCGACGTTGTCCGATATCTAGACTCCATTGTTTTCGTTTCTCCCACTGCACATCGTCTAAGTTCCTCACACTCATGGCTTTACGAACCCCCTCTTGCCAAGTTCTTTTTGGGCGCCCCCTTTTTCCGTTGATTTGGTATCCAATTCATTGCTTGCTTAGGCAATCTGTTATCATGCATACGTTGTACATGGCCGTACCAGATAAGTTGTTTTCTTTCGATGTCAGTTATAATTGTGTCCTGAAGTCCCATTTGTTGCCAAATATTTTCATTTCTAACTCACTCGATTCTTGATATTCTAGCTGATCTTCTAAGTGCATCCATTTCGGTTGCATCTACTATTCTCTTATGTTTTTCCGTCTTTCTTCAAGTTTCTGAACAGTATAATAAATTGCTTTTAATTAGAGTGTTATATATGTTGTATTTCCTACGTTTCGTTCTATTGTTATTCTAAAGGATTCCGTTCAGACAGTTAATTGCTCTTCGTGCCTGTATCACTCTTGTTCTTATTTCTTTGTCGAGTCTGTTAGTCTGAGTTTTCCAATTGTAGGTTACACGTTTCTCCTCCTATGCACAGGTATTTGGTTTTTTTCAACATTCATAGTTAGTCCCCAATCTTCGTAGAGTTCCTTTAGTTTCCGTGCCATATATTCTAGGTCTTCTTTGTCCTCCGCTAGCACTCCCTGATCGTCTGCAAATTGTAGGCTAAATACTGCTCTATCTGTCAAGGATATTCCCATTTTCGAACATTTTTGTTTCCATTTTAGTAAAGCTTGTTTAACATAAATTTTAAAAAATGTTGGCGATATACAGCAGCCCTGGTGTAAGCCCTTTGTCACGTAGAACTCTCTAGAAAATTTATTTCCTATTTTTATTTTCGAAGTGGACTTTTTATAAAGGTTTTTTATAGCATTTATGAGGGTTTGATTAATGGAAGTAATGGAATTAATGGATAAATATTTATGCTAAACCTAAAGGTAATTAATGTTATATCATAGAAAAATTCAAATATATAATTATCGGCAAATTATACTTCACTTATAGTAGGTTCGTTAAAAATAATCTTATTTTCAATGGTGCGGAAAAATTAAAAAAAAATCCTATATTGGATTGTGATATCAGATGCATTCGAATAAGTACGTATATACCGCGCATGGCGAAAATAACTACCGCAAATTTCCAAATCCAGAGATCGTTTTCTTATTTTTACTTGGTAGAGGTTACGAACTAACAAAGGTGATGACTTTCGCTGCACTACAACCAATCATTACAACGTTGTGTTATTTCCGTGTAAGACGAACTTAAATTTCATACGTTCAGTACATATAACATATGTAAAAATTGTTGAAACTAATTTTTGCAACTCTTTATGGCAACATGGTTTTAAGGGCGGCCATTATATTCCATTAGTACCTTCCCATATAAAAACAGAACCTTATACATATTCCCTCATATATTCCCAGACTAAATAGTCCAATACGTTATAGTGCGGAAAATTCAATATAAATTACTTCCACCTCCTCATGAGTAGAATATAAACTCCAAGAGCAGTCACCGTCACTTTATTAGTTTGGCAGTATTCTGCCCTGCTAAGACAGGAAGTCGTATCTGCAAAATGGCGGTTTTTTGGGTTAAACCGAATTTTGGTACAACTAGGCACGTTTTATTATATAGAGTAGGTCTGAAAGTCGTATGTGTACTATAAATAGTGATTTTAAGTAATCTTTATTTGTCCTATCTGCAACAATTTACCGTTTACCAGGTCAAAAAGTCGTATCTACCAGTACTAGGTCAGTTTGTCTTATCTGCAATAGAATTTGTTAGTTACGATATTTGGACTTGGTATCTAGCAGTATTTAGCTGATTGCGAAGATTATCAAAAATGAAAACTTCATTATGAACAAGCAATCGCAGCTAGAGGAATATACAGTTGATGCTTCCTCAGCAACCGGCACTGACTCCTGTTGTTTTTCAGCAGACTTTATTTAGCCAATTTTGTTGAAGTTCATTTTATAAGGGGCTCAAAAAATCTTAATTACAAAACTAAATTTCGTGGACAATGAATTGAACTCAACTTTCTCCGGGCAAAATATTTAAAAGAACCCTTACCAAAGCCTACTGTCAGATTGGCTTCTAAAGGAATCGTCCAAGATAAAAAGACCAAATTATTACAAAATTTATCTGATATCGTTCCACTCAAAAGGCTACAATTTTGGCAAGATCCACCTGTTGCAAAAGGAGCAACCATTGATAGTGACTTTTTTTGGAGTTCTGTTTTTTTTAATTTTAATATGATATTGAAATTATAATTAATGTGTGTTAATATTATTCATTTGTATTTTTATAAAGAATTATACTTACCTTACGACAATTTATCATAATATGGTCATTTATTTTAGTATATGAATACTAAGACAAAACGTCGTATCTAACAAAAATCAATTGTTTCCCCAACATAGATAATTCAATCATTTAGGATGGTATCCTATGAGTTTATTTAGAGATTTTCCACATTAAGATGCTAGAAAAAGATTTATCGATAAAATCACATGGATGGCGTATCAAATTTTACAAAATTATTAATATCTCAAAACTATGTATTTTCAGATACGACTTCTTGTCTTAGCAGGGCAGTATTGTGCACTAAAATTTTCGAAAAATTTCATAATTTAACATGGGCCAAAACAAGTTTAACGATTTGATTTATGGGAATTGTAAGCTTTTAGCTTGAAAGGTTTTGCGCTTTTTAAAAATTCCGTAATCTCAAAAATTGTCAATTCTAAAGCGTTTCAAAATGAATGATGATTAAAATGTAATAAACAAATTGTAATGACGCGAAAATTTCCATCGTACAGATTTCTAATTCTCGGTATTAGATGGTACTCTGAACAGGGCTCATTCGGAAAAGCTTACTCAAAGATGTCTATTACAAAAATAAAAACTAACTAATGTATTTTCAACAATGTATAAACAATATCGTTTAGAGTGTAGCTTAGGCTGCTATTTTACAAAAGCACATATTTCTGTGTATAATAAAAGGCGCGTAAGAACAGTTAGATAATTCTAAAAAATTAACTCTTATCGGATATATCCTACTGGTGAAGGGATATTAGCCTCAGTAATTTTTTTTTGGATTTTCCGCATGTGAACCCATTTTTCTAATTAATGAAAAACGCGATTATAAATTTCAATGCATTTTTTCAGCCCTCGCAATGATTGGGTAAGAATCGCAAAAGAAACGAGAAAACTACAAGATGTTTTGATTCAACGCTTACTTTCTAAGCGTGCTTTAGTGAATAGCCCCCAAGGGAGTGAAATCCGAGAAATGGGGTGGCCATTTAATAGGAAGATCTTGATTAGGATCAACCCAGCAATTAGGAATGACTTTATTCAAATGCTTTATAATATTTCTAGCAAAATATGGAGGAGAACTACGAAAGCGTAGGGGCCACATCACACACTGCTTTTTTTCATTTGGAATCCCGTCTTTTTTTATGGAATTCCGACTTTTTTTACGGAATTCCGTTTTTTTTACGGAATTCCGTAATTTTTTAAGGAATTCCGACTTTTTAACGGAATTCCGTCTTTTTTTACGAAATTCCGATTTTTTACGGAATTTCGTCTTTTTTTACGAAATTCCGACTTTTTAAACCGGTGTGAAGTTATCAGCCGAAAATCCAGCAGCCGATTTCTCAGAGTGACATTTCTAGCAGCCATTTCATCAGTGGCGTCTCAATCAAGAAACAATTTCAAAAATGATTTTTTCTTAACAAAAAATCACCGCATTGCATTAATAAGAGGTCGACACTAACTAGAAAAATTGTGTAGGGGTCTAAGGTCTTAAGGGAATGACGTTGTCTCTCGAATATCTTAGCGTAAAGTTATATCGCTCGTTTATCCCATAATTCAATAATTATTTTGAAGTAGGTAGAAAAAAAAGCCACGATGCCTTTTAATCAATTAATAGTATAATAGTAGAGAACCTACCGTGAATGTGAGATCGACTTGCAGAGAGTATAGGGGGTGAAATTGTCACTCGAATATCTTCGCGTAACGTTATGTCGCGGATTCTTTAATAATTCGAGTGACAATTTCACCCCCTTATACCCTCTGCAAGTCGATCCCCCTTTCACAGTAGATTGTCTACTATCATGCTATTAATTGGTTAGAAGGGCGTCGTGGCTTTTTTTTCTACCTACTTCAAAATAATTATTGAATTATCGAAGAATACTCTACATGAATGTTACGCGAAGATATTCGAGTGACAATTTCACCCCCTTATACTCTCTGCAAGTCGATGTCGCTTTCACGGTAGATTCTCTACTATTATACTATGAATTGGTTAGAAGGGCATCGTGGCTTTTTTTTCTACTTACTTCAAAATAATTATTGAATTATCGAAGAATCCGCTACATGAACATTACGCGAAGATCTTCGAGTGACAATTTCACCCCCTTATACTCTCTGCAAATCGGTCTCTCTTTCACGGTAGATTCTCTACTATCATACTATTAATTGGTTAGAAGGGCATCATGGCTTTTTTTTCTACCTACTTCAAAATAATTATTGAATTTTGGGATAAACGAGCGATATAACTTTACGCGAAGATATTCGAGTGACAATTTCACTCCCTTAAGCCCTTAGACTCCTTACAAAATTTTTCTAGTTGGTCTCGACCTCTTATTAATGCAAGGCGGTGATTTTTTTAAGAAAAAATAATTTTTGAAATTGTTTCTTGATTGAGGCGGCACTGATGAAATTGTTGCTGAAAATGAAATGGCTGCTAGAAATGTCACTTTGAAAAATCGGCTGCTGGATTTTCGTCTGATAACTTCACACCGGTTTAAAAAGTCGGAATTCCATAAAAAAACTCGCAATTCCGTAAAAAAGTCGGAATTCCGTAAAAAAAGACGGAATTCCAAATGAAAAAAAAGCAGTGTATGATGTGGCTCTTCTACGCTTTCATAGAGAACCGTCTAGTTAGTAGCAAACATTTTATCTTAATTGTAGAGGCTACCCACCAAATAAATCACATTTTGATAGAATACAAAAAAAAAATTAATCGCCATTCAAGTTTCTCAGTAAAGTTGCCAGACCCAAAACAAAATTATGTATAATCCTTGCCCACACACTAACATCAAAATATACCTGATGATTCATCTCTACTACAGCATAAAGATTTTCATCACTGAAAATAACGTTTCTGATGAAACGTACACCTCAATTATTCATGCTGTATAACAATCTAGAGAATGAAAGCCTTGTATAAAAATTTTAATAAAAAAGAATCTGCATTTTTTGAATATGGAATGGATAGAGCAGCTGATTTAGGATTACTGTTGTTTTCCCTATATTTTAGATCTTATTAGTCAAAATATTCTGTGCAAAATCCTGATCTTTCATCTGCAATGTATAAAATTTCCTCATCCTGTTCAAGTTGAATTACACAAGGTCGGCCGCAATTACCTCTTCGTTCTTTGATCAAACTTTTACTTTATATGAAACGGTTAGATACCGAAATTTAAAACGTTTCTCCTTGTTGGATGAACTCGATTTGTTATTTCTTCTGCACAAACTCTAGCGACTAAACTAGCGTCGGAGTTACGTACATTTCTCCACTGGAGACACTTAAATCAATTCCTACCGTTTACCGCAAATGTAATTAAATATTACTTCAGGTTAAAATATTTATAATCATATTGGCCATTTCAAAGAAGGATATTAAATTTTCTCTCCTAAGATTCATATTGCTTCCTTGATTTCTACCTAATTACCACTTTCACAAATATGATATTCCTAGTAATGTCACTAGATTTTGAACACTTATTTGAAAATTATTACAAATACAAAAAGGAATCATTACATGAAAATTTTATAAAAGAGTAAATATTTCAAAACTACTGATTATTTAAAAAAAAGATGGGTTGGAAACCAATGGATTACAGAGGGCTGTCATTGTATACTGAAATGCCCGATGTGATTATTTTAAAAGTATTCATTGTTTTTTATGTCAAAAGTCTTGACTTATGTTGTGGTATCGTACCAAATTAGAAGTTAATATCTTACTATTTACATACTGGAGCTATTTAATGACAAACATTTGTGAACCGTTTCTCTTTAACACATAAAGTGAAAAATGGCATTGACCTTCTTATAGGGTGAGCTATTGGACACCCTATATATAATTGTAATATGTAAAAATTGGATTGGATCACAAGAATGACAAAATCACCGAATGTAAAATAAACAGGATGTTCTATTGTAAACTGGTTTATCAGTAAAAATTAAAATAAAGTTTTAGGTACGTACTGGTTATCTATAATCTAATTTCGCTAATTCATTGTTTTTTAGACAAATTAACATTCTGTGTTAAAAAGTGAAACCAATTAACGATTAATTTGTGTTGCACTTAAACTTTACCACATGTATATTTTATGGAAATCAGTGAGCGTTGCAAAGAAACACAACATTCATAATGGGATTTTTTAACGCCAAAACGAGACGATGTAATTTCTCGTTTTATCTGGGCTCGAATCCACCACGAATCACATGCTTTTTTTGTTAGTGGCAATGTGGATCGGACATCTGTGAAATTGGGCGTGCAATTATATATTTCGTTCGGCATAATGCAATGAATACATTTTTTTAGATGGAGGATTTCACATGCTTCGTCTTTCGTTTATCATTTTATTTATTTTGAACATTTTTATATATCGTCACTTTTCTCAGCGGAAATAATTTATGCTATGCGTTTATGTTGGATTTTCGCAACACTTCCATCAAAGTGTGGGTCGTCAGACAACCATAAAGTGTAATGTCAATAATTTCAATTTTGTAGAAATCAAATTAAAGCTTGCTCAATGAGCTAACGACTGTTATGCGCGACCTCAAAATCTCAGTAGGTACCATCATGTGTGTAATACCTTCATAACGTCTGGATGACATTGAGATCCAACAAGGTTTCTTCATTGAATATATACACAAGCAATAACGCAATATAATCGGTAATTGCTTCGAGTGTGGGATACGAGACCAATCCGAGTACTAATAATTTTTCTTTGTTATTAAAAAGGTTATGCTAAGAGAGGTCACGCTGGTCAATCGTGTAGTTTAATCGGAGTGACTCGTGCTGGTTCACTTTCTATGCCATTTCTGGTATTTTCTATCGATATTAATCACAGCATTACGTATGGCAGGTTTACCTACATATCCCAGGGCAGGAAAGGATGAAATTATATCGCTGGAACCGTAACAAAACAAAAATAAACATCGAATGAAAGTAACAATGGACGGAGTTATGAAGGTTGTATTTAACGAGCCTCAGAGCAGTGAGAGCTATCCTGACATTTCCATCGCATACCTTATAATTATATATTAGGTAGTGATTGAAATGCGCCATTTAATGGCGCATTACATCAATTCGATTACGGTTTGAATTTCCAAAAAAACTACTTCAAAATTGAATCACACTTCGAAACAAATGTATTTCGAAAAATTGTAAAAGAGTATCGAATTTGATATAAATATATTTTATAATATATATAATTATTAGAAACTTACTCAAATGTGTCAACATTAAATCGATTATTATCTTAAATTTCCAAAGTACGTATTTCTAAATTTAATAAAAGGGTATACTATACCGACTTTCGTATAACTGATTATCTTTTTGTTAATATTATTTCGATTGCCAATTCCGTAATACCTGCTAATTTATTTTATTTTCGATACGTTAATCCAAAGAGCAAACAACGTCCAATTCAAGGTAACCTTCATTGCCTATATATGTAAATTAAATGTTCTGATGGTCTTTAAATAATCATGACTTAACGTAATCATCCATTAGTAATGGCGAATCTTTTCCTGGGAAATACGCGCGATATATTCTTAATACAACTTGGAGAATGTTTCGATGAGAACGATGTTTCCAATACTTGAAGCAAATTTAAAAAAGTAAAAATGTCACTACTTGCCTGTCACTTATTTAATGTTAGAGTAGACAAAAATTTATCACAATAGTATTGTTATCGCCTCTTTTATGCGGTAAAGGCTGTCTCATTTCGTTTATTCCGAAATTTTGGCAAAGGTTTGTGGTTAGATAACTTCTAAAAAATAGGAAGTTGATTAATCGGCTTACATATTCGATGGTTAATATTATAGAATTTTAATGGTAATGTTTAAAAATAGAAACCTACAGCATTAGTTAAAATATACAAAAGAAATGACAAGTTGGAATAGAATTGTAATCATAGTTTTAAACGTTTTCCAATTAAGAAATAAAACCTTCAGAGTCTTTTAGTAAGAGTACGCAGTTTTATTAAAAAAGGGCGTATAACCAAAATAACCAATTTTAAAAAATAATATCTCCTATTACAAGTTACATAATCTGATCTGTTCTCAAACAACAGATTTTAAAACTCAACAAGGAGTTGATAGTGAACCTCAAGTCAATAACAACGGTGAGTTTCACCAAATCTCATAATTTGTTCGAATTGTTGGCAATCAGTGGGAAGTAAAAAAGAGGCACTAGACCCAAAAGGAGTCAGTCAGATCTTTAAAACGTAGCTTGTCAGCTCAATCATGAATGTCGGATTAAGGAATTATAAGCAATTAGAATTTTACTTGCAGTTGATTTGTAACAAGAACCAGAAAATTAAAAAAAACCGTAACTTATAAACTGAAAAATAATTATACGCCAAGGATCTCTAGAAAATAAAAAATAATTAGTCTAAATATTAGTAGATATATCAATATAATAAATAAATGATTAGTTAAAGAAAATTTAGCACTTAGTTTCCTATAATAAATAAACTCCCTTCATAAACACCTCATTCAGTGTTGAATTTGAAATGAATTCGAAAAAAAAATTAATATCCTCGTATATGCCTGAAAACATTTGCTATTAGGCGAATGAAATTAGATTTTTTTTGTAAAAAACTGTTTAGACGGATTTGACAGTTGGAAAAGGTAGTTTGAGTTATTACAAGAAGCCCCTCATCGAGAGATTCATCAATTTTTTAATGGAACCATTATCAAATTAACAAATAAAGTGCCAAAATCACTCTTTTATTTATACCTCCAAATGGCTTAGAGTTAGACCTTTGCGGTCAACAGTGAACTTTTAGAGAAAACCATTATCTTTAAAATGAGACTTTCTATATTAAAATTGCACTATAAATAAAAAAGTTATTGCAAAAAAGGGGGCAAAATAGCTATTTTTAAATATTGTTAATAAGTTTTTAATTAGTTGTTCGAATTAAGTGAAATGTTTGTAATTTGTGAGTTGTAATGTACTTCACAAGTATGCAAAAGATGGGCTCGATCGGTTTAGTAGTTTTTGCAAAATTCTAATTGTTTATCCCGTTTTTTGAAAAAATCAACAATTTCTAAGTACTTTCCAGTCAGTTTTTCTAAATGGATCTTAACAAACTTGGTCTCATCCTCTTCGTAAAGACTAATTTTAACGTCGTATGTAAAAAAACAATAAATTTTGTAATGTTTATTTATAAAAAAAGGCTTAACAAAAAGTATAGGTTTTTAAGCTCATAAACATTTACAATAACTTGGTTGGTTTTTGTTCAAACTTTATGGCAATGATTTATTCGAAAAGCTGATTTAAAAATACGTATTTAAAAAGAAAAAATAAACCCCCACAACCTTTGTGAGAGAAGATAGCACTTTTTTTAAAAAAAATCATCGTCGTTACAATCATTAATATGAAAGGCTGAAAATAACAAAGTTTTTAGACGGAGAGTTGAAGTTTCCAATGGCACCTTCAGCATTTAAAAAAACCGAATATTGTTTAACGGAGAGCATTATAAACAAAGAGTAATTGCGCGTTCATTACTTTTTTTGTTAAGCTTTTTTTATAAATAAACATTACAAAATTTATTGGTTTTTTACATAGGACGTTAATATTAGTCATTACGAAGAGGATGAGACGAAGTTTGTTAAGACCCATTTAGAACAAAATTGACTGGACAGGACTTAGAAATTGTTGATTTTTTTCAAGAAACGGGATAAACAATTAGAATTTTGCAAAAACTACTAGACCGATCGAGCCAATCTTTTGCATACTTGTAAAGTACATTACAACTCACAAATTATACACATTTCACTTAATTCGAACAACTAATTAAAAAGTTATTAACAATATTTAAAAATAGCCATTTTGCCTCCTTTTTTGCAATAACTATTTTATTTATACTGCAATTTTAATATAGAAAGTCTCATTTTAAAGATAATGGTTTTCTCTAAAAGTTCACTGTTGACCGCAAACGTCTAAATCTAAGCCATTTGGAGTTATAAATAAAAGAGTGATTTTGGCACTTTAATTGTTAATTTGATAATGATTCCACTAAAAAATTGATGAATTTCTAGATGAGGGGCTTCTTGTAATAACTCAAACTACCTTTTCCAACTGTCAAATCCGTCTACACAGTTTTTTTACAAAAACACCTCTTTTCTTTCTAATTTGATTCGCCTATATCCAATGGTTGCCTTTTAGGTTTTAGGCCAAGCATAAGTGTTTATGAAGAATAACTTTTTTCTCAATTAATTAACTTATACACACTATATATAGGCCAGGCGGACAAAATTTATAAAATTAGGATTAATGGTCACTAGAAGCTCATTTCTAAATTTATCAATACTAATATGATGAACACCGTTTCTTCATTTTTCTTTTCTTGAATAATAATTCAGTTTGAAATGCTGACTTGTAAAATATGTTGTTACGTGTTTATAGTAATATGCTGTATGTTGTCACATATTTTCAATACATGTTTGTCTTTTTTGTCTTTGAATGACTTTGAACACAACACCGAGTTACTTTTTTTTTTCATATTTTTATTCATTCGCTAACTTGTTTGCATACTAGGCCGATGATGGTCTTAGCATCTAAACCGGTCGCAATTATTCTGACGAGAAAAATTGTTATGGTTAAAGACTTGGAGTTTATTTTCCTCTGAAAAATATAATAGATTTATATAAAGATTACATATATCATAGTTCCCCACTTAAAAACTCATGATTTCAATTTTAATGGAAAAATGACGCAAAAACATCGTCGCCGAATCCGGTAGGTAATACTCACATACATATAAACCTCGTTTGTTACATTGCGATATGGTGAAATAAATGTTTATAAATAATATTTTGCAGAGTTTGTTGATTTAGCTGCAATGCAAATCCAACATATCGAAATAGGAATTATTCTTTTCACAATAGTACTCGAAATAAGTGTTTATGAAATGAAGTAGTACTAGGCGTTTCTAAATAATTTGAATGGGATTTCTGAGTACAAAACTTGTCAGGGTTGGCTTTAAAATGCACGCTTCTCTTTGGTAAAGAGAAAACTAAGAGGATGAGAACATTATTTTATAATTTACGAGGTGATATAATTGTATAACTATAAATAACTTATTCAAAACACATTAATTCATTTGGCATTTAAATTGGCATTTAAAAAATGATATTTATATTAGGAGAATAGGTGAAACGAATTGGTACACATTTTCAATTACAATCTTATTTGCCAGGAAACATTAAATCAATCAAGTAGATAACAAACAAATTAACATATAAAATGTAAAAGAACTCAAATTTAATTACTATTCAAGATTGTCAGCATCGCAATCACTCTCATTAGTATTGGCTATAGTAATAACAATTTTGTTGATTGTTGGATTAAATGTTCCAGATGTACTTTCAATTCTTACCACGTAGGTAATCATTAGCTTATTTCCTGCAATCAGGAAATTTAATTTTTAATAATCTTATAACGTTGTGCGCTAATAATTGTGAAGAAAAGTATTTTTAGCCAATGTTATTTTTCAAATTTAGTGCAGATCCTTTGTAATTAAAACTTTCTTAAAAAATCTAAAGGGATAGGGGCAGTTATCTAATGCCACCACACGTCGATTTTTTAATTTTGATAATAAACTGTGTTTAAACCATCTCTCAAACAACGTCGACGTCTTTGTTTTGACAGTTTTGGCCCATAGTGTCAAAGCACTTTCAACTCAACTCTTTTCAATCATTAAAATCTCCAACCATTACACCAATTTATAAAATATTTAGAATATTGAATTATTGGACTATTAAAAACAATACATCCAAAGTGGTCTTTAATTTATTCACAAATCAAGATCAAAAACAAATAACCAGTTCGTAACTTTGCTGATAATCACGTATGATAGGTGATAGGTTAGCACACTGTATTTAACTTTCTTAATTAATCGTTCCCTATCGGATTAATTAAAGGTATGGGTTTCACTTCCTACTCTGTCGAAATTCGTAACCTCTCAAGGTGATGAAGTAAACTTGAACAACTCGAATTCAATGCTTTTCTGCGATGAAAATTAATTTATACTAACGAAGCGATCAAATGTTAGTAAAAAACAAGTTTCTCGTATCCTTGTAGGCTTGTTATTACGACTTGTTTTTCATTAGGTTAAGTTTGTACGAGCCAACAAAACAACTTCGTTGTTAAAATTGAGTGTGTTGAAAATAACGAATGTTGATATTTTTTTTTAATAAAAACCCCGAATTTTACTTACAGAAGGGTTGGAAAAAGGAGTGTTTATGCGATAATAATTATTAAGCAGTTAGAGACCAAGAGCTGGAGACGAGATTTCAACATCATCAGTAATATGGAAACGTAAATAGGAATAAACTGTATTACCATCAGTTATTAAATTTCCGAGCAGGTGGACAGCTTACTTGTTGCGGAGGGTAGTTATAAGGGGTGAAAGTAGTTAATTTTTCGGGGAAATTTCGGCATCGATAATAAGCTTAAAAATGTATGTAGTGATAGGTCTTACAATACCTAAACGAAATTCCAAGCGGCGGACACATGAGTAGGTGCAAAGGGGGTGGCGGACATGGGTAAAGGGGGTGAAAAGGCGGAGAGCAAGAGCCGAAATTTCAAATTCATCGTCATTAGTAATATGGAATTCGTAAAAAGGAATAAACTCTATTACCATCAGTTATTAAAGTTCCGAGCAGGCGGACAGCTTACTCGTTACGGAGGGCAGTTATAAGGGGTGAAAGTGGTTAATTTTTCGGGGAAATTTCGGCATCGATAATACGCTTGAAAACTTATGTAATGATAGGTCTCACGATAACTGAACAAAATTCCAAGCGGCGGACACATGAGTGGGTGCAAAGATGGCGGCAGACAAGGGTTAAGAGGGTAAAAGGCGGAGAGCTAGAGCCGAAATTTCAACGTCATCAGTAATATGGAGTTCGTAAACAGGAATAAACTCACTAATTTTTCCATTCCAATTTTCACCCCCTTTATACTTGTCCGCCGCCCCCTCTGTACCCACTCATGTGTACGCCGCTTGGAATTTCGTTCAGTTATGGTAAGATCTATCATTACATAAATTTTAAAGCTTCTGATCGATGCTGAAATTTTCCCCAAAAATAACAACTTTCACCCCTTGTAACTACCCTCCGCAGCGAGAAATCTGTCCGCCTGCTCTAGACTTCAATAACTGATGGTATAATAGAGTTTTTCCTGTTTACGAATTCCATATTACTGATGACGTTGAAATTTCTGCTCTATATAGCTCTCCACCTTTTTACCCCCTTTACCCTTGTCCGCCGCCTCCTTTGCACCCACTCATGTGTCCGCCGCTTGGAATTTGGTTTAGGTATGGTAAGACCTATTATTACATACATTTTTAAGCTTATTATCGATGCCGAAATTTCCCCGACAAATTAACCACTTTCACCCCTTATAACTACCCTCCGCAACAAGTAAGCTGTCCGCCTGCTCGGAACTTTAATAACTGATGGTAATAGAGTTTATTCCTGTTTACGAATTCCATATTACTGATGATGTTGAAATCTCGTCCCCAGCTCTTGGTCTATTAGAGACTGGAAACTTAGCAGGATCAGAGATTGGGCTCCCAGATGTAGAAGTGAAAATAATTTTTATTAGTTTTATTGTGGGAATGTTGTATAGAACTTAGGAACTATAAACTCTACACAGTTATAATTTAGAGTCCCGTGTGGCTCGAAAAGGGATAAAAATCTCCAATTTCACTTATCGAGGGGGTGGAAAATTGGGTGAAATTTATGAAATAGTTACTAAATAGCTAGAAATTGGAAACATAGTAGTGTTACAGATACGGTTCTCAAATGGTTTAGAAAAATCTGACAATTTCAAATTTAACTCTCTGAGGGAGTGAAAAAAGTATGAGGTTAATTAGCGAAGCCGGGTACATCGTTACATCTATATTCGAGTTGTAACTGTTTCAAACATGGAAGCGAGCAAATAGTCGATAGTTGAAAAGAGGGTAAATGGATCTTTTCATTACTCATATATAGGAGTGACTCTTGAATACTACAGCTACCTCTTGCAATTAACGTGACGTGTAATTAATGTAACGATCTCAGGTTTTACAGGAGTTGCAAGTATCTTAAGGAAAATATGATACATATTCAAAATGTTACCAATGTGTTTCAAAGGAGTCCTGCTATTTTTAAAGAAATAGAGGTGTTTTGAGGGAGTTGTAACTACCTTGATAACAATATGAAGTTTAAACTGTAACTGATGATGTTGAGTTGAGAAGTTGCTAAGTTACTTGTGACAACTGTAATTGATGACGACATTTTTGAGGAAGTTGTGGTCACCTAAATTACATCTCATTTTTCAAGCGAAAATGAATAATTTCTAAAGTATTTATTTATTTGTCATACTTTATTCCAAAGAATTATAAATTGGAATGAAACTTGAAATGGATAAATGAAGGACGAAGTTTGAAACAAAATTGGCAGTCTTAACACTTCGGACGTTTTATGAGAAATTAGGAATATTTGAGGAAACTCGTAACATTCTCTAATATAGTAATGAAGTTTTAAAGAGGTTAAAATTGGTTTCAGTTTCAATCATTCGGATCTATTTCGTTACAATTAGGTTATAGGTACTGACTCATGATGCCTGAATAATGTCAGTAAATCAGTAAATCCGTCAGTTAGTGAGTATAGTGAGTAACACTTTATAATCATATTAAACCTATTTTCTGTTATGTCGCTACACTTTATAAAGCTTCATTTGTGTTTCTCGTGAAAACCCTACGAGAAATCTTTGAAGAATAACCGATGCATTGAAAGCGATTAATATTTTATGTCATTCTGATCCGTTAATACAATCACATACAATGTTAGTTATACAAGTTTTATTAAACCAAACTAAGGCCTTGTACATATTGTTAATGTGAACACATCGGAATTAGGTCACTTCTGGTTAATTCTACGGCTCGTCCATAATTATTCCGTAAACAGATTAAGTAGATTGTTAGATAAAGTACATAATTTGATCATTTTTTATGAGTCGTATCGAATAAGGGAAAGCCTCAAAATACTTGTAAAATGGAAAATAACATATGTAAAAGCAGAAAACGTGCACCAGTCCACTTTGATACTGTAACTACGTATCAACTCATGTCATTTTTTACATTACTTTTTTATCTGCTGTAACACAATTAATTGAATTCGTTATAATGTTGGAATTATTGACCTCCTTATAATTCCTTGTGTAAATTGCTGAAGGTTATAAAATTGGCCGACAAGGAATAAAATTTTCTCTGGTATATTTAAAGAAACTCATTTGAAGTATTATTTAAAAAAATAATTATTAATTTCATTAATTCATCAGTTGTATATTAATTAGAAAATTACGGACAAGCTGATTATTTTTGCTCCCTTTTTTTTACAAAATCAGCTTTCATGACTAATTAGGTTTTTTTGAGGAAATTATTCTGGATAATGCTTTAAAATACACTGACAATACTTTTTTAGTTAAATATATATTAATACGATGTTGTTTAAATAAGAGATTTAAAAAAATTACTGCGTTTGTAATGAAATATACTTCGGTGAACTGATTTCAGGAACAATTACGATGTGAAAGCTAGCAAAACTTTTAATACAAAATTAAATCAAATTGTATATTCCATTGAGTAAAACCAGAAACAAAACTATATCAAAAAAATAATACCGGATACTTATCTAATTTTGGTAAAGAGTTGTCGGAAGTCAAAAAATCGATATTTTTTACCGATTAACCATACACCAACCGATAACGGCGATAACCATATACCGAAAACTTCCTCAGATCATTATTGCTGATGGTGATGTTCTGAATGTTATAATATAACATTTAGTCTCATAACAGGAAGTATACTTCATCGAATGAGAGAAGCCTCACTCAAATCCCAACAGGAAAAATGAAGCAAGGATAAACTGAGTAGAGGATGGTTTTCAGTTTTCGGTCAAACAGGGGCCGAAGTGTGTGTATTTCCAAACAAATGTAGTTAGGAGTTGCAATATTCGAAAAATTTCAATTTTCCTGCTGTATGCAAAAATGCCTAACCTGGATCCTTCCCGCTGTTATCTGTGATGTAGGCGTAACCACCGTCGGTCTCATCGACGACTAAATCATATAAAAAGTTCGCCGTAGGATCAGCGATTCCCTCAGGAAACGTATACGTTGTCGTCGTCAGATTCTTCTTTACATCGAACACCACCAGCTTGGGTCGGCACCTCGCCGCCGGCGCCTCGTCCAGCGTCTCCGTCCTCCCGCTGTCTATAATCCAGACCTTTCCAGATGAGTCGATCTCTACGTTCTGGACGTTCTGGAGGGAGCTGCAGTCGCTCCCCAGGCGGTTCATCTCCCAAGAGGGGAACGGTTCGAGGGCGGGCCTGGGGTCCGACGTCGCCCCCGAGGGGATCCTGGCGAGCGTCGCCGGCACCCCGCTCCTCATCCTAGGCAGGGTCAGGTAGAAATAGTCCTCGAACTGCTTGACGCCAGAGACGAGGTTGTTTTGGGGAACGTAGAGGCCCTTGGAGATCGACGACCGGTAGGTCTCCTCGTCGGGCCACGTGAAGTTCAGATAGTTCCACTCGCGGATCACTTTGAACTTTTCGCATCTGGTCGAGACGAACAAAGTTGCGAGGACAAAGCAAAAGATGCGGCAGGAAGCGAACATTTTCGTTTCCGAACGCGCGCGCGACTTAAAGATCTGTCGAGCACTGCAGGCGCGTTCCGGTACGCGACTCGTTTTATAGTACCTACTAACGGGCCTATTATTACTATAGCGCTAAAAAAAATCCATTGTGTTTATGTAAACTAACCGCGAAATTCGTATGACGTGATATACTTATGAAAATTATCTACTTTTATTTTAAAAATCGTCTTCACGTGGGAAACTTTTATTATTATAACTCTGACGAATAAGTTACTCTTACAACTGCGATTTGTGCGGAGATACCATCAAACGATCCAAATTTTAAATTTGAAGTAAAATTTATTCATGGATAGGAAGCCTTGACTTAAGTAGCTTAAGCAGCCGTGGTCGAAACGGGCGTTAACAAAACCATCTTAAGGATAACGCGAATTTTACATGATTTCTTATGGAAATAAACTAAAAAAAACATCCTTTGAAGACGTCACAGCTTTGTTAAAGATTGTCACAAGTTCCTTAAAACTCCCAATTTCGGCTGAAATTTTCCCCTCTTCCCCAAAAATATTTAAAAAAGACATATATCAATCGAAAGTATTCCAAAAACGTGTTTCAAAGACACCAGTCTTATAGTGCGGAGACGATCCGTTCAAAAGTTATGGCACTTTCAAAATGCGATTTTCCAGAAGAGGTCATATCGTCAAAAATTAAAAACTCACCAAGAAATCACCATTCGTCTTTAAATTAGTGTTGAACATGATAGTCCACTTCTTTTTTTAAAATTCCTTATGGTTTCTTTGCAAAAAAATAATTTCACTTTTTAGGTTACATCGGCGGAAGGCTCTCTTTCACTCTTCGTAGCTTTCTCGTGGTTAACGGGCGGACATCAAATTCATTCCATGTTATACGTTTGTGGTTCTCTTTATATGTTTTTCACTATTATTCACGCTCAAACTCTTTGCAAAATATGTTAAATGCGAATTTTATGCGATATGAACAAAACTGTTACATACTTGTCACGGAACACAATCATAATTTCACCATAATTTGACATTTAACATGGAACGTCGAGGTTTTTATTATGCCTACGAGACCGTCCGGGCGATCTTTTTCATAAGCTATTCTCCGATTAAATTCGCATGTTTGTACCTTTATCTTCTTTCTCATACTGTTGTCATATTTTTCGGTATTATTTCGGCGCGAAGTTAATGTCATCGTTTAGTTCAAGCATCGAACTACGTGTAGGCCTTAAAGTGTCTAAAAATTACTCACGAAATCACTGAGAAATTTCACTTTGAAAATAGGTAATTTCGGTGTTTTTTTCCAACATTTTATTTTTTTCCTCAAAAAATAAGCGTTTCCGCACCTACAAACTATTTTTCCCAGCACCCCCAAACGGCCCTTTTCCTACTTATAATTTCTATTTTTCTTTAAATTTGGGGAGGAGGGAAAAATCTTTACCCCAACTTCTCCCAAAGGTCACAAAATCCTGAAAGACTTTTAATTCTACCTCACTTAACACTACATTTTTCTAGAAAGATTGCGATTTATTTAAGGAGATCGTTGGATTGTTGCAACTACAACCAGTAGGAACCTTAGAAATTCCTTTTCAACTTCCTTTAAGCGTCAGACTTCTTCGTTCCAAACCGTCGTACTATAAGACAAAAATTGGAAAAGAGGTTTTCAGGATAGCGCCATGACCAAAACGAGATGTAAACTATATTCTTTCAAGAGATAGGCCGTTTTTATGATTTTGACTCTTCAAGGGTTACGGTTTCTCGTCAGTAATAAATAAAGATTATAATAATTGGACTCCTCACTGACCCATGCCGACAAAAACCGACCGTACTTAGGATATTTAAAATGTATTAATATCTTAGATATTAATACATAGTTTCATAGTTATAGATATTATTTTATGTCCATTTTCGTATCTATATTGTTATAACACGATAATTTGATAAAATGTAAGCCATTACTTTGCATTTGATTTAAAAAATTATTTCGCTTCAATGTTTATAGTCTGTCAAAATAACCTATGCAGTAATAAAACGATTATTTCGCCGGGGACCAGAGGCGTTCTTAAAGAAATGAACGAAAATTAATAAATGAGTTATAATGGTACACACACACACTCACGCACACGCACACAATTTTTCCAGTTACCGACTATGGCGTATTTATTCCTATTCCCCGAGCCTACGCCCGAGAGTGGTTATTCCCGGTATCTTAACAATGGCCCGACACACGTGTTTCGGGCGAGTTACTCAAAATACGAATCGATTGCGTAAGGCAGCGTGTAAAACATTATAAAACTCCCAAAATTTAGAGGATGCCACCTTGTATCGGTTTTGCATTTATAATGAGATTTTATTACTCCACATGTTATTTTGACAGATTATAGTTCAATTTTCCGAATACGGTCCGTTCGAAATCTTCACCGGAACGAGGCTTCCCCGAACAATTTTAATTCGGTTTATTTACATTTGCAACAGGGATGCTATAAACAGCTTGATAATGATAAGTCAGTCATAAAAACGGTATATCTCTTGAAAGAGTATACTCCCTCTTTAAACAAAAAGTGTATACTCAATGCGTAAACTTTTCGCCTGTTCTCCATTTCGCCCCGCGTGGGGCATTCAAGACGGAACATATCATAGATGAAGTGAGATATGTTTTGTAGTTGCCAGGTCACGTCACATTTGTATTATTTCCTTAAATATGAACTACGGAAAATGCATTTCCTAAATACCTAGTCATAGAACCTGTATTTCAGGGTTCTAGGACGATTACCCTCAGGGCGATAACCTTCCGGACAAACACACCCTCTACATTAACCCCCGGTATATTTACCCCTTGGTATAAACTACCGCCGATATAAAATACCCCCCTCCAACACAATTCCTCCTTGTAAATTTCCCTTAAGACATTTTCTCTTTCCTACAGATATTGAATTTAGGTATAGTAAAAAATTACTAAAAATTTTACTTTATGAATTTGAATTAAACATCTTATACTTAATAGTTATAAAGATATTAGTTACATTATACATATTAATAAATACATAGTATTCGTAATGAACAATTCGAATGTGTGTGAAGTTAGCAGCGAATCTCTGGCGACGAATTTAGTGCGAGAGTCATTTCTAATGATAATAATAGTCTTTGTTTCTAAATGTGCCAGAGCATTTTTTTTTAAATCTGTAATAGATCGATGCTCAAGATCTAAAGATCATTACTGAACTTTATTGGCACCAAACAGCAACAGTCAAAATCGAAGGGTCCACATCGGAAGAGATAGCAATAAGAAAAGGCGTGCGACAAGGATGTGTATTATCCCCACTACTGTTTAATCTCTACTCTGAGACAATATTCATCGAAGCTCTCGAAAATTCAACTGCAGGCATAAAGTTCAATGGAGTCAATATAAGTAACCTTCGCAGATGATACCGTCGTGATAGCCAGCAGTATAACAGAACTTCAATCCCTTATGAACCTTATTGTGGAGTATAGTGAGAACTTTGGGCATTATATGAATACATCCAAGACCAAACTGATGGTATTCTCAAAATCACCAAGACCCGTTACTCTAGTGATCAACGGAGAGAACATTACACAAGTGCCATCTATAAAATACTTGGGTGTACTCGTCAACCAGCAATGCGACTCAAAGACCGAAATTAGATCAAGAATTGCGCAAGCACGGAAAATTCTGAATAACATGAGGACACTTCTGGCAAACCGGGACCTCAGCCTAGACCTCCGGATCAGATTACTTCGCTGCTACATCTTCCCTGTCCTTCTATACGGATGTGAGAGCTGGACCATTGATGCAACCACAGAAAAGAGAATCGATGCGTTCGAAATGTACGCCTACAGGCGAATGCTGCGAATTTCTTGGACGGCACATAAGACAAACATAGAGGTTATGCAGCAGATGGGTAAACACAAAGAACTCCTCACGACAATCAAGGAGAGAAAGCTGCAGTACCTAGGACATATCATGAGAGGCGAAGGATATGAGATTCTCCGCCTGATAATAGAAGGAAAGATCACATTCAAAGGAAAACGGTCAGTCGGCCGTAGACAAAATTCATGGCTGAGGGACTTACGTAGATGGTTCGGACAGACATCCATAGAAATTTTCAGAGCTGCGGTTTCCCGCACAACAATAGCCATTTGGATCGCCAACCTTCGTATGGAGACGGCGTCCTAAGAAGAAGAAGAATAAATACCACTCACTCAATTACTCAGTTATCTAAGTTTTATCCGATGATCTCATTGCTCGATGTTGTTAATATATTCGCTAAAACAGAGCCCATTCACCCCATAAAAGTAATACATTTTCTGAGGCCATAACCACCGACAGTTACTAGAATTGACGGGTAAGTCGATAATTTTCCTTTGTACATTGTTTCCGTCACGAATTTCACTACTGAATTTCCTTCGACTAAAGATTCGTGACAGTTGGCCATAGCTGGCCACCGCGTCACGTGTGGATTGTCGTCCTCGGAGGGAGGATCTTTCCTTACAAACGCAAAAGTGCTTTGCTGTCAACTGTTGACGTTCTTTTTGAGTTTTATAATTTTTTCCAAGTGTCAAACATCGTTTTCATTCAGAGCTTGGTTATACCACCCTGACGAAGCTAATAAGCAGAAACACGTGTCGGTGGTTACTAGAATTGACGGGTAAGTCGATAATTTTCCTTTTTATATATATATATATATATATATATATATATATATATATATATATATATATATATATATATGGTACGTTCCACGCCGAATTTAGATTTTTTTTTAGATTTGGCCCAAGATCAACTTAAACGTTCCTTTTGGGCCTCCGAAACTCCCCCTAATTTTTAGGGCCACAAGTGGAATAGAACTCAAGTTATGGATAATTGAAAATTGAAATTTTCAGGTTCGGCTCCAAAACAAAAAATTTTCAACCATCCATAATTTGTAAAAATACCCATTTTTGGGAAAAAAGTTTCAAACAAAAGTTGTTTGCAATGCTTTAAACTTTCGGAAACTGCTAAAAAAAAGTTCATCCGACATGGTTCATTATTGACGAGTCTTGGCGCCATTAGTCGTCAGGCCGCCAAAAAAAAAACATTATCAGCTTTCCTGACCAAAAAAATCAGGAGCGTAGCTGGATTCGATACAAAACTTTTGAGCCCAAACAGAAGTTAGCCAGACCAAAGAGCTCCGAGAAAAAAAATGGTGAAATCCGACAAAAATCCCTTGATATCAACAAAATTCCATTGAGCCCCCAGAAATCCACTGTTTGCCAGTTAATCTCAAACCACGAGCGACATTTTTTCTAGAAGTTAACTGAGGATCAACATCACTAAGGTTGGCATGCTATTTTCATATAAATAGAGCACTTTCCAAGTCCCTGAAGGCTCAAAAACTCAAAATTCCTCAAAATACTTGAATTTTGATCCCAGATGACTTCGCTTGACGCACATTTTTTATCCAAGAAGCGACTCTCACCCAAATTGTTGCTCTTGTTGATGTTTTTGAAGGTCCACAACGGTTGACGACAACGCTGAAGCAACCTTCCACAAGAATTGTTCTGGAAATTTGAATTTTCAACACAAATTTTCAAATTTGGGACCAGCCCTTAGGTCTGGCGAACTTCTGTGTGGGCTCAAACGTTTTGTATCGGATCCACCTAAGTTCCTGATTTTTTTGGTCAGGAAAGCTGATAATGTTTTTTTTTGGCGGCTTGACGAATAATGGCGCCCAGACCCGTCAACAGTGAACCGTGCTGGATGAACTTTTTTTTAGCAGTTTCCAAAAGTTTAAAGCATTGCAAACAACTTTTGTTTAAAACTTTTTTCATAAAAATGGGTATTTTTACAAATTATGGATGGTTGAAAATTTTTGGTTTTCAAGCTGAACCTGAAAACTATTTTTTTTCTCTAAGCCCTTAGGTCTGGCTAACTTTTGTTTGGGCTGAAAAGTTTTATATCGAATCCAGCTACGCTCCTGATTTTTTTAGTCAGGAAAGCTGATAATGTTTTTTTTTTGGCGGCCTGACGACTAATGGCGCCAAGACTCGTCAATAGTGAACCATGTCGGATGAACTTTTTTTTAGCAGTTTCCGAAAGTTTAAAGCATTGCAAACAACTTTTGTTTAAAACTTTTTTCATAAAAATGGGTATTTTTACAAGTTATGGATGGTTGAAAATTTTTGGTTTTGGAGCCGAACATGAAAATTTCAACTTTCAATTGTCCATAACTTGAGTTCAATTCCACTTGGGGCCCTAAAAATTTAGGGAGAGTTTCAGGGACCCAAAAGGACCGTTTTAGTTGATTTTGGGCCAAATCTAAAAAAAAATCTAAATTCGGCGTGGAACGTACCATATATATTATATTCTTATATAATATAATATAATATTATATATTATTAGGTATGGTACATTCCACGCCGAATTTTGAATTTTTTAGATGTGGCCCAAAATGAAGGAAAATGGTCCTTTTGGGACCACGAAACTCCCCCTAAATTTTTAGGGTCCCAATTGGAATAGAACTCAAGTTATGGACAATTGAAATTTGAAATTTTCAGGTTCGGCTTCAAAACCAAATTATTCAACCATCCATAACTTGTAAAAATACCCATTTTTATGAAAAAAGTTTCAAACAAAAGTTGTTTGCAATGCTTTAAACTTTTGGAAACTGCTAAAAAAAAAGTTCATCCGACATTGTTCACTATTCACGAGTCTTGGCGCCATTAGTTGTCAGGCCGCCAAAAAAAAAAACATTATCAGCTTTCCTGACCAAAAAAATCAGGAGCGTAGCTGGATTCGATACAAAACTTTTGAGCCCAAACAGAAGTTAGCTAGAACTAAGGGCTCCGAGAAAAAAAATGGTTTTCAGGTTCGGCTTCAAAACCAAAAATTTTAAACCATCCATAACTTGTAAAAATACCCATTTTTATGAAAAATGTTTCAAACAGATGTTGTTTGAATGCTTTATACTTTTGGAAACTGCTAAAAGAAAGTTCATCCGACCTGGTTCACGGTTGATTGGTCTGGGCCCCATTAGTCGTCAGGCCGCCAAAAAAAGCGTCATCAGCGTTTCTGACCAAAAAAATCAGGAGCGTAGAAGCATTCGATACAAAATTTTTAAGCCCAAACAAAAGTTCGCCAGACCTAAGGGATCTGAGAAAAAAAAAAGGTAAATTCCGGCAAAAATCCATTGATACCAAAAAAGTTTCATTGAGCCCTCAGAAATCCATTGTTTGCTAGTCAATATCAAACCATGAGCGACATGTTTTCTTGAAGTTGACTGGGGATCAATGTCACTAAAGTTGGCATGCTATTTTCATATAAGTAGAGCATTTCCCAAATCCCCGGCGGCTCAAAAACTCAAAACTCCTCAAAATACTTGAATTTTAAGCACAGACGACTTCGCTTGACGCACATTTTTTATCCAAGAAGCGACTCTCGCCCAAATTGTTGCTTTTGTTGATGTTTTTGAAGGTCCACAACGGTTGAAGACAACGCTGAAGCAACCTTCCACAAGAATTGTGCTGGAAATTTGAATTTTCAACACAAATCTTCAAATTTGGGACCAGCCCTTAGGTCTGGCGAACTTCTGTTTGGGCTCAAAAGTTTTGTATCGGATCCAGCTTCGCTCCTGATTTTTTTGGTCAGGAAGGATTAATATGTTTTTTTTGCGGCCTGACTATTAATGGGGCCCAGACCCGTCAATAGTGAACCATGTTGGATGAACTTTTTTTTAGCAGTTTCCAAAAGATTAAAGCATTTCAAACAACTTTTGTTTGAAACTTTTTCATAAAAATGAGTAGTTTTAGAAGTTATGGATGGTTGAAAATTTTTGGTTTTCGAGCCTAACCTAAAAATTTCAATTTTCAATTGTCCATAACTTGAGTTCTATTCCACTTGGGGCCCTAAAAATTTAGAGGGGGAGTCGAGGTCCCAAAAGGACCATTTTTCTTCATTTTGGGCCACATAAAAAAATCTAAATTCGGCGTGGAACGTCGAATTATATATATATATATATATATATATATATATATATATAATGCCTTAGACCCTATATATATTATATAGGGTCTAGGTCAATTGTTCGAAAACAATTGTTCGAAAGGATCAAATATTCGAAAGGCAAGTAAGTAACTAGTCGTATTAAATTTTTTTTGGCGAAAACGCCTTAAAAGCCATTTGCAGAGTTTACCCAGACCGGTGCTAAATAGTTTTCGTTTCTAGAAAACTGAATAAACGTATAAAAGTAAGTTTAACGAAAAATATCAATAGTGTTATATTCACTGTGAATAGTTCATCAACAGTGAATATATTCTGTGTTAAACCGTATTTAAATTTAAAAAAAAATCCTAGAAAAGATACGCCATTTTTTAAAACTCCGTAATTATATGTGTATTAATTTGACTAGGAAATGCGATTATTTCGCTAGAACGGAATGCCGAGCACGGGCCATCACTGAAAACCGTCTAGTTAAAAAAATACAACTAATTACTTACTTGCCTTTCGAATGTTTGATCCTTTCGAACAGTTGTCTTTCGAACAATTGTTCCTTTCGAACAATTATTGTTACTTTCGAACAATTGTTTTCGAATAATTGTTTTCGAACAATTGACCGGCACCCATATATATATATATAGCCGATCATCATGGCTTTTTTAACTTTTGATATGGCTGCTCCGAAGAATTTTACAGACGAGCGATCAAACCACTCGCGAAGATTTCGGGACCGGGAGATGAGACGACGCCTCACAGATAGATCTCGTCTGTTATTTTTCCCTGCATGCTCAATTACAGCAACTGTTTTATTTATAGTTTTATCCATCCAATAAATTCAGAGAACTCATCTAAACCCACATTACGAAGTCTTCCAGTCTATGAGCGTCTAACTTTCTGATACATAAAGTAAGACTTTTTTTTTCCCCGACTTGAGGCCCGAGGGCCTACACGCACTACCTCGGAAGCGGGCAATAAACACCGCCCCGGGTAAATTCACCTGGGGAAGCCCGGGAGAGCCCAGAGGACTCTCCTGACCCTGCAGTCTCCCCCTAGGCTCGGACGATGGTCTGTACATGTCGGGGAGTACGAAACATGCGCCACTCACCGGGCGGGATCATCCTGAACATAAATTAAGACTGGGAATACGCAACACTGTGCCATTCTTACTCTAAGGTGTAATGCTAGGTCTTTAGCGGTAAGTAGTTTTTTCATTCAGATAAACACTGCTCTTGTGTGCTCAATACTCGCTAGAATTTCTTGTTTATGAACTTGTTCTCATTTATTAATGTGCCCATGTGTTTGTAAGCCTTAACTTGCTCTATAGCTGCTCCTTCGACGAAAAGTTGATGTCCGTTAATTACAGGTTTTTTGAAATTACTTCTTCTTCTTCGGCTGTCTATCCACTACTGAATATTGGCGATCACATCCCTAAAATCATCTTTATCTATGGCCGTATGTATAATGTCCCCGGTGTTTCTTATACCGGTCGATTCCCTTATGTTTCTCAGCCAGAACATATGCTCTCTTCCGATTCCACGTCTGCTCTCTATCTTGCCCTCGACAATAAGCTGCAGTAAGTCTGTACTTAAGCCCGAAATAAGCTGTTTCTGTCTTTTTTATGTGGGGTAGCATCTCCCTTTCGAATCCCATTCTGCCCAAAACCTCCTCATTGGTTACTCTGTCCGTCCATGAAATCCTGGGCATTCTGCGGTAGGTTCACATTTCGAATGCTTCTAGCTTATTGATAGATGACACTTTCAATGTCCAAGTTTCGACGCCGTGGAGTAAAACGGACCATAGATTGCATTTTGAGTAACGCCTTCTTAAGTTTACGCTAATCTCCCTATTTGTAAGTATATTTGAAATTACTAGTAGCTTCGTTTTCTCATCGTTTATATCCAGGCCGTACTCTTTACCTACTTCTACTACTTTGTCCACTATTTTTTTGAAGATCTTCTAATGAGCTTGCTAAGATAACTCTATCATCAGCGTATCTGATGTTGTCTACTGATGCACTGTTTATTATTATTCCAGCTGATTCGCCATGCAGTGCTTTTTAGAATATGTTTTCTGAATATATATTAAACAGTATTGGTGAGGGGATACACCCTTGCCTCACTCCTTTTTGAACAATAATTTCCCTGACAGTGCATTCTCATATATAACTGATGCTGATTGTCCCCAGTATAGATTCTATATTATCTGCATGTCATTGAAGTCTATGTTTAATTTCTGCAGGATTTCTAATAGCTTTCATGTTTAACGTTACCTAACGCTTTACTATGTCGATAAAACAAGAGTAGATGTCCTGGTTTACATCCCTACATCTCTGTGTTAAAACATTGAATGCAAAAATTGTCTCGATATTTCATAATGCTTTGCGGAATGCAAATTGGGTATTCGAGGCTTTTTCTTCACAGTCGTATACTTTAGTATGAACTATTCTCAAAAATATCTTCAGTACCTGACTCACTAAACTGATGAAGCAGTAATCATCACATCTCAGCGTGTCTTGGGAATAGGAACAAAGGTGAAAAGAAGCCAATATTGTAGTATAATACCGTTTCTATAACTTTTGTTCAATAATTCTAACACGATTATCTTCGAATGCCCGTCCATGAGTTTGATTACTTTGCAGTAGATTCCGTCTGCACCATCTGCTTTTCCAGACTTCGAGATTTTGATGGCATGTGTTGTTTCAGTTGGTGTTATTATAAGGGACATTTCTGCTGCTGTTAATGCAAACAGTTTTATTCGTTATTCTTTAAATAATTTGTCTACATAGTGTTCCCATAGACGCAGTTTTTCATTTACATCACTAACCAGTGCATTCTCATCGTGCCTTATGGCACCTAAAAGTGTATAAGGGACTTTAAACTTTAAAACACAATTCCAAACATCTTAAACATAGCCAAGCTTAAATCGAAAATGTATACGTAAGAAGTCGAAAATTCGAATATGCTTCTAAATAATCGCAGAATTCGCCCGTAAAATGAGGATCTTTACCTTTCATTGTTGCAAAGGCCACAGATTCCTTTCAGGCACTGAATACATTTAAATTAATTTGGTCTCATTAAGGTTTACATGGACCGTTTCAATAGCTTCACCCCCGACGTTTGTAGTAACAACGTTATTAAGTTCATCTATGGCGAAATTTCTATCGGGTTGAACTTATTCTTCGGTTTGTTCTTGATTCTCCACATCTGGGTTCTCTTGAAAGATCAAATAATAAAGTATGAAGAGATCTGCATATGCTGGCTGGTATTCATCCATCTGGAATTCTCTTTAATACCTCATGAGGATTAGCTGCAAAAGGCGCACTAGCCCTGAATATAGATATTAGATTTTGTCTTACAGTCTAAGCTATGCCTTCACATAACCTGAAGATCAAATGTGGACGTTGTCCATTTGGAACATATCGGCTTTCTCTTTTCCACTCCTTCTCCAGATTATTCTCTCCAATTATTCTCCAGCACTTGTTTATAAATTCATATAGTGGTACGTTTAGTGGTAGACTCGAGACTAGACGAGACGAGAAATGACACGGTCTCGTCTCGGTTCTCGTCTCGGTTTCGAAAATCTAAAAAGTAATGAAGGTGTCCTTTCTTGGCAACATTCACTCATTTTCTTGAAGTTTCTATACAGGTGTGGTTTAGTTTAGGGTACAGATGATAGACTTATAGATTTCATACTTTGCAGCAGGGTATTTAATTTTTTGTAAATATTACATAATTGAAATTAGATTATGAAGAGTAGGTACAAAACCGAAAATGTTTGTTAGGATACCATGAACGAAACTTACTATACTTAATAAGAACAAATATCATTTGAAACTTTTCATGCCGTTACCTGATAGGTCATCGGATTATAAGCGTTATAAACTATCGGATTATAAACTTGTTAAAATTTGAGAAATAATGCTACTAATGAATGAATACATTATTGTTAAATATTTCCATTATAGAAATCAATCAATCCATGCCATTTTCCGAACGTCAGTCCTAAAACGATGAGGCCAAATTTAGATTTCGTCTGCTATCGAAAATTACACATTTAATCTAGTCTCGTCTAAAGCATACAGCTTTTCTCAACAGTTTCAGTTATTTATATTGTTTCATATATATATATATATATATATATATATATATATATATATATATATATATATTATTAGTATATTATATATTAGTATATATATATATATATATGTTACGTCCAAACATCGAAAACGCTCACTGATCGAAAAAATGACCGCAACGCGTTATGGACTATGCCGGACGACCAAATACAGAAATGACTTAATTTTTCGCGTTGTGTCCGTTCTTGTTGACCACAACGCCTCGTGGACAGTGCTCAAACGGCTACAACGCGTTCTGGATGATTTAGAAAGCTCATAAACCGACCATGCTTTAATATGTTAAGTAAATTTACAGAAATAACTGAAAATTTCAAAATCTTTATTGTAGGCTTATTTCTACATGAAACTTTATTTACAATATTAGGTAACTGAATCGCATGTAGATAAAGCTATTTTTACTTGTTTTTGCAGGCACTATTATTGTGGCATTTAGAACTGCACACCTCATTGGCCATGCAGTTGCACTTTTTTGTATTACAACAACGCTTACAGTGGCACATGACAAATCCTTGTTTGGATCCAGACGAAAGAGCTGATGCTTTTCTCAAATTTAATGAACAACTTGAAACATCCGATGCGTTTATAAAATTTAAATCAGCGAAGTTGAATTCATTACGAGTAGGTATATAGTCTTTCTAGCACGGCTTCTTTGGTTCCAAACTTATACAAACTGGAATCATTAACGCTTAGAACTACAGCTAGAACACTCCTAGGGGCAAGCCGTCCTCTGTCGACATCTGGAACTTTGACTGCGACATTTTGACCGATCTCAGGAGGAGGTAGTTTTTCACGGGACAGCGCCAGCATTTTTCCAGCTTGCTTCACAATTCCGGCTCTAGCAGTTTCGCGTTGCTCTCTGATTGCATCACGTCGGCAGCAAAGGTTGCATACGACTTCTCCTTCAATTTCAATCCCACACTTCATGTGTACTTTTAAGCTGCATGTTTTACATGGTTGGGTAACTCCAAAATCTTCGCAAATGGAACATGCTGCCGCAGTGGATACCTCATTAATTATATTTTCTTCCCCTTTCTGCTCTTTTTCGGGTGTAATCCCTTCTAAAATTTTCTCCAAATCTTCTTCCGTTTCCAAAGATTCATATGTTTCCCTTCCCAGAGAGGAATCTGCCAGTCCAATTCTTTGCTTGTCACCAAACATGGCCTCGTAAGTACTTTTTCTAATCCCTTCGTGCAAGGTACGATTTTTTTTTGCTCTGGATAAACCGTACTCCCTCTGACTATTGTTTGGTATCATTGTAAAACATCCATGCTACCAACATATCTCTGACGTCCTGATTGGATCGTTCTACCGATCCTTGGTTCTGTGAGTACCGGGGCTTACCATACACAAGTTTAAGGCCGGGCCACAGATTCTTTCACTCTTCGATTATCTTATTAGAAAATCTCTTCCGTTGTCACTTTGCAGAATAAAGGGAGCACCGAACATGCAAAAAATGTCTAATACATTATAAGCGACTCCTTCAGCTGTGTTCGTTTTGAGTGGTTTCAAAATTTTTCATTTTTCAAAACTCTCAAAAGAGTTTTTCATTAAACACATCCTCGTATTATCGTTTTGAGCTACAATAATAGCGACTTCGCTCAATAACATAGACATAACTTCACTCGAAAGCAGTCGTAAACACACTGACAAGCCTAGACATGAAAAATCGGTTTATGAGCTTTCTAAATCATCCACAACGCGTCGTGGCCGTTTGAGCATTATCCACAACGCGTCGTGGTCAACAAGAACGGACACAACGCGAAAAATTAAGTCATTTCGGTATTTGGTCGTTCAGCACTGTCCGCAACGCGTTGCGGTCGTTTTTTCGCTCAGTGAGCGTTTTTGATGTTTGGGCGCAACATATATATATATATATATATATATATATATATATATATATATATAACGTATGGATTGTCGTCCTCGGAGGGAGGATCTTTCCTTACAAACGCAAAAGTGCTTTGCTGTCAACTGTTGACGTTCTTTTTGAGTTTTATAAATTTTTTTCCAAGTGTCAAACATCGTTTTCATTCAGAGCTTGGTTATACCACCCTGACGAAGCTAATAAGCAGAAACACGTGTCGGTGGTTACTAGAATAGACGGGTAAGTCGATAATTTTCCTTTGTATATATATATATATATATATATTATATAATATATATTATATAATATACATATATATAATATATATATATATATATATATATATATATATTCTTTTTATGATTATAATAGTTTATTTATGATAATAAACAAATTGGCATAAAATGCGTACTAATTTTTTTTTGTCAAATTGTTATGAACAATTTTAAACGAAACTTTAAAAAAGTTAAAAGTTAAAAACTCATTTTTTACTGACAGAAAATATTAAGTGAAGTGGAAAAGATGCGGCGTGGCGACGAGCCGCGGCACAATAATTTAGGGTACGAACATACCGAAGATGTCGCGGTCGATGTCGATACCTCGATGTCACCGCGTTTTAAAACAAAACAGTGCTTTCTTATGAGACCGCACATACCAAAGATGCTTTCATCATCGCACCCTCGCGGCTTACCGCGAGGTTACAGCGATACTTACTCGAAAACAAAACAGTTTGTTTTTACATCGATGTTTCGTTCACGGCATCGTTGTAACTTAAAAGTTTATTGGTCAATGGCGATCACGTGATAGAATCACTGTCACTATTATCGCTGTTGTATATTATTTCACTACTTTTTAATAAATAGACAAATCAATAAACAACGTTCCCGTCGTTCCCCGAGTAGACTGCAAGGAACACTGAAAGGAAAAGCATCTTCGGTATGTTCGCCCTCACATCGACATCGACCGCGACATCGACCGCGACATCGATCGCGACATCGAGGTATCTTCGGTATGTTCGTACCCTTTTTTACAATAGAGTGGGGTCTTGTTATTTTCTCTTTTAATTATCCATTTTAATATTCTTTCTTTAAATTCGAGGTAGTACGTCGAGTACATTAGAGTATACACTCTAAAATGCATTGATTGGAGCTATAAGCTCTTCAAGTTGATAAACACCTAGCCGTAAACTAATTTATCACAAATGTAAAAAAAAACTACCGTTTAGTAGAGTGTGGTTTTAGCTCTTTTTACAATGACGCATATTTCTATGTACAATACGCGTGATTTAAAATTCGAAAAATTACTGAACAATTACCGATATTATTACCAATATTACGTCATCAATAATTTTTCCTTGCAAATTACGAGTTGTTAAGCATGTAGCTTTTGCTGTTATTTATACAGTATATGAAGTTATTAATTTAACAATTTTAAAATGCCATAGAAATGGCGTTTTGTGAGATATCGGAATTTTGACAAAACCGCAATATAATCGTACAAGCGTACAGTAAGGAAAATGCATCGCTCGTTCCCCTAATTTTTCTAAAACATGTACCAGTAAATTGTGCCGGTGGAAATTGTATATCCTCCGCTCGGTATTTGCATGATTTGTAAACCCAGTAAATTATTTAAACCATGAACAAGAGCATAAGTATAGTTTGAACTTTCCTTTGTCAAATGGCGTAGGTATTGTTCCTTTATTGTTAATAATTAAAGTAATGAAAGTAAAGTTGATGTATTTAAAAAAAATGTTATGTGTAAAAAGAACGCTGTCGTAAAGCAAAAATTCTTTTTGCTAAATAAGCTAAATAAAATTGCTAAATAAACCCATCACTTAAGTTCAAATCTGATCTTATTTCCTATTAGAAAAACTGTTTCTTGCAAATATGTGCAATTGAAAATTTACGATATTGTAGTTACAATTTTTGACTAGTTGATACAACTCGAGATTGTGATAAATAAGTAATTTGTAGTATTCTGTTACCTCTTTCGAAATCCGCTTTAAAAATTATTCTAGGACCACCGAGACATCATCAATCGATTTAACAAAGAAAAAAGGGATTAATTAACTATTTTACATCAATTTGTTCATTATCATAAAAACTATCCAAAACCGTCTGTGTTACGATAATGTTACAAAATCGACCTTTAACTCCGAACGGCTCTTGGTCAATGAGTTATTCTTTACAGAATTGAATTATTGCAAGTGAAAAGTGAGTTTTGCAGATATTATTTTGTAGCCCTGGTTTTAGGGTTTTCTTATGTACGGGAGAGCAATTTTAAAATACCACATTACAATAAGTTCGTGACCAACCATGGCATGTTTTGTTCTCATAGGGCCGCCTTTCACTTTTTATACAAATTGCTATATTTATAGACGGCTATACAAAGTAATAAACCGTTTTTGCATTTCCACACACCATGTTACTAATGGACATATGTGAGAGGTTTGTGATCTATTTCAAACTATTACCTATTTTGCCCCGGGATCAAGTGTCATTTTCGTTATGTCATAACTTTAAATGTTAGAACCATATACATCATTTAAAGTTTTGTTGATGTTGACAAAGAAGTTGAAAATAAAAACTGGATAAATTGAAAACTTTTAATATTTGACGCAAACCGAGTAGAGAGCTGCTTTCTCTCGATAAATGGATCTAGAAATTCTTTTCTAGTAATGTTGTCCTTGGATACCTGAACAGTTTTTCTTTTTTGTCAAGGCACTTTGCAGTCACCGTTCTCGTGTCCAACATTGTTAAAGACAAGCCCTAATTGGCGACCACTTAAAGGGTCTAACCCTAACCTTTACTGGCTTCCTCTTCGGTGGGGTAAACTCTTAGACGGCTTACAACTTCAACGAATATTCTGGGTTAACGTTCATAAAGGTATCAAGTAGGTTGCAGTAGCTAATTTCTTCGACGCTTTATCGCATCCATGACTTTATCGAGCTTCGTGTGCGTAAAGCCGTAGTACCTTGATCCTAGTTGATTTCGTACCATTTTTAGTCAGCAGTTACCCGAAATAAACAAAAGGGATCTAAAACTAAAAAAAAACAACAACCCTGGCAAGTTAATCAACTACCCTTCATCTTTAACGAAATAACTCTTCCTCATTTAAGAAGTGGATAACGTACTGTTAAAACATTAGAAAAAGTTAAACTTAAAATTCAATTGTAAACACGGTTTAAGCCACCTCTGCTCTTTTGACGTTGTATTTAGGGCTTTAGCTAATACTCCCACCACACTCATCAGCCATCTTGTTATATATATCACGTATCATAAACATAACCTGTAAAATTCACGCTCTCTGTGTCGACTCGTTACACGTTACACATATAACGAATAAAATCTTCCTGTTAAATAACCATCATAGTTATTATTTATTGTTGCCTGCCTAATCAACACGTACCTTACCTAACATATACGTGATTAGATGGTTTTGAGAATACAGGTGTAAAATCCCTATTTTACAATACTATGTTTCTACATCAGATTACATGACGACTAGATGTCGATGTGTAATGAGGATAGCGTGTTGAGTAGTGACGTCACGCGGTTTTCTATATCACATGACTAATGGTTGTGCTTGTATGTTAATATTTTATCAAAAAATATGTATTTTTAACTAGTACTGATCAATAAAATTGATTTGTGGTATTAAAAGTAGCTTAGGACTTTCTAAGTTGTACTCTTACAAAGATATGTTTATAGCACTGCTCTTTCAAGTGGTGTATGAACTATAACGTTTAAGGATTAAACAGATAACCAAAAACATTTTAATGATCCATTAAAAACGTGATTTCCGGAATCGTTGGGAAACAAATGACCTTTTTAGATTTAGGTACCTATCTTTTGCTATATATACCTGGAATATAATTATTATTTATTGTAATGTATTTAGTGAAATTGGTGTAAAAAGGCGTCACAAGTGGTATAATACCTATACAATTATTGTATTAACAATTGAATCAGTGCAGTGCAACAGAGCAACAGGAAGAAGTTAAGGGTAATTTTATTAACTTCCTTTTTATTTTTTATTTTATTCTTATTCCTTTTCTCTTTTTCCCCTCCCCTCTTTTCCATTTTTCCTATAAAGATCACAAAGAAAAAAATCCTCATTGTTTTTAAAATATTTAATCTCCGTTTCGAAACCTAAAAGCAGGGTTGATAAAATAATATTTTTAGAATTTTTATTTTTTAGAGTTTATAGTTTTTTTATAGAGTTTTAGAATTTATTTTAAATAGAAACCGGCAAATTTTGAAACTTTTTGTAAAAATTTGATTTGGTTGATACTGAATATCTTTTCCGTAAAGTCAAAGCAATTAAAGGGATCAATATTTCTAAACTCTAAAGTAACTGTAGTCATCATATATTGAGACCAGTTCATCTTCTAAAGAGATACAACACTCAAAGGAGGTTATTCTGCTTGCTACGATCGCCGTCAAAAACGCTTTTAATACGGCTGGCTGGAAAAACATGGTGAACCCGCTTAGAGAGAAGTACAATGTTCCCCCTTACCTGCTTCGCATGGTGGAGAACTCCCTGAACGATAGACAGCTCTTGTACGAAACTAAGGAAGGCATCAGAGTCAAAAAAGTAACCGCGGGAGCTGCACAAGGGTCAATTTTAGGACCAGAGCTGTGGAACATATCATACGACGATATTCTCAGACTAGAGCTGCCAGACGGATGCTATCTTATAGGCTACGCCGATGACATAGCGATCGTCATCACTGGAAGGACCAAAGAGGAGATTCAAGAGAAGCTAACGAGCGTCATGCGGATTTTGAGAAGATGGCTCAACGATCACGGACTAGCGCTTGCGGCAGAAAAGACTGATCTGATTTTCTTGACTAAGAAGCACAGGACAAGTTTCGACAACATCCAAGCGATGTAAATAAAGGACCACGTTATAGAGACAAAGAAGGATATCAAATATTTGGGATTCACCGTGGACTCAAAGATGAGCTTCGGTGAACATATCAGAAAAGGAGCAGATAAAGCATCGACGGTTACACAATCGCTCAGTCGATTGATGAGGACTATCGCTGAACCAAGGGCCAGCAAGAGGATACTTTTGATGTCTGTGACCAATTCCATACTTCTGTACCGTGCAGAGATATGGGGAGAAACGACGAAGAAAGAATTTTACAGGGCTGCTATTAGAGTATGCAGTGCATATCGCTCAGTATCAGAACCGGTAGTACTAGCTATTGCGGCAACGATCCCAGTTGACCTGCTAGCACTGGAACGTAAGGCCATCTACGAAAGAAGACGCAACGCTGAAAGAAACGGTGAAGGCATCGGCAGAGCCAAGATTGCAGAAGAAGAAAGGGCTGGGACCATGGAACAGTGGCAACAGAGGTACGACGCGGAACGCCGAGGCAAATGAACTAAGCGCCTCATACCAAACGTAAAAGGCTGGATAGAGAGAAACTATGGGAAGGTAAACTATTATCTAACCCAGTTACTGTCTGGACACGGATATTTCCGCTCCTACCTGTTCAAACAAGGAAAAGTAGAAAGCCCTACGTGTCTCGCTTGCGGACATGCCGTAGACAATGTAGAACATACACTGTTCACGTGCAGCCAATGGAACCTGCAACGACGGGCACGGACAAAGAAGATCGAAGTTTTGACGCACGAAAACATAATAGAAGTGATGCTGAAGAAAGAAGAAAACTGGGACGTCGTAGCTGAGTTCGTGGAAACGGTTCGGCGAAATTCGAAGCGACGAGAATGTTCCAGAAGCGATATGAGTTCCTGGAATTCGGGATCGTTCGAGTCGCCTAGACCCTAGAATATCCCCAAAGCGATAATGCGGTAGACATAGCCGAGAGCAGCCAGTCATAAAACATTGAAGCGACGAACCATTGGCCGGAGCGGCGTGCGATAAATAAACAAGATATAGATTAAGTAATAAGTGTTAGTAAAAATAAATTAGAGAAGACATTTCGCGTAGTGTTAGTTAATTTGAACAGTGAAAACGTTACAATATTTGGAATATAAGTTTAAAAAATGGAACGAAATATCGATGGTACTATAAATGAAATAAAATGGAGAATTAAAAATAGCTTAATAACATAAGATTTAGTTTTTATAAGATATGTTCTCTGCTATGTTTTAGTATATTACATTTATTCAATTTAGAGGCTATAGATAGTTAAGATACATTAAATAGAGAAATTTAATCTGTATCCAGTATGTACGTATTCATATAAATGTATGTACAAATATGATCTCATTAATGTTTATCCCATTGCTCATTTATTCTTTACTTATATTCATTACTGTACTTTAAAAAGAGCAATTAATCTAAAAGTGAACTTCTATCCCACTATTTATTACTTTAGAAAGGTTCCCAAAAAGAATCGCATGACTAAGGCAATTTGGCAACGGTGTAAAACAAATACGAACTAAATACGGCTTAAATACCTCAATGATGCTTAGGCTTAGCTTAGGATAAACTGTTTATTGCTTGTGAGGTTGGCTTCGAGCGAGCCATCATGTCTCCCCTGGAATGTACCTTACCATTTCTAAAACGTGTCTTTCAATTTTTGGAATATGGTCCATTCCGCTGAATTTGTTGGCGGTTCTAACAATATAAACCCTCGATCGCTCGATGTTGTTATTCGCAACGGAAAAGCTATACACGTTTTGATACAGCAAAGTAATCAACACGGTAGATCTTGTGAAAAAGTACACTTAATACAATTCTCTATAATTACAGATGATCTACGACCTCTCTAAATAGTTGCAATTATCTTAAGTAACATTAGAGTTTAAAATTTTTAGAGTGTATGAGTTTATGTGATGGCATTTTTAAAGTTCTTACAATTGTCTTAGAAAAGGATTGACAAAGATTTGAGAGACGTGACAATCTCTAATGAATCAATGCCACTTTATAAAGGGTCAAAATTGTGTTTAGGAAAATTTTAAATATTACCATAACTTTTATACTGTTAAAAGTGGGCTGATGCTTTGTAGAGATTTGAGGAGCCTCTAAAGTGTTTATTACAATTTGCTTTAATTTTTATTTTTTTTTATCTGATGACATTCACATTTGATACAAGTTAATAATACTTATTTTGAAGGGTTGAATAATTCCTACAATTATGTGATTTGTGCTGAAAGTATTGGTCACGTCATTTTATGATATAGAAGACAACCATATGCCATCAATTAAAATTTTATACTCGGTAATTTTACGAATCACCAACTTTAAGCTTACCTACGCTTGAATTAATAAATAATGAGTAATAGTAATAAGTAGTAGTAAATTGGTTGGCTATTGAAACCAGTAGGGATTATGTTTATTGTGTATTTAATCTCGCATTTAGCGAAATAATCACGCTATACTACCAATAATTCTAACTAAATTAATTCATTAAAATTAGATAACTAAATACTGTGTCGATTAAAGCTAATGACTTTAGTTATTTACATCGGAGTAAAATGATACGAAACTGATTTCATTTCATTAATGTAAATAATAATTGTAAATTGATTACCTCGCAATAACGAAGCCCCAATGTTTACATCAGTTCATACTTATTGCTTTTTTAATGCGAAGAGAAGACAAAAACAACATACATACATACGAATATATAGGGCGTAGAAATTACCTACTTACTGTTCCATGTTAATGCATGTCATTACGATTCATTTATTTTTACTGACAAATTATTATAGTATATTTAGTACTTAATCTTTTTATAATAAGGACTACGCGCAGAACATATTCTACTTACATCTAAATGATTTAGAAATAACGGATGTTCAATGAATAATTCAGCTGCCTTGATGTGATAAACGAAAATAATAGTTTCAATTTAAAACAAACATTTGTTATAAAATTAATAGTTATTTACTTGGAGCTTTAAAATACTGGGTACAAAGTGCCTTGTATTTCAATTTAGCTCCTGTTTAGTAATGTGAGATTTTCCTGACGTGTTTTGTTTTAAGTTTTTCCGGAAATCGTAAAAAACTACGAAATTTACAAGTTATACAATTTTTTTTATAAACTCCACACAAAAATCCAGTTTATCTATTCTATTGGCAACTATAATTACAAAGTAAACAACATCGAAAAAATGTCATTTTGCGTCTTGTAAAGTCTTTACAGTACTAGTCCTAAAATTTCAACTTTCCTGCACGTACCTATATAAGCAGGAAGATCTTTCCGAGGCGATTTCCGGAAAGAACTATTGAATAAAATCGTTATAGATTATGATAGATAGTAGATTATGATAGATAAATAGAGATTAACTAAGTAAATATTTTTCAATTGAAGATCAATGGTTGTACAAAAAAAAATACATTTAAGCAATTTAAGGTTGTTCCATAAATGTATTACGGTACCATCTGTTCTTAAATTTGAAAACAACTAAAAGTCTAATACTCCAGTATACTGTAACAAGTCCGAGAAACTGTGGCTTTCAAAATGTAGATGTCGCACAATGCATCGGTAGGTTGAAAAATATCCGAGATATTAATCACTGGTGTATTAGATAATTGAGTTCTCCCGTTGAGTGTCTACAGTCCTCTTGAGTCCTCTACACTCAACGGTTCTCCCCAGATTCTGATTGATTTACATTTTTAGTATATAAATTTGCAATTTGGAAATTCTGATGGACTACACAAACGATTCAGCATTATCAAGGTTTCAAATCAAGTTTTCTTTCAAAGTAGATTATTTAGCATTATAGATAATAGATAGCAGTTATTTCTGTTATTTCTATGTTCGGCAAACGTTTGAAAACAATTTCATTATTAACATATCACTTTTATTTCACATTCCACTCTTGTTGATTACGAATTTCAGTCTCTTTTTAATTTTCACAAAAATTCTACACGTCACGCTTCTGACGATTGGCGGATTAACAAAGCCCACTGGCAACAAATTTAAAATGTAAATTAACACCAACGTTCGGGGCGTGCGTGCGTGTGTACTTTTTATCTATTCTATTAATCCTCGCCAGTTTGTTTGTAAATAATTAATTTTTTTATCTCGCGTTAAGATTATTTCTATATACGATCGTCCATATTTTTTTAATTGTTACTACTCAACGATGATCAGCGAGAAAGTGTTGGACCTGCTAGGTAATTGCCCAGCGGATCCGAATTTTGTTTTTAATTACGATTTCGGGCGAGGTTTGGTGCCAAGTGCGAAGGGAGAAGGGAGGATTGTTACATCCAAGAATGTAAAGGTGTGGAGGATAGTCGGAGATGACGAGCTCGAGGGTGTCGGCGAGGCTAACGTTCTGTACGACTTGGAAAATTACGTAGGTCGATGCAATAGCTTTGTATATATCGTTTCTTAATACATATTTGCTAATTTTCATTACAAAGGATCGGATTTTATGCGAAATCTGCGTTGTACTATGTACAAGGCAATATTTATGAAATATACATTATACATTAGCAGATCTATGCTAATTAATTAGAAAACAGATGCTGTTCCGTACACATAGTGTACGTATGTACATTTGTATCTACTGACAACCAGAATCTAATGTACCAGTACCAGTACCAGGCACCCAGTAATTACATTCGTATAAATGTTACGCCCAAACATCGAAAACGCTCACTGAGCGAAAAAAACGACCGCAACGCGTTGCGGACGGTGCCGAACGACCACATATAGACCAAGAGCTGGAGACGAGATTCCAACGTCATCAGTAATATGGAATTCGTAAACAGGAATAAACTCTATTACTTACCATCAGTTATTAAAGTTCCGAGCAGGCGGACAGATTACTTGGGGCTAAGGGTAGTTATAAGAGATAAGTTGATAATTTTTCGGGAAAATTTCGGCATCGATAATACGCTTAAAAATGTATGTAATGATAGGTCTTACCATACCTAAACGAAATTTCAAGCGGCGGACACATGAGTATAGGTGCCAAGGGGGCGGCGGACAAGGGTAAAGGGGGTGAAAAGGCGGAGATCGAGGGCCGAAATTCCAACGTCATCAGTAATATGGAATTCGTAAACAGGAATAAACTCACGAATTTTTCCATAAATTTTCACTTTACCATTGTCCGCCGCCCCTTCTGCACCCACTCATGTGTCCGCCGCTTGGAATTTCGTTTAGTTATGGTAAGACCTATTATTACATAAATTTTCATGCGCATTATCGATGCCGAAATTTTCCCGAAAAATTAACTAATTTCACCTCTTATAACTACCCTCCGCCCCAAGTAATCTGTCCGCTTGTTCGGAACTTTATTAACTGATGGTAATAGAGTTTACTCCTGTTTACGAATTCCATATTACTGATGACGGTGTCGTTGAAATTTCAGCTCTAGCTCTCCGCCTTTTCACCCCATTTCCCCTTGTCCGCCGCCCCGTTTTCACCTACTCATGTGTCCGCCGCTTGGAATTTCGTTTAGGTATGGTAAGACCTATCATTACATACATTTTTAAACGTATTATCGATGCCGAAATTTTCCCGAAAAATTATCAACTTTCACCCCTTATAACTACCCTTAGCCCCAAGTAATCTGTCCGCCTGCTCGGAACTTTAATAACTGATGGTAATAGAGTTTATTCCTGTTTACGAATTCCATATTACTGATTACGTTGAAATCTCGTCTCCAGCTCTTGGTATAATACCGAAATGACTTAATTTTTCGCGTTGTGTCCGTTCTTGTTGACCACAACGCGTCGTGGATGATGCTCAAACGGCCATGACGCGTTCTGGATGATTTAAAAAGTTCATAAACCGACCATGCTCTTAATATATTAAGTAAATTTACAAAAATAACTGAAAATTTGAAAATATTTATTGTAGGCTAATTTCTACATGAAACTTTATTAACAATAATAGGTAACTGAATCGCAGGTAGATAGAGCTATTCACTTGTTTTTGCAGGCACTATTATTGTGGCATTTAGAATTGCACAACACCTCATTGGCCCTGCAGTTGCACTTTTTTGTATTACAATAACGCTTATAATGGCACATGACAAATCCTTGTTTGGATCCAGACGAAAGAGCTGAAGCTTTTCTCAAATTTAATGAACAACTTGGAACATCCGATGCGTTTATAAAATTTGAATCAGCGAAGTTGAATTCATTACGACTATAAAGTCTTTCCAGCACGCCCTCTTTGGTTCCCAACTTATACAAGCTGGAATCATTAACGCTTAGAACTACAGCTAGAACACTCCTAGGGGCAAGCCGCCCTCTGTCGACATCTGGAACTTTGACTACGACATTTTGACCGATCTCAGCAGGAGGTAGTTTTTCACGGGACAGCGCCAGCATTTTTCCAGCTTGCTTCTCCATTCCGGCTCTAGCAGTTTCGCGTTGCTCTTTGATTGCATCGTCGGCAGCAAAGGTTGCATACGACTTCTTCTTCAATTTCAATCCCACACTTCATGTGTACTTTTAAGCTGCATGTTTTACATGGTTGGGTAACTCCAAAATCTTTGCAAATGGAACATGCTGCCACAGTGGATACTGCATTGATTACATTTCCTTCCCTTCCTGGTCTTTTTCGAGTGTCATCCCTTCCAAGATTTTCTCCAAATCTTCTTCCGTTTCCAGAGATTCATACGTTTCCCTTTCAAGAGAGGAATCTGCCAGCCCGATTCTTTGCTTGTCACCAAACATGGCCTCGTAAGGACTTTTTCTGATCCCTTCGTGCAAGGCACGATTTTTTTTGCTCTGAATAAACCGTAACCCCTCTGACCATTGTTTGGTATCATTGTCAAGCATCCATGCTACCAACATATCTCTGACATCCTGATTAGATCGTTCTACCGATCCTTGGCTCTGTGAGTGACGGGGCTTACCATGCGCAAGTTTAAGGCCTGGCCACAGATTTTTTAACTCTTCGATTATCTTATTAGAAAATTTTATTCCGTTGTCGCTTTGAAAAAAGGGAGCACCGAACATGCAAAAAATATCTACTACATTATATGCGACTTCTTCAGCTGTTTTCGTTTTGAGTGGTTTCAAGATTGTAAATTTTGTCAGATGGTCTTGGTAGTTCAATATGAAACGGTAGTCTCGGTCGGGTTCGGACTGCATATCGATCAAATCTACTTGACATCTCGAATTCATGTGATTTGATAGTATTGGTGCAACAACTAACCCCTTCTTCTTGATCTTCTTCTTTCCCTGACATTGCTCGCAGAGAGATAAATAGATCTGTATGGCTACTCTCGTAATATTGCAGTATTCTTTGTTGATTTCAGACTCCATAACTGAAAACAAACAAAACAACTGTTTAAGTGGGCAGTAGAGTGCGCGCAGCGAAAGAATGGGCCACCTCGTCAACAAACATCGGGTAACATGTAATTATTTTGAAAAATTTTCAAAATAGTAGAAAAAAACGTATAGTAAATAATTACACCAATATTATATACAAATAGCGTCTGAGTAACATACCTCTTGTTCGTTTGTGTCCAGTTGCCATATGAGCAGCTTCAATAATGCCAAAAAGATCCTTCGTTTTACAGTAATATCGGAAATTTCCATCCTGTCCTTTGGGCTTTTCAATTAACTTTTCATATTCCCCAATTGTTTTGACATCATACCTCTTTAGTCTTCTATATTGTTTGGACGACAAGGGCATTTTGCAATCTTTCAATCAGTTCGCTTCTTTCACTTCTCGGACGATCTCTTCATACCTTTCGTTCGTAAAATAATCACTCCGATCATTGCTGTTATCAACGATATTTTTAAGTTTTTCATTAAACACCTCTCTCGTATTATCGTTTTTAGCTACAATAGTAGCGACTTCGCTCAACAATATAGACATAACTTCACTCGAAGGCAGTCGTAAACAGACTGACAAGCCTAGACAAGAAAAATCGGTTTATGAGCTTTCTAAATCATACAGAACGCGTCATGGCCGTTTGAGCATCATCCACGACGCGTTGTGGTCAACAAGAACGGACACAACGCGAAAAATTAAGTTATTTCGGTATGTGGTCGTTCGGCACCGTCCGCAACGCGTTGCGGTCGTTTTTTTCGCTCAGTGAGCGTTTTCGATGTTTGGGCGTAACATAAACATAACCATTCTCAATGTCGCCCTCCAGAAATTATTTTACGACCAGATAAATATCTATAGCAAGCGCCGACGAAAAACACGAGTGTTGGCCAACTTTTGATAGGGGTTGTAAATGAAATTCCTGTTATTGGAGTTATTCTTAGAATTTTCGAAATAGGAGGTCTTAAAAAGTGCTCTTCATCAATTTATCTCCGTCAATTCATCGCTGCGATAATCCATCGTGATAGTCCATTCTTTCACAGTAAAATATTGTAAAGCCTCATAATTTTAAAGTACTGCACCGGTTTTGATAAAAAATTTAGAAGTGAGCTTGTTTTACCATCCTCTTCAAAATTTATATGACTAAAATGTGCGCTTTTTGTTTTAAGGGGTGAAAACTACCCCTTTCTTCCAAAAATTTAAAACCGCATATTTAAACGTATTTGAATCTTAATAATGTTTAAGTGTGTTAAATAAAGGTTTTAAACTATTTTTTAGCCCTTAAAAACTACCCTATAGGTTAAAATTTGAAAAAAATTAATTTTTGCACCTTTAAATTTAAATGATGCAGTTTACAGTGAATTAAAATCCATTTAATATTTATAGTTTAATTCCTTACCTAATTAATTGTTTCAACCTTTATAAATCACCCCTTGAAATGAAATTTACTAACAAATTTTTTTTTCAGTATTTCAAAATTTGAAATGGTTATTTATGATACATTACATTTACTTTTATCGTGAATAACTCGGAAAATATTAACTTACTGAGAAAAGTTTATATAACATTTTTTGCTTGGAATTGAATACTTTATCGATTTCCGGTGTTTTTTTAAGGTTAACTATTTCCACTCCCAAGAAGGGGGTGGAACTCCACCCCCACTTCACCCCGCACTCACCCCCAGGGTAAAAGCGCACATCGGCACCATATAACTTTTTTCTTTGACATTTTTCCTATATATATTTCAAATTTCATTTCAAAGTATTACTTAATTAGTGAAATTACTACTACTTGAGGTTTAATTAGGAAAATTGAAATATGTATATGTTACCGGCAAAGTCCGTTATACAGTCATACCTAGGTTTGCCTAGGCAAAGTCCGCATTGCCGGGCCACTTCAGGCAAAGTCCGAAATTGTTCGATATTTCGGACATTGCCTACACTGTGGTACGACAATCTTAGGTTTGCCAAATATGTAGCAGGCAAACTCCGAAACAAGCTAATATCCAGATTGCAGACGGTCCACTTCTCATTCTGCGTCTTTAGTTGTAATTAGGCAGCAGTTGTTTAATTGTTATTGCAAGTATGAGTGACGCGGGTGAAATGAAGGCGAAATTTTTGAAGAAATTAGAGAGCAAGCAGAACCCAATAAAGTCTTTTTACATTTCATCGATAGAGAAGTACGAGGCATTAATTAAAGAAGTTGAAGAAGCCAAGAAAGGTGTCGAAAAAACAACTATTCAATACAGATGTGTTAAACGTTACGATGTGTTACCTGTTGGGGGCATTAAAAAGTTAATTTTGCCATTGTCTGCGCAAGTCACTGAAGTAAAGTGCTTTGTGCCCAATGAAGAATTGTTTGAGGTGCTAGATAATGCTCACAAGGAGTGTGGTCATGCTGGAAGTCATGTTATGATTAAAGCATTAAGCAACAGAAATGCTAACGTAACTCGAGAATGCATTATAGTTTACTTAGATCTATGTGAAACCTGTCACAAGAAGAAAAAGCTTACAAAAAAAAGGAATAACCGTAAAATCTTTGCTATTCCGAGAAGTAAATTCGAGAGGAAAAGTCTATCTTATCGATATGCAGACTTGCCCCAATGGTTTTTTTAAAATCGGTACTAAATATGGTGTAATCAGTCTCTATATGCAAGGAACCAAATCCAAAGTTGCAAAAAACCATTTTTTATAATCGAAGACGTCCCGAAAATAGAACTATCACTTCGCGAAATTAGTGGGCACAGTTCTTCATTTGTAGGGCAAGGGTTTCAAAAATGTAACTGTACCAAAAAATGCACCACTAACTCTTGTAAATGTAAAAATATTAATTTTTTTTTGCAATTCCACGTGTCACCATTAGACATTTTGTTTTAATAAGTGACATAATTAACACTAAATGTATTTTATAATGGTCCCTGTATAATATGTAGCTACTCTGTAAGAAGTATATCATGCAGGAGCCCTAATTCTATTCAAATGGACCTCTCTGATTCTACCTAAATATCTTTTTAGTTGGTTTTTTGAATGTGACTTTTTTGTGAATACAATAAGTCACATAATAAACAATACCAAGTGTATTTTATAAGGGTCCACCTTTATTTTAAGGTTGTCTCTGATTATACCTCAATATGCTTTCAGTTTATTTTTATTTTGTATTTGTAGTTCTTTCTTCTTTCTTGTATTTGTGATTGTTCTCTTTAAGAGACAATAAATTATTAATGCAAATTAATTTGTTTTTCTTTTATCGCACACTATACCTCATACTCGTACATAGAATATTGACAGTATGATAGTAATGCTACAGGTTATTTCGGAGTTTGCCTGCTACATATTTTGCAAACCTAAGATTGTCGTACCATAAAGATCGTCGAGTGTAGGCAATGTCCGAAATATCGAACAATTTCGGACTTTGCTTGAAGTGGCACGGTAATGCGAACTTTGCCTAGGCAAACCTAGGTATGACTGGATGACGGACTTTGCCGGTAACATATATATTTAATATACGACTTATTCCACAGTCATTATTCATGAACACAACGCAAATGTTTAGAATCCGCTGTACAAGATCACATCCGTAGCACGTGCTACATCATTTTTCGGCACGTATGGCATCGAATTTGCATAGATTCCATGCTGACAAGTGGTTGAATATTATACGTTGTTTTGCAATACATAAAAAGATACATACTGCTTATTATTTTGTAAAAAATGTTCCAATGAATTTGCAAATCGGAAAATTGGTTAGCATCGGAAAGAATTTTCCCTAAATCACGAAAAATTATTTTACAAACTGTATTAAATGTTCTTTAATTTATAGAATTCATAAACTTTTGTAACAGTTGATATGTTATGTTCGTACGTTAATCGGCAGGTTGAACTCTACAAATTATGTTCCTACAAAAAAGCTACTAAAGTTTTTGTTGTGCACATAATTTGTAAAATAATTGTGTTATATATATCGAACAGGTAGTTTTCTACCTATATAATCTGAGCTTTACCTACTACATGCAAAAACATCGAATATAGTTCGATTAACTTAAAGATTAGTTTGATATCTTAAAGCACTATAGGAGAGATATTAATTGTAATTGTTGGAACCTTTAATTATGCCCTATAGCCAGGTGTTTGGTTATTGCTAGTATTTTAGTATCACAATAAAAAGCTATTTTGTTTTAATTTCCGTATTGTGAATGTTTGTCCCGCATAAAATACTGTTACGTTTATTTTCTAATTTATTTACACTAATACTAATACTAGACACTCCTTAATTTATTTAAACTATTAGTAAACTAATTTATATAACACACTTAACTAATTAATTTATATCACACTCTTAATCGTTAATTTATTTCACTTCAATCGCTTTCGCTTTCGCTTGTTTACTGTCGCGACTTCCGTCTACTAATCATCCTCTCTCGTCCGCCGCGTGCACTTTTATAGCCCTCCCATAATGTTTTCTAGTATTTGCTCGATGTTTCCACAAAGCACTCGATTCCACCTTCCACAGCGTGGGCCCCAGGACCGACCCCTGCGGGACTCCCGTGTTTGTGCGATGGATCGTATTGGGCGCTACTCTGATTGATCTATTTTCTAAATACCGCTCTACAACGCTAACTAGATAGGGGGCCACCCCCCCCCCCCCGCCCTCTCATGGCCTCCACGATGTGCGGCCACGATGCTGTATTGAACGCATTGCGTATGTTTACCGTAGTCATGACCACCCACTTCTCGCTAGTGGCGTTCATCGCTGTGAGTTGTTTCAGGGCGGCCATGGTGGATCTTCCCTTGTGGAAGCCGTGCTGGGCAGGGGAGAACCCCCCCGGTTCTCGTACTCCTCCTCTATTCTATCCCGTATAACGAGTTCGTATGCTTTAGCTAGTGTCGATATTAGACAAATCGGTCTATATGCCCCCGGGAGGTCCGGGTCCTTCCCCTCCTTGGGAATTAAAACGACCGCGGCCTCCCTCCACTCCCTGGGGAATAGCTGATGTGCGAGTAACTCATTTACCACTTCTAACAACTTCTCAGGAATTTCTTCATATATAATCCTCAGTAACCTCGTGGTTAGTCCATCAGGGCCAGGAGCCGCTCTAGCTTTAAGGCTCTTAACCGCGTGCTCCAGTTCCAACCTGGTTATCTCCGGGGGGTCGGGCACTGTCTCCCCTCTCACCCCGTCCTTCCCCGTCTGCGGGAATAGGGCCTTTACTACTGACAGTTTCTTGGCCTTGTCCAGCCTAGTCACCGGCATGCTACTCTTTACAAGACTGGTAACTATTTTATACCCGGCCCCTCAGATGTCTATGTTTAAGTCATTAAGGAGTGCATCCCAACACTTCTTGCGGTTCAGACGTATCAGTCTTTGCACATCCCTCTTAGCCGATCTCTCCTGTTCGCGCAGGGAACGTATGATGTCCGGTTCCGTATGCGCACGCCGACGAGCGCGTGCCAGGCGCCTCCTCGCCTTCAGGGCGATGGCTCTCAGGCTCTCGTCTGTCCACCAGTACGGAGACCTCCTTGGGAACCCCGTAGGGAGCCTCTCCTTAGCCTCCTCAACACACCTCTTGATCAGACCGGGGAATGCTAACATGTCGGCCGAGGCCAGCTTCTCCCTAGCCAATCGTCAGAGCGAAGCTTCATCTATCTTGGTCTCGCTCCACTCCTCAACGCATCTCCCCAGATTTAGGCGGATCTGTATTGAGGCATGGAGCGTCGTCGGGATGTTAAACTTAGCTGTCCAGGTCCAGCCTCTCCTGGCGATTGCCGGCGAGCAGAAGATTACATCAAGGTGACTCTCGGACTTGCCCCTGCTGAAAGTCGGCGCTCCGTCATTAAGAATTGTCATCCCCGCTGACTCCACCCATTCTGACAAAATCTCGCCCCTCGAGTCCGTCTTCGGTGCCCCCCATGCAGGAGACTTCGCATTCAGGTCGCCGCCAATCAGGTATTGAGGGGTCTCCGCAGCGATCATGGCCATGATATTTTCTATATCTTTCTTATATGTTTCCAATGGTGAGTTTGGCGAGAGGTAGACTCCCCAATACCATACCTTCCCCAGTTTGACCCCTACCCCCCCCCCGGGCAGGAGCGTCGATCCGTCGGGAGTCCTCCCGGTGCTGCGGGGTGGAGTACCTCAATAGCGACATCCTCCCTCTCATCTAGGAACCATTTCGCCCTCCTGGCAAGCAACTTGTTAGGCTCGCTGACAATTATAAGCTTGACCCCCGCCCTGATCGCATCAGCAAGCGCAAGATCGTGCGCCGTTTTGGAGCGGCCAATATTAATCTGACTAATCTTCATCCCACTGAGCGTTGTATAGTTCCGTTGGAGCAGTGAGGGGCCTGAACAAACCGCCATTCGTTAAGGCTGAACCAGACACGCAGGGTGCACACTGCACGCATATCACAGATAAATATCACAGTTACGAACTCCATTATCACAGCCTCCCATCCTTCCCGTATCACCGACGGTCTAATCCTATCACAGATAAGCATGTTTATCAAAATATCACAGGTACTATCACCATCTTGGACGTATTTATCACATTCACTTCCCATGTTACAGGCGTTGGCGCGACTCACATTACATCTCATCGTCGCCGCAAGTCGCCCCATATGCTTCGCTAGGGGCCGGCTGACCAGACGACGTCGTCTTGCTCAAGCCAGTCCCAACTTTATTAATGTTTCTGGAGCTAGACTTCCTAGTCCTTTCCTGGACAACCGCCTTGCGGTGCTGCGGGCAGTTTTTGGTTCCCGCCTTATGGCCCCCCTTCTCGCAGATCGGGCACCACTCTTCATTTTCGCAGGTTCTTTGGGTGTGGCCCTTCTTCCCACACCTCCAGCAAGTCCCCGACCTATCCGGGCCCTGACACAGACCCGCATTGTGCCCGGTGCCCCAGCACCTGAAGCATCGGGTTATTCCGATCGACTTTTCTACAGTGCACCTCACCATGCCTACCCTGAGGGGGGTCGCCCTCTCCAGGATGGAGCTAGCCGCGGTTGCCGGCACCTTGACGGTGACCGCTAACATGGACCCGGCATATGCCCGAAAGCTCCCCACCTCCACTTCAGAGGATCCTTGGATCCCGGCCTGCACCAGGCTTTCGATGACTTCCTCCCTGGTGGTACCGACCATCAAACCCTTAAGGTTCAGGGTTTCTTTTTTCTCCCCAGGACTGGTCAAGGAGACTCTCAGGCCATCAGGGGCTCCCTCTCTTAACGCGTCCACAATTCCCTTCGCCTCAGGGGTGTTTGGATCCGTTGTAATAAGGACGTGACCGTCCCTCGTGCCTCTGATACTACGTATGGCGCCCACCTTACCATACCTTTTTAGTTGACTCTGGATAGTCTGCAGGGTGGACTCAAAGCTTGAGCCGGCCTGTTTCACAAGAATCCCGTAGGTGTCCCTTTTATTCCGAGGCGTTGGATTTCCCGGTCTCTCGGCGATGCCTGGGGCAATAAATAAAATTGTTTACAAAGTTCATCTATGCCCGAAACTTAGATTAAAACCAAATTTTATGAATAAAAAATTACTGGTTTTTGGTGGTGGCATGAAGTTTTTTTTATATATGAAGAACATATAGAGACTATTTGAAAACAATCTGGGTAAGAGAATAGAAGTTACACAGTCACATTTCGTCAATCACCTGTTGTCGCTAAATCACTCTTGTGAATTTAAGAATAATGTTGAATTTTTACACCCATGTGATATGCGTATATAAGATAAGCTTATTGGACGCTCTGAAGGTCATGGTGACCTTTAAAGACATGACAAGATATCTTAACGACTTAACCTACCTAAACAAACATTCTATCCTGAACTTTTTTTAAGGACGACGATTTGGTAAACCGCATATTTGAAGTCGGTAGGTAGGTAATGTTTGTTTTGATTATTGTCTATCTTACCTAAGTCTAACACTTAGGTGCCATAATCGAGTTCTGTGTGAGTTAAAATTACAACATAAAAAATACAACATAACTTAATGTTCTAGCCCTTACTCATTTTTACTTCTATGAAATTTGAATTTTCGTATATGCAAGGCAAAAAAATCTCTTCTTGACAAGGTTCAAGAATATTTTGTTAATAAATACCGTTAAGTCCTAGTACGAATTAGTGGAAGATTATCATTCCTCCGAGAAATATATGCCTCGTGTACTCATGACTTGAAGAGATACTACCATAGTTTTTGTTATGTAATGCGCTTTTAAATATCTTCGTCCAACTTTGTTTTGACTCCACAATGGACCGGATGTATCGGGTACCTACAACTGATATGTGTTAGGAGGGGAAGGTTTGGTTCTCAACTGATAATTCTGCGGCCCTTTGTTGAATCTGTTTCTTTTTATATTTGTATCGCCTGAATATGACTGTTATTCGAAACCGGTCGCAACACATCGTTAAAATTAGGTAGCAAGACTTTGTGTATTCTTCATGTTGTAACGTTTTTACTACTTGAAAATAACTAACACTAAGCGAAATGTCTTAACTAATTTCTTTACAACTAACACGAATACTTATTATCTAATTTATATTTCACACAGCTGTTGTTTATTTGTAGCGCACGGCCGCCAGGTGAAGTAGTCGACACGAATCCGATTTTATGAGTGGTTCTCTCAGCTGTCGGTCTCCCTTTTATATCTAGCATACCGCTTTTCGAACAATCTGGCCGTTTCGGAAGACGACTCCCGAATTTAAGAAATTCTATCGCTTCGGGTACATTCTCGTCGCTTCGAATTTCGCGGAACCGACACTTCACAACTTGTGTTTATTTTACGGCCAGACTTTCCGCAACAATATATCTCATATGACCAACTTTGAGAACGTGGATAACATTTCTTAGAATGCTTTTGGTAATGAGAAAAATTTTAACATAAGCTTTTTATAAAGAAATGGTTTGTAAATTTCCGGAAGGCAACCATCCTCGTCTATTTATAAAAAACTCAATTTTTAAACAGTTCTTAAATGCGTTCAAACTTTTTTCTAATTGTACGCAGTCATATTTTAACCATATTTTGTCTCTTGTGGATATAAGTAGGAATTGGTCTGAGCTTATATCGCTTCCTCTGTATATCTCCTCATATCTTGTACTGATGCATTTAATTTCTTGTCTAAAATAATTTAATCTATCTTAGGTCTATAACCTCTAGCGCCCCATGTATATTTATTGATATCTTTCGTCCTAGAGAAACTGTTAGTGATTTTTAGTACCTTATATGTTGAAAAATGTCTTAGTTCATGCCCATTGTTGTTCACTGTTTGTTATCCTAATGTGCCGACTATCCCTGGTATTGGTGTATTTCCTATTCTGGCGTTTAGGTCATTGCCAATATGTTAATTTTCTAGGGTGTGACATAAGCTACGAATATGAAAAAGATATAACAAACAAACTACATAAATATCAAATGATGTGTGGAACCATACAAAGAACACTACCAAGTAAAGAAACAAAAATGAAGTTCTCTAAAGTGGTGGCAGCACCAATATTGACATACGGAAGTGAAACTTGGGCACTACAGAAACAAGATGAACAACGCATACAGTTCGCTGAAATGAGATTTTTAAGAAATACAAAAGGTTGCACAATAAGAGATCAGGAAACAGGTACAAAAGTCTAACCAAAATGCAAAATTATAAATAAAATAAAAGTACCTACTCACAATAAATGTTCAACATGACCACCATTGGTAGTGCCAAATAGTGGTGCATCCTTCTCAAAGTTTCTACATTTGATGTTTGTGAGTTACAAAAACGTTCGAAATACGATAGCATAATTTTTTTCTCTTACTACATGCCTGGAATATTTTTTTTATTGGTACTCTATTTTGCCTATTTCAAACACGCTCTGGCTTGCGTAAATCGGGCTTTTTCGCACGCGCGTGTTTTAAAGTTGCCATGGACAACGACAACAACGACGAAATCAACCAATAACGGAGCGTTTTTGGCCGTAGCAGGGCGAGTCGATTGGTGGCACGACGGGCGACGGGCCGGCACGAAGCGTCCCGAGTGTCATTCAAATTAATTATATTGGGTATTTGGGTATTTTTACACTATTTATGATTTCAAAGGTAGGCACCAATAAAAAAACCGCCTAAAGTATTCGTGGATAACTGCTCTTTCAAACACTTGCTCTATTTCGAGCACTCCGGCGTGTTTGAAAGAGCTCAATATCCACTCATACTTTAATATACTATTCTGGTTTACTATCCTCAATGAAAAAAAACTTCAATGCTGTAATCTTCCAAAAAGTTTTATACTAAATACACGGCCAAATGAATCCAGGTCGGTGTCTCGAAGGCTACACCTCACCCAAATGAATCAACAGTCGAGTCCTCTATGGTGTGAAACAGAAGTATTGTTAAAGCTTTTTATGTGTACTTAGGTATATTTAGATGTAATGCTCAACTGATTATGGGCACTCGAAGCGTGTTTCGTTTGTAAATTATTAAACGATGTCGACTTTAGAATTTTGTTTCTTTGTATGGGGTGCGAGACTTCAGCATACCTACGTAGTTCTACTGGTGTAATATCTGGAAATTGTGGTGGTCGTTTTATAGGTGCATCGTCCCTCTGCCACTAAGTTGACTAAAAAATTTGAGGTGGTGTGCCATGATGCATGAAACATCTATTTCAGGATATTATTCCCACACATTATAACGATAAATCATCTAATTGATCTTCAAATGAATTTTGGAGATGGCATAAATAACTGTTCAGTTTAGTTGAAATTTAGTGTGGACAGATATTCCACACATTTACTTTAAATTCACGTTGAAAGCGTGTGGTTTTAATTATATGAGGATGTCAGAATGAACATATTCCTTGTGCAAATTACTTATTCCTCTTTTTGGGAGACATGCTTCACTGGTGCATTATAGATTTTTTGGTATGATGGTTCGGTAAACTAGGCCGGTGATGAAGTCTTTCTCTGTAGACCCTTACACATTCTGTACTACTTCATTAACAGAAACCAAATGTCCATAATATATCTTTCATTTACTCATTAGGGTAAAACATCGTCATCATAAATTGAGAATTTTAGTCACTTTGACTAAAAGGCGGACATATACATATAGAGAGGTAAGGCGTCGTCACTGTAGTCGCAGCTTGACCTGACCTCAATAAAACTACATTTATTTTTTGACCGGAATTAAAACCAATTAGAAACCTTCTCATTGAAAATGAAGACATTAAATAGACCATGACTAATTTTTTGTTGGTTTTTATAAAATTTAAATCATTGATGTGAAATAGCTGTCCAACGATACACTTTTGGATAGTGACAAGTTAGGTTAAACCGTCATATTTTGACCACATGAGTAGGTATGTGGCATCGTACTGCATAGTCATCATATGGTCACCCTTGTAATAACAAAATTCTGATTAAAATGTGAATACATTTTCAATATTATAAATTGATATCTTGGAACAAGTCCCAATGTTCTTAAATAATCTTATCTAATAATAAATCTTAATATTTTAGGTCGTGGAGTGGACCTTCCAATACTCCCTCAACGGCGACGACGTCCACGATGATACCTTTTTCTTTCATTGGAAGGGAGATAAGGCCCAAAAAGTCATTTCGCCATTACCTGCGCACGTTACACAGGAAAGCGCGGTCCTAGAAAGGATTTACCAATGGGGAGAACCGATGGTGTTCTTTCAGTTGTTCCCCAAAAAACTGATTGTCTTGAATGGCAGTAATGGAAGTTTGGACGTTAATTCCCCACACTTGTTTTTAGTAAGAGGAGAAGTTTCCGAGGAGGTACACTTGGTCGAAGTGGAGTGCAATAAGGGAAGCTTGAGGAGTAGAGGAATTTTTTTCTTTGTAGATCCAAGTGTAAAGTCTATAGTGAAATGGACTGGAGCAGCTGTAATCAAAGACTACGAAAAGGTAGTGCAACGAGTTGAACTCCAAGAGGTTTTGAAAGATGTGTGGAAGGAATACAAATACTTAGAAGAAACTGAAGGTTCAAATATTCTGAACAACACTAAAGGAGACTATTTAAAACTGTTAACTGTTACTTCCTTCTCTCCTAGACTTTTCTATATATTTGTCTACGACGAGGAAATAATGCCGACCGAGGTGGAGTATCCTTTGAGGAAAAACGGAGTTGTTGCCGCTTTTCCCTTTCTGCAGGCACATTTATATACTGCCATTCAACCGGGTGAGAACAAATGTTTAAGACCAATATACGTCCAGTACCCAATAAGTGTATAGATATATATATCTATCTATATATATATATATCTATATATATATATATACATATATATATTACATTCTTTACGAAGATTAAACATTCTCACGTCAAAAAAACATGTCAAGTTTTATATCTTATGACATAGCCATGAATATGTTCAGAATTTTGAACGAAACGTCGGCATTGTGAAGTATTCTAACGATTAGTTATTGTTATTATTTTGGGGATCATCGAGAACATTTCTGATTTTATCTCAGCTCCCCGAGAACATTCTCCCATAGGTTTTATGAAGATTGACACCAATTGCGATTGCTTTTTTTGCCCCTCATGCGCAAATTATCCCTACGATCATTAATCTTCAAATATTTTGGATATTATGAGAAATAATGGGTGGAATGATGGATACAAAATATATTGTATTAGAAATTCAAATTCCATTCGGTTTGGTACAGGAAAGATTAGTACTTATCAACATAAATGGCAAAAATAAGTACAAAAATCTTAATGTCTAAAATATGTTTGCAAATATGAAGGCAAGAAAGATGGGATCTGCTTTTAATCTAGAAGTGCATTTTTCTTGCCTTCCTATTTACAAACTCATTTATAACGGTTTTCAAGTTCATATTTGATGCTTTTTTTGCTTCAATTGCCAGGAGTGCCAAGCTTCTTGGCCTAGTCTGTCCCATTTAAGATCTGAGATAGTTTTTTTGTATATTAAAGTATGAGTGGATATTGAGCTCTTTCAAACACGCGCAGCCGGAGTGCTCGAAATAGAGCAAGTGTTTGAAAGAGCAGTTATCCACGATTACTTTACGCGATTTTTTTACCTACCATTGAAATCATAACTAGTGTAAAAATACCCAAATACCCTATATAATTCATTTAAACGACACTCGGGACGCTTCGTGCCGGCTCGTCGTCCGTCGTGCCACCAATCGGCTCGCCCCGCTATGTCCAAAAACGGTCTGTTATTGGTTGATTTCGTCGTTGTTGATGCCTTTCCATGGGAACTTTAAAAAACGCGCGTGCTAAAAAGCCAGATTCTGAAGATTTCCTCAGAGTCGTTGAATCTGTGATCTCTTGATATTTCGTCAAAGTGTCTTTTTACAACTTTCTGACGGTTTTGTCGAAAATTTGCTTTAATTTTTAGTTTCTCAGCCAACTCGTGCTTCCATTTTCATTTCTGCTGCTTCCGCTGCTTCCAAAACTTTGACGGCTTCGCTCAAGTCGATTTCTTTTTTTTGTGGGAGTTTAGATGCGAAGACTCGGTGAAGTTCCTATATAAGATACGTATAGCCGCAAAATTACAAAAGATAAATAGAGAAAATGTCAACTCAGAACATATGTACAGCCAAATCAAATGCAGTCAAAATCAAATCAATCAATGAGGCTGCAGAAGATTCTCTACGGTGCCAAGAACGACAACACCAGTAAAACCCAGGATGGTGGTCGATAGAAGTAGAACAACTCGTTAAGAAGGAAAAAAAGTCTACAAGACATGGTTTCATACCAACACAGCAGAAGATAGAAGAATATATGGGCAATGTAATAGGGTAGTGAAAAGGGCAATTACAGAAAGAAAGAATGAAACCTGGGAGAGAAGTGCCAAGAGGTAGATAGGTACATAGGACGAACAAGGGTAGTGGAAGCATAGAAGACAATTAAAAATCTCAGAAAATACACGGGACAAAATAGTAAAGTAAATCTGATAAATCTGCAAGAATGGGAAAACTATTACAAAACGTTACGTACTGAAAACCTAAAAGAGTTCGATTATAAAAGCATAAATATCGAGCCAGATACCAGTAAGTGGATTTACAGTTGAGGAAATAAAAGAAGCGTTGCAGAAGTCAAAGAATGGCAGAGCAGCAGGGCTCGGAAACATTCCCATCGAATTAATAAACTATGAACCAGACATGTTACTAGAAGCTATAGCTGAATTGTTTAATAGATGCTTATCAGAAGGTGAAATAACTCCAGAATATTGGAATCTAGCTCATATCAGCTCAATCCACAAAAAGAGACAAGAAGTTGTGAAAAAACTACAGAGGGATGAGCGTTAAGAGGCTGTTACGGTAGCTACAAAGTTTTACCTGCGGGGCAACGGGTTGGAAGGAGGTAGAGATATGGCTTGGATGGGGCGTGGTTAACTCAGTGTTTAGTAGATTAGTTTGCAGATTTCTGTTTCAAGTTTCAGTTGTAATTAACCGGCGCAAGATGACGCAACAAGAGCACGAACTTTTGGCGCCTAAATGCAAACTAGCAAACCAGCAAACCGTACGTAAGATCGTACATGTTTGGTTATAATTTAAAACATAAACATTAGGCTTGCCTTGATGAAAAGGATATTGGATAAATTAGCTGTGAGTGATAATAAAATACGAACAATACGACGTTACGAAAAAAAAAACAAAGAATACGAACATGTACTGATAAATACATATATTCTTTATGTTAATACAAAAATGCCGTAAAGACTATGATACCGCACACACAATAGCTTGTTAAAATCTTTCCGTTACTAGTGATAAATAGAATAAAGAATCACTTTAAGGCTGTTCTCTCAATATATTAGTTATACCGAGTTGAGAGGTTCACTCTCCATCCCGTGAGAAATAAAATTGACGTGGATTTACACCACTTATTTTGTTTTAAACACACGATAAATCTAATACTAACTCTTTCTATCGCATATAATAATAGGTAGGATTCTGCAGTCGCATTTATCAGGGACGCGATGTAACGGTATATAACAAATATATATGTATATTAATGCACACGTTATTGTATGAAATAGTAAGCCTTGAAGGGTGGGCGCTTCGCACCCGCAATTCAAGGGGTTGTTGGAACTATTATATCTTCGAATAATTGATAATATTAAAGACGAAAAGTATTATTAGCTCATGTCAAAACAGGTATGTATTGTTTATTTAAAAAATAGTTGTACATAGTAGGTTTATTTCACATTTTATTAAACGTATTGTAACGTTTTTACTATTTACTAAACTAAACACTACACTATTTGTCCTAATTAATTTATTCTAACTCTTAACATTTATAATTTAAATGTTAAATTTCGCTCGAATGTTTACACACCGGTTCTTCAACTGTCCTGCCTCGGGTCAGACATTCCCTTTTTATGGCAGGTAGAAGGCTTCTAGACGTTTGCCGGAATATTCCCGAAGTTTCTGGAGATCATTCTATAATTCGCGGAACTTGTTATCGCATCGAAGCTTCTCGAGCCGTCGGCTTCGACATGTCCTTCCCGGTATCGCAATTCGGCGAACTTGTGTAGCTCCCGGCGTGTTTATCGCGGCGAGCCGTTTCGTTACAATATGTTTACTAACTATGTTGTTTGCCCAGTCAAGACGTACGTTTCCCGCGAAAAATAGTTAGAAGGCTCCAAAAAATATGAGCGATAGCTCATTCGGCACGGAATGCAAATACGAGAAAGTCGTTTTGAGGATTTTTTCTGCCAAAAAAATTTCAATTGTTATTAACAAAAAACGATGAAAAAAATTTCGATTTTTTTATGACAACTCAAAAACCATAAGAAAGATCAGAATTCACAAAAAAAATCCTTAAAGAGGAGGAAATTTCCGATAAAAAAGTCCCTACTCCCGGATTTCTATCTCTAATATTTATAATTTTAATTTGTTGCTGAAAGTAACGCTCCGGGCGACCTTTATAGACTAGTCAACATGTACCATTTTTGAAAACTTTTATGTATAGTCTCCGAAAATTATGACCATGCTGTCATTCGATTCGTAATGTCATGTAGAAAGTTTAAGGAAATGTTCCAAAAGCCGCTCAAAACAATTGCAAAAGTTATAAACAATTAGGTAAAAAAAGTCTGGCTTTTGGTTTTTTATGGAATATCTCGGAAAATATTAAAGATATGCGAAATATTAAAAGAGATCTGGAGAGATCAGTAAATTTGCTGAACAATAGTTCCAACTCCCGAAACTGTACCTCCAATATTTATAATTTTTACAGAGCCCTGAAAATAGAGCCAAAAACGGCTAGTCTGGCTTCCGCGCGCGTTGCCTGACTGACACAATAACAAAAAAAATATTTTAACATATTAAATATGAATATCAAGGAACAAAAAAATTCATGTACTATAGGAATACATCAGTTAACAATAATCCGTGGTTAAAAAATTGTTATCCCAATTTCTTCATGAATTATGCATTTGTTATCTAACAAATTTTTCTACACTGAATGTTAACATAAAAACCCCGATAATTATTGAACTAAAACCCTAGGATTTTTTTCATGTACTGAAGGTATTCTTAATAGGCTTACAAATAGATCACAGTTGCAAAAATTGTAAAGTGTTGATTTTCCACTTTTTTATTAACAATTGAAAATTAAACAATACGAGAAAGTCAACATTTTTTTTTAAATATCTTAAATGTTTCGATTTCTAAGGGTTTCAAGCTGTATATTTTTTTTACCACCATTGTTTAAAAAATTGTTATAAACAAATACATTGCTTATGAACAAATCAAAAATATTTTTTTCTGTAATATATTCATTGATGAAAATCATGGTTTTTAAAGAAAAAACGATTTCTTAAAATATGTATTTGTTGCTAAAAAATGCATTTGTTAATTAACAATCGTTATTCCGGCTAAATATTAAAATTAAGGAACCATTTTTTCTCTAAAAATCATTATTTCTATTGTTATTAGAGTTTCTTAAAAAATAGGGTGTTTTCTACTTTTCATTTGTTTATTTAATAAACAATTTGTTATTAGCAAATTCATTTTTTTCGTTTATTTTTTTAAATAGTACTTAATTCTGTAACAAAAATAGCCATGTGTTGTTTTTTATGAAAAAACGTTATTTTCTATTTTTTATACAATTTTTAATAGATACTATATTATACCTTGAAACTTGTCCTTTTTATTCGGTTTTTGCTTTCATAATTACAATAACTTTTAAACTATTGCAGATATAACAATAATGCTTTGGGTATTTTTTGTTCACTATTAATTAATTAACAATTTACGCATTTCTCTGTGGTTTTAGCTCTGTTATTTATTTAATTATAGACTATTATTTTTTAGTATAGACCGAATCGGCCACCGAATCTGCGCATCGCTTATGGACTATCTGTACTTCAAAACACACGTGATTCGGCTGCAGCTCGGCATAAACCTCTCCGTGTGCTTTCCTGGAAGTCAGTAGTCCATAATGAAATAAATAACAGAGTTAGAACCACAGTGAAAGGTTTAAATTGTTAACTAATTAACAATGATCAAAAAAGACATAAAGCATTATTGTTATACAATAGTTTAAAAGTTTTTATTGTAATTATGAAAGCAAAAACCAAATATAAAGGACAAGTTTCAAGGCATAATAGTATCTATTAAAAATTGTATAAAAAATAGAAAATAATGTTTTTTCATAAAAAAACAACACATGGCTATTTTTACTACAGAATTAAGTACTATTTAAAAAAATTATCGAAAAAATGAATTTGTTAGTAACAAATTGTTTATTAAATAAACAAACGAAAAGTAGAAAAGACCCCTTTTTTTAAGAAACTCTAACAAAAATAGAAGTAATGATTTTTAGAGAAAAAAATGGTTCCTTAATTTTAATATTTAGCCGCAAATACGATTGTTAATTACCAAACGCATTTTTTAGCAACAAATACATATTTTTAAGAAATCATTTTTTCTTTAAAAATCATGATGAATGATGATGAATTTGAAAATTGTACCCAGACAATTTTCCATATCACTTATAATTTTGTATGCTTACATGAAAATTTAATAAAATATTTTTACACTTTACTGAGGTAAAGTGCAAGTTCTTTCATTGGGGTAATTTAATGTTAATTCTCAAAGAAAAATATTTTCTCGCAAAGTTAATAGCTTTGCATAAATTTCGCTAAGTAAAACATAAATACTACATTTAAAAACAGCAACAAAATTAAAACAACCTTGCGAGTAGGACCACTTTTCTTAGATTTTTTTTCACCTGAAGTCGCAGTAGCAATTGTCGATATTGTCAACCAAAGAGGTATCTACCTACTTTAGATTTGAACAAAATTTAAATTTTTGAGCAAACCTCATATACGCCTGAAAAGAAATTAATACCTGATGGCTGCACATTAGAGGTCTTAGATGAAACAAAAGTTTTTATAACGAAGAAATTTTTAAATGAACCTTATTAAAAATAAAATTTTCCCTAATATGATTTCAGCTTGAAATTAGACATTAGATTGTAGTTTTTGAACTAATTCCTTTCGTTCTGGGGCACCGAAATCGTAATGTCTTAGGTAGCGGCCCCATCAAATACCACGTAATTCACTTCCAAAATAAGAGTGCCACATATATGCAGAATTTAATCTGCGCTCTGCCGCTTGAAGGAGAAATGGCTCATTATACGAGTATATGTTTGCACAATTACGGGCGAGCGTTCCAACACACTTAAATACAACGTGAACGTGACGCGCCAGCGATCCACGACCGGGCGAAGCTACTCTCCGTAAGAGGCGCCACTAATCAGTATCACATTAATCAGAATATGTTTTACACGTTTTATTCAAAAGTGGCTGAGCAACAAGAATTCAAATTACCTTGTAAATTCTTAAAAAAAAATCTTTTCCCCGCAAAGTTACTAATTAAGCACAAAATCCGCTAAGTAAAAAGATAAATACCTGTAAAAAAAACAAAAAAAAATTGAACAACTTTGCGGAAGAGACTAATTTTTTTTGATTTTTTTTCCCAGTAGACACTTTTTAGTAATTTAAAAAATAACACTGTAATTCGAGTAAAACTAATTCACCAAGATGGCCGCCTCTGAAACAGCCTCTTAAGTGTGCGATACGAGAACAGCATTATAGAATTAGAAAAACAAAGAGACTTCCGAGCAGAATGATCCTGCTTTGAGAATATGTTTCTTCTGCAACAAATATTAGAAAAAAAATCCAGAAAGCTGTCCACCCACCCAGTTTTCGTGGATTTAGAGAAAGAACATGATCCGGCAACCTTGAAAAAATTTTTGAGACTCTGACAAAGGTAGGCCTAAATACTGGCCCTATCTATATACACATGATTGTAATATTTCGTTATATTTATGAAAAACAATGTTCTAATTCTAGAACTCCATTTACTTGAAAACTAGTAAGGCAGTCCCACTTTTCTTATTTTAACAGTGAGTAGTTAACAGTTAGTAGTAAATACTAGTGAATTTCTCAATCGTTAATTAGTTTGTCAAAATTGATAAAACTGATTTTAAAATATCTACGTAACAAGTTGACATAAATAAAATCTATTGGTTTTTAAAAATGGACCCGACCCACTACATTTGAACTGCGCTGTCATAGCATCAACTCTCACAGAACCCTTATGTGGTTGTGTGACTTTTTAAAAAGCAGTGGGATTTTTTAAAACGAGGGGCTTCTTAAAATGGGAGAAGCATTTTCTAAAATGGTATATGGTATGGCTTAAACGGTGCAATTGATATTCAATTTATTTAATCTTACTATCTATAGTTACGCCCTATCCTTTTGGTGTATTTAATTTATTACTAATGTAGTTTATTGTACTTAACAATCTCTTTTGGAATTTTTGCCGTTGAGTGAAGATATTTGACGCTTTTCCAGATTTTTGTTCGACCTTTCACAACTTGAAACTGACCTACGTCACCTTTTGCTCCCATTAAATATTTCGTTATACCTTTATTCGTGTACTATACCTGTAAATACTTTACTGTATACTGTACCTTCATTGTTTTGATGTAGTAGAGGTTGAGTTAAAAAATGTTCTTACTCCTTCTGTCAAAACGGCGTTAACTTTCATAAGAGGGAGGCGGGAGTTTTTAGAACAAGGCGTAACTTCTTAAAAATATTTTTTTTTTCAATTTTAGTCTTAGCGGAACTTAAAAGCAGTTCAATAAGTCCATACAGGTAGCAATAGCAAAATTTACCAGGTACTATAGTAGACAATGACACACTTGTCCATATAACTTCAAACGACGTAAGAAGATGTTTTTCAGTGTACAAGGATATCGTCATAAACAAATGAGCCAATCATTATTAAAACAATGTTCTCGGGAAAACAACATTAACAGCATTTTAAACATAAACGTTTAATTCATTCATAAATGAAAAGTATCAAACAAATCCAACAAACACTCTTTTTTGTTTATGATTTAATTCAACTTCTATTTGTGTATCAATTTCCCGTTTTCACCTTTTTGAGCGATTTGATTTCATCTAAAATTGGGTCTTTACTGATAAAGTATTGAATTTATTGTCCCTAGTTAACTTCGCTTTGGGCGAGGAGAAACCGTGCTAATTTGATGCCTTTAAAAAGGCCCTAATTAAAGCGGCATGTTGATTAATGAATCCGGCACTTTCGTGCACTTGTCTGCTTCGAGTTTATACAAATTCGAGGGGTTGTTTTAAGCATTAAACAATATGTAAGGTCGAAATTATATTTTTTATTGGCGCTGTTTTTTTGAGAGGATTACCAAGCAACTCTTTTTTGTTTCCAGCTCTGTTCTTATTGGATAATAACGATACGGTTTGGTTATGGAAAGGAGAAGAAGATGGGACCGAATTCGACAAAGAGAAGTTCCAAAAAGAGTACGATTTATCCACGGAATTGACCATGTTATACTCGAAGGAAAAGGAAAAGTCTTTAGGATCCAAAGTTTCTGTTAAATATGTCACTGCTCGTTCGGAACCGGTTGAGTTTACTAATATATTTCCTTTTTGGAAAAATTAACAATTAAACTTGGTATAGATTAAAATTGATGTTTTTATTGTAACAACGTTAAATGTTATAATTGTTTCTTACCCTTTGTCGATTGAAACGAAAGGGCTATGTTTGGTTTTAAAAATTTTGAAAATCTTCAATAAGATGTAAATTTTTTTAAATCTGGTGATTTTAAAAATTGCAGTATTTTTAAAAGTTTTAGATCTAGCCAGTTGAACTTCATTGCATGATTCCAAACATCTCATGTGACTATTTTTATATTTTCGTTCCGGAATTGCAACGGGGAATAATTGCTTATCATAAACACGAACTCAAATACCTTGGAGTTTTTTTGAAAAACCTAATCGTCTCTTTTTTCATACATTTTTGTTCGGAACTGAAGAAAAGATTTCTTAGCGTTGAATGGGAAACACTTTCCTTATTAAAACTTTTATTCATCATGATATGGTATTTTGTACAATAAGTAAAGGACAGAGGTCGAGTGTCTATGAAACCCTGACACATTGATATTGTAACGTTTATTTTATAATTTATTTACATTAATTGAACACTAATTTATTTAACACACTAAACTACTTGTACACTAGACTAGACACTACATAATTTATTTGTACTGCTCCGCATTCGGATCGTATGTCGCGTTCACGTCTGCTTCTCTACTTCTAACTAACTCCCTCGATCACAAGCCCCCTTATATATACACTCCCAACCCCGATCGAGAATGTTCTAGAAGCTACGATTTTTCTTTTAACAACGCCTACGCAGGGAATGTTCAGGAGGTCACCAGTTACTTTTCGTAAACAACAATCCCGGAGAAAATTCATGCAGCTGTCTCTTACGTCGTAGTAATTCTGAAGAACTAACCGCTTTACTCGGGGCGAGTAAACATGTGTCGCTTTGTTTACTTCTCGCATTACACTGCCCCCGCCTTAGGGACGTTTCGTCTCGGAACGTATCCCTGGTAGGCCCATGCAGGAACCTGCAGTTAGCCCCCCGCTTACAGCGAGACGTGGCGTCAAAATAACAGGGGACCGTCTTCCCCAGTCGACATTGTGCAGGCCCAAAACAGCAGACTAAAACTTCCACTCCGGTATTCTTCAACACTACTTCCAGCATATTCCGGACAACCCTCCAGTCCAGCTGATCTCGTCCAGCACCTAACTTGGGGACAGCTAGCTTCCTGATGTCGAGCTCCAGCAGTCGGTCTCGTAGCCTATGCAAGGTTCGCCATACATCGTGATAACATGGTTTAAGGGACCCGATCTCCTTCGTAACCAGATAAAAGATGTGTCTTACGTTGTCACGTAGTTCCAGAACCTTGCCAATTTGCGGGAGTTGCGCTCTGAGTTGTTCCAAGCGCCCGTACTTCTTCTTGAAAACCGTGGCGATACCTCGTGACATTACCAGGTCGGCGGACACACAATGGGCCAACGAGTATTCTTCAGGTACGCTGAACAAATCCTGTTGTTTTTCACAGGTTACCCCATACCGTGCTTTTCCGGTACCCCCGTAGGCGCTCATAAATTCTTCGAACGAAAGTTCGTTCTCCTACGCCATCGTGTTTCTTACTCGGGGGACCTCCGCCTCATCGGGCGACCCCTCATAGGGTGCCAACCGATTAAAGTGCACCACTCTCGGCTTGCCGTTTGGTAGTTTGCTTACCCGGTAGACCACGTCATTGATTCGTTTCTTCACAACATAGGGACCTTCCCAATTGGTCTGTAACTTAGGGGACAAACCTCGTTTCTTCTGTGGGTTGTACAGCCAAACTCGATCTCCCATTTGGTAGCCACCCTCTTTAGCGTTGATGTCGTAACGCTCTTTGATGCGATCACTGGCGATATTTAGTTGGTACCGGACTTGATCGTGAATTTCGTTCATCCTTTGCCGCATCCGGGAAACGTAATCTTCCCCCGAAACGTCCTCGTCCGGTCTAGCGCCAAAGATTAGATCACAGGGCAGTTTAAGTTCTCGCCCAAACAGGACTTTGGCTGGAGTTTGTCCTGTCGACTCATGAACGGCCGAGCGGTAGACCATCAGGATGAACGGCACGTGTTCGTCCCAGTCTCGTTGATGTGACGAGACCATTTTCGCCAGATAGCGGTTGAGGGTGCGATTCATCCGTTCTACCATGCCGTCAGACTGAGGGTGAAGGGCCGTGGTTCTTGTTTTTCGTACCCCAAACTTCTCACATATCCTCCGGAATAGGCCACTCTCAAAGTTTCTTCCTTGATCCGAGTGTAATTCCATGGGTACTCCAAACCGGCAGATCAGCTCCTTCACGAGCACATCGGCCACTGTCTCTGCCTCCTGATTAGGGAGAGCGTACGCTTCTACCCACTTCGTAAAATAGTCCATTACTACCAGGATGTATTTATTCCCCTTTTCGGTCTCAGGGAAGGGTCCTGCTATATCAATAGCGATCCTTTCGAAGGGGCTTCCGACGTTATATTGTTTCATGGGAGCTTTCGGTGGTCTTTGTGGCCTATTACTTGCAAAGCATGTAGTACATTTCTTGCACCAGTCCTTCACGTCGTCTGAACAATTGATCCAGTAGAAGCGCTCCCGTACCTTCTGCAGCGTTTTCTTGATCCCTAAATGTCCACCAGACGATCCGTCGTGAAGGTGCCGCAAGACCTCCGGGATTTTACTGGAGGGAATTACCAACTGCCGTCTTTCCTCCGTCCCGTCTTGGCTCTCCAGTACGCGTTTTAGTAGTCCATCCTCAACCACTAACGAGTCCCACTGTGCCCAATAGCTCTTGAGTTTTGGCGAGCCAGGTGATACCTTTTGCCACTCAGGACGCTCTCCTCCCTCTTTCCAAACCAGGATTTCTTTGAGAACCGGGTCTTTTCCTTGCTCTTGTCGTAACGAGGATGGTGTCCATTCCTCGGCGACCACGGTCATTCGATAGACTTTCTCGGACTTTTCCTCAGCTCTATGACAATGAGGACACTCATCAGGGCATGGTCTTCTCGAGAGTGCGTCTGCGTTTCCATGACTCTGTCCTGGCCGATGTTCTATGACAAAGTCATACTCCTGGAGCCTCTCGATCCAGCGAGCGATCTGTCCTTCGGGATTCTTAAACTGGAGGAGCCATTTAAGAGCAGCATGATCGGTCCGGATCAAAAACCTCCTTCCACACAAATATTTATGGAAGTGCTCGATGGACTTGACGATGGCCAATAATTCACGCCGGGTGACGCAGTAATTCCTTTCTGGTTTGGAGAGTACCTTGCTGAATTATCCAAGGACACGTTCTTGTCCCTCCTGGCGCTGCGACAGAACACTTCCAATTCCCACATTGCTCGCGTCGGTGTCCAGGATGAACTGTCCTTCTGGCAGAGGAAAACTCAGCACTGGGGCACTGGTCAACTTCCTCTTCAGCTCGTCGAAGGCAGACTGGCATTCCTCATCCCAACAGAAGTTTCGTCCTTCTTCCGTGAGCCTTGTCAACGGCTTAGCGACGTCGGAGAACATCCGGACATATCGTCGGTAGTACGTGCAGAGGCCCAGAAAACTTCTCAACTGGTGTTTATCTACCGGTATTGGCCACTCCTTCACCGTACTTGTCTTGTCCGGATCAACGGCGACGCCCTCTCTGCTCACTACGTGCCCTAAGTACGAGACCTTCCTTCTGAAGAGTTGAAATTTCTTCGGGTTCAGTTTCAGCCCCGCACCTCGCAGTCTCTGGAAGACGTCCTCTAAGTTCTTCAGATGTCCTTCGAAGGTCTTGCCCATCACGATGACATCGTCCAAATAGACTAGGCACGTTTTCCACGTCAAACCCATTAGCACGCTCTCCATCAGCCTCTCAAACGCCGCTGGGGCATTACAAAGTCCGAATGGCATGACTGTAAAATGCCACAGGCCGTTACCGAAGGTAAATGCCGTCTTTTCCTTATCGGCAGGGTCCATTTCGACTTGCCAATAGCCGCTTTTTAAATCCAAGGTCGAAAATATCGTGGATCCAGCAAGGGTATCGAGTGTGTCGTCGAAACGTGGTAGCGGGTAGCTGTCCTTTTTGGTGACACTGTTCACCTGCCGGTAGTCTACACAGAATCGAGTAGTCCCATCCTTTTTCTTCACCAGTACTACCGGCGAGGCCCATGGACTGCTTGACGGCTCGATGACCCCGTCCCGCTCTAGGTCCTTGATGATTTTCTCGGCTTCCTCCCGTTTGGCCAAGGGTAGTCGTCTTGCTGTTTGTCGAATCGGTCGTGTCTCGCCCGTGTCAATTTTGTGTGTCACGACCTTGGTCTTTCCCAGCTTTCCATTCTCGGTGGTAAATATATCCTGGTACTTATTTATTAATCCATTGGCCTTCTGTTTCTGTATGGGTGAGAGAAACGCACTGGTCTGGGAAAGAATTTGTTTCAAGTCTTGCGGGGTGTGTCTGGACCTTTCTTCCTCACTAACGCCCCTGACGATGGCTGATGCGGCTATACATGTGCCCAGCTTCGTACCCTTCTTGATGGTGACCGGGTACTGATTGATGTTAAGTAGTCGCACAGGCACTTCCCTTGAGAGAGTAACGAGCGCCTTTCCTACCAGTACCCCCCGAGCCAGTCGATTGTCATCGTTTTCTGGTTCGATCACGGCTGGAATTCCCTCTTCCACAACACCCCTCAGACAGGTAGAGGTGATCGTTTCGCTTCGTTCAGGGAGAATCACATCTTCTGCCATTATTACGTCTAACACAAAGTTGTCACGATTATGTAGCAGTAATTCTTCTTGACCGATCCTCAACACTCGGTGCCCGAAATCCAACTGGAATCCATGATTCCTCATGACGTCCATTCCCACTATGACGTCTTCCTCAATTTCGGCTATGAGAACAGGATGGTCAAACTTTACTCGTCCCAACGTCAGGCTAACCGTCGCTTCACCGTGTATTACTGCCTTCTCCCCAGTGGCAGTTCTCAATTGCCACCTACTTGGCCTAATCTTCCTACGGTCCCTCACAACTTCCGAGCGTACGATCGTCTTCGTAGCTCCCGTGTCCACAAGCATGGCGTGGGATCTCCCGTCGATAGTGCCATCGACGTATGCGCTCCCCAATTGGTGGGAAAACGAGGCTATACTGGCCCGGGGGTTTCCACTGCTACGGGTCGACGTTCCCCCTTTCTTATCGACCCGCATTAGTTTTCCTGGGCCTTTGCCGGCGCCGCTGTTCTGGGCCGCTTGCAAGAATTCTTCACATGGCCCACTTCGCCACAGTTCCAACAGCGAACTACCTTCTTCTTCGCCGACAGCACCTCCATGATCTGCTGTAGGACCCTTTCGACGAGTTTTTCAGCGTCTACTTCCTCTGTAACCGCTCGAACACGGCCGTGACCACGGGAGGCTTCCATGGCTGCATCATGCTCCAGTGCGATGGCGAGCGCGTCCATTAATGTTTTCGGTCGAGCTAGTCTCAGGGCCCTCTGCAGTTCCTGGTCCCGCAGCCCGCTCACGAACGTCTGCACTGCGAGGCACTCCATTATCTGTTCCGGTGCCGTGGGATACGCCAACCTCACTAGTCTGGCTACGTCCGCTTCGAACTCCTGCAGGGTCTCGTTCGATCTCTGACGGCGATTGGACATCTGGGATTGATGGACTTGCTCCAGATGTGTTTGGCCGAACCGCATTTCCAGTCGCCTCAGCAGCTCATTGTAATTCCCGGCTTCTTCGGTGGATAGCGTCTGGAGAACTTCCAACGCCTCTCCACGTAAGGCTACCGTAAGGGAAACAGCTTTTTCGTGAGCGGACCAAGCATTAGCCTCCGCTGCTGCCCCAAACTGCTTCTTGTAGCTGGCCCACGGAATTTTTCCATCGAACGTTGGGGGCGTCACTCGATTGGTGCATATCGAGTTCTGTTGAACGACCGCCTTTATTTCTTCCTTCGTCTCGCCGCTACTGACTCGCCTTAGTCGTTCTTCCAACTGCTTCGTCTTCGGTTTAATTTCGTCTTCTTTCCCCTCGCCGCTACTGACTTGTTCTAGTCGTTCTTCCAACTGCTTGATCTTCTCTTCAATCTCCTTACGCTGAGCCTCCATCTGGTCGGTTATCTCTTCCCTCTGGGCGGCGATTTGAGCAGAAATATCTTCCCTCTGGGCGGCGATTTCTTCCCTCTGGGCGGCGATTTCTTCCCTCTGGGCAGCGATTTGAGCAGTGATGTCTTCCCTCTGGGCAGCGATTTGAGCAGTGATGTCTTCCCTCTGAGCGACGATTTGAGCAGTGATGTCTTCCCTCTGATCGGCGATTTCTTCCCTCTGGGCAGCGATTTCTTCCCTCTGTGCGGCGATTTGAGCAGTGATGTCTTCCCTCTGGGCGGCGATTTGAGCAGTGATGTCTTTCCTCTGGGCGGCGATTTGAGCAGTGATGTCTTCCCTCTGGGCGGCGCTTTCTTCCCTCTGGGCGGCGATTTGAGCAGTGATGTCTTCCCTCTGTGCGGCGATTTGGGAGGTAATATCTTCCTTCTGGGCGGCGATTTGCTTCGTGATGTCATCGTCTTCGAACTCGAAAACTTCCGGGTCCTGGCCATTTTCTTTCAAAAATGCTGAGAGCCGGTCCTGGAGTTCAGTCTTCCTCCCTCCTGTTTCCAATTCCCGTTCCTCGAGTTCTTTTTTTAACTCGGCCACTTTTAATTCGCGTAACTTATTCATGATCCGCTCTTCTGACACCAATGTAACGTTTATTTTATAATTTATTTACATTAATTGAACACTAATTTATTTATCACACTAAACTACTTGTACACTATACTAGACACTACATAATTTATTTGTACTGCTCCGCATTCGGATCGTATGTCGCGTTCACGTCTGCTTTTCTACTTCTAACTAACTCCCTCGATCACAAGCCCCCTTATATATACACTCCCAACCCCGATCGAGAATGTTCTAGAAGCTACGATTGTTCTTTTAACAACGCCTACGCAGGGAATGTTCAGGAGGTCACCAGTTACTTTTCGTAAACAACAATCCCGGAGAAAATTCATGCAGCTGTTTCTTACGTCGTAGTATTTCTGAAGAAGTAACCGCTTTACTCGGGGCGAGTAAACATGTGTCGCTTTGTTTACTTCTCGCATTACAATATAATACTGTACTTTGGGGTGTATCCCATCTCGGCACATTTTATTGCGGTCAATTTTACGACACCTTGTCGGTCCATTTCTAATAACCCATCTCGGCACAACTGATCGAGCACGTACACACTTCAATAATATCTCAATAACTCGGCATAAATCTAGGGAGGCACCTTTTTAATAATACAGTATTTTCGAAAATAATGGTAGGTACTTGACTGTTGCGCAAAATTCATAATACATATTTGAGAAACCTAGTATGCGAGTGAACGTCATGTGATACGCTCGAAAGTACGTTGGAAACGCAAGGGGGCAAGGATCACCCTATGGGCATCACCCTATGCCGAGATGGGCACTGTAGAATCGAATACCTGCCTAGATGTATGCCGAGTTGGGGTATAATTTTATCGTTTACCTGCTTTTTGTGCCGAGATGGGAATCTCCGGTACTTTGTTAATCTCCAGAAAAAAATTTGAACCAACTGAAGGAGATTGTGCGAGGGAGATCCTGACACATTCAAATAATACCGTACCTTGTTAATCTCGAGCAAAAAATTTTGAACTAACTGAAGGAGATTATCGATGATGTAGTATATAATAGTATATTAAAGTATGAGTGGATATTGAGCTCTTTCAAACACGAGCGAGTTTTCGAGCACGACGGCGTAGCCGGAGTGCTCGGAATAGAGCAAGTGTTTGAAAGAGCAGTTATCCACGAATACTTTACGCGATTTGTTTTTATTGGTACCTACCTTTGAAATCATAAATAGTGTAAAATTACCCAAATACCCAACATAATTAATTTGAACGACACTCGGGACGCTTCGTGACGGCCCGTCGCACGTCGTGTCACCAATCACGTCGCCCCGCTACTGCCAAAAACGCTCTGTAATTGGTTGATTTCGTCGTTGTTGACACGTTTCCATGGCGACTTTAAAACACGCGCGTGCGATAAAGCCCGATTTACGCACGCCAAAGCATGGTTTAAATAGGCAAAATAGCGTACCAATAAAAAAAAATTAATAAACCCAATTTTGATTAATTTGCAGTATATAATCCAACTTTTAATTAAATTGTGTAGTATACAATATACTATAAATACTAGGTATTTATTTGAGTCAGATGACGAGGGTGAGGTTGAGTCTGAGACTGACACTGAGATCGAGAAGATTAAGGTCGAGAGTATTAAGGTCGAGACTGAGTCTTCGGTTCAAGACGACTGCCCAAAAATACTATGACGAAGTGCACTTTTCCTGTCGTGAGGTTAAACATTCCACTTGTAACAACCTGCGGTTGTTTAAGGCATTTGAATTTTTTTGGGTTTTATTTTATCCTGTAACATTTAGAAAGAGGACCCTGTATATGGAAATTACGGAGCGAGGAATGAATTACAAGTTATATTAATTCATATAACTCAGCGCTTTAGCTGTCATGAGTGCAAGTAATCTGATATGTGCAATGACATACTTATTTGTAGAATACACTGGATGGTTCGGATACTTCGGATCGTCCGTTTGCTGAGTCAGTTAGGGACGTATACTTAGTGAGTCGAAGAAACGCAGAAAAATCGCGAGTGCGATAATTATGCAGCCAAAGGGGCGGATCTTGTGACGTATCAGGAATATTCATAGACCGAGTAGGAAAAAACATGACTGATCAAAAATTTAAGGGACAATTTTGCGAGCAACTCAGGATGCGTGGAAAGGGAAACCGAGTTCTCCTAAAGACAAAAAATTGTAGAAATAGTAATTCAGACTGCGGACGGGAGTCGCTTCCCCGTCTGGACTACGCGTTTTCTTCGATTAGCAGAAAACCAATCTGCTAGTGCCACACAATCTACAAGGTTTGGATATACCCTTCAGTTATCCTCTAGAAATTTATTACATCTAAGCAGCAACCAAGAGCAAGATTGCTCTTTCTATGAAAGTGTGTCAATAAAATAAGCAGTTGAAAGACACAAAAATTTTTGCCAACTCAATCATCAATATATTTAACTCTTCAGGTTTTTCCTCGGTCATCAATTGTAGTTAAGGTTATGCCTTAAGGTACCACAGATTCTAATATTAGATCGTCAAACATCATTTTTTCTAAAAATTTAAAAGCGAACCTCGAATATTTTGCAATAGTCCTGCCATTCAACGGTCACCACATATAATCCTTCTAAAACGGCTGTTGAAAATTAGGAAAGGTAAAACTACCAACGAAGCTGAACACCTAGGACGGAATCATTTTCAACAACCCAATAGCAATCGCGGCTGTGGACGTGGTCCTGTCGTTGAGTGTTTTAGAAAACGAACGGAACTTGTTGCTATATTTGCGGCCTAACTGTAATAAACTAATATTAAAAACAAATTAATTAAATTAGGAAAGTAACGTCAATGTCGAGTATGAGTGCCTTTTACCAATAGAAACAGAGAGGTTTGCTTACGATACTAATTCGTCTGCGTCAGGCTACTACTATCTGGATTAATATGGCTTAGATTAATCGGAAATTTTAATATCATGTAGGGCTTAATGAGAAAAAAAGGGGATCTAATTTTATTCCCGTAAGTGGCGCAGTTCAGTTTAGGAATTATCACAAATTCAGGAATGAAGTCAGCTTCTGGAGTACATTGTCGGAAACAGGAAAAATTTGTTTCCAGAATCCTTGTATCTTATGGCCGAGAGATCCCGACGTGATTGGGTAAATGACCCACGAACAGACGATTTTGGACAAATTATGTGCCTAGCTGAAAAATGTTGGTAACATAATAATGTTATTTAAAGATTGATAAGACGGAGGTATCTGTTTTTATCATGAAACAGACGCGTCCTGAGCCATGAGAGTACAGTGACAACAAATCTTTGAAGAGAGTAAGATGTGTTAAAGTATTGGCATATATTCCCCAGTAACACATCTCTTGAGACTGACATAATTAATACCGCGTTGCCATATATATCATTGTATATATCACACAAAATACCATATTGTCAATGACAAAACGCCACAAAAACATAAGTGTTGCGAAATAACAAGTTAACACATTTAGCTATGGCAATAGAAGATTTTTTTTCTAATTTTCAATGGAACATGTAAAATCTTTTAAAATTATATGTACCTACGCGTAACTATGATAGGTTCTTTTTGTACGAACGGCAACATCCCAGAAAACCCTCGCGTGTTTACTTGGCGTTGTCAAGTATTATTGTCTTATTCTTTTCCTCCCGCACCGAACCAGTAAACACCGAGAAAAAATGGTATAGTCGCTGCACCTGTCAAGTGTGTGCTGAAAACCATTGTTGGGGTGTCGCGGGGTCGGGTTGTGTTTGTGCACTTATCTCGCCAAAAATATTAGTGTATTAATATCAGTGAATAGTGAATACTAGTGAATACCAGGTAACAAAATGAATGAATGTAAACCTAGCTGTAGCAGCACTCCCAACAAAAAAGTAAAGTCACATTACTTAACTCAGGGTGAACGGCTAATGGTAAAGAACGTGTATGAAGGAATTCGCGCGCCATTTCCTTCTTTAACGGTTCACGACGCAACAGAGATGTGTGCGGATTTTGCAAAAGTATCGAAAGCCACAATTTTTAGGATTTTACGAGGACACCCTTCGCGGGGGGAAATAACGACCGGAAATAGATAAGTGGTAAAAACGGATCCGCGAAAACTCATTTTAGATGACTAGGTACCTTAAATGTGCTATTTGTCGAAATATCCATTCTTTGTTCTTTCGAAACGAAATTCCGACGTTAAAGAAAATTCATCTCGATCTACAAAATGACGATACTTTGCCTAAGATATCGCGACGAGTTTTAATTCGTGCTATGCGTGAAACTAACTTTAAATACTGCAAGAAAAAACGTAATAACGCGGTAATAAAGAGAGAACACATTGTTTTTGGCGTAGAGATTATTTGAGACAAATACGAAAATTTCGCGAAGAGGAAAAGATTTATTATTTTGACGAAACATGGATAAATGACGAACATACGGTCATGGTAATTCCTCATAGGTGGTGTGGAAATTTACCAGTTTCCCTTAATTTATTTTTGGCGATAAATGTTGCAACAATTTCTTATTTACAAGAAACTATTTTACCCGCCACTGGAATCAGTTTCCTCTTTCCCCTTGGCATCGCAAAGGTCCATCTGCTTTCGCTTAAGGTCATGTGACGTAGGTCCCAAGAGATGTGTTATTTAACTGTAGTTACAGTAGACTTGATCTTAAAGGTGAGAGTTGAGAGCAGAGTCGGGAGTTGAGGAGCTGCAGTTCCAGATTACGCTGAAGTTGCAGTAAGCAATCTGCAACAGTTGCTCACCGGGCTATTTCATTTTATTGAGAATCCTCAATAAAATGTGCGGAATAACTGGTAATGCTTTTAAAAAGTTGAGTATATTTTCGTACCGTTGACTAGTAATAATTACTAGATATCACTACCGCATTTCAGTTACTATCTCATTTCTTCTCAAAACCCTGTCACTAAATAAAGATAACTTTGTTTTATCGTGAAAAAGTATTTTGAGGAAAATGTGAAAAATGAAACGCCGAAGATGTGCTCCTGAAACATCTTGTAATGAAGCATATTTTTCCCGTGGCTAGAACCCTTGTCTCCCTCTGTTACCGATTTCGGAAAACCGCAAATTCAAATTAATAATCATCTTCTCTCCGTCGTGACATCTGCAAATTTCCAAGGCCGAGTTTAAATGAAAGGCCGACAGTTGTCTCCGTAATTGCAAGCAGCAAACTACCCCTCCCTGTTTATACGAGCGTTTTAAATCTGAACAAGTGCATCTGGTAGACACCGCTCTTGTGAGTAATCCTCGAGTGTCTCAACAGTGCTAACCTTCTGTCGTTCGCGAGTAGTCCGAAAGTTTCTCCGCCGAACCTAGTGCCCGTTCCGTCGTTTTCTTTTTCGCGATACGAAAGAATTTCCGCCGCCCAACCGCCCGTCTTTCGCGAGTTACACGAGAGGATTCTCCGCAGTGTCGTGTGTTCGTCTCTCGCGAAGTGAGTCTCCGAGTGTCTCCGCCGACGATTCCATCTACCAGTGTGAGTACTCAAAATCCGCTTCTATTGTCTCTTTTTGGCTTAGGCTTTTCTTTCTCTCGCATAAAAGTAGTTCGTAGTAAAACGTTCTCGGTGAAGTATTCCCAGGACGTCTTTATTACGATAATTAACCGCCATTCCGCAAGGCCTAATTCTAACTACGAGCCGCGCGCTAGTTTTCCGCTTCCGCCCTAGAGCCCGCCCTATAGGGCCTGCACTTCACCCTCGCTTGTTTGCTCCGCTCTCACCTTCGCTTACTCTCCCTTCCGCTTGCATCTAACCACTTCTACCGACTCTGCACGCTTAATTATCTATTATCTCTTGGTAACTACATTTTTCCGATTTGCAAATAGATTATTAGTATTGTAAATAGAAACGTTTAATTCTCGTATTCCCTCAGTACGTATTTCCTTTCCGTTTGTAAAGTAGTTATTCATATTTCACTTCATTTATTCGATTTTGTATTTTCCCTAATACCAAATAATAAATAAACCGTTTTTATCGTACCACCTGTTCGCCGCACGGTCCCGTCCGACAGTGGAGCGCAACATTGCCGGTTTCTCTGCGAAATCCGACTTTCCGGATTTCGCACAGTTGCCAAAACTTCCGAACGTTTAGTAACCGGCAAATAGTTGTCTCCGCTGCCGAAACGGCCCTAACTATTGTATATATTGTAATAACGACCTTCCGCTTGTTACTAATGCTCCAATATCCGAATACTTGCTTACTTTAAATCCTTTTCTGTAAATGACTTAAATAGAAGTAATATAGATTAACCGTATTTTTCCCCGTACTGTGTGTTTTATTTTCACTGACCCCCTGGCATTCTCCTGAGTTTAAACTCACCCGTGGCTATAGGGAGTTAACCCTTAAAAATCTGGCGCCCGAGGTAAACCGACTTTAAACCGTTTGCCGAATTCCCGAACTCCGCAATCCTGCGCCAATTCAAATAAGTGACGTAACTTCCCGCCAGAGTCGTTGTGCCGCCAGCGACTCTGCCCTACCGACCAAAGTACGTTACAATCTGAATTGAAACTTCTCCCGGGAGTTGTTCCATCATTGCTTGGTATATGTTTCGTGACAGAAATTTTCGAATTCTATAGAAGAACTGTTAAGTGTGTCATGTATGTTGTAACGTGCTTACCGCAGTTACTTGAATTATTTGGCGCTTAGACGGAATTCGGTTAAACTTATTACGGCCCGTTTGCTCAGGCGCCAGATTTAAAGGGTTTTCACCGTCAGGAATATGCCTGGATAGTGTACGTACTCAGGAGAATACCAGGGTTTTCCATAGAAATGAATCACACACTCTAAATGGGAAATACCTAAATTATTTATTTCAAAATAAAGGTGACAACAATGCATTTGCCAAACACATGCTGGCGTTTCGGAGATCTAAGATCGGAGAAGTGCAAAAAAAATAAATATTTATATATTTCGGGAAGGAAATACAATTAGGAAAGTACTAAATATAAAAATTACTTTACGTAGACAGAATCGGAAATATCGAAAATTATTTGGCGAAGCGAAAATGCGGAAACGGAAAATATAATATTATTACGACTAACCAAATCTGAAATATGAAACCCCTCTAAGTACGGAAAATGGGAAAGCGGAAAATTATCCTAATAATTCCACAATAACATAGAAATAGCTAAATGCGGAGATGATAGGAAAATGTGCAGTGTCTAATATTCGGCAATACGGTCTTTTCCATTAGGAGAGAGCGAGAGCGAGCGGAAGATAATGGTGACTTAATTTTTCCTTAACACGACGAGGGAAAAATTAACTCATAGCCTTTCGGAGAAACGGACATTTTCACGAAATACGGTTTAACACATACTACGGACGGTACTACAGATCACTCACATTTATCGGTCGGTAACGGACAATTACGTAACAGGTAACAGAGAGTTCGTGCGGTTTAAATCTAAAGGCGGAAAGATCACAGTTACATATAATTCGATCGGCGGTACGTTCACAATCGGACGGTTACGTAACAAATAACGAATAATTCGGTTGGTTTAAATCTAACGGTCGGCAACGTTTCACAATTACATATATCGGTAGGTAGGACGGAAACAGATATCAGACACAACGAATAAATACGAATAACGTACGGCTTGGCACAGACAAGTATTAGTTCTCACCTTGGATTAACTCAGGTACAGAACGATTTGAGGGGGGAGGTTTACCTACCCAAGTTACGTCTGGATATTTAAGTAAAGGTAGATTGAACATTGCCTTATCGGCCGCCATCTATCTGAGATAGGTTGATTTCGCGATTAACTGCACGGTGGGTGATCTACCCTCGACTCTCAAAAATAGGCTTCATTACAATGTTATATGCGACATTAGCAACCCATGCCAACTGCTTTTACGTAAATCCTTTTCTTATGGGAATGAACATTGGAAACATTTTTAAACAGCTGGTACTCTGCATAAACAAAATTACTTAACTGCAAGCTTTGAGCAACAGTAAACTTGGAGTGTGTTGTTTTCTTGTATACAAGTTAATACGTGATTTTCTTTGGAGGGAAGTAGAAAAACTCGTTTATTTCGGAGGTGACATTTTACTGCAATCCAAATTAGGTGTCCAATAGTTCGACAATTATAATATGTGAAGCAATTAGAAGCGAAGATGATGTGGAAAACAGCAAAACGGTATCGAAAGGAAATTCAATACAGGAGCAGGAAGGCCAGTGATAGTGGAAACCAAAACAAGCACAGCAGTAAAATAGCCATAAGAGCAGTAACGCTTAACTATCGTATCATGTTCGTGTCTGATTGGTTCACAAATTGTTATTGTCAAACTCTTATGTCAACTATAGTTAAATTCGAACGGCGCCTAATTTAAACTCCACTGAAATTTCCCTTCCAAAATAAAATGAACTTTTCTACCATCGTCCGTAACGAAACATACTTTTTGTATAAAAGAAAACTACGTATTTCAAAGTTTACTCTTGTACACAACTTACATATAAGATATTTTGTTTACATAGAGAACCTGCTGCTTGATATGTTCCCGAAATTAATTTTCGCAAGAAAAAGAATTGTGTAGATATAGCTGCCAGGAGTTTACCTTCTCCAAATTCATATGTCACCACTAATATCGCGTGTAAATTCTCGCCGAAGGCTTATGTAGACCATGCAGAGACTTCGAGTTTTGTCGCTAAACAATATATTGTTATTATTTTTTGTATATTTTTGAATATATTCTGTTTTATTTTAATAAAATCTGTTGTAATTACATTTTATTTATGCTTTGAAGTTAATTTTTTTTTATGTCCGTACTATTATTCCTATTTCAAAAAAAAAACGCGGTGTTTATACGCTGGGTACGGCCAGCGTATAAAGTACGGAGTTTTGTCGCTAAACAATATATTGTTATTATTTTTTGTATATTTTTGAATATATTCTGTTTTATTTTAATAAAATCTGTTGTAATCACATTTTATTTATGCTTTGAAGTTAATTTTTTTTTATGTCCGTACTATTATTCCTATTTCAAAAAAAAAACGTGGTGTTTATACGCTGGGTACGGCCGCACAGATTTTTACAAAATTTTCAGGAAAGACTAAAAATTTATCCTACGTTTCATTGGAGTATAATGTAGGTGAGGAAAATGTCCATTTAAAATATATATATATATATATATATATATATATATATATATATATATATAAAAAAGCATTTTAAAATATTGGCGGATTCGCCGGCGAAATCGGTCTCGGGCGCAATAATCTATGGCGTATTCGCACTTTACCAGTGCCGGTCTTTGCAAAAATTCACGATTTACTTTTCTAAAAACAGTTGATGTCGGACCACAGTTGAACCTAAAGAATGGAGGATTGAGAGAAACTCGTACTTTATGGCAAATAAATTTATTATTGGAAAATTATACAGGGGTAAATGTTTAATTAGTCCACTTCTGTCCCCGGGGCACTTACGTCGTCCAAACTTGTACGGTCGATTCGTCTACCACTCCTCGATACATTTCCCGTGCACGAAATATGAAAACCGAATCGTGATCTTAATTACAACCATAGTAATTGTTTATTTATACCACTTTGCCTATATATTGCAGCTTTTCTCTGAAGGTAGTAATAAGTAACGATATAAAGACATTTTTCCTAGAAATAATCAAGGCACCAAGGGTGTAGTAGAGTAACTCGAAAGGGAGTTGTAAACGCAAAAGGGCAAGGATAAACCGATTATATTGAGAGAAGAGAGAGAGAGAGAGAGAGAGAGAGAGAGAGAGAGAGAGCGAGAGAGAGAGAGAGAGAGAGAGAGAGAGAGAGAGAGAGAGAGAGCGAGAGAGAATCGTGGCCGAGTCGTAGGCCCAGGAACTTGCAAATAAGGTTTTTTTTCTTCTATACAAGCGATACCAAACAAACCTAACCATCCCGACAGAGTCGTAGGCCCAGAAACGGCACCAAGGGGATAGTGGCGTAACTCAAAAAGGCGTTGTAAACGCAAGAGGGCAAGGATAAACCAATTATATTGAGAGAAGGAGAGAGAGAAGGGGAGTGAGAGAGAGGGAGATAGAAAGAGAGAGACAGAGAGAGAAGGAGGGAGAGTCTAGGCCCTGAAACGTGCAAATAAGTTTTATTCCTCTATACAAGCCACATCAAACAAACCTAATCTTCCCGACTGGGTCGCAGGCCCAGAAACGTTCAAATAAGTTTTATTCTTTTATCCAAGCCAAATCAAATAAACCAAACCTTACCGACTGAGTCGTAGGCCCAGAAACGTGTAAATAAGTCCAAGCCAAACCAAACAAACCTAACCTTCCCGACTGAGTCGCAGGCCCAGAAACGTGCAAATAAATTTTTCTTCTTCAATGCAAGCCAAACTAAACAAAACATGCAACAATTTAACTATATTGTTACAATTTAACTATATTGTTACAATTTAACTACTATATAACTAGATTTAACTATCAGTCCCCGTCGACCCCTCCCAGGAGGAGTGTGGTTTTTATACAATCTTAACTGTCCGGTCCTTTGTGTAATTATTTTATGTTCTTGACCGACGGGGTTAGACTGAAGATGGGCCTTAGGGACCCGAAACATGTCTCTTTGTAATAAAAGAAAAATCGACCTTTGACAAGTGTTTCAATGCGATGGGGTGTTGACTTAGAGATACTCACTTGTGTGATTTGCTCCCCCATCTTAGAGTGATGGACTACTTCATCTCGAAGATTAACTATATTGTTTTGAAATCTTACAAATTTGTTATAACAAAACCAATAGAACACAACAAATTAAAATTGCTATTCTTACAAAGCTCTACAAGCAGAACTACAAAACTTAGAAACCATATTAAACCCAAGAAAGTAAGCTCAGTGATGTATATTATTACAGAGTAATTACAGAAAGCATGTATAGCAGCAAACCAACTACTGTTTAGGTGCTACAGTTATTAAATACTTATAAAAAAACATGCGCAACAAACCAATCTGGCCAATTTGTCTTGCGGAATAATTAGTCGTTCTTTTGCTAGGTGTACTCATCACGAAGGTGCACAATGTACATTGAACTCATATTCCAAAAGAACCGTAAAATAATGAACTTTGAAAGTATCCTCGTTATTCATCCTCCGACTAGGTACATCTAATCCGAAAAGGTAACGGAATGTTCAGTATTAAATTTTAATTGTATAAACATATAGAGTATTAAAGTCTGATTTTTAATGTTGTGGACTTTTACAACCGACACATCAAATAACTCCGCCTTGTAGGCGGCCGGTGCGGATTGCGACATTGCCGGTATAATTTTTTGACTCTAATCATTTGGCAGTTATAACCTACGTAACACATGTACGTCCAATGTACGTCCATTGGACGTCCATGTAGGTCCCGAAGGACGTCCATTGGACGTCCAGATTTGGCCGCTGGACGTCCATCGGACGTCCAATGGACGGTACGAGTTCACAAATCTGGACGTCCATTGAACGTCCAGAATAGGGCTAGTCTACGTCCAGTATAGGTTCGACCGGACGTCCATTGAACGTCCAGAATAGGGCCATTTTACGTCCAGAATAGGTTCGACCGGACGTTTATTGGACGTTTATCGGACGTCCAGGATAGGTCCAGTTTACGTCCAAAATTTATTTTTTTCGTTACATCGATTGGTTATTATTTATTATTGGATAAAATTGTTTTTACACATTATTCTAATTTCATAAAATAATAAAGTTAACTTAAATCAGACGTAATGTAAAAAAGGTATATTTTACATGCGCAGCTTACAATAATAATTTTAATAAGTACTATACATTTTAAAACATTTGTACCAAGCATATATAATTCATATACAAATACAAAATACACACAAAAATCATAAATCTCCTTTTCTGTAAAACAGGCAAATGCTCCTTTCTTTACGCAGTCTGAAACAAAAATATTGCCAAATTAATTAACTACGTCACTTGTAAGTTTTGTTATAAAACAACGAACTAACTATAATAAATAAATTTGTCAATCATAGTAAATATCTAATTTAATGCAGTCAATGTAGATCTTTAGTTCAGAAAGTTGGGGGTGGGGAGAAAATTACTATAACTTTTGATCAAATTGAGAATAACTTGGTAACGTTTAAAACTATGGTTTATCCGTTTATTCTTTACATGTTCGAGATTGTAGTAAAAAAATAACACAATTTAAAGAAAAAAATTATAACTGCAGCTCAATTAGAAACCGAGAATTATTATTAAATATTCGCTAATTGTTTATATATAAAGATTAAGTGTTAAAATCTCGAGTTTTCTGGTTTTGATCTAAATTGACTCAACTAATTATAGCATTTACCGTGTTGTAGAAGTCACAATCGCAAATCACAATCACAAAGTCACAAACAGGATTTATTATATATGTGTGCATACACTTATATTTATTTGACAACTACTGTTTATATAAAACAAAACGAACTACTATGGCAACTATCCAAAGGTATCTAGTTAATCCCGGCAAACGGCAGTGCTCTAACCCATAGACATAATACTATATAGACTACGGATCGGTATTGGGCGCGATGTGCCGAGTGGGAGGGAGAGGCAAATAAATAAGGTGACTTGCCTCTCACTCTAAATAAGCGGAGTTGACAACTCCATAACCATGACGATCTAACCTCTTGCCTTGTCAGTTACGTCAGGTCCTTTTATTTTGGAGGTCGCGGGTTCTAAACTCCAAGAAAACGAACTTTTTCTTCTCAATTCCACTATTTTCCCACTATATTTACAAGTTTTATTTCATTTCTTATATTTCCTCAATAGTTTTCGAAGATAAGTGATAACAAATTCTTGATTGTGCTGACACATGATTGACATGAGGCTGTAGAGGTTAGAGCGTCATGGTTACGGAGTTGTTAGCTCCGCCCATTTAGAGTGAGAAACAAGTCGCCTTATTTATTTGCCTCTCGCTCCCACTCGGCACATCGCGCCTTATCCGATCCGTAGTCTATACAGTATTATGTCTATGCTCTAACCGTGGAGAATAACCCTATAAAACTGTTAACATTGAAAATTTTAGTCATCTGGACATTTTTTTTTAATTTTCATTCGAGGGAGGATTGGAGATTGTCTGTTTGTTATTAATAATAATTTTTTGATGTTAGTGTACAAAAACGTACTAACACAAGTCTGACAAAGTTTAATTTTCTATTGGGGACTTCTTTCAGTAGCCTTAATTAATATACTTTTAAGGTTTTTCTTCTTAGAGCACCTTTTCGACGCTAATTTTTTTAGCTGTTAATTTTTCGAAGATTTATTTTCTTAGGAAGTTTTACTCCTAGTCTACTCAACCCGAACATTTATTAACATAAGTAATCGGACGTAAACTGTGCGTTAAATGGACGTCCACTGTGGACCTAAAACAGACGTACATGTAGGGATCTAAACTGGACGTCCATGGGACGTCCGCTGTGGACCTAAAACAGACGTACATGTAGGGACCTAAACTGGACGTCCCATGGACGTCCGCTGTGAACCTGTGGACGCTGTGGACGCTGTGGACTATTTGAACGTGGAGGTCTGGGACGTAAAATGGACCTAAACTGGACGTCTAATGGACGTCCGTTAAGGACCTAATCTGGACCTGGACGTACGGGACGTAAAATGGACCTAAACTGGACGTCCATTGGACGTCCAGTGTTACGTGGGAAATAGTTTAAAATTTACGTTACCGGACCGCGCTGATGCGCAGATGTGAGTACATTTCACAACATCGCTCGGATTACGGCGATTATCTTGACCGATAAACCAATAGCCGAAGAAATGGGTGGTAACAATATCGGCATCTCTCTCATTTTGATGGGTTGTAAAAGTCCACAGCATTAAAAATCTGGGTATACCTTCATCATGTCGCATCCCGTGTCCTTTGGTATATCAACATGGCTGACGTTGTTGTAGCTACGTTTTACTATTTGTGCAATTTAATTTCTCCCATGTTTGGGAGAAATTGAAGAAAACCCTCCTCCAGTAAAAAGCTTCAATGTACATAGAATCCAGTAATAACCTTCTTTTTTCAGTTAAGCTAAACAAAGGTGGCCGTAGCCAGCGACCAATTTTTTGTATCTTTTTGAATAAATTCTGTTCTATTTTATTAAGATCTGATGTAATTACATTTTATTGATACTTTGAAGTTAATTTTTTTTTAGTTCCCTACTATTCTGCATATTTCCAAAAAAAAACGCTACTTTTACCAAATCAATGCATCTGACGTTTTCTAAATACCCCATAACCAATTTAAAAAATGACATTTCCTCCAACTGAAGTTTTGACTGAAATCTCACAACTTCCATTTATCCACTTCGTTATGAATATTTTAACAAAATGTTTCATATATTTGATGTTGATCCTCCCTGTGTTCCTCGTGGAGCAAAACTGTCGCGAAAGGGATCGCCCCGTAACGAGCGACAAGGAAGACTGGTACGATATTCTAGACGTCAAAATCGGCGAGGAGCTGATTCTGCAGTGTCGGTATTGCAACGAAAAGGACAACTCGGAGCCGAGGATTTGGCACAAGATGGACAATCTAGAATTGAACGAAAGCCACGAGGTGCAGCTGGGAATGGAGAACGAAGCGGCTCTGAACAGGATTTGGGTGAATGAGGAACGCAGCTTAATTATTAACAATTTTTCCGGGTCGGACGTAGGGCTTTATACGTGCCTCCCTCTCGGCCAACGGAACAAAGACGAGAAATTCAATTATTTGGTGGATCTCGTGGGCGACGATAATTTCACCGGTACGAAGGAGCAAAACGCTTCTGATGAACGTTTTTATTATTCATTTATATTTTTATTTTTGCGGCGAAGGCACCTATCTCTCCATTCGTTGTTATGTAATGTGCAACACTGAATTTACGTAACCCTAACGCCATGGGGCAGATACACTTTTGGTCGGTTAGGCCATTAATTTATCTGAACCCGAAAAAAAAATCGACTTGCACAAATACACTTCCATTCGCTATGATTTTAACAAAACGAAAATATTGTTTAATTCGCACCACAACGGACCAAATATTTGAAAAGCAAAACATGGTTTGATAATTCGAAAAACATAAATATTCCTAAAGCAATATATGGAATGCATATTTATGATGTTGTTTAATCCGGTTAGTTCTTTTTAAATAGTGACGAAAAGTGAGTTCTCGTGGTTCAGGAGCGACGCTACAGACGAAAGTTCTCATTATAAGTTGCAAGTATAAGTTATTTTGGGGATACTGAGAACTTTCGTCAATAGCGTTCTTTTTAAATAATTTGATAAAGAAGTTCATTAAAACAAAAAACCGAAATGTTATGTGACTAAAATTCAAATTATAAAAATTATAACAGTGTAAAGTTAACTAAACAACGTGTGAGATGCTGATCTGAGAGGTTTATACCATTTAAGTAAGTGTCTCTTTTTCTGATTCTTTATTAGGCTTTGACGTTCCTATTGCTTTGAATATCGTATACAGGATGTCCCAAAATACCTGGTCAAAACTTTGGAGCAAGTAGATGCAGCAGAAGTCATATCACTCTCCATGTAATTTACTTTTCCATGAGTTACTTATCGAGATATAGGGCTCCAAAATTATATATTAAAAAAGTATCGATTATTCATATAGTCCTGTCATCAGCCATTTTCTCGTGGAATTTTGGGAAATTATTTCTTTGAAAATTGGGATTTAGGTAATATTCATAATATAACCTTCTTCAAACTTCGACTTGCGCTGAAGTTTTTTCGTAGGGGTGGAAGCCAACCCTTCTATTCGGTAAACATTTTTTTAAGCAAAATAACCCAGGAAATCGATAGACTGACTAATTGTAAGCAACGTGGCAACACCGGAAAGCGTCTAGACTTTCGGTCAGCTGACACCTAACCTAACCTCAAACGGCGAGAAACAATAACTTCGAGCGGGGAAAAAAACGGTGAGCTGTATTGTGTATTGTTTAATTACGTGACATGGACATAGAGAAAAGTGAGGACGCGTCGTGCCTCACCTCACCTCAGATGAGAACATGGAGACACCGGAAGAGATGAAAGCCCACCGCGCACGGAGACTGGTTCCGCGGCGAATGGGTGGTAATTCTCGAACACAAGACGAACGGGCTCGAGGCGGCGTACGCGTGAATCTGTGGAGACCGTCGTGGGAGGACTCCAGCAATAGATAGTGAATAGATAGTCTTTGGCGATGAAGATGGTGGAAGTTATCGACCCCAGCAGCCCTGAGAGCAGTGTGGACACCGCGATGGCTCTCCAAGATTGATCAACTTGGGGGCGATCTACGACTGCACAGATTTGGAGAAGAGAACTTTGTTACAGGCGCGGTTAGCAGGGATTGCGAAGCTCTGGCATCAGTATCTCGACAACTATGATCGACCATGGGCAAAGTGGCGAGCCATGTTAGGTGACGTCGTTCCTTACGCAGCGAGATTTCCACGGGATGATAAGATGGGAAAAGTTGGCCAGCGAGACAATGAGCACCTAATACCAGGCGAAGCTGGCGGGAGAGTCGGTGTTACCAGCGAAATGCTGTCTCCTGCATTATTGCTGGATTGCCGGCAGAGCTACAAGCTAGTGCTTATGGCGTCTGTAGCACTTCCCCGGAGCAGGACAATCGAAATCGTTTGATGTTACAACTGCCAGCAGGTGGGAGATCACCTGAGCCGAGACTGTCTGCAGACTCGAGCAGACCGGTGCAAGGTTGCGGCAGCAAAAAAAATTATCTTTTATGTTTCATTTATATATCCTGTCGATGAGCGCGCGCGCGTGTGTGTGTGCATATGGCCAAAGAAGTTTTACTTCCACCGTCTGGTCCGACGCAGACTTTTATAGTTTTTTTGTTTATCTTTGTATCATAAAATTTGAAGAAGATATGGCGGTTAGAATTTGCATTCGCGTACTAATTATAGCTCATCCAAGCCATTTGAACGCAACCGTTTACAAAACTACGGGATGAAATAACTTTTAACTAATTTCATCTTAAAGCGCTTTGAATTCCCTACAAAATGCATTTTTTTAAAAGTTTCTAGCTTGGAAAATAAGGGAATTATCCTCGAAAAAACAATTGTTTTCTTTATTTCGAAGCATGAGTTTTAAAGAACAGGTACAAAGGCAGAAGCGAGCAACATGTGGCATACAGTGAAAGTATGATAACGTTTTTTTTTTAGTTTTTTTATGTACTTTAAAAAAGGTCTATTAAGTTTTCCTCAAAACTTTCACCATTTTCATGTTGCTGAAAGTTGAAGATTTTTAATTTCGGGGTTCTCGAAAAATAACCATTTTCAACGAGCAATAACTCAGCCCTTACTGGATTTATACAGGTCATTCCAAAAAGGAAGGTCTTTGTTTGTTTATTAGCTATATTTTTGTTCTGAACGTTTTTTCCGATAAAATGAAAGATTTTCAAGTTATTGGTAAAAAACGATTAAAAACATTCGTTTTTTCAATGAAAAATGTATAGTTTCAATCGTGAATAACTCGAAAAACATCAACTTTACAAAAAACTTTATACAAAAAAGTTGCTTACAATTAGTTAGTCTATCGATTTCCGAGTTTATTTTGATTAAAAAATGTTTACCCCTTAGACGGGTTGGCTTCCACCACTAGGGAAAAAGCACATTTCGGCGCAAGCAACTTTGAAGAAGGTTATATTACAAATATTACCTATATCCTAATTTTCAAAAAAAAATCGACCTTGTTTTCCAAAATTCTACAGTTTTAAGTTTTTTTTACCGCTGATGACTGGTCTATAACCTAAAGGGATATGTTTCCCATATATAGCTCATAAAATATTAAAAAATTGTTTTGGTTAAATTTGTTTAGCTTTATCTAACCAAGACTCAATGGGAGTTTCATGTTATGCAATTTTACTGATTGTACATCTCTCTTAAGTTGTGACTGGAAATAAACAATTTTTAAATCTGTCACTGCAGGAACGATAAAAAATCTGAATGATAGTTTCCTGAATGAGTTTAGCGAAGTAGGCACTTTACAAAGTTTGGTGCTAATATAAATAATATTATGCTTATATACCTGAATTTAGCTTTGTTCAGAATCTATGGATGAGCGTACGTTTGTAATACTTCCAATTATTGTCTCTCATATTTTAAGAAATTATTTACCGAATGAAGGTATTGACATTCTGGCACAATTAATATAGAAATCCTCATACTTTTTTGCAAAAGCCTCGTAAAATATAACGAACGCCTTATTATCCTTTCTGTGTGACAGGGTGCATCAAATATATGCGTGGTCAATGTATGTAGCGTCTTTTCTTCGTCAACCGATGTATCAAGGGCCCACTGCCCACAGCACCTTTCGTTGACACTTTCGTTCTAATTTCGGTAGAAATTAAACGAAAGAACCGCAATAAGATCCGCGAGAAAAATTTAGGCGACTATTTTGTGTCCAAAAATTCTGTGCGTTGACTTGTGTTACATTGTATCATGATATGGTAACACGTGTTTTCACTATTTTTCAGTTTGATGGTTTTGGTATAATCACACACAATTGACAATTGATCACACATATTAATTATTTTCCGAACATTTGGCGGTGGCGACCACGCCATTTTATACCTAAATTATTAGTGAATTCCCCATACTGGAGGAGTATAATGAAAATCGAAGCATATGACAAGTGACATGATATATTGTATGATTTTGAGAAAACTTACTAGAGGAAATAGTGTTAACATCTTTGCTTGCTCTGTACGATTTAAGGTTTAATTCTTGACTCAATCATTTAGTTTTCAGTTGTATAATTGAAAGCTTGAATGATAAAATTCGGAGCAATTTGAGGAAATCACCTAACTTTATTTAATTACGTTTCAATGAACTTTCGTATAAATTCAAATTTAATAATTTTCAAAACTTTTACCCGTTTAAATTGAGAATTAAACGAGTAGGTAAAAGAGAACGCAAAATACTTTAATATTAGTCCAGAGGAGGTGGAAAGTATTGATACAGAATTTCCCACCAACAGTTTCCTCAGATTCATACTATGCACAGGATGTAATTAAAAAAATGTGTGAAATTATGAGGCGTGGCTGGTGGAACAGTTGTCTTGTCTTATTAAGTTAACGTCTCTTTTACGCTGCCAGGGCCAATTTGGACGGGACCTACAGTTTAACGTGGGCTCCGAACCACGGTCTTCGAGCACGGTTGTACCCCCTTAAGGCTCTCACCCCAGTTGACCCACTCCGTGCTCTACCTCTACCGACTCAGGGTGTGTGTATCCTAGTCCCACCCTCCTACAGGATATCCGATCCTATCCGGCCTGGCTACCGGCGTGAATAGGAACGGGATTTTGGATACACTTTACACACTTCCCGCAACACACACAACACCCATGGATTACGTGGGACTCGAACCCACAACGACGATGACCGCCTGATTCAAAGCTTGCGCCTTAAACCATTCGGCCACCGCTGCCCCTGGTGGAACAGTTAAAAAGAAAGCAAAGGTTGGTAGATGTTAGTCCTGTTAGATCACTTATTATATGAGGTAAAGGGTGTTAAATTTTTAATTTTTGAACAAACTAATATCCATAGTATACGCACTAATGAATATTGTAAAAGAGTTAGTAGCATTTAAAGTTGCCCACGACTAAACATTACAGGAATATGTATTTACTAATCACCTAATCAAGGATAGACATTGTTTGGAGAGACAGATTTTTCTACTCTTCTGCGGACAGGCCGTTGGGAAAGGGCTAAATGGACTTTCGCTATGATCTATAACGAACTATAATCTATGAAAATCAAGTATTCCGAATAAAATTGCTTTCCTTTGATAGCCTACTATGCAAGTTACTAAGTAGGATTAGTAATTTGCAATTTAGTTATTTATAGTTATTTATACTTAGTACAGTAGTTCACGAAATCAGTCTTGTTTTCTTTTGCCAAGCCGTTTCCAAAATGCTTACCTCACTTAGGTATTTTGTAGTTGTGTAACTAGTGTAACTAGTGTAACTAGGTTCCGTAGAATCACCGATCGAACTATTCTATATTTCTCCAACGTTAAATAATACCGTATTTAATTTAGGTATTCTCCGAATTGTTTGCTTTACTTTTACGAACACCCTTGACTATGAAGCTCAACAGAGGCTTAAGGGTGTATTAAACACTTCAAATTTGGCGTCATAGATACTTACCCAAAATTGTTCCATCAAAATTCTGCAAAGAATTCATCAAGCTATGTATGATTTATTTCAGTTAAAAAAATACCTACTACATTTTTTAAATATGCAGATGAAATAATCGCAACTCTACCTATAAGAAGTAGGCGGCAAAGATCAGATAATGGGAAACATCGCAGCACAAAACCAATACCAACATCAGACCTATAGTGAAATTGTGATGGAAAACGCTGGCATTTCCAACAATCATTAACAACAAGGACAGCAATCAAAATATACACGGAATAAAATCGTAGAAGAACTATATGCTATGGACGAGCTTCTAGTGGACTTGAAAAATCGTGACAATGGAGCCACACCAAAGCATACAAATGTCAAAAGAACTTATCATAATGCAATGGAATGCAATGATGCCAAGTAAGCTCATGTTATATGATCAGGTACTCGAACCAATATATATCTATAGAATTCATGTGTGGGGGTGGGTTACTCATGACCGTCACTGATACAACTGTCAAAATTGAGGCGATCTAGCTCCTCGACAACGCAGGATTGAAAAGAAAAGCCCTCGAACACATTGACTTAATTTAGTAATATGAAAAAGAAAGCTATTTTGGGCTTAGTGTATAAGACAGTTTTAGTGTGCCGAGTTTATTTGACATCTAAAGATAGTACTAAGATTTAAGTTTTACGTCCATGGAATAATAATATTTGTTAGATAAATTTCCATATCTATCGTTATAGTCGCATTGACATTTCCGTGAAAGACGCCAAAAAATATTCGTTAATAGAACGAATCTATTTCAGTACAGATCTTAAACGGCGGGCGGGGGCAGTTCCGATTTTCTCAATTACTAATATATTTTTTACTGAATCAAAATGAATACAACTCTGTCAGATAAAGCACCAAAATTTCTTTAAGGCGGAAGAACTACTTAAGAATTGTAAGTTAACATTTTTATCTACTTTGTGTTACTAATGATCTCATTATTACACCGAAAGTAGTGTAATAATATTCATATTATTACACTACTTTTGGTAACTTTTAGTTTTGTTAAATTGGTACGTCAGCCTGTCACGTAGACGTACGTAGACGTCAAAGTTAAATTATTATTATTTCAATAAATTTCTTGGGCAGCTTTGCGTATTTCTGGGGGTGTGCAGGTCAATTCTACATTTTTGTCTTTCATTTCGCGCACGTAAGTAACTAGTTATTGAATTTGTCCTAGGACTACTAGATTTTCAAATTCAAATACGAAACTTCAATGTCAGTGACGTCAGTTTAACCAACCCACGCTAAATTCCCTAGTGTAATACGAAAAGTTGAACAGCCAAAATTTAATGAATGAATAAAGCACAGTAGATAAAATAGTATATTACACTCGTTTAATAAGACGTATTGTCACACTCGTTCTATTAAAGCACTCCTCGCTTCGTGTGACAATACTCAGTCTTATTAAACTAGTATGATAATATACTATTAATTTATAATTTTATAGTCCTGTAATTCGGTAATGGAATATGGTGATGAAAGGAAAGTTTTAGCTAGGTACATCAGCTTGAGCTCACCTACTTGCTGCCAAATTTTGGCAAGGTGTACTATGACATTCTTAATGACCTGTCGAAACATTTCCGCGTCGTTCTTATAAATGCGACCATATAAAGCCAGTGAGCTAATGACTCATGAGAGTAGTCGCATTTATTTGTGCCGAAAAAAGTAGAGAAAGATAAGTTTTTTAACAATTAAAGCTATGATTATTTAACAAATTTTTCAATGCAATTCAAATTGCAATACACAATTTGCATTTCCATGTAAATTTTACTGTTGTTGTGAATATGTTTTTGTAATCGTGTTTGTGTTAATTTCTTAGTGCTTGAAGTTTGTCGATATTCTAACCTCGAAATCGCCCTGATTTCAGGTGTACCGACGAATAATGTGTACAACCTTTATTTCATTTTTTTTTCTCTGATACCAAAATAAGTTCAGACAACGAACCGTGATAGCTGGAAGGTAGAACAATTATCAAATGCATTAGACGGTATAAAACAGGAGAGTATGTTTATAATTTTAATAAAACGTTTTTTGGTTTAAGATTTTTGTCATTTTCACTAAATTTGGCTTTTCATCGATAGCTTTAGACCGGCGTTTAAATCAAAACAACTCCATAAAGGGGCATTTGGGCACATACATTCCGCTATGAAAATGAAGGAAAACTTTTAATTCATATATTCAAAAGGCAGTCTATGGGATTTTTTTATGCAGGAGCGATCTACCATTTTATTTAAATGTGCACAGCAATGAAATCTAAAACGTAAATTTAATACAGAAATGAAATAGGCTGGATATGAGTTCTCAGTAGATTTTTAGAAGAAATCATTTAATAATAAACGTATCAAAATCCGCCGGAAACATGTCTATTGATCGATTGAATGTAATGAATCTTAATGAAACAGAATACCATTTCAAACTTCTGGAGACCGTTCAAAAGGACTGCTAATTATTAAATAAGCCTTCTAAAGTCTTTATTATGGACCAAAAGGATTTTTCTCGTGTAGCCTCTCTCAATATTGAAACACACGTTTGGAGTCAGCTAGAGGTATTTATTCAACTCTTATTTGTCGACGTTTCATCCCAGGATTGGGAACATTTAAGACAACTATTGACAAGAACACAAAGTTACAAAAGAACAATCCAAATTATAATTAAAATTACAGAAAGGTATGTAAATTGTACAAATATTGATAAACACAATTAAATAAATATGAAATTTAGATTACAAATGAAAAATTGTTATAAATTAAAAACGAATTGTGGTAAACTTACCTTACTTCTATTGTAGGATCCCTCTCTACTGGACAACCGAGACAAACGGAAGGGAATCTAGTTGAATTGAATCTCGTGTAGTACACTAAGAGTCCCCGTCAGATGTATTACCCTACGGGCTGTCTCGTTAGGGTATGAGAAGAAATTATACAAAAATCGCGTAATCGTGTTGGTTTGGAATTTTTTTTTCTAAATTGGCTTAATAATACGTCTATTTAAACCTCTCATTATTTTTGATTATACTTTCCTACTAGATTCATATGAAGCTTAAATAAGACATTAATGCAAAAAACTAGAATTAAGAGACAAATACCTCCGAGTCGAATTCACCTCAATTAGGTACATTGAAATCCTTTACAGAGGCAGATGAAACTCCTTCTAAGTTCCTTGATGAGTTAAGCCGAGTCCAAGAAGTTGTCAAATGGGAAAAAATGGGCACAACAAGTAGCAATAGTGTTCACTTAAAAAAAATATTTATGCAAAAAAGAGAAGAGAAGATACTTAAGATAACATTTCGAAAAACCACGTTGGTTTGAGGTATAAACTGAATTGGATAGCGCAGATACAAGTGGAGAAGATGTACTATGTTATTGTATAATGTGTGGTGAACACTGCTATAAAAAGATATTTGGGGGGTACTAGATGAGGAATTCGTGAAGAAGTACAGCTAATTTTGCTTAGTTTTTTTTTAAATAATGGTCAAAAGTAAAAAAAAATGTTTTAGTTCATACAACGTTTCCTTTATCTAATATATAAAGTCGTTCTATAAATTCAGATTGGGTAACAAATGCTTCAGATAATGGCAAAAAACGCTTATTTTCGCACTAATTTATAAATGTTATATCTGTTATTCATATATTAACATTTAATATAACTTTTTGTAAATAAGGCATTTCATTAAAAAGTTTGGAAAGTTTTTAAAATGCTAAATGTGCTAAATTTCAGCCAGATTGATGAAATAGTTTATAGGTTATTCTAAATATTTATCCCAGAACGCAATTGTTTAAACAATTGTCCTTGCCTAAATAATGAATCTAGGTAAATTTGGACGTTGAAATAGATTTTCTGCAGCTTAAGTATTAACTATAAGAACCACTAAAAGGACTTCATTTTTTTGTTATTATAAATATCCTTTGAAAAGGGGGTTACTTTTTAGCTAATAAACATTTAGAATAAGTTTATTGCTTTTCATGATACGACCTTTAAAGTGGGTGCATTAAGTCCATTTAGTTGGAGTAAAAACACACATTTTTAAAATAAAAGAAACTTCTAAGACCAATAGGAACCGAGATAGCTTTTTTCTTTAAAATCATATCTCCATTGTTTATAAATATTATGAGCTGAAATTTTAACAATTTATAAACGAATATCTTAATTTTATGATTCCACTGTTAGATTTAGTATTCATGCAACGTGTGAAAAGCTACAGCTCTTTAAATTTAAAGTATTTGTGAGAAATTGCCTCGGAAAAGTGGAGGGGAGAGTTGTTCGAGCTTAGTACTTTTTTGAAAGCGGAACTTCAAAATAAAGCGCGCTGAAGATTTTTTTAATATCTCGGCTTCTGTAGTATGTAGAACCATCATTGTTTTTATCTGGGGTAGCTTGATATTATATTCCAGCTATATTTTTCTAGACTGGACTATATCGGTTTTAAATAGTTGCATGGAATTGTACTCCGTTTCAAAATGGGTGCTGGGCGATTCATTCGGAGAATTAAAGAAAAATGTGGGAAGGCAAGGAAACTGTAGAAAATAGAAAAGCAAGAAAACAACCGAGGAAACGATCAGACCATATTCTAAATCTTTTTATGGCTATCTCAGACGGATATATTGGGTAAGTTCGCCAATTATTATTTATTCCGTTAATAATATTGTAATGAATGATTCACAACCAAACTAGGTTGATGGATGATTAAACAGCAATTGCAACTCTTTATATATGTAAAAATAAAATGAAATCCTAGCTGCAAAAATAGGGCATATCACTAAATTACCATACGAAACGATTAGTGACAATACTATAAGTGGTACATGTTTCAAAAATAATTTTGTTTAATTTTCAAATACTTTAACAGTACTACAAGCCATAAAAAATGATAGAGAATACCACTAGATGACGCTAGAGTGCCTAGTGGTGTTCAGCATAAATTTAAACAAAAATGTAATTTTTGATGCATTTTAATGTGATTTCATACCTTCAACGGTTCTTTGAGAATATCTAGTAGTACTATATAGTAAGAAAAATACTCGATGAAACCACAAAAATGGACAAAACTTCGATCTTTGAAGATTTTAGTTCTGCCCTATATAAATTACGAAAGAAGTACTTCAGTTATATATAAAAAAGTATATAAAAAATAAGTATTTTTTATCACATCTTCTAATTTTATGAGATATCGCTCTATAAATAGAATTCGTACGTCTCTAAAAACTTGAAGTTTACACCAAATGTTTTTTAAAATATACCATATGAGGCAAAGGTAATACCTACACTTTAAAAAAAGAGAAATTTGAATGGTGGACCAGGATTAATCTCTCAAAACCGAGAATTCCGTTTGAACTTTCTTTCTGAATTATTGTCTATGTGTCTAAAAATGTCTTTAAACTGTGGAGAGTTTGTGAAAGGGGCAATTTTCACTGTCCTAATCGGCTAAACAATGTATTGAATTTTGCTTGAATTGAAAGTGTAATAACTCACTGAGGTGAAATGTACCGGGTTTTAAACAAGTTATGCCAAGAGGACTTTTTATAAGGTCGCTAATAGTCCGCGTACACTTTACTCCCAGGAAACCTGTAAAATTCCGAAAAAATAAACCTTTGTCAAATTAGCGTATTTTGAATCAAATTAAGGATCATAACAAAGTTCTCATATTGAGAAACTAACATTTTTTTAATCCTACCATATAAATTATAAATAAAAAAAACTGTTCACTTAAAATGAGTTAAACATGTCTTATTACTATTGTACATGGTAATAAATCGTGAGAGATAGCTACAGAAACATTTCAAAATAGTGAAATCACATTCGAAATATTTTAGTTGTGAAATCACTAAGCTATCATTTATTTTGTAAGTATTTGAAAAATCGATGGATACCAAATCTGCCCATCTTTTGTAGTCCAGTGCTTTTATTTTTTTATAGCGTTCAGTAATAGTTTTATAGCGCTTAAACGTTCTGTAATGATTGATTTTAAAATTACAGTATAAAGTATACCTGATTGTTGTAAATGATATATTAAGGGCAATACTAATGTAGTGGTGCTGTTGAATTAGTTGAAAACCGACTGGGTAACACAAATTTTAGTTATCGCTCTAAGATTACCAACTTTAGGTAAGGGAACGACAATGACGTCTCCACTGCTTTGGGAAGTAATCCAGTTCCAGACGCTATTGATGATGTGGGTTAGTCACGGTGGTGTTATTTGTGAAATCAGTGTTACACGCTCAGTCAATGCTGTTAGCATCAGATTCATAAATGTTTAAATGTCTTATTATGTCTAGTATTTCAGTACATCTTGCTAACCGAGATTGACAAAAAATATTATATTGCACCATCTGAGGACATAGAAATTGTACTGGATTTGTTAGTTGTCGTGAAATAGTTGTTTATAAGTAAAATATCTCTTAATTTAGCGGGGATTTGTGGTATGTTAAAGGAATGTTTCTGATGTTGTTAAATTACGACCATAGTTTTCTTGAAAAAATTTTGTATTTCCAAAAAAGCTAGATAAGCAGCAATTTCGCGACTAAAGAACGCTAGGAATTAATTATTGTTTTAGAGTAATTTTCTTCCTTAATGAGATGAGGTAAACGAAATGTTCAAATTGTAAGTGTTGCTCAAGTCACCGGAATATTTCTACTAATCGAGGTGTGGAACGGCCCGGTATTTGTTATATTATAGCTTAGCTAGGAATGATTCAAGATTCATTTTATATCTATTGTATAATTTTCTTGTGAGTTATTCGTTGTCCTACGAAATTTGTGCCTTACGAATCAAAGTAGCATTTAAACCGTTCGACTGTATTCTCTAACTAGGAAAACGTAGTAAAGCATATCGAGGGGGCAAATCGAAAACTGTAGCAAATCTCGAAAACGAGATTGTTTATTCGTCGATTAGTTCCGCTCCTACAGAGAGATTGAGAGTGAGTGAGTAAAAGAGAAAACTTTTCCAATCGCAGATATCGAGAGAGGAGATCTGTCGTCCTGGTCGAGATATCACTCGGAGTTTCTCTTGCCGATAAACAAGCTGCTCATGGAGTCGGTGGGCGAGGAATTCGCGCACATGAGGGACCGTTTAAAAGTGGCTCCGGAGGCGATAACTCAGTGGGGCCCGTGGAGCGGGTGCGAGGCGTGCGGCCGGCCCCCAGGCGACGGGCGGAGGAGAAGACGTGGCCGGTGCCGCCTGAAATTAACCCCCAATTCCGGGGGAAATACGACCGTCGTCCTCCGACCGGCGGAGGTGTATTTTCTCTGGGCGAATGCAATTTCCTGCAGATCGATCAGGCTCGCTGAATTATTTCCTGGTGAGTGGCGAGTTTTATCCCATTTCTCCCCCTATGAGATAAGGGAAGCATTTATTTTATTTTATTTTATTTTCTCGAGAAAATAATGGGACTTTCGTGAGATTTCTCGGAGACGGCGGAAACCTTAGGTCTCCAAAGAGCGAAGATTCTAATGAAAATGTCACTATTCAAGTACTACACCAATATATTGACATATACCGGCCCATTTTTATTTTTGGTTATTGATTCAATAAAATACTTGTATAACAATATTGAGCAGATATTGTATACTAACATTGGTTCCTTGTAATAAATCAGTAATGGTTCAATTCGTAATTCGTAATATTTGGTCTATAGCAGTGGCGGTCAATAACCCTTTTTTGTGGAGGTCAGACATAAGTGAAAGTAATGGCAATTTGTATTTTAAAAATTTCCATTTTTTCTGCTGTTGCAAAAATAAATATTGCATATTTTCTGTTAACTACTTTTGTATTCAATCCTCTATGGAAACTGAAATTCCAATAGAATTTAATTTTATTATTTTCCACGAAAATTAGAAATAACGGAGTCAATTATCCAGAAATTTGAACATGATTCTTGTCCAAGAAACTCATCTTCTAGTCAATTTGCCGAAACTGGTATTATAACTAAGTAACTGATAATATACTCAATTTCCATAAATACATTTCACTTTTGACTATAAATCTGCCTTTTGTATCACACTTAGTAGATTTAAAAAAAAAATATTAACTCTAGTCGATTATAAAGATACTCACTTTCTTTTTAATGAAAATTGTGACGTACACGTATAAAATTCATTTACAGGTTAATCTAATCTATTCCAAATACTTTAATCTGAAATGCGCTAAATAAATAACCAGAATCCTATTAACGAATTAAACTACACTATTAGCCAAGCAACTGGCCCATAAATCTAATTTTTTCTACTTTCAGTAATTTTCTTACAAATCACCTGAAGTCGTGTCAATTATCGAAATAAATTCACATTGTGTTAATTTAGTGAAGCCGTACCACATTTCCTAATCAGATTGTAAATAAATAACTGATTCATATAGGTATATCTTTTATACTCAATCACGCAAATTGAATATCTGATTGCTACCAATTGTTTCTTCAGAAAACCCAATACTCTTTCATAAGAAACTAGTTTTCACAACAAGAAAACAAACAACAAGGACACCACGCAAGGTGCCAACCGCACATTTGCGGCTTCGGTCAGGCAGCCACGGATTGTCGGCTTGTCAAAGCGTCACCGCGGAGGCAGTTATAGCCAACCAAGGTGATGAATCCTTACCCAGGAATGATCACCCCCCATAAGGTGGTGATCTACCTCGTGATCTTTTACCATCCATTGATTATCGTAAGTCTTTCAAAGCCATTCCTTCGTACCACATATCCGAAAAAACTAGCAATGTTTTCAGCTATTACTCCTCGTGAACTCTTCTTTAGTTTTAGTTGCGATAGCATTAATTCTTTGGTTCTCTTCTGTGTTCAAGATATTCTCATCATTCTACCCCAATAAAACATCACTAGAGCATCGATTTTTTTGTCAGTTTCCTTCAATGATCAAAACTCTGAACCGTAAAGAAAGACAGAGAAAACCGGACCCCTTATCAGCTTTACTTTTGGTCTCATATATTGTGAGATAAATCAGTATAATTCTTAGAATCCAGAAATTTTTTCTAAATAATTAAAACAGCCGTAAAATAGTTTTGTTGAGTAACGTTCAAAAGAAAATTGAAAATTTACACAGCCTTTTTCTTCTAGTACTCTTACATTTGTCTTTGTTCGCCTATTATTATTATACTCATTCATTATTCACATTTTATTAATATTTTATACATATTGTCACAGTACTAAGACTCTAGGGCCCAGAGGGGTGCTCTGGTTGAAGTTGGTAGCTCAGAAGAGACATAAACGAATTTTATAACGTTTATTAACTACGTACAGGGGAGAGAGAGTTGGCCCGTGTAAGAGGGTGGCGAAACAGAAGTGAATATACATAAAAAAGAAAACACAGAAGATGACAAAAAATGGCAAAATGGTGTAAAAGGACGGTGTTTATATTAGTCCTCAGGAGTCCTGGAGGGTAGCTGGTACGAGGCTCTCCTCACAGAGGACATTTTTCCTCACAAAATGGCAACTGGCGTGCGCGCAGGATAACTGGCAGCGACGCAGGATTCATGATGATACCTCACTGTTCCCTAGTCGGTTCCGATCCCCGTATTTATTCGATTTCAAACGTGTTTAACATCTCGCGTGTGTCTCTGGTGTTAATAGATGTTCGTGCCTCGTCAGATGATTCTTTTTGTGAGGTCAGACCATGTTGATTTTAGGGTATCGCTGATCTAGCTTGACCTGATTCGTGAGATGGCCTCACGGCACTTTTGCCCGGTCAATATTTCCGAGATACATAGTCTGGTAATTTTGAAAAATTACACATTAATTATATTTATTTATTCGTTTAGACGTCAGTAAATGTATGGTGTTAACTCCTGTCCTAAAATTCAACACCAGCTTTTTTTACCGCCACATTTACCTTAAAATAAAATTTAATGACTATACGATAGATTAAGGGAAGCAATATTTTTTTCAACTTTTTCCACACCCTAGATTTATATTAATCTCACTAAGTGTTAATATTTTAATTTTCACGTATTATTTAGCTATTTATTACAGCAACTGCAATAAATAACAATACCTAATATTATAATGAGGCTAAATTAAATAAAAACTAAACAAAAAATTGAAAAAAAAATAAACAGTTGAACTGATTTTCAATTGTCCTATTTATGCAATAATATCAACTTACATAAGAACAAAAAACTTTTTTTAACGAAGTATGTACTGTGTACTGGGCTTCATGGTAGTAACAAACTTTAATTCGAACGATGACAGCTGAAATCGATATGACTAAGCCTTCTATCAAAATATTATTTTCGATTTTTGGGCCACTTCTGCCCCAGTGATCGTTTTTGAATGCGATAGTTTTGCGGAGATTCAATTCCTCGGAACAAAGAATACACAGTCGACCTGCTGTTATCTGATTTGCAAAATACGCAGACGACAAAGAAAGATGCGTAATTTTATTATTCATAGAAGATGGGGAAGACATGATCGTACGCTGAATTTTATCTGAAAACATTTACCACACAATGTACTCACACCATAAAAAATGAAGGATCCGATGAAATCCCAGATATCAACGTGGACGAACTCAAAAGCAGCCTCAAAGACATGAAAAACAATAAATCGCCCGGAGATGATGCGGTCAGCATCGAACACATCAAAATGGGAGGAAACACACTTTTAAGACTATTGTGTAAATTATTTAACGCATGTCTGAGAAATTGTACAACACCCGAGAAATGGAACAGAGCTGTTGTTGTTTTGATCCATAAAACAGGAGATATAGTAAAGATCCAAAACTATCGACCTATCAGTCTACTCTCCCAGTTGTATAAATTGTTCATGAGAATCATAACGAAGAGGCTGATGGCGAAACTAGATTTCTACCAACCACGGGAGCAGGCGGGATTCCGTGCCGGTTACGGCGTTAATGGCCACCTCCATACAATCAAGGTCTTCATCGAAAAGTGCGTGGAGTACAACAAACCCTTATTTCTTGTCTTCGTCGACTACGAAAAGGCCTTTGACACAATCGATCACAGTGCATTGTTCAAGGCTATGGCGGACTGTAGAATTGATCATCGCTACACAGACATCATTAAACATGCATACAAAAACGCAACTGCTTGCATCAGGCTGCACGAGGACACTTCAAGCGTCAAGATAGGACGAGGTGTGCGACAGGGAGATGTTATTGTGTTTAAATGTTTACAATGTTATTGTATGTTAAATGTGCTAACATGGAGAACTTCGGTATCAATATTAATGGCGAAAAAATGAACCATCTAAGATTCGCTGACGACATAGTACTGAATACAGATTGTCTGGGAGAAGCACAAACGATGTTACAGGAGCTTGAACAAGCCTCCGAGAAGGTGGGTCTGAGTGTTAACACCAATAAAACTATGTTCATAGCTAATCTGGTTGCAAGTATTTATTTAACTCTCAACATCTCAAGAATAGAACAAGTCCACTCATATAAGTATTTGGGCCATGAGATTCGCTTAGGTAGAGACAACCAAACTTGTGAATTGTTAAGAAGAATTGGACTAACTTGGGCAGCCTTCGGAAAGTTAAGCCATGTCCTAAAATCAGATATCCCCATCTGTCTTAAAAAAAAGTCTTTAACCAATGTGTCTCGCCTGTGCTGACATACTGCGCCGAGACTTTAACCCTGACAAGACGGACAGTTAATAGAATCTGAGTTGCACAGAGAGCTATGGAAAGAACAATGCTAGGTCTGTCTCTGAGAGACAGGGTTTCCAATACAAGTCTAAGGGTAAGAACTAAAGTAATCGACGCCATCGAGAAGATTGCTACCCTTAAATGGAACTGGGCCGGACACCTGGCTAGGGTCAGTGACGACAGATGGACGAAAAAGGTGACAGAGTGGAGACCGCGAGTCGATGCATTCCGCAGTAGAGGACGACCACCAATCCGATGGTCGGATAATATAAAGCGTATCTATTCTAATTGGATGAACGCAGCTCGGGACAGAAGGGGATGGAAATTACTACGGGAGGCTTATCTCCAGCAGTGAACGAGAATAGCCGATTGATGATGATGATGATGATGTACTCACACCACGTAAGGATGGGTTCGTCCTCTCGTATTTTAAGTGTGATGCGCAATTCAAGGTGTTTGCGTGCGCGCCTGTGTGTGTGTGTGTGTGTGTGTGTGTGTGTGTGTGTGTGTGTGTGTGTGTGTGTGTGTGTGTGTTCGCGGGTGTGTGTGACACCGAGAGAGAAAAAGATCGCGTGCTAATATATTTCACTAATTCAATTTAACCCGAGAATTTATACAGTTTAATTATCATTCCTGTAAGTTCTCGAGATGGCCATGTATAAATTTCTGGCTGATTGATTGAACTTTTATTAAACATATTTTACAAATTCATTCGAAATATTCATTGCGCCATCCACTTTTAGTCGGATTGCACCGAGGGATTCAACCGTTGCCGACGAGGTTTCCTTCGACCAGAATCGCAGATCATTTGCAATATATCCCCGAGTCGTCGTCGGCTACTGATGTTTAACCATAGGCCGCCATCATAAACTGGGGGGGAACATCTGCCATTATTCCCTGTTTCAGGAATCGCGAACCTAACGAGGGTCGTTCCCGATTTCGTCTTGGAGGAGAGGTGCGGCGGCACGTGCAACCCGGACGCGGAACGGGAGACGTCGGGCTGGAAAACGGGAAAGACGACGGGATTCAAATATCGGAAGACGATCGTGCTAGCCGAAGGATCGCACTTGACCCTCGTGTGTCCAGAATCGAGTATGGAAAATACGGTGACTTGGAGGAAAACGGGGAAAGTACTCAGGCCCGGCGACGCGAGTGATCCGCATGTGGTATGGATGGATGCGTTCGGTAATTTATTTTTTTCTTCTTTCTCCCTCTCTAGTCCTTGCGTTGGTGGAAAACGCTGATTCATGAATTCGCATCGGGATTCATTGGTGTAAGGGGCGGGGGTTAAGGTAGGAGTGGAGTGGATTTTTAATAATGCAGATTCTGAAAATAAGGAAATTTCTTTGAGAGCTGCAGAATGCTGAAAAAATTTTCACGTTCTCTTACAGAGCGTGGGTAGGGGTTTAGTGGGATAAAAATGGAAAAACATTTTGAAAACTTATAAAAGAGCCAATATTTGCACGAGTAAATACAGTGGAGTTCGTTCCATCAAGCGCTGATATGAGAATAGCAGCTTATTCGTGAAGAGATCTCTAAAATTCAAAAACCGCTTTTTAGAGTAATGTTCCGTGTGCTTAGTGGTTTAACATCACAGTTATATACACCTGTCTTGTTTTACATGTGCTGCGTGAGTAAACTGAGGCTCAGGTAACTTTTGTTTAATTAAAAATTTGTATTCTGGGGATCCGTTAGACCCGCTTCGCAACCTAACCTTACCATTTCAGTCTATTGTGATCCCCGGTTGTAATCACCATGTAATCTGTTATGTAATACTCTGAATTCCCATAAGGTGCAACTAACCCTTTAGTTGTGCACAAACCACCTGCAAATAAACGCAACACCTTGTAGCTATAAAACAAGGTAAGTGTTTCGTGATTTACAAACCTATATATGAAATTATTGAAAATGTACTAATTTTTAAGTAAATATGAGTCATGTAGCCATCAGATTGCTATCACATAATATTATCTACAAGATTCAATCGTTTACGGCTACACGAACATTCCAGAGGATGAAACTTCAATTTCAAAATTAAAGGTATGGAACGAACCACGAGGAAACAATTGAGCCAGAAGAAATTCCATCTGCAGGTTTTGCTGATCTTTTAAAAGGCACCTACGACCTCTGCATCGAGATTTTCTTATAAAATTAAAGTGCAGTAACACCTGCAGATACCAAAATACTCATTTGTAGACCTGAAATTTTTCACACCTTATTTATGCAAAAAAATTGTACGTTAATCACCTTAGCTAGAAGATCGTTTGGTCACTTGATTATTTCCATCGTATTAAAATATATTTCCTCACTCTGTTAGAACAAATATTAATCTCCAAACGCATTCTTAAACCAAATATTTCCAACAATTTTTTCGGGAGAATTATACATCAAAACCAGCAACTGCTTATTTCTCTGAATTATTAATTCTACACTATTTTAAAATATAGATTACCCTATTGTCAAGTAAAATATCGAATTCAATCCACTTACCTCGGTATAAGTGAAGTTACATTTAAATTATTTTTTGTCACTCCGTACTTGAGAATAAATCTTTTTCGACATTCTTCTAACACGTTTTAAATTTCATATCGCACTTGTAAACTATCTTTGCCCGGGATGGGTCGTTTGGCCGTCGCCGTTTGGACGTAGGGACTTTGGACGTAGGGACATTTGGCAGTGGCAAATTTGGTCGTTTATTGCAAACACCTTAAACACAATGTTAAGGGGTATGGCTAATACTTTTTCGTGGATTCTGTTTATAATTTAATGACAATTATTATATGTTGCAGTTCGTAAGACAGGGTAATTAATATATGAATGAAAATACAGTGAAGTACCTACCCATAACCATTTAACGTAGGTTTGAAAATTTTATTAGTGGATAATAAAATGGATAAATAGACTAAATAGATAGTGCTGAGGTCACGCGAGGGGGCGAAGCTTCCAAACCTTCCCAAACAAATTGAGAAAGCATGCAATTTGTCCATAAGAGAGTTTTAATTCTACATTTATTCCTAATTTTGTTGTAAATAAGAGTTGCCAGCTATATATTGACTATATTGTGATAAAGTTTATTCAAACCTATGTTATCACCAAATATTTCTAGATAGGTAAGTAAGTATAATGTAGTTTTGGCTCATATTATATATTATAGGTTATGTTATCGTTTTATTTTCATCAATACCTATCATTTTTGTTAAGTTTAGTGGTGCTGCTGTGTTTAAAGATCGTTTTTTAGGCTCGTGGTCAATATCTATAGTCATGGTTATGTGTTTTGTGCCTGACTGTAAGCACTATAGTGATCAAGAAGTTTGTAAATTTTTTACATTCGGAGGCAAGATCGAGAACCTTCAAAGCACTCCTTAGTTTGCAGTTGTCATATTATTATGCCCAAAAAGAGCCAGCGCAGCAATATGATGGCATTTTGTACCCCTCGGGTAGGTACAAGTAGCCGAAGTAATCTCTCCTCATTTATTTAGTGTAAACTGCAATAGGAACATTTAATAAGATAAATATTTATAAAATCTATGGGAAGCAGAATACCTACCTGTACTCTATATATTTTATCCTTCATGCTGGCATGTATTTCCCCTCTAATAATCATAAAATCAGCATCAAACTGCATGCTTTTTACATGATTGGATTCCAATGCATTTTCACCCCTTTTTATCATTTTATTCTCGTCTTCAAAAAACGCAATAATATCGCAGATCTTCAAAACATGTTTAGATGCCATTTTCAATTAAAATTCTGACTTCAAATGGTTTTATTTAACTAAAAATACACAAAATAAATCTCACTAGTAAATAAAAACATAACTTCAAAAAAGTTAAATGGGCGAAAAATAATAATTAGACTTACCTTTTATCAAAAATACTTTGTTAAAACGTTGAACCGTCCTATGTTTTCACAAAATATTGACCTGGCCACTCTTATTCACGTCAAAACTAATAACAAACTTGAAAATAAAATCTTCATATGAGAAAATTGCACGCTTTCTCGGATTGTTTGGAAAGGTTTCTTAGCTCCGCCCATTTGTGACGTCAGGCTTAGGTAGTCCATTAATGAATAAAATAAAATACATAAATGTAGTTTATCAATAAATATACATAAAATAAATGAATCCGAAACAAATAGGTACTCACCAAACTAATAAATATTATTATTAGAGGTGTAATTTTATGTAAAAATATTTCTCATTATTAGAAATATATATTTTTTCGATAGACATAATATGTATGTCTTAAAAATATACAATTTGCAGAAAATGAAGGTTTCTATATCTAATAAATCGTAAATGATATCACAGTATAAATGAGACGTAGGTAAACTAGAAAAATTATTCCCAAAATATTATTTACGATAATTATGAATAATCATAATTTTTAATATTTTTCTTGTTTCTTCTCTTGATTTCCAGTAAGCAAAATACATCACCCCAAAAATAAAACATGTATGAAAATGCATAAATGATAAAATTGAATTAAAAATCTATCACTTACTTTTTGGGGAAAATGTAACATTTTTATATTCATATTTGTGGATTAAATAATATAGGTAAAACCAATTGCATTGTGAGATATAATAATTGTTTTTTAATTACAAACAGAATCCACGAAAGAGTATTACCCTTCTCTTACCCCTTAACACAGTGTTTAAGGTGTTTGCAATAAATGATCAAATTTTTGCCACAGCGTCCGAACGTCCCTACGTCCAAACGGCGACGGCAAAACGACGGCGGCCAAACGTCCTAGACCCATCTTTGCCACCTTTGACTTCGCACAGTTGTAAATATTATTTTCATTATACTTTGTTGTTACATTTACCGAAAATAAACCAATCTGATTATTTCCAGATTTGTGCGACTTATTTATACGGAGAACCCTAGCATTCTCCCAAGTACTACCTAAAACTACCTAAGAAAAATTATAGGCTGAATCTTTTAAATCTGGCGCCGAGAGATTCGGTACATAAAACTGTAAAATCCATAGTCCGAACATCTCGTATTATTCAATTCTATAAGAATTGTCCTCATTGTCCTCCCTCAAATGACGACAAAACGGTGTTATAGCTTCATCAGATTGAAAATGGATTTGCTGTACTTAAAAAAGTGAAAGTGGATACCTAATGTTAATTTTATAGCTTGAAATACTGAAATTGGAGTAATTACATTATATTTTTGAAAGTAAATAATTACTATATTAACACGAAAAATCCTTGGTCAATGCTATGATACTTATTGAATTACTCAATTTTTCTGACGTTTTTGTTTTGGATTACATTACCTACAAACAATTTAAAAGGAAACTGTCAAAGGGATAAATGTAGCCCATTTTTTTCTCTCTTTTTAACAAATTAGAATGTGGCACGGTAGTATTATCTAAGTTAAGAAAATGTGAAAATTCTGCAATAATTATTTAAAGAGTAATCTCTTTGAGACATAACCAGTTCTCCCCTGGTTCGTTCCAGCGCAGTGACAAAGGGGAATTTAGTAAGTAAAAAGTTTAGGTTTGTCAAAATAATAAAGTTATAGGAAGGGGTTTAGGACATTTGGCCGCCGCCGTTTGGCCATCGCCCTTTGAACATATATTAGGCGTTTGGCCGTCAGGTCGTTAGGAGGTCGGCACATTTGGCCGTGGCAAATTTGGTCGTTATTGTCGTGGTTATTGCAAATTCCTTAAGCATAATGTTAAGGGGCAAGGGTTAGGAGTAGGTACTTTACTGTATTTTTATTTATATACTAATTACCCTGCACAGGGTCTTACAAACTGCAACATATAATAAATGTCAATTAATTATACACAGAATCCACGAAAAAGTATTAGGTATATAGCCCAGTCTGTGTAGATTTTTCACGACATTAATTCAGTACCGGATGGGAGTGGTCAAATGTTGTAGACTCTGATTAGTTGATCATGCCTATATAGTTTTAAACATTCAAAAAGTGTGCATTAACAAATGGGAGGGGTCCAAAGTTAGCAAAAACAAGTTTTTTGATTCTACAAAGCAAAGTATGCATTTTGGAGAAAAAAAGTTTTAAATATAAGTTGTAGAGAATTTAAAAACGTACAATTTGAGCTATAGCACGATTAATTTTGTTAAATATTTATTGCAAAAATGCCAAAAACCACTGAAAATGGTCATTTCTTGCATATTGATTATTTATTGCAAAAATAATACGATTTAGGTTTTTACTGCTTCAAAAGCTAGCTTTTACAATTCCAAACCTAAACAACTTTTATAAAAGTCAATTGGTTAATTTGTTTCTGAGATATTGCTATTTGTTTATCCCAAGACGCATAATGTTTACTGCTGTTACGTCTTTTTGGATAAAGGTTTCGAGGTGCACAAAGGCTTATTCTCTTCATAAATAACCAAATTTTTATATCCCGTTAAGAAAATATGATAAAACAATTGTCAACCCCTTATTTATCGCTAAAAAAAGGGGTGATATCTGTTTATAAATTAATAGACCTGGAGCCATTTTCATAAATTGTACAAATTTCTGACTTACAAATTCGGATAGCTGGATTCAAAACGGAGAATTGAAAAAAACCAACAACTTTTTTCGACCATTTGGAGCCGAGATAGGAATTTTTTTTGAGACTTAGATACGGATATTTTGTCCACGTTTTGCCGATTCGAACGCTTAAATTCAGTCGTCTCAACGCGACCGGCTGCTAGCTGCCATCCCCACTTCCTCACACTCCGCGTAGTCCGAGAGTACCCATACAGCTTTTATACTGCATATACTGCATCATACAGCTTTTTTAACAATAATAAACTTTTTTTTCTTTTTCTAATACACATTTACAAAAATATGACTGTTTAACTATCGAATAGGGCAAAATTCATTCCTTAATTGTTATAAACAAAAGGGCAGCGAATTTTCAAAAAACAAATTCCTATCTCGGCTCCTAATGGTCGAAAAAAGTTGTTGTTTTTTTTCAATTCTCCGTTTTGTATTCAGCTATCCGAATTTGTAAGTCAAAAATTTGTACAATTTAGGAAGATGGCTCCAGGTCTATTTATTTATAAAAAAATATCACCCCCTTTTTTAAAGCGATAAATATGGGGTTGAAAATTGTTTTTATTATATTTTCTTAACGGGATATGAAAATTTGGTTATTTATGAAGAGAATAAGCCTTTGTGTATCTCGAAATGTTTATCCAAAAAGACGTAACAGCAATAAACATTATGCGTCTTGGGATAAACAAATAGCAATATCTCAGCAACAAATTAACCAATTGACTTTTATAAAAGTTGTTTAGGTCTGGAATTGTAAAAGCTAGCTTTTGAAGTAGTAAAAACCTAAATCGTATTATTTTTGCAATAAATAATCAATATGCAAAAAATGACCATTTTCAGTGTTTTTTTGGCATTTTTGCAATAAATATTTAACAAAATGAATCGTGCTACAGCTCAAATTGTAGGTTTTCAAATTCTCTACAACTCACATTTGAAACTTTTCTCGCCAAAATGCATACTTTGCTTTGTAGAATCAAAAAACTTGTTTTTGCTAACTTTGGACTGCTCCCATTTGTTAATGCACACTTTTTGAATGTTTAAAACTATATAGGCATGATCAACTCATCAGAGCCTACAACATTTGACCACTCCCATCCGGTACTGAATTAATGTCGTAAAACGTCAAAAAATGACTACACAGACTGGGCTAATAGTGACAATTTTCATGTACCTATGTTGAAAGTTTCGACGGCCAACCGTCCCTACGTCCAAGCGGCCTGCCGGCCTAACGTCCCTACGGCCAAACTGCGACGGCAAAATGACGCCGGCCAAACGTCCCATCCCCATAGGAAGTGTTTGACAACATGAATCTAATTCCCACTATAAAAAATAACCTTACTAAAGGTTAAAATATATATAAATATAATTATATATAATATATATATATATAATAATATAAAGGTTAAATAATGATAAATAACCTAATAAAATATATATGATTTATGTCAAAATTTTACTAACACGTACGAGTACTTCAAAACTCTTAAAGAATAATAGAATTTAAAAATTTAAGAAGAACAACTTCAAATCGGAAGTTCGCTTATAGCCCTCCTCCTCTTACTGACTGCCCTGGCATTTTCCACCTCTCGGCAACTTCTTTAAAATATGTAAATTATAAAATGAGAATTATTAAGAGTTAGTAAGCTCGTTTCCGTCTCGTTCTTTGACTAGACTGCATCCTTCGTCGTCCCTTTTATGCTCGGCCAGACGTCAAATTCGACAAATAGAATTAGATTTGAACCAGCGCATAAATCAGTATTTTTCATTTTTCTCAGTTATAAGCGATCTACCTGGATTATAAATTATTAGATAAAAATTATAAATTATTAGATAAATTATGGATAAAAAATTATTATTATTATATATTATTATTATTATAAAAAAATATTATTTTGCATTGCAATAACTTAATTTGTTTTTCCATGTGTAGAAATTTTGTTTTAACATATACTTTTATGATCATGTAATGTCTCCTCCCATTTCCAACACCCCCTTCGGAACACTTGTGCTTTTATCTTGTCCATTTTTAAATTTTGTTACAGGTCATCCCCCATTTACTGATGAAAAGCCTTTACGCGCCTCATTCTGATATTTTATGTATCGGAATTAATTAAACAAATTTCTAGAGGGTCAAAGAGTAAAACGAGATTTATAAGAGGAGAAAAGAGGATCAAAAAACATCAGAGCAAAATGATTTACATAAAATTAAAAACGAATTTACTGCGTGTACTTTTTTATCCGGGCGTATTCACACACATTCGAAATGATTTGGAATGCTTTGATTTTTACTGAACACTTACAAGCAGAAAAAAAAATTGAAACTCTGTGTCGGACCAGACGGTGGAAGGGAAACTTCTTTGGCCATATGTACACACATATACGCACACACACACATACACACAGAGAGACCGGATATACAAGTAAAATATTTATAGAGATTTTTTTCCAGTTATTCAATATATTTCTTCATTAATTATATTTAAAGGTAATTTTTGATCTACAGGGTGATCAAGAAATACTGTTTATGTTGGCAATCCTTCCTGGAGGATTTTTTTGTCTAAGGGTTTGCAACGATACACCGGAAATCTTTGCACTGTGCATGACAGCGACAGCTAAATAAACACAAATATTTTAGGTTATGTGAATTTATTTACGATTGAAAGAACACACCAGAAAAAACTTCAATATTTAAAGGTATTGCTCGAATTGAGCGCCATTATGTTCTAAACATAAATTCACTCTCCGTTTTAGACTCTCGAAGACATTAATTAACATCCGAGGAGAAATATTTGCAACTTCCTCGATAATCGCAGCTTCCAGTTCTTCACGTGTATGTAGAACATTACCGAACACCTTGTTTTTAAGGTGCCCAAAGAAACAAAATTCTAGAGGTGTCAGGTCTGGTGACCTACTTGGCCAAATTCCCGTACTTATGACTCGATGGCCGAAAACTTCCCGCAAATATTGCAGTGTGGCACGAGCCGTATGTGCTCGAGCCGAATCTTGTTGGAAGTAGCCATATTCGCGCTCCTCTACGGTTAATTGGGCAACGAATGGCTGAAGAATGTGCCGAATGTATCGTTCTGAATTAACTGTGGAGTTAAAAAACACAGGACCAATTACTCTCTGCCGTGATACAGCCAGCCAAACACCAACTTTAGTAGGATATAAAGTTGTTGTTCTAGCAGCATGTGGATTTTCACCAGACCAGATTCTGTAATTTTGAGAATTAACATAGCCATTGAGATGGAACCAGGCTTCATCAGAAAAAAAGGTTTTATCCAGGATGTCATCATTGTTCATTTTCTGATTGAACCAGTTACAGAACTGGACGCATTGTGGACGGTCAGGAGGATTTAGGGATTGGACCATCGAAAATTTGTACGGGTGGTATTTCAATTTGCTCTTTAACACAGTGGAACAACTTCCATATGGTAAACCTGTAAAGTGACGAAACGGAATACGGGAAATTAGGAATAAGTGGAAATTGGAGAACTTTTGATAAGGATCAAACCTGTTTGGAGGGAAAGCTTCCTAACCGATTTGCGAGGACTTTGTTGCAGTCGGGCCCTGACGTCTTGCACCACATTTTCAGTGAGTACGGAGGGTCTACCAGGTGGCTTTCCTTTCTTCACATTGCCTGTATTCAAATATCGTTGAAATACGCGCATGAAGTGTTGTTTAAAAACGTCGATAGTGAACACAACTTCAGCAAACATTTCTTGAAATTGGTGCAAAGTGGATTCCAATGAGTATTGCCATCCAGAAATGGGATCATGAACTGCACTCCGAAAATAAGCCATGCCAATAAAAATATCTTGTTCTAATCTAAATAGTACCATTTTTATAATAAAAATTTGAATCGCCGCTCAAGTGTCAATGCTGTCACTGTAAAATTTAGGATTGCCAACTTAAACAGTATTTCTTGATCACGTTGTAGAAGTGACTGTAGTATTACATTAAACACCTATATATTATCATTATCAGTAATTTCTTCTATAATCATTCTTTCATCATGGTTATTTCATGGTTGGTCATTAGAAATCCTATCGTATTCCAGAAATGACGCAATCGGATTATGGTAACTAAAGTAACTAAAAAATATTCTAGATTCAAACTTTTTAAGATATCTACTAAGTATTTTTTAAAACTTCCTCCTGAAGCCAGAACGTGGACGAAAACGTATAGAAAAACGCTATAGGTATTTCAGAGCTGCCAGAATGCGCGTAAAGCGCTTTCCACTTCCATCGGGGTACGGTTTTTCAAATATATCATTGCCATAAAGTTTTAACAAAAACCAACCAAGTTATTGTAAATGTTTATAAGCTAAAAAACGTATAATTTTTGATAAGCCTTTTTTATAAATAAACAATAAAACAATTATTGTTTTTTTTACATAGAATGTTAACATAAGTCTTTAAGAAGAGAATGAGCCCAAGTTTGTTAAGATCCATTTAGAAAAACCGACTGGACAGGACTTAGACTTGATTTTGATTTAGACGTTGATTTTTTTTCAAAAACGGAATAAACAAATAGAATTTTGCAAAAACTACTGGCTCTATCGAGCCAACGTTTTGTACACTTATAAAGTACGTCAGAACTCACTAACTATAACCATTTCACGTAATTTGAACACGTAATTAAAAACTTATTAACAATAAATTTAACGCTAATAATTATTAATAATAACTAAAATTATTAATATTACTTTAGTTATGGGCGGTTCAAGTTAACAACGATTATAAATTAAATTGGAAGCACTACTCTATTTTTGTTATTTAATTAAGTACAGTGCAATTTTTTATATATAAAAAGATTTTATTATTAATCAACATAAATAATAATACATATTTATTAACGCAGAACTTATCCCATGTAAACCGCTGTTAAATAGGTTCGATTGAAAGAATCGAAGCGCTAAAAGGCAACGCCGTTAATTAATAGTTGAATTCACGGATTATACGCAGCAATACGTCTACCGCGTCTGTCTTGAACGGACTGTCCCCCACCCCACCCGGCCGTCCACCCGGTACGTCGCGATTCGCCGACCTGGGCGCTCTCCGGTGTTGCCACGTGTCCGCTGGTAGCGCACGGAAACGCGGGTAACGCCGTATTATTTTTTGCGGCTGCGCTCGGCATCTTGAAATTAACACGGACACGCGGTAATTGTCGTGAGTGTGACGTCTCTGCGTTGCTTGGCAGGGGAAACATTGCTCTTCGATATGGCGATCGGCTCAGTTCGCGGGCGCGATGGAAGAGGTACACTTTACGCGCATTCTGGCAACTCCGCTTTTTTCTTATCACGCGTGACGCGGTTTTTCGACCAACACCCGATCCCAATATATACAACGTGCGCAAAGAAGTTTCACTTCAAAAATGAATACATTTGTGAACATAGAGAACTACTTTTATCAGCGATTTCAAACAGAATGAGTCACCGTCTGGCGATACGGTGATAGACGATGATCGAGGAAAGTATGCCCTTTGGTGGAACGACTCCATATTCCGACATTTTCATACGATTCCGGAGAGGGCATCTCGATTTATGCCAGCATCAACAAGAAGTGGAGGTCATAGCAGGTGCTAGGACTGGGCACAGACGCTCGGAGTTACTTTTTCGCGGTTTCCCGGGCTGTCTGAGTATATCCCTAAAAGGGCATATGAACATAGATTATCGACACTTTTGGTGTCATGGGCCCACGGTCTATTAGCGTAAGGGATTATTATGTGCAAAAGTATGTGCTGTCTAAGCGATGTGTAAATAAATAGATACTGAAGTTCGGATCATGTGATTAGTTATTCCAAGAAGAGACCAGATCTTCTATTATCATCTAGGTAATTCTAGGTAAGCTAAAGAAACAGCTTGAAGCATGATACAGTGACGTCAAGGAATTACTAAATTACACACGGAAGGAGGAAGTTACATTTGTTATGGGCGACCTGAATGCGAAAGTTGGAAGGGAGTGCTTGTCAGAGATAGTTGGGGACTTTGGATTGGGGCAGAGAAATGATAGAGGAGACAGGCTGGTAGAGTTCTGTCAGGAAAACAAGTTTGTAATTCTAAATACTTGGTTCAAACAACATCCGCGAAGACTTTACACGTGCACTTCTCCCCAACACAATGATGCCAACATAGTACGAAACCAAATAGACTACATAATGATAAATCAGAGATTTCGTAACTCAGTCAAGAACGCAAAAACGTACCCCAGTGCAGACATAGGATCTGACCATAATCCTGTGGTAATTAATTTTTCACTGATACTTAAGTTCACGAAGAAAAGAAACCCAACACCACAAATTGACGTGCAGCAATTAAAACAAGAGGCGAAGAAAAACTATTTACAGATCGAGCTTAACGCCAACCTCCAGCAAGTGGATCGAAGCCAAGTAACAGTGGATAGCATCGACGCAACCTGGACTGAAATAAGTAGCATACTCAAAGAGGTCACGACTAAATACGTTAAGTCAGTAATTAAGAAAAAGAAAGATTGGATGACCACAGAAATCCTGGAATTAATGGACAAGCGTAGAAAATATAAAAACAAAAACCCAACGGAGTATAGACAATGCAATTATTCAGCGAAATATCAGAAAAGCAAAAGAGGCTTGGATGAGGGAAAGATGTGAAGAACTGGAGGACTTACAGCGAAGACAGGACGGTTTCAGCCTACACAAGAAAATAAAGGAAATATCTGGAGCAAATAAGCGACAAGCACATATAGACTACTCGATAATAATCATAAACCAGCAAAAGACGCCTCGGAGGAGATAGTCATATGGGAAAATTATATTCGAGACTTATTTGCCGACTTAAGAGGAATGACATATACCAGCAACAACAACGAAGGTCCCACCATAATTAAGTGTGAGCTAGAACGAGCTATTTACCAACTCAAGAACAACAAGAGCCCAGGACCCAGGACCTGACAATATTTATCCAGAAACAATTAAATGAATTGGTGAAAGTAATCTGGATGTTTTCCTAAAGCTAGTAAACCAAATTTATGACTCTGGTAAAATTCCAAAAGACTGGCTAGAATCTACGTTCATTCCCATTCCCAAAAAGCCGAACCCTCGCCAATGCAATGACTTCAGGTTGATTAGTTTGATGAGCAACGCCTTAAAGATTCTTCTTAGAATTATCCACAATAGGATCCAGAATAAGTGCGGGCAGGCAATCTCGAGAGAACAGTTTGGATTTAGGAGGGGCATGGGCACTCGTGAAGCATTATTTAGCCTTCAAGTTTTAGCTCAGAAATGCATGGACCAACAAAAGAGCCTATACATATGCTTCGTCGACTTTGAAAAAGCATTTGACAAAGTGCCGCATGCAAGACTCATAAATTTCTTCATCAACTTAGGAATGGATGACAAGGATATCCAGTTAATAAAGAGTCTTTATTGGCATCAAGTGGCAAAAATAAGAATAAAAAATACCACCTCTACGGAAATAGAAATTCGTAATGGGGTGCGTCAAGGATGCATATTATCACCAAGCATTTTCAACGTCTTTTCAGAGGAGTTGTTTAAATTCGCAATGGAAAATATTTCAGATGGGATCAAAGTAAATGGGGAATCCATTAACAGCATAAGATATGCTGACGATACGGTGCTCATGGCCGATACTGATATTGGGCTTCAGAATATTATAGATAGCGTACAAAGAGCATGCTCGGACTATGGTATGAAGATTAACGTTAAGAAAACGAAGATCATGGTAATTAGCAAAAATCAGAATATCCCGATTCCATTCCAGATCAACGGTGAATTCCTAGGATTGGTAGACCGCTTTAAGTATTTGGGTTCCTGGATTGAACGGGACACAAACCCTGATAACGAAATAAGGGCTAGAATCGAGCAAGCACGTCAGGGATTTCTACGATATAAACGACTCCTCTCTGATCTGTACTTAGACCTGAATCTGCGTCTGAGACTGGTAAAATGTTACGTCTGGTCTATTCTACTGTACGGCGTTGAGTCATGGACGTTGAAAGCTGGCATGATAAACAAACTGGAAGCGTTCGAACTTTGGTGCTACAGGAGGATGCTGAGGATTCCTTGGACAGCGAAAATTACGAACGATGAAGTACTTCAGAGAATAGGTGGTGAGCGGGAGCTGCTGCATATAATAAAAATAAGGAAAACTACATATTTAGGCCACCTACTCAGGCACGAAAAATATGAGTTGCCTCAGCTATAATTGAGGGAAAGCTGGAAGGTAAACGAGGCTTAGGAAGAAAGCGGCTCTCCTGGATGCGGAACGTCAGGAATTGGATCGGCCTAAATTTCGAGCAGGTCCTCAGAATCGCGCAAGATAGACACGCATTTGCCGACGTGATCGCCAACCTTCATTAAAGACGGCACATAAAGAAGAAGAAGAAAGAAACAGCATTATGTATACAGACAGTTTCTAAAGAGTCGCACGGTGGGATCAACATAAGTGCGAGAGAAAGGCCATATATTTCTCGTTAGCGAAACAGAGAACGACCTTTTGCGATGTTGCTAGCTCGCGGAACATTACAGTCATCCGCTCCGCACACTGTACCGCACACATCCGAAAGTGTGAAGCGATACACGCGTTGACTTGGACTGCGTGCTCGGCCGGCAACGTCGCAAAACTTCTCTCTCTGTCACGCTAACGAACTACTGCTGGCTTCCCTCTTGCTCCCGCTGGTTTCCCACCAAGCGTTTCGATAGGAAAGCTCCGTATAACATCGGCCTATTTATTTCATTTAAAGTCAGTATTGGGTAATTATTGCGGAGACGTGCAAGTGTATTTAATTTGACAGTGTTTGACAGTGACAGTTTGAATTTCAAAATAATGACCTCAGTTTACCAGCAAACCATTAGCCCTGTGTGTTCATGGTGGTATTTTTGAAGTTCGGAGATACGTATCGTAGCATATTGGAGAATTTACCGGGATCATCGAACCTACAAAATTAGCGCGGTTCTCAGTTAACGAAAAAGTTTTAATGTTGAATTGTTTCGATTCCATCAAGAATCGAAATTCCGCGCACACATAATTTTTCCAGTTACTGATTATTGCGTATTTCCTCATTTTCCTCGGCCGTACTACAGTGAATCGTCCTACCATCATTTATTCCGATAGCCGGTCGCGCAATGTACGACGAATATCAGGGAGAAACACTCGTAATAGAAAGGGATTTTAAGACATTATAAAATTCTCATAATTTAGTGGATGCCACCTTGTTTTGGTTTTGCATTTATGATACGATTTTATTACTTCACTGGTTTTTTTGACAGGGTAGGTTGCTAATATGAATGAGGAAATTTCTACTAAATGAAAACTAAAAATTAGTAAATCAACTGGCGTATTCATTATATTTATATGCTTTTTCTCAGCATGGTTTTGTTGGTTCTGGGAGATATTCTTTTTCGGACCTGTTCAACCGGCGGAGAAACCTTCAGGACGTCCGATAATTTCATTAGACGAATTCTTAAAAGGAAAAATACGTCGAGAAGTGCATGCTTCCATTGTCCGTAACGAACTTCCAACATTAGATAAAATTATACTGTTGTACAAGAAGACGAAGACTGTGCAAAAATGAACCGAGGTTCAGTATGGACGAATTTAAAGGACTTCGGAAAGGAAAGGGATTTCGACGGAAGTAGTACAATAGGAAATGTGTATTGATGAAAAGAGATGACATCGCAGTGTGGGGAAGAAGTTATTTGCGCGATTTTCGGAGGAGTAGACAAGAAATGAAATGTTTTTCTATATGGATGAAACTTGGATTAACATTCAGTGCCGAAATTGTACCAAGATACCAGTCTAACGAGCCGAACAAAAGCATTTCTTGAAGGTTGGTCCACCGCTCTAAAGCCTTCGTTGGGTAAAGGGTGACGGCAGATTATTGCCGCAATGGGAATGAAGATGGTTTCGTCCAATGGGAGAACTAATTCTTGAATCTACTAAAACTGGAGACTACCATGAAGAAATGACTACGAGTGTGTTTGAGGAAAGGTTTGGACAAATGTTCGATCTAATTATGAATGATTATGAACAGGAACAGTAATAGTTACGGACAACGCTAGTTATCATTCCCGATTAGAAGAAAAATTACCAAATAGCTCTTAGCGAAAACGACGTAGTGCAGAATGGTTAACCTCGAAAAAGATCTAATTTGGGAAAACCTATCAAAAGTAATAGTTTTGCGTTTAGCTAATTCACGTAAAGGTGATTTCAATTCACATGTCGCCGATAGATTAGCCAAGGCGAAAGAAATATCAGTGGTTCGACGACTTCTGTAACATTGCGACCTGAACCCTATTGAGCTAATATGGGCACATTTAAAATCGGAGGTGGCGAGAAGAAATACAACGTTTAAATTAGCAGATGTCAAAAACTTGTTTAAAGGATGAATACGTAAAGTTACCAATGAAAATTTGCAAAAATGCCTGAATCACGTTTTAAAGATATAAGACGAAATATATTGGATAACATTTGTAAATCGTTGATAGAACAAATTATTATCAACGCTGATGATGAATATTTTTCAGATTCCGCTGTTTGGGGGAGAATTCAAAAATGGTGATGATGACTGAGGCGACCAAGGCGAAAGTGACGGCTGCGGAAAACTTTTCATAAATTTTCTCTTTTCAGGCCGTAAAATTTCATAAATTGATAAACGAGTATATATGTACTGAAACGTTGCCTATTCTTCTCTCTCTCACACACACACACACGTGTTCGTGCGCACGCACACGCACCATTTTTCCAGTTACCGATCCTTACGTAATTCTTCACTTTCCCCGGCCGTACGTGATTGGCCCTTCATTCATTTCGATAGCCGGATGTATAGTAAATAAATAAGACATTGGCGTAAGGTAAAAAACATTTTTGAATACGCTTCGTACATCGCCATTTTGTTTTCGCCCCCCAAGTAATTTTATAAGCAATTTTTATAAGCAACAATTTTTGCTCCTGTTTTTCAATTTATTTTTTAATTGTCTCCAGATGGTTGGCATCTTTAGCACTTTGTACATGGCAGAAGTGACGGCGTCGGAGGCCGGTAACTACACCTGTCAAGTGGACGACGTCCGGATGCAACAAGTGATGATCTTCGTCGCGTCCCGGTCCCGTCTCCTGACCCGGGAGCTAACTAGGCACGTGACTTATCTGGCTTTCGTCCTTTCTCTAACCGCCAGCTGCTACTGCGCCGGATTAATTATCGCCTGTCATCGTAGGCGCAACTTCAAAAGCTACGAGGAGTTGATCGAGGAACGTCCGACCGACCTGGAGTGAATAATTGAATCTCAAATGCATGATGTGTCTGAGAGGAATCCTTCGGACCAAATTGAGCAGATGTAACTGAAAATGGCTTATTACATGCAGAACACCCCTTCAACATTTTTTGGAGTGTTTTGCTCATGTTTTCTAAATTTTCACAAAATAAGTTCTATCTCAGTATTTCGAAAAATATATGAAGAAATTGTTAATTTTTCCACTACGTACTACTGTCCTACTCACCTAATACGTTTGTACCAATCTGGAACATCGATTTTTTCGGCGCTTTCATAACCAAATTTTACAGCAAATTAAAATTTTGTAAAATCTGAAGTGGCAATTTTAAGTGTAATAAAGTTATCTGCTGAAAAATTTTTCTTCCCTTTAAAAATGTTTCTGAGTGAATATTTCAAAAATTTATAAATATGCCAAAGATAATATCATACTCGTTGCAAAATAGCTCTAGTTCTAAATTTTCGAATCCATTTTTCATAGACGTAAAGCTTCTGCTAATTCAATTTTTAAAAATTATTGTTGTAGGAAACGAAGCAACAAAGTGCAATCATTTCATAATAAACACCTATAGAGTTAAATTTGATTATAAGATAACTCATAATGACAACAACTGTTTGTACAATTTAGGTTGGAATTTAATTATTATAGTTTGGTTTGCGTGTCATCAAGCTCGATGCAAATAACGATTAGTCTAGAAACTACGATGACAGCGTTTGTTGAAAACGGAGGAGAGATATGTAACTAATCTAGAGTTACTGTCTTCAGATAGTTAACATTTCGGATTAGCCTACACTCGTTAAACGGTTTGCCCTCAAAGGAAAAAATGTAGTGTGACGATTGCATTTGATTTTATGTTTTTTTGGAGTTTTGGCAATGGTTTTGGTACTTTTTTAAATTTAAACTGGAGCGTAGGCAAATATTGTATGATTGAGATTGTATGATTGTATTGTATGATCGAGGGAGGCAAAAAAGAAGACAACAGCACATAGTGTTCCCAAGCACTCAACCATCAAAATACTTACTACGCCCGACATTGCTTGGTTTGAGTGATCAGACGAGAACTGGCGTATTCAACGTGGAATGGCCAGGTAACTTGCACAATTACTCACAAATGAGAATTCTATGTCAATGATCTAATTTGTTATTAATATATTCGACGAGCAACCAGCGAGAGACAACGATTACATTCGTTTTGGTATGACAGATTGGGTTCAAAAGTAAATAATTATGAAGTAGATAAGCTTAGAATCGAACGAGTTCGGGCACATCTTACACAACAGCATTTAGATCGACGGGACACCGAGTTTACAAATTCTACAAGTTCTAAAAAACGGACGCATCGAGTCACTGCAGCCGGAAGAAAAACCGCCAGTGATTTCAACTTTAAAAACTTCAAGAACTTCGACGCCAACACAAAAGCGGGAAGTTAAGTAACCAAGAAGAGTCCTGAGTAAGTCAAAACAACTTCACCAGGACACGGGTTCTACAAATTCTACAAATTCGAAACGATGGACACATCCAGTCACTGCAGCCGGAGGAAAAGCCGCCAGTAATTCCAAGTCCAAAACTTCAAGAACTTCGACGACAACACAACGGCGGGAAGTCAAGATGACAAGCTAAGTCCTGAGTAAGTCACAGCCACTTTTTACAAAGAACTAAGTTACAAAGTTCACAACTTCAACTACGACGAGATAAAACAAGCAGATGAATTGATTCAAGAACAAGAAAAAATAGCCCAAGAAATCACATAACTACATAATAATTTCAAGAAAGACGGAGGTGCAAGAAAAACCAAGGAATACTCTTACAAAAAAGGATTAATCACCTAGAAGCACTATGGGCGAAAGCCCAAGAGAACGTTCCATGAACTTGGGTTTGGCGATCAGCACAATTATATAAAATCACACTATTTCAAAAGGATGGAGGAAAACTACAAGATAATTCGGCTGTACTTGACGTCACACTAGGAATATAAAACACCCAAGAAACAAGTCTATGAGGTACAAATACAAGACCCAAAACCGGAAGTGAAGAAACCCAAACAACAGACCGAACATGATTACCGACGATTCTAACTAAAGGTAAAAATAACAAACAAACCAAAAACTACATAGACAAGCTGAAGAAGACATGGCAGAATCAACACCAAGATGGCCATACACACGTATTACGAGCAACAAATTTCCAAAACATGGAGCGCACTTCGAGACACAATAAAATAGAGCGATTCCGCAGACGCAGTGTTCCTGTAATCTTGGAACGAGTAGCATTCCACTACGACCCGGAAATAGATTTTTGCGCCTAAGAATCCGTAACCATTGGAGAAATGACAATCATTTTTCAATATTGTAGTGTTAAAATACAGCGGTGAATCTACTGGATTATGTTGTGCTGATGGTAAAATAAAATTGCCACAATTGTTCCCACCACCAGATCCATTACCCCCTTTAGTTTACCCCCTTTTGGGGTGAAATGACTCTAAATATTTCTTGGCCAACACCCAAAAATATAATAATTGCTTTCAAATGACGTCGTTTTGTGCAACGCATATTGTACAGGAAAATTTCATACCTAATTTCAGGGTAGTTTTTAACAAATTGTTTATTAAAAATTTAAAAAGATAATATACAATTGCAAATACAAGGACAGTTTGCAGAATCATCTTGGAGTTTCCGGTTTCGCGCATGGGCAATTATATGTCGCGTGTTCGCGAGTCGTAAAACTATCATCTTTATATATTTACGCACCGCAAAAAAAGACGGAAAATATAGTAAATCAGAAAGCCATAAATTGATTATGTGTTGCATTTAATTTAATGTAGATAAAAAATTTGTATTAAGTTTTGACCATATTTTCAAAAATATATGTAGGTGATAGGAAGTTCACCGGGTCATCTATAATTTTTCAGAGCTTGTTTATACCACCCTGACGAAGCTAATAAGCAGAGACACGTGTCGGTGGTTACTGTTTCTTAACGGAATAGACGGGTAAGTCGATAATTTTCCTTTGTACATTTGTTCCGTCGCCAATTTCACTACTAAATTTCCTTCGACAAAAGATTCGTGACAGTTGGCTATAGCTGGCCAGCGCGTCACGTATGGATTGTTGTCCTCGAAGGGATGATCTTTCCTTTACAGACGCAAAAATGCATTGCTGTCAACTGTTGGCGTTCTTTTTGAGTTGTATAATTTTTTTTCCAAGTGTCAAACATCGTTATCATTCAGAGCTTGGTTATACCACCCTGACGAAGCTAATAAGCAGAAACACGTGTCGGTGGTTACCGTTTCTTAACGGAATAGACGGGTAAGTCGATAATATTCCTTTGTACATTTGTTCCGTCGCGAATTTCACTACTATATATATATGGTACGTTCCACGCCGAATTTAGATTTTTTTTTTAGATTTTGCCCAAAATCAACTAAACCAGTCCTTTTGGGCCCCCGAAACTTCCCTTAAATTTTTAGGACCCCATGTGGAATAGAACTCAAGTTATGGACAATTGAAAATAGAAATTTTCAGGTTCGGCTCCAAAACCAAAAATTTTCAACCATCCATAACTTGTAAAAATACCCATTTTTATGAAAAAAAGTTTCAAACAAAAGTTGTTTGCAATGCTTTAAACTTTCTGAAACTGCTAAAAAAAAGTTCATCCGACATGGTTCACTATTGACGAGTCTTGGCGCCATTAGTCGTCAGGCCGCCAAAAAAAAAACATTATCAGTTTTCCTGACTAAAAAAATCAGGAGAAAAAAAATGGTTTTCAGGTTCAGCTTCAAAACCAAAAATTTTCAACCATCCATAACTTGTAAAAATACCCATTTTTATGAAAAAAAGTTTCAAACAAAAGTTGTTTGCAATGCTTTAAACTTTCTGAAACTGCTAAAAAAAAGTTCATCCGACATGGTTCACTATTGACGAGTCTTGGCGCCATTAGTCGTCAGGCCGCCAAAAAAAAACATTATCAGTTTTCCTGACTAAAAAAATCAGGAGAAAAAAAAATGGTTTTCAGGTTCAGCTTCAAAACCAAAAATTTTCAACCATCCATAACTTGTAAAAATACTCATTTTTATGAAATAAGATTCAAACAAAAGTTGTTTGCAATGCTTCAAACTTTTGGAAACTGCTAAAAAAAGTTCATTCAGCACAGTTCACTGTTGACGGGACTGGGCGCCATTATTCGTCAGGCCGCCAAAAAAAGCATATTCAGCGTTCCGGACCAAAAATATCAGAAACGTAGGTGGATCCGATACAAAACTTTTGAGCCCACACAGAAGTTCGCCAGACCTAAGGGCTGGTCCCAAAATTGAAAATTTTTGTTGAAAATTCAAATTTCCAGAACAATTCTTGTGGAAGGTTGCTTCAGCGTTGTCGTCAACCGTTGTAGACCTTCAAAAACATCAACAAGAGCAACAGTTTGGGTGAGAGTCGCTTCGTGGATAAAAAATATGAGCCAAGCGAAGTCGTCTGGGCTCAAAATTCAAGTATTTTGAGGAATTTTGTGTTTTGGAGCCGCCGGGACTTGGAAAATGCTCTATTTATATGAAAATAGCATGTCAACCTTAGTGATGTTGATCCCCAGTCAACTTCTAGAAAAAAATGTCGCTCATGGTTTGATATTGACTGGCAAACAGTGGATTTCTGGGGCTCAATGGAATTTTTTTGATATCAAGGGATTTTTGCCGGATTTTACCATTTTTTTTCTCAGAACCCTTTGGTCTGGCTAACTTCTGTTTGGGCTTAAAAGTTTTGTATCGGATCCAGCTACGCTCCTCATTTTTTTGGTCAGGAAAGCTGATAATGTTTTTTTTTTGGCGGCCTGACGAATAATGGCGCCCAGTCCCGTCAACAGTGAACCGTGCTGAATGAACTTTTTTTTAGCAGTTTTTAAAAGTTTGAAGCATTGCAAACAACTTTAGTTTAAAACGTTTTTCATAAAAATGGGTATTTTTACAAGTTATGGATGGTTGAAAATTTTTGGTTTTGAAGCTGAACCTGAAAACCATTTTTTTCCTCGGAGCCCTTAGGTCTGGCTAACTTTTGTTTGGGCTGAAAAGTTTTGTATCGAATCCAGCTACGCTCCTGATTTTTTTGGTCAGGAAATCTGATAATTTTTTTTTTTTGCGGCCTGACGACTAATGGCGCCAAGACTCGTCAATAGTGAACCATGTCGGATGAATTTTTTTTAGCAGTTTCCGAAAGTTTAAAGCATTGCAAACAACTTTTGTTTGAAACTTTGTTCATAAAAATGGGTATTTTTACAAGTTATGGATGGTTGAAAATTTTTGGTTTTGGAGCCGAACCTGAAAATTTCAATTTTCAATTGTCCATAACTTGAGTTCTATTCCACTTGGGGCCCTAAAAATTTAGGGGGAGTTTCGGGGGCCCAAAAGGACCGTTTTAGTTGATTTTGGGCCAAATCTAAAAAAAATCCAAATTCGGCGTGGAACGTACCATATATATATATATATATATATATATATATATATATATATATTATATAAAACTATGTTTCCCCTCTCGGTCATTCCCAGAGTGCCTCATTTTTTTGTGGTTTGTCTTTTGGCCACTTTTTATTATTAGTTCTGGATAAATTTCTCCAATACCAGTTGCCTTTTTAGCTTTGTTTGTAATATTGCTATTTCACCGTCAAGGTGTTTATGCGTATTTTGTTCATTACTTGTTCTTCGTTGTCGGTTCGATGTGTTGGTAGAAATCGGTCTCTGTTTTCCTACAATAGTTTCTGGAAGCGTTCCGTTAGGTCAGTATTGGATAAACGTTTTAGTTTATGGTTGTTATTATTAGACTTTGATAGGTTTCTAATTATTCGCTATGCTTCCGAACTCTTTGTTTCTCCTATGTGTTGCTCTATATATTTGCATTTGTTTGTCCAAGTTGAATTTTCATTGTTCGTCACTTCTCGTTTCACTTTTCTAATTAGTCTTCTATATTCTTCTCCAATTTCTACTTTATTTATATGTTGTACTCTTTTTAAATGTAATTCTTTTGTGACTATTTTACATCAATATCTTTGTCCCGCCAATATGTACTTTTATCGTTTTCTTCTTCTTTGTATCCCATAGCCTCTCTTGCTGCTTCTTTAATACATCTTTCTAAAATCTGGCATTCTTCTTCAGTGGATTTCGGTTCCGTTGTTAATACCTGTTCGAGTTTTTCTCTAAGTCTTCCTTGATGTAAATATCGGGTGGTGCCACCATGTTCTAGGCTTTCCAATTTGTATTTTTCTATTCTGGTGTCTTAATGTTCTACTCTGTATTTCTGTATTTTGTCGCAGTGGAGCTATAAATGGAATACATATTTTTGCATTTACTAACGCCTGGTCAGAACCACAGTGTGCCTCCCCCCCCCTTCCTGGTTCAAAGTTCCAACGTTTTCATGCTGGATTATTGTTTAGCGATGAATTAATCAACAATCGATTTTTGGCCTCTGGTATAGTGCCTGGAAGAGATCTAAGAGACTCATTATCGCAGAGGAGGTCTACCCCCTGCCAGCTTTTCAACAAGGGATACCATAAAATACGCATTTGTGAATAGTTATAAATATGATGATTAGTTCGCTGATTCGGTGGTCCGTAATCAGATTTTTTGTATTTCTTATTGTATTCTTATTATTGTAAGGTTTTCATTAACTCGCTTCCTTGTTGTGGTTGTCCTGATGGAATTTTGCAATCCATTAATTTATAAAGAGAAATCAACGCTAATTTTACAGATTGTAGAATTAATTGTTAGATTATCCAATATATACAAGGCGAAGAAAAAATACAGGTATACATATTTGTAATGTATTAAACCATCACACTTTATCATCAAATCATATGAGATATATTTTAAAAAAATGTATCAGTATTAATGACAGTAGCTAGCATTAAGAATGTCTATGATAAAGATTCGATAATAAGGGATTCGATAATATGCAAGTGCGACTTATACAACTCCATATATATTCATAATTCACTATAGATTCTCCTAAACATTTGTGATAGGTAGTGATTTTTAGTAGATATTATTGATATTAATATAGGTACTTGTTAAAGTTCAAAAAAAAACTTGGGAAGCATGCAATAGATACAATAGATAATAAATAATGTTATCGTTTGTACTGACAATGATTGGCATTATTGCAATAGAATTGTCGGTTACCATTTTTGCAGCAATTATCTATTCTCTATTGCATGAATTCCATGGTTTTGTTTTGAATTTTACAAGTACTATATTATTACGTATCTATTAAAAATCATTATCACACACTTTTAGGGCAACCTGTAAAATTACAATTTACAAATGTATATCGAGGTAGCCAAGTATGCTAAATAAACGATTACTTACTTACTTACTTACCATTCATGTTTTCATATCTTTTATAATTATATATCTAATATTAGCATTCATTTATAATGACATTTTTATCATTACCATTTTTCCGTTATGAAAAATAATAGCTAGAATTTGCTACCGTTGAATAGTTTATAATTCAACACTTTTCAACTAATCACGGCTGCGAATTCCATTATTTAACTTTACATCTCTTATAAACTGGATATTTAAAAAAAATTTCTTAGTCCGACAGTCCGACCCCTTTTCCAACGACATTTATTCTTAGCGGCACTTCTTCTTCAAAGATTTACAACCGAGCTTATTGCTACCTGGCCCTTTACGGTTAAGGTGTTATGCATAAGTCATTCTCTTATATCGGTTCCACCGACTATATGTTGATACCAAGTATATTTGTGTATATCTTTATAAGCAACGAATGTGTAGTTAATTGTCAATTCGTAATGTTGACATATGGTATTAGTCCTTCACCTCTGTCATTTTTTGACTTTTCGTCGTAATTTCCTACTACTTTACTGTTTCGTGGTCTGCCAACTCTCGCATTGCAGTCCCCAATCATCAATATTTCGTGTGAATTTGGTATTTGATATTAAACCTTCTCTAAATCTTCAAATTTGTTCTTTCTTTCCACTAAGGTCTTATCATTGGGGACATAAATTCCTAGTACGATAAGTTTTGTTCCAATTAGATGTTTATTTCTCTTTCTTAGTCCCATAATAATTTCTTGTTTTTCTATTCCCTATTCCTTGAATATTCCGCAAAGCCATATTCATTGTCCATTTCATTGCCGTTTCCTTTTTTTAGTGGATCTGTCATGATTCCGAGGCGATTTTCTTGGATTTTCAGCTACACTGAACGAAAAAGGTACGTGATATTAATAAAAAAATACATCAAATCAATGAACGTCGACATTAATTTCGGGCCGATGACGAGTGTTGTTGATTCAATGAACGGTCGTACATAAATTTCTCTGTTCATTAAGTTACGATTTCTGTACATTGAGTCAATGTACAGTAGACATGGATCTATGTTGGCGGTTATTAATGTGATGTTTGCTATGTGTTAAACCAATGAATTGTGAGCATAGATCTAAGGTTGCCGGACGTTAATATTATGTACGACATACGTTAAGCCTATGATTGCTGTACGTTCAATTAATAGACAGTGAGCATGGATCTATGATCGCCGGTTATTGATATTACGAACGATCAACATTGGCTTATGATTGCTGTACATTAAATCAATAACTGGTGTTGATAGACCTATGACCTCCAATTATTAATTGCAGTGACTTTTGAAAAAATATTGCATGCAGAGTTTCAGAAGCATTGGAACGCGGAAGGAGGAAAATCTTACTAATACATACCACTTTATAATTCTTCGCAAAGGGATTTGCAGAATAATAGCCTTTTTTGCTACATCAATTTTTTATTGCATCAGAAACTCACAAATCATATGAACCTTTGGGCTCTAAGCGACACGTTATGTTTATAAAATTTCTTTTCCATTTGGCAAAACTTGGCCGATGGCACCAAATATCCATGGATCGCCAATCTGAAAAAAGAAGGGGAAATGGTAAACCAAAACTAGATTTAAGCTTTAAAAAAATATTCGTTTTATGGCGTTAGAAAAACCTTAGTTAAACACCTTACGTTTTAAATCATTAACAGGTGTGTTTATAACTATTTCTACATAAAACAAAGTCCGAGCACGATGTCAAGCACAAAAAGACATATTACAGTTATTTAGCAACGAATATTCATTATCTGAAACAAGGATTTAAAGAAAATGTTTTTTAATGTGGAAGGTTTAAGAAAAGCAAATTTTCCTTTTTTTAAGTATGTAAAATAGAACTTACTTTCATTACAAGCATCCTCAAACGCTTTATTTAGAAGGCCTTTAGTAGTTTTATTTTTCATGTGTCCGTCTTTCTGTAGAAATGTCACTGTGTGGGGAAACCATTTTTCCCAATTATTTAAAAGTAATTCCCAATTTCCGAAAGCAATCTCATAGTTTATACTAACCTAAAAAAATAAAAGTGTTATAAGTAATACAAAATTAGACATTTTCCTAAATGATTCGAAAGAAAAATAAAATTTTAAGACTACCTACTAGTAAGAGATTGCATAGAACTGTGTCATTTCAACTTTCCGATAATGCTAATACTTACCAATTTTCCATTCTTAAAGGGAAATACTGTCTTTCTCGAGCCTGTTCATCTATCACACAATAATTTGGCACAATTGGTATAATAGTTAGAACGCTGTACTGCCTCTTCTACTTTATCAGACCGACTGGAGGAAATTCAGAAGAATTCGCATAAAAAGTGGTACAAGCAGAGAAGTCTACGACGGTGATTCGTAATATTAATGTTCGCCGACATCGTTTCAACTTCCGACAACATTAAATCTGATGCGTTTTTAAAAGTTAATGGCTGGCTTCGTAAAATCAATGTTTGATGTTCATTGAAACAACGAAAACCGTTCATAAATATTTTATGTTTGCTGTTCATAGATCTATGACGAAAATTTATCGTTATAATGATGAAGAACGTTGTTTAATAATCCTCAAACATTAACTCAATGAATTTTTACATTAGATTAATGGATGAAATATTTAATTCTCATGTTTTGCGTTCACTGTTTAATGTTGGCTCGTTTATCGGTTCAATGTATGAAGTCATAAGTTTATGACCAGAAATCGTTGTAACAATCACCGATTCATAATATTAATGTTCACAAAAATGACGACGGCCGTTCATTGATTTTACGTACGAAATTATTTTCTGTGTATAATTTATATTTTAACGAGTGTGAGGTTGATGGCCTCATATGTCAACCCTCAACCTGGAGGACCGGGTAATATTTGTTTTTGATTTTCTTCCTCTAGATTGGCTGTCTTGCCGGATTTTAGGTTTTAGGGACCATTTTTTTTCTTTTTTGCGCAGAAGCAGAGTTGCCACTTGCTCCAGATTCGCCAAATTGAAGCCCTTTTTCTTCGCCTTCTCTGCCGGTGTAGACTTCACCCGTATCCCTGAATACAGGGGATGTGTTATACTCCGCAACACTGGATCCCCAGTAGAACTTTGCCGTCGGCTCATTCGAGTCGGGCCCACCCCGCGACGTGGACACGTCTACTGAGGCTTACCTAAGTTAGTTCAGAGAAGCTGGGCTCTGTTTCCTTAGGCCGGGTTAATGTTCATGTATGGTTTCACGAACAACGGTGTTGAAAATTTCAATAAGTTGCCTTCATCTCTATTGTCGGAACGTTGCTGCTTAAATATTTTATTATGATACGAATTGTAAATATTAAAATTTACTACTTGTCTTTTTCAACTCTTAGTAGAGAGAAAATCACAAAACAAATGACGTTAGATTCGAGAATTTTTTCTCTACCGAGCTAAGAATTCAACAATAAATTATAAGTATTGTAACTTTTTTACTATTTGCTAAAAATAAACACTACGCGAATCGTCCTTATTAATTTATTTATAACACATAATTTATAATTTATTTCACACACGGATGTTTATTTATTTAGCGCGCGGTCCCTTTTTGTCGCCCGAATATTTACACTCCGATTTTTCATCTAACTCGGCTTGGGTCCGGTATCCCTTTATATGGCAGGTGCGATACTTTCTGGAAGTTTCTGGATAGTTGCTGGGACATTCCCGATTTTCGAGGAACCCGTTATTGCATCGAAGCACCAAGAAGAATCTCGTCTGTATGAGCCGTCCTTTCTCGGGATCCGAATTCGGCAAACTCGGGTAGCTCCAGGCGTGTTTATCTCGATCTAGGACGTTTTGACGCGGCCGTTTCGACGCGGCCGTTTCGTCGCAGGCCCGTTTTGACGCGAGCCGTTTTGACGCGAACCGTTTTGACGCGAAATATTAGAAACGAGCGATACTAGGATTATAGATTTTTTCTTTCATGGAATCCAAACCTAAAATGGCACATTATTTTTTGACTACAATTAGCTTTAATATTACTTTCAATTAAATTTAATTAGTTATGTAACGTAGGGAAATAATTTATCATTTAGGAAATTCGAGGAATAGGGAGAACATATATTAATTATCTATTTGTAATTAGGATATCTTTATTTATATCATATAAATCTATTTACTCCAAATGTTTAAAAGTCAAATGTTTCATTTAAAAATACGAGTTTATGTTCGGACAATTGGCCTGCCGTAAGGTGTTGCAGTTATCGCTAATCCTTGGTTTCAATTCCAGCAAAAGATCACCCCGTTTGTTATCGCTTATCGCCATTGTTGCCACAGGTTACTACCGACATAACTATTTTTGTTACAGGAATTGACACCTTACATATGCAAATAGTACTAAAAACATTTCTAGGTCTTTACGCATAGAAACGTCCCTGCGTCAAATCCAGTGTTGTTAAAAATACTTTTAAAAATGTATTTAAATACAAACGCAAATACTTTTTACAAAATATATTTACTTGTATTTTAAATACTTCTCTGGACAATGTATTTGAATACAAATAACAAGTATTTCGTTTATGTATTTTTACAGTATTTAAAGTTCTAAATTATTCTTAATTGCAACAATGTTAAGCATAACCCCAGGAAGCTTAGAATTCCTATTATTTTATTCGTGAAATTGTTGAAATTATTTAATTTTTGAATTTCTAAATCAGTTTAAGAAAATCGAATCTAATTTCTAATGGGACCTTTCTAATGAAGTTCTAAAATCTTTGTTTTATTGCCCGAAGTTGTGAAGTTTTCAATTATTTTCAAAATATCTAAGTTATTTGTATCGAAAAACCTCAAATACATAGACTGACTTTTATACACTAAACCTAAATTTATGGTTTTAACACTTAAAACCATCTCAAAAAGTGTTAGAAATTATTTTCTTTGCTTCATGAAATCGTAAAATTTTTGCAATTTTCCGAAATTTACCAACTACTGTGTAAACAAGTGTTTAGAAATTGAAGTGATACTTTAAAATACAACAGGCTAATGTAAGTTCCAAACTTCTAAAAAATATTCCCAAGGCAAAGATGTCGACACATAAGACACTTTACTTTTTAACTTGATCTAACGAAGTAGCTAATTAAAAAGCTTCATTAGTTACTTTTCCAAATTCATATATGGCAGTTCAAGTTATTTGTGTTGTATTAGAGTTGTCATAAGTTCTTTAGAAGCTCCTTAACTTCTTTTGAAACAACAGTTTAAGTTTAAGATAACTGCGACTTCTTTAAAAATGTCGACAAGCTACTTAGTACCTTAAAAATTGTTTTACAATGTCACAACTTTTTTAAAAACTTTATGAATTGTACACCTTCGTTAAGATAATCAAAACTCCTTTAAAAGTGTCGTCAGATCATTATAACTTTAACAATTAGCTTCAAAGTAAGCATGTAAGTATATAAACCAAAATGTAAATACAAATGAACAGCCGGAATTATGCTTAAAAAATGTATAAAAATGCTCATTTATAGTTACTGTAACAAAATAAAATAAATGTAAGAGCATTTAAGGAATAATTTATCAAATAATGGATCTTAACATTGCCCAAAAATGTATTGGAAATACTGTATTTAAAATGTCACAAGAAATGTATTTTATACACAGTAAATACAAATTAAGCTTATGTATTTAACTATGTATTTAAATACATAAAAAGTATTTAAAATACATTTCTAAATACATGTACTTAAATACTTAACAACACTGGTCAAATCGTCCCTGCGTCAAAACGGCTCGCGTCAAAACGGGCCTGCGTCGAAACGGCCGCGTCGAACCGGCCGCGTCTAAACGGCCGCGTCAAAACGTCCCTTTCCGTGTTTATCTTGCGGCAAGCCGCTTCGTTACAGCATATTTTCATTTTGATAATAATAATAATTGACTAGATTATGTATGATAAGTTGGATAACCAAATTTAAGATTGTTAAACCTTTCAAATAAATGTACATTTACCTGCATGTTATACGAATATATTTTTGAATATATCTAAGAATATTTTATTTTTACAGTTCTAGTGCGATTAAAATTTTCGAGTGAACTTCCGTTAAATACAACTTTTCGGCAAATTTTTTTTTTAATATTTTAATTGTAAATTGGGTATTAAAAGAATTAAACTATTTTTTATGCTATATTTGAAAACTATGGGCGCATTCAGCCAACCAAAGCGCTGCAGCGCTTCGATCCAGAAATCGCTGAACGTCCTTTGAAACTGTCAATCTTTGCAGCGCTATGCTGCAGCAGTCCGCCATTATTAAAGCGTAGTTTTTTTCCGCTGCAAGTTAGCGCTTTGCTACAGCGGACAAGAAAGTTACAAAATTAACGGAATTAACCTACAAAATACAAGATGGTACGCTTGCAATTTGAAGATGTGTTTGAACTCGACAATTTACCTATTCAGGAAGAAGTACGCATTAATTCAGGTTAGTGTTGAATAGGTTTCTATAGCAGGTATAATTTACTTCATTAAATTTTCCCTTGTTTTTAGACCCTGATTATGCATATGCATTTTGCGTAAATTTAAAACAGCAGCTTCAGGAAAACGTAAATGAAGAACAGGAGGGTCGGGTCCCATTCTCGCCACGTCGAATTTTTTTCCCAAATTTTCAGAAAAGGCAGGAAAAAGGCTTAAAAATACATAGGAAATAGAGAATGATCTCGGGGAGCTGAGATTTGTTTATAACATTATTCCCCAATAGAATATCAATATCATTATCCTCAACTATTATATTTTCCATTGTTTATTTCGGTATCCTATCTCAATTTGTAATACAGAAAATAGCACCTTTAGGTTATCTGACAAGTGTCAAACTAAGCTCCTTTAATTGCCGTTCAGCCAACATTAAAGCGCTGCAGAAAAGCGCATTAACTCAGCGCTTTGCAACATTTTTCCCTGAATGCGCCCTATTTGAATGAAATACTGTATTAACTAAATAACTATAAATGACTATGTCACAAATAAAATGTTTCCGGGTTATACCTTTTTCTGTTAATTTAATTTTATTGCAGGTCGGATATTAAAAAAGGAAATATAAAAGGAATAAAAAAATTATTTCAATCCGAATAGGAAAACAATTTTATAATAAATATATTTTCGGCCTATCTTTATGGTTTTAGCATATTGGGTAAGTTATTAAATTTGAAAACCCAGAAAGACGATATCATAGATTGTGATCATATATTTTTCAGATTTAATAAATCAATTTATTGAATATAACATTCTAGACACGAATTATGGCCAATATTTATAAGTATAAAATTAACTTCAAATCTTGCACTAAAATGTATCATTTAATGTGATCAAAAAGTAGATTTTTCTAGATAATTATTTTTAATTAAAATACTGTATTATGGCACATGTATTGAAGGTTGTAATCAGGGCCTTTGTTCTTCGTCGGAGGCACGATTCAAACAAGAGGGTAGCATAATTGAAGAATTTGGAGTTTTATTTCGTAGGTCGGGAAAAGTACGCTTTTCAAGTTGAAAGTAAGGTTATATCGAACACCATATTTTTTGCAACTTTTATTCTCTTTACCCGCGGATGAGTTTACATTAAGAAGAATGCCAGGGGGTCTGTAAGACTGAAAACAGAACAGCGTTCGGAAAACAATTAGACCTTTTATTTATATTGAAAATCGAACGGTGTAAAACATAACCTAATTAGTTTGGCAAAACTAGGAAAGAATTAACAAGTACATTCCAGATTATAGTTATTTATTATACAAGTAATCCAGTCAACGTAGTCATTTTTGGACGTTTTACGACATTAATTCATAACCGGATGGGAGTGGTCAAATGTTGTAGGGTTTGATTAGTTGATCATGCCTATATAGTTTTAAACATTCAAAAAGTGTGCATTAACAAATGGGAGGGGTCCAAAGTTAGCAAAAACAAGTTTTTGATTCTACAAGCCAAAGTATGCATTTTGACGAGAAAAGCTTCAAATATAAGTTGTAGAGAATTTAAAACCCTACAATTTGACCTGCAGCACGATTAGTTTTGTTAAATATTTATTGAAAAAATGCCAAAAACCACTGAAAATGGTCATTTTTTGCATATTGATTATTTATTGCAAAAATAATATGATTTAGGTTTTTACCACTTCAAAGCTAGCTTTTAAAATTCCAAACCTAAACAGCTTTTATAAAAGTCAATTGGTTAATTTGCTGCTGAGATATTGCTATTTGTTTATCCCAAGACGCATAATGTTTATTGCTGTTACGTTTGGATAAACATTTCGAGATACACAAAGGCTTATTCTCTTCATAAATAACCAAATTTTCATATCCCGTTAAGAAAATATGATAAAAACAATTGTCAACCCCTTATTTATCGCTTTAAAAAAAGGGGGTGATTTTTTTTATAAATAAATAGACCTAGAGACATTTTTCCAACTTGTACCAATTTTTGACTTACAAATTTGGATAGCTGGATTGAAACCGGAGAATTGAAAAGAAACAACAAGCCATTCTTCTTCAGAGTTCGGTACCTAGAAAAAACCTGCGGTTAAGTAACAAGTAAATAAATTAACTCAAAAACACTTTTTCAATATACCTACTTACTTTCACGTAATTCAATAAAGCGTTGTAAATTGCATCCAGAACCTCAGGAATAAAAGTGCTGATGGTATTCTTGGGTATCCTGAATAAATATTGTAGACTGGCAAATGAATCACCCGTAGCTAAGAATCTTAATGTGACCTGAAGTTTTGATTCTGCTGGAATCTTTTTTCTCATATTGGTTTCTTGCTTTTGAATCGTTGCTTTCACTTTATTGAGCAAAAACCAAAACAGGTTTGGTTTCATTCTGAAAAAGTTCCTGTAGCTGTTGTGATCTTCCAACGATAACTCTCAGCAAATACTATTTGTGGCACCGAGTGAATTCCGACTGTTTACCCAGTCTCGAACCCACACTTTTCTCTTCTTTTTGTGTTTAGTGCTTTTCAAATGATTCCTTAACTCATGTACAAATAGTTCGCAAACAACTTTCGCGGCTTCATATTCTGCCATAACGAGAACAAGAACAACAGAAGCACGACCAACAAAGGCACTTTCTCGTGTGAATTCTACTTAAAGCTGTTTAAACCCAGCTTAAAATTGTGTGACTTGCACCAGTTACACTTAAAAAATACTTAGCTAAGGTACGGTGGTAGGTTGGTAGCACTTGCAATTTTCATTTTTCGTGATTAAATTGTCAAATGACAACTAGTCAGGTCGTCGTTTTGTGATTATGTTTGTTAGTTGTTGTTGTTATAGTTACTGCAACCTCTAAAATGAGCGAGAATAAAAGAATGAGAAGTGACAATTACACTATCCAAGAAAATTAATTCCTCCTGAATCTGGTCAACTAATGCCAACTAAAAAATCAAGAAATATTTATTTTCAATGTTGTACAAGATACTTACAAATCACAAGGATATTCTAAATGTTCATCAATTTCTTCCAACAACATAAGTGTGGTTGCTTTCGAGAATCGAAACCTTTTATAATAGGTAACATCATCAAATGAATAAAAATATTCTTCTCTAATGTAGATTGTATGTGGTATTTCAAATTCTATTAAATTAACTGCATTTAATTCAAAAATAGCTTCATCATCTTCAAATATTTGCAACATTTCTTTGCTTCTTAAAATAAACAGCACAAAACTGTCAAAATCTCTATACACAACAAAGTTATGTCAGAGTTAAACCGAGAATATTCTTGGCTTAGTTAAACCTCATACTAAGGTGAGCTTAGTGGCGAAATGTCACCATGTGCAAACCATTTTTTTGAATTAAAGTGTTACTTAGGGCTAAGTGTAACTGGTGCAAACGGGCATTACAGTTTCAAAGATTACGGCCCTCGAATAATAACTCTAAAACTACAAAAAAATTAAGAGTCTTGCGTAAACTCTAGAACTTCATAATACGACTCTCACGCAACAACTCGCACTCTTGCAAAAGAATTATGACTCGCTTAGCAAATGAAATCCTCTCCAAAACTTACGACTCCTCCGTAATAGGCGTAATAACTTCAAACTCTTTAGTTTTCCATCGCTAATCAAACTCTAATTTCCCACCATGGCCCCAGACCTTTAAACAAAAATGAACACTACTTCTGCTCTCCGGAACACTTGGTTCCCTTTCTCTGAGTCGCATAACTAGAGCAAAATTTTCGCTCCAATATTCTCATTGGTTGCTTTTTTCCTATTTCACCTATGACTATTCCCGATACTTCAAAAGGTCTCCTTCGTTGTTACGATGAATTGTTATTTATTTAAAATCCAAATAATACGGCTAGCCACAAAAAAATTAGTGGGTCGTGGTTGAAAGAAACCAAAAATAATTTTAAAGCGGTGTAATTATGGCGAGTGCGAAATATACAATGTTAACACACAAGATTTCCTTAATAACTGTACAAACGTGAATTCTAAAATTCACTATAAACAATTAAACAAACATATAATCACACAAATAATCAAACAAACAACAAATAAGGAAAAAAATTCGGTCGATCGATTCGCACATTTAAAAGATAAGAGGCCTCTTAATTAATACCTGACGAGTTCACAAAACTATACTCTTTTTCCCAACAAGATAGACGCATATTAATGAGTTGGCCGTCACGTTCATAGGCGTGCAGGTAACAAAATCCCTCAATACCCCTCATTCTTTTTCTTAGGCAATCAAACATGAAAATGTAGGTAATTTTATTGCGAATCTTAGTATCTAATTGCCATTGCAAAACTTGGAAAGGATAGTTAAATTTGCTATTTAAAGGTATATAAATTCAGTACGCGAGTGGCGCGTGACAGAGTACACTACTTGTGCTTTTATATGCGCTAGAAAAAGACCCCGAGAAGAAGGTAGATGTAAAGGCAGTCGCCGTGAAGAGAGAAATCGCATACACACTTCTCTATGCGATAGAGAAAGACAAACAAATCTCTCACGAAACGGAGCGACGGCGTATTCAAAATAATATGTGTAAATTTATATAACTCTAAATAGTAACTTTATAACTACCCTTGCCAAGTTTTGCAATGGCAATCAGGTACCAATGGATTTGCAGTAAAATTATCTTCATTTTCATGTTTGATTGACTAGGAAAAACGATGAGGACTAATAAATAATACTAGTTCACTTGTAAATTTATATAACTTTAGATAGTAAATTTATTCTCTTCTTCTCTCCAAATACCTGGAATAAGATTTCCCTGATCGTCTTCCATGTCAAAAGTTCCTTGTGGCGTGTAATCATTTCTAGAGGTGGGGCTATTCCTGAGAAAATTATGTAGACAAGCCGCTGCCATACTAACATTTTGTATGTTTTCTGGATATAGTAAGAGTGGTTTTCTTAGTACTCTAAAGACGGCAGATAAAATTCTAAAAACATTTTCCACTACTCTCCTTGCTCGACTTAATCGAAAATTAAACATCCTTTCAATTGTTCCCCTTGCATGAAGTCCAGAAAAAGGCTTTATTATATGATTTGTTAAAGGAATTGCTTCGTCGGCTAAAAAAACGTATGGCATTAACTTATTAAAGTTGGGTAGCAGTGAATTTCTCGGCAAGCCTATAGTTCCACCTTCTAATTTTCTATATAGAGTGGTATTTTTAAAAACACCACCATCTGATATCCTGCCTTGGCAACCAATATCAACGAAGGTGAAATTGTAGTCAGCATCAACGAGTGCAAATAAAACAATGCTAAAAGTTGATTTACAGTTGTGGAAATCGCTGCCACTATTGACTGGAGCCTGGATTACAACGTGTTTTCCGTCCATACATCCCAAACAATGAGGAAAATCTTTCTAAGAAACGACTACTTATTCTTAACCACTATTCGGAAGAACATGGCATCTGAAAAAACAAACTCTTTTTGTGTCTTCATAATTGTTTGTTTTTTTTTTCATAGAGAGGACAGTGACACTGTAGAAAGTGAATGGGAAGAACCCCAAAATCATTATGCCGATACTATTTCACAAGAAGGCGTCAGGAAAATTACGACTCCAACAACAGAAACGTGTGAAAGCAGTACTTCTCTAAACGTTACAGTAACACCATCACAAACCCAAGAACGCAAGCGGAAAATCCCACCTACAATACCAGAAAACTCCAAATTAGATGAAGCTTTATGTATTTTAAAAAACGCAGTTAACAGTAAAGCCGACGGATGTAGTGTATATGGGCAGCATGTGGCTAATAAATTAAGAACGTACACAACTAAAACCCAAAATATAGTACAACACCATATGAATAATATATAATTTAATGCTGACATGGGACGCAACGACTTAAATCCGGACATTCACAACCAACTTTTTCACCTTCTATCTGTCCCACCTCCTTTTCAATATGAAAGTACTGTACCTTCAATACATTCGTCTTCTGCAATCCAAACATATACACCATCTTCTTCACAAAATCCTCAAACCAGTGTACCTTTTACCATGCCTTCCACTTCCACAGATTCATACTAAATGATTAATAAATGATAACTTTATGTGTCGACATTATTTGGCATTTGTTAATCTTATGTAAATCATCAGTTCATAAAATAGGACGGTTCCACTAAGCTTTAAGAATGTGTGTTAAGTTCAGTTTTGTTAAGAGTTTGTAAAAAATAAAAATACTACACTAAAAACACACTTACCTTTATTTCATCCTTCAGTTCTTCGATTAAAGCTTTGCATGTTTCAATAACTATTACACCAATGCGTTGTTTTGAAATTTTAAATAAATATTGCAAACTTGTGTATGAGTCCCCGGTTGCTAAAAACCGTAATGTAACAGTTAAGCGGTCTTGAACGGGTTTGAGCTAGCTTTGCGAAATGGGGTATCTCTCCTAGCAATTCCAGGACCCACAAGACATATTAGTTTTTCAAAGTCTTCTGCCCAGTAAACAGACGATGGTTAAAAAAACGTATAATTTAGGGTATAATCGTTAAATAGCATATTTTCGTATATCTAATAAACGTTTATCTCTGTCTTATTTTTAAACGGTACATATAAATACATGAATTATACATCTTTTCTACTAAATGCGTATACGTTTATTACACGGGTCCATTGTTTACGTTAAAAAGACGTAAAATAAAAGTAAAAAAATAGAAGTATGAAAACCGTATATGAATTAACGGTTTATAGCGATCGAATGTATAATATTTAATTTACGTATTTTCATATACCTCCATGAAACGTTGAAATATAGGTAAAATATCATTTACGTAATAACGTTATAGACACTTCAAATTTTTACGTAAAAAAGACGTAAGATAAAAGTTTTAAAAAAAAGTAGGAAAGACGTATTTAGATTAACAGTTTATAGCGATCGAAAGTATTATATTTTATTTACGTATTTTTGTATACCTCCAAGGAACGTTGAAATATAGGTAAAATATCATTTACGTAATAACGTTTATAGACAGTTTAAATTTTTACCTAAAAAAGACGTAACATAAATGTTTAAAAAAAAGTATGGAAGACGTATTTAGATTAACAGTTTATAGGGATCGAAAGTATATTATTTTATATACGTATTTTTGTATGCGTCCAAGGAAAGTTGAAATATAGGTAAAATATTATTTACGTAATAACATTTAAAGACACTTTAATTTTTTACGTAAAAAAGACGTAAGATAAAAGTTAAAAAAAAAGTTGGAAAGATGTATTTAGGTTAACAGTTTATAGCGATCGAAAGTATAATATTTTATTTACGTATTTTTATATACGTCTATGAAACGTTGAAATATAGGTAAAATATCATAAGTAGTTAAGTATAATGATAGTGGATGGATTCTTAGACGTCCCGGTCTTAATGACGAACCGACAGCTGTTTAACGATAACAGCGCTATAAACCGTGATCAGGTAGGAATGGGACAATAGAAAAATACAACTTATTTCACAAAAACCCCAAAGACGGCAATTTGTAGGGGTCGCTATCAGTACACGTTCCCGGGAGATGTATTCCTCATATTGGCTGCTAGTTTGGCATGCTACTCATTACGGCGCGTTTCGGAAGAGAGCAGAACAAGATTTTGATGAACATACTTATCATCAGCGACTTCAACGCTTCAACAGTGTTTGGTGCATATTAAGGTAAGGGTCGAATTTCTCTTGAAAATTTCTTAGTTTGCCTTAATTTTCTTCAAAACGACTTTAATGATTTATCTCAAATTTCGAAATTTGATTTATCTATCTGATACTTATAATTTTCATGTCAAACGTTTTTTATCTAAAAGGCATGTGGCTCTCAATAATTTCTAATTTTCCTTATAGTTTTCTCCAAAGCGACTTGCTAGAAAAATTTTAGGTTTTCTCAGTTCTCTTCAAAATATCCTTAATGATATATCTCAAACTTCGTAATTTGATTTACCTATTTAATATTTATAATGTTTGTTTTAAACATTTATGTTGAAAGATCGCCATAAAATTTAGTATTTTATCATAATCAGAGACAAGAAATTATATAGAGTTTAACATACAAAAAAGTTTAATTAATAAAATCTTTTATCTTACAGATAAACCAACTGGCATGCAAAGGAAGTTCCGACCAGCAGGACAGCATAAATGCGATGATACGTGAAGTCTTCACAAATTGGTTTAATTGGTCTTGTTCTGGTAGGAAGAACAAATTCAAATTTAAAAGTTCAAACCGCTGGAAGCAATATTTGGTATGTAACAGTTAAATTGACGCAATATCATAAAGGTTAATTGAATTTTAAAATCTCATTAAAAATGTAAATTTAAAAGTAATGTATTTCTACGAAATTTATATATAATAGTTATTCAGAAAAATAACAAATGCATTTTTCCATAACATCATTTGCAAATTTAATTTCCACAACAAACAACTTTTAACGGGAATTTTTTTGATGGAAGTTCTAATGTGTAATATTTGAATTTTATAGAGCTATGTTTTCTGATAAAATAACTAATTTTTGTTTTTAATTTTACAGAGGCTATAAAGGTGGAGCATGAGAAGAAGTTAGCATCTGAAAAGGTAATGAAGCAGGCCGTTCCGAATTGGTTAAAATTGGTCACATCCCGTTTTAATTACCAATCATAAGTAAAGGACATTATTATTACATTATTATTATTATACCTATTATTATAGTTTACCTTTTACCTATTAAGCATATATATTATTGTTATTATTAGACTTATTAATATGACTATGCCTATTATTATAATTTACCTATTACCTATTCTTGGAAACGTATAAAAATACCTAATTTAAACGATTTTTTTAACGTTTTATTATGGTGTAAAAGACGTTTGGGTTAAACGTTTATGAAAGGTCCCTCACTTATACCTGTTCATATACGTCTAAAAATGGTTTTAGAAACGTTTATTGGAAATGTATAAAATATTTACCTAATTTAAACGATGTTTTTAACGTTTTATTGTGGTTTAAAAGGCGTTTGGTTCAAACGGTTATGAAAGATCCCTCATTTATACCTGTTCATATACGTCTAAAAATGGTTTTAGAAACGTTTTTTTGAAAACGTATAAAATATGTACCAAATTTAAACGATTTTTTCAACGTTTTATTGTGGTTTGAAAGGCGTTTGGGTCAAAAGTTTATGAAAGATCCCTCATTTATACCTGTTCACATACGTCTAAAAATGGTTATAGAAACGTTTCTTGAAAACGTATAAAATATTTACCTGATTTAAACGATTTTTTAACGTTTTATTATGGTTTAAAAGATGTTTGTTTCAAACGTGTGTAAACTATACCTTATTTATACCTATTTACATACGTTTAAAGGTGGTTTTGAAAACGTGACTTTTAAACGTTTATGGAATATACCACATTTATATCTATTTATAAATACGTAAAAAAACGGTTTAAAATACCGTTTATTAAAACGTTTAAAAGCTGCACATTCCGCTCAATTTTATACGGCTCTTATATACGCATATTAGACTGGTTTACAACGTAGGTTTTTAACGAGAAATCAACGATATTTAAACCATTTTCTGTTTACTGGGTGCGACATCCGCGTAAAATTCTTGAAATGAATACTGTCCATATCCCTCAGCAATGCTCCATTTTGACGCCGTAGAAATGAACGCCTTGTCCATATTTTTCTTTCATTTTTCTTTCTTGCACTGCTCGTAATGGCCTGTATCACAAAAAATGCGCCAGCAGCCACAATAGCATTTTCCGGATCCATCGTGATTGCACAACGACTCGACTGAACATGGGAACACAGCGAACATACGGATACTCCCCATACGGCGAACTTTTTCGTGGAAAAATTTGTTGTTTGGTTTATTTGTGCGCGCTCGGTTCGTTCGGTTCGATCCGTTCGTTCGGGCTAAAATGCTCAAATGAATACGCGGCTTTACAATAGGTACAAAGCAAATAACAGATTTGTATGAGTCATAGGGAACAGTTATACTCGAAGCAAGGTGCTAGCTAAAACGTCTGGGACACTAAGCTTGTCTTAGTTTTCTTGCCTGTTAGGTGAAGTATGTGGTGAGATATTCGGTGCTAGGCGGTTGTGAGGAAGTACAGAATTAGGGAGGTAAATCAACGGAAAGGTGTTGTGAGGATGGAAAGAGAATAGGCAGAAGGATTACGGAATCTTGGTTGGGGGAAAATTATTTTGGGGTGCAAATACTTCGTGGTTGGTGCATGAAAATTGTTTGCCACGTGGCGACCAACAACACAAAGGGATGCTGCGAAGTGAGTCGGTACAGGGCATTAGCATATCACGGAATTGAGACTGATCGGGAGAGTTCTTGACCTACTGAAGTGGAGAATCCGAATGTCGGAATGGATTAGCGAATATTATGATCCGAAGAAATGAAATACTCAGAGAAGTTCGTAGGTGGTAGGCAAAGCTCAAAACCCTAAAGAGGGCTTGGAGAGACTCGGCAGTAGTCTTCATAAACGATAATCAAGTGGGATAGTTCCGCTACTTGAGATCATATCTTACTCAATTAAACGAAATACATAATTAAATTTACTTTTATTGAATCAGAAAAAATGCTCAGATTTCATCTATAAAACGGTTATGATAACTGGTTACTTTAAACATAGAAGGAAAACCTTCTTTGCTTCTGGTTTTCTCATAATGATTTCATTTTATCATTGATCTTCGTCTTATTTCATATAAGTAAAATAACAATATGTCGCCATCCACTTTTCCATCGAGCAATATTTGCATTAGGCGCTTTCACTTTGAAACGGTAGTCATTTTATTTACAAATTATAGTGTACGTGTACTCCGATTTTCAGATCGACTGCTAATTTTTGTCGTCAGTCTCTACTGTGGTGATTTTATTGGTAGTTTTTTCGTGACTTCATACATTAGAAATGGAAGTACACTTTCAATATGTCTATTAGCCAGACTACTTCGCTTCGGAAGCATTAATGACTATATGACTCTTACGCTTCATAGCTGTTCCCAATATTACACATTTATTTATATTAAAAAGGAACGAGAAGCGATCGCCAATATCCGTTCTCTATACCGTTACTATTATCGTAGATACACTTTTGGAATAAGGCCAAACCGGAAGCAATGTTTTCATCTCCCGGAGTAATCAGCTCGTTGACCTTTCTTTGTGGCTAGAGAGGCCAGAATCAATTTTCGACGTGGAAATGGGATAATTTGCGCCATTTATTTAAAAAAAAGAAAATGCATATAATAGACGGCAAATAATAAAAAAAAAGTTACACAATTCAAATTTGTTTGCTTGCTACTATTTTCAAGTTCTGTTTGTAACAAGCATTTTTTTGGAAAAGTAAAGTCGACTAGATAAAGAATTTAATAAATTAGACAGAAAATTTGAAATAAGAATTAAAATTTGTTTTAATCATATTAAAGATCTGTCAGTACAAATTGCTATCTTGAAACATGGAGTTAAAATTTAAAATTAATAAAAATAAGGATTTATAATTAAATCTACTACGTCACCAAGGGTTATAAAAGTTATAGATTCTTGCGCCCATTTTATGGATCTGTCAAAAAAGAGTTAACTTTTTCATGAGTTAAATGAAGTCATTGGTTTTCGTGTGAATATTACCTTAAGAAAATATTAAAATATGTATTGTAACTAAACAGCCTGCCATCCCAGACAGCACAAAGACCTCTTTAAGACGTCTGATAGACATCACCATTAGGCATTTGCGACATCTCAAAGATATCCTGTGACGTCTGAAGAACGTCATTAAAGTGTCCATTTTATGTCCATTTCATGTTATTTGTTACAAAACGGTACGTTTCAAAGATGCCTTCAAGGCATTAAAAAGACAACTTTACGACGTTCATTTTTCGTCTTCAAGACGTCTTGAGGGCGCCTTCCTCAAGTCTGTAAGACGTCTTAACGATGCCCCGTAATTTTTTAGGAATATCTTTAAAATGTTCATTTTACTTCTATTTCACGTTATTTGTCACAAAACGGTACGTATCAAAGATGCCTTCAAGGCATTAAAAAGATGTCCGCAAATCCGTAATGACGTTCAGAAGACGTCTGTTTTAAGACATTTTTTTATACAAAACTACGCCTTTAAGACCTCTCTAATACTGCAGGCATAAAGAAGGTCAGGCATGAAAACGACGTAAATGAGATGTCATTAAGGCGTCTGCCTTTTAGTATCTTATAGACATCCAAAAATGAACGTCCTTATAAAGAGGTCCACTTCAGGCATAAAGAAGGCAAGGCATGAAATCTATATAAACTGGAACTCATTAAGATGTGCGCCTCTTAACATCTTAGAGACATCAAAAAATAGACGTTCTAAATAGGTCCACTTTAGGCATATAAAAGATCAGGCATAAAATTGACGTAAATTAGACGTCATTAGGACGTCCGCTTTTGAACATTTTAGAGACATCCAGAACTGGACGTTAAAGAAGTCCACTTCAGGCATAAAAAGATCAGGAATAAAATTAACGCAAATCAGACGTCCTTAAGGCGTCGGCCTTTTAACATCTTCGGGACATCCAAAACTTGACCTCCTAAAGAGGTCCACTTCAGACATAAAGACGGTCAGGCATTAAAACGACATAAATTGGACGTCATTACGACGTCAGCTTTTGAACATCTTAGAGACATCCAGCATTGGACGTCATAAGGACGTTCATTTCTGGCATAAAAGAGAGCAGGCATTAAATTGACGTAAATCAGACTTCTTTAGGACGTCCCGCCTTGGACGTCTTAGAGACTTCCGGATATGGACGTCTTATAGATGTACTTTTTATGTCTTAAGACTTCCAGGCATAAAAACGCTTAAAATGGATGTCTTTAAGACGTTATGTGCTGTCTGGGATAAAGATAGGCAACCATCGGAATGAGTGGCGTCGGAAAATTTCCAAACGAGAGGGATTCGGCGAACTGATGGATTTCCTGGATGTCGCGCAGAGAATAAATTAAAAATTTAAATTTAAAATTTTTAAATAAGTTAATTACGATAATTCGTGTAGTTTAGTGATTTTCGCGTAGGTAAAAACGTTACACAATTTTAAGATTTGGAGGTGGAATCCGGCACTGTCCCTAATATAAAATATAAAGCGGGAAGGTTATGCTGAGGCACAATGGCGTATTTCACCGTAATTATTTAATGGATATTTCGTAAAGGAAAGCTAATAAAGACAAAGCCCCGCAATTTGATTTATGTCGTTCTACATCTTGGCGTAGATGAGAGAGCCTTACCCGAGACATTCATCCACATATGGGACGTATTTCCAGTAGCGCGCCTCTCCCGTAAATTAAAGGTTAAACGAAATAAAAGTCTCGTATATAAATTTTGCAGTATGGCGACCGTTAAAGGGGGAACGTTTCGTATTATTTATTTTCCGCTACTATTCCTACTAAACAATTACTTCAGCACTTTATATTATTTTCCCTAACAAATCGTATGTGGTGAATACGCAACCTTAAGTCTATTATGAGATGAGGATTAAAACGAAATGAATATGGCGAGTCGAGAGTGTATAAAACAAAACTTTCCGAACAACTTTAAACATAATATGCTCCAGTGTCACGCTGCTATGAACTGGATTATGAGCATTAGGTTTTTAACACGTAATAAATAGAACAGGAATGGACTAAAAAACCACCACGTTGATTTCCTCCCTGAGTTTGTATGAAATTAAAATTGCAGTATTTTTTTCGGAAGATGCTGCCATCTGCGATTGAATCAACTTTAATTGTTAATGCAGAAATTATTTTCAAAGCGAAAATTCAAGATGCGGTTTGGTTGTCAAATGATGGATAATTAAGAATAGAATATTTAAAATTAAATGAAGCATTAATTAGGTCCTGATTAAATATTTGAAGAACCTACTTCTGGGATTTTCTCTGCCCGTTGGGGTAATTCGTCAGTTTGTTCGTTGTCAAATTTCCTCAAAAACGGCTGAGCAGATTTACAGCGAATTTTATATTTACACTCTATCCGGTATCGCAATATTCTAAGCACTCACGTAATTTACGTTTTATGGGCATATTACCTGCGAGCATTTTTCATGCCTCTAGTAGTTTTCACAGAGGAGAAAGCAGATATAAAATGCTTGAATTGGAGGTGTTTTAAAAATCAAAATTAGTTCTCCTCTCGTATAATATTCCAGAGGCTCAGTGGTTAAAACATTTCAAAGACCTATTAACTGAAACGAGAGACAAATTCAATATACGAGATGAACCTACAGAGGCCACAGAGCACATAATACTGAATGCGGAAGAAGTGAAAAAGGCCATAAAAGATACGAAACTGAAAAGGTCACCAGGTCCAGGAGGAATAAGCCCAGAGCTAATTCGATACGGTCCTCAGAAACTGGCAGAAATGCTTAGAACTTTATTCGAGAGATGTTTGAATGGAGAGGAAGTACCAAGGGAGTGGCGAACTTCATATATTTCACCAGTCTTCAAAAAAGTCTCAAGATCAGATCCGAAGAACTACAGAGGGATTGCCGTCATCCCTACTATTGGCAGAATATATTCTAGAATATTAAAAACCTTAGTTGAGGAGAGTATCAAAAAGAAGCAACCAGAAGAACAGGCAGGCTTTCGGGCAGGACGGTTAACGGTAGATAATATTTTCACTGTCAAAATTGCAACCGAAAGAAGAGTACAACGTAACAGAGAGAAACATATAGCCTTCATTGATTTGGAGAAAGCTTACGATAGTGTCCCAGTCTCACAATTATGGAAAGCAATGGAGGATTTGAATATCAGCAAAAGTTTAATAAAGACCACTAAAATGTACTATGAACAGAACACAGCCATGATCAAACTAGGGAATAGATTAACCACTTCATTTGAGACAACAAAAGGCCTGAGGCAGGGCTGCTGCCTATCTCCCACCCTTTTCAAAATTTACTTGGACAGATCTTTAGCAAAGTGGACAAAGAAATGCAAAAATATGGGACTGAGGGTGGAAGATGACAAATTGTTCACGTTATACTTCGCAGACGATCAAGTCGTCTTAGCGGAGGACGAGGAAGACCTTTCATATACGGTTAGAAAATTCAAAGAAAAGTATGAAGCAGCCGGGTTAACTATGAATTTGGCGAAGTGTGAATATCTTGCTGTCGGTAAAGAAGAGGTTGAGAATTTAATTTTGGGGAATGAGAGTTTGAGAGGAGTGGAAAAAAGTAAATATCTGGTAGTGATTCTAAATAAATATGGAAACAGTAAAAATGAGATAGGAGAAAGAATAAATAAAGGACGATCTGTTACTCGAGCATTAAACTCTTTGTGTTGGGAGAAAAACATAACAAAAAAAAAACTAAAGAATATATTTATGAAAATATGGTTCAAAGTGTCACTTTGTATGGCTCAGAGGTATGGGATGTATCCAGTGCAAACAAGAAAAAACTAATGGCCACAGAGATGGATTTCCTTAGAAGAAGCTGCAGACGGTCAAGATTGGAAAGAGTCAGAAACGAGGTTATACGGGCAGAAATGAATATCAGTAGACCAATATCGGAAGAAATAGAGAGGCGACAATTGACATGGTTCGGACACGTCAAGAGGATGGCTGATGATAGATGGCCTAGAAGAGTGCTGGAGTGGATACCACCCGAGAGAAGAAAGAGGGGACGACCTAGGAGAAGCTGGCGAGATGATGTGGAAGACGCCATGACTACGAGAAATTTAGAGGAAAATCTATGTTATGAGAGGGAAAAATGGAAGTTGGGGACGGAGAGACAGCGACAGCTGTAGCAATCCGAATATATATATATTGTATATATATATATATATATATTATATATATATAATATATCAATATTATTATTAATATTATAATTATTAATATATTATTAATTATATAATAATATATATAATATATTATATATATTATATATATATATATAATAAAAGTATATAGTTAATAAAAAATGTATAAGTAGAGGGAGTCTCAACCAATGCATATGAAATGTTCGATATAAAACAAATTCGTTAGAAATATCCTTGGACGTACCTATATAAAACTTAATATTTTTCAAAACGCAATATAAAACTTTAAAAACAAATATTGTTTTAAGGTAACTTGTAATGTGTATGTAATGAAACTTTTTAGAATATAATCCGGCAGTCTATACCCAAAGCTTTAATTTTTAATCCTATTGACACTTGGAAAAAGTATTGGCAACCGGGGTATGTTTTATCTTTGAATTTAATTTTGAAGCGGTCAGCTTTTTCCAACAAAAATGAAAACAAAAAGGTATGTTTCTTCGCACAAGGCTTAGTACAAAGATACTCTCTTGAAAAAATTGGGCCTTTTTACAAAAATATGAATACCCCCAAAATTATTGTAACTAACCGAGAAAATTTTAATCCAATGTACTACAAATTCCTAATAATCATCCAGTAAATTTCATCTCGAAGTTCTGTAGTTTCACTGGGCGAAAGTAGAAACACCTACAATTAGCATGAAAATAATTTATAAACTACCCATCTACCGATGGAAAGCGTAAGAAATAATGTCATTCTGCGTTCCCCTCCCACCACTGCTGCCTCTTTTTTTCCGCACTTTTGCGAGGCAATTACATACTTTCAAATGAACTGTAATATGGACACTTTAAATCAAATTCGAACAGAAACTATTTAGAAATTGAAAAATTGATCAAAGAAAAATCCGCGTTATTGCCCTGAGGGGCTCTACAAAACAAAACTACGAATTTCTCTTTCTCAGATGAGGAAAAATAGGAGTAAGATTTGTTTTTGCCATTAGGATAAGAAAAAGGGGAACTCACTTAAAAATTTACATCATGTTCGCTTTGACCCACGTTTAGTAAAACAGGTACGTGCACAATGTATATTGCACAACCCCAAGAACGCTAGTCCAAGCGATTGAGATCGGACGTTTTTGGAGGGCAATTTGTGAAGTGGTATCCTTCTATATTCTGGCCATTTGGAAAGTGTCTATGCAAATTAGAGTATTGCAAATTTCTCATATGTATTAACTCGAAGGCACCTTGATACTTAACAAATCTTCCTGACCTGCATTCATGACCAGCTGGCATAAGTCGCATACAGTCTTTTCCGTTTGAACCAATAAATTTGGAGGTAAGCGACTTGTTATAAAGATTTAAAATATAAAAGTATTTTTAAAATATAAAAATAAAATAAAATTTAGTCAATTCTACCAAGGCCAGACCCAGGAGATTAGATTCAGTTAACTCGACCTGTATGCCGTTATCAGCCAAAATTTTTAAAAAATAACTTTTACTTCACATTGCTTTGTAAGTACAAACTATGGAATTAGGATTAATTCTGAGATTTCTCATATATATCTCGTATATATGATATACCATACACAATTGTACATACTAAACATACTGATACACACAATTGTATGACAGAATGTATGTTCAAACCTATGGTTCTGTGTAGACGACCTAACCTAAGTAGATAGTAACAACGTGGTCATTAGTTAGAGTAAGAAGTCACAAAGTTGTAAAATAGCGCACAAAGTTTTATCCAGGAACTTATGTCTGTAAGTAGTATATCATTGAACACTGTATAGATGTTAATTATTACATAATTATAGATGTCCTGATGATGGGGAAAAAAGATCCCGAAAGCTAGACAATTGACAAATAGTTGAGTTTTAATTGCCCACTTGACTGCAACCCCAACAAGTTAACTCTCTGTTTAAATAGTCAGACACGATTAACTTAAGCGTGTATATATATAGTAGATATTCTAGGAGACTTCTGCGAAACATAACCTGACTTGCCGGCGCGCGACCACTGCGATCAGGGCTCCACCCCGTGGCTCCCAGCCCCCGGCCTCCACCCTAAGGTCCCCAGACATTGGTCCTAGGCCTCCACCCCAGGCCTCCACCCCAGGCGTCCACCGTGGAGCCTCAGACCTGTGGCCCCCATGTAGGGCTACTCCCTCGGGCTCTTCCCCGACGTCCCCACCCTGTGTTCCCAGGTCTTCGGCCCCCGGCCTTTGGGGCCATTATTTGACAGTGTCTTGACATTTGACAGCGGCGCCACCTAGTGAACAGTGGCGGAACACGACGTAGAGAGGGGAGGATTAAAATAAAGAAAACGATTGTTCATCACTTTTATTAATCACAAATTGTGAAAAAGGTGTAATTGTATATCGAAATCGGGATGAGCATTGGGAAGTGCCTCCAATCTTTGGGAATAGCGAAACCTGAAAAAATAAAAAAAACATCCCAAAATGCTCAGGACAAAAATCCCCCACACCATCCCCCCCCCCAAAAAAAAATCCCAAAATATTCTCGTATATAAATGTATATTACATTTAAGTTTTTATGTTTACATTTTTTGTGCACCATGGTAACAGGTTTTTTTGTATATGCTCCCAAACATAGCTATTTTACGGACTCAGTTGAGTTCCTAAAATGAGCCTTTTTCGGACTCAATCTCAAAAGGTTGCCATGACAACTTCTGTTTATCATTTAGGTAAATAAAGCATAATCTATATATATAAAAATGGATGTTTGTGTGTATGTTCCGCATAGGCTCCTATACCATTCGTCCGATTGCAACGAAATTTTGGTGAGTTGTAGGGCGCATGTCCTTGAAGGTTCCTGAAATGGTTCCGCGTCGAAAAAGGAGCCAGGGGGCCGAAACGGCTTAAAAATATATACATGACAGGCAATATGTCACCTTTATTTGACAGACGAGTGACTGACAGATGGCGCCATCTCGCGGCGAAAAGGCATCTTTTAAATGTCGAACAGTTTGTCAGCGCTTTGAGCATCGAATTGCTCAAAATCATTCTGTTAAAAGTAGAAATATTTCTGAACGTGTGTGAGTGTTAGTGGTGTTATTTGTGAACTTTGGACATTGGACAACAGAAAACAAGCGCATTTATTTTATACTTTCGCTGTGAATTATGCCTCCAAAAGAAAAGCGATTGGCAGATCCATATGTAACGCAAAAAAATAAAAGACTACGAGCTTCGGAAAATGACGGGCAAAGGGAAGATAGACTAAGGGCCAAATTCAGAAACGCCACTCACCCTACACCTACACTCAATTTTTAAGTAAAATCTTCACTACACTCAATTTGGAATTCATAGACTTTCCTCAATTGAAATGTCCCTTAAATTGAGTATTAGATTGAGTGAGATTTGAGTGGTTGAAATTAATCATTTAAAATAATTCCACACCATACTTTTACGAGTTTTGACTTTCGTGCAGATGGTCATTAGCGTCGTTAGTGACAGTTTTTTGTGCATTTCTGTTTATGTTAGATGGTGTTAGCAATATGGATATCATGGCTAATGAGTTCAACGAATTTGTAGAGTTCATACAATATATTGAGGATGAAAGATATTTACCAGTTCCTACCTATGATCAAATTGTAGGTAGCACCCTAAGATGTAAATGCGTACCGAGGGAAAAGTATGATTTGTATAATAAGGCAATTAATTGTTTCAGAAATTATATCAGAGACTAGCCGTGACCCGACCACGCTTCGCTGTGGCTCAGTTTGATATGAAATAAATGAGCAATTAAATAAAAATAGTTAATCTAGCGAATATAGATTTACCGAAAAAACAAATAATTTATTTCAATACCATGCATTGCATTGCTCTGACTATGTTGTAGAGTGTTATGAAAAGGGGAAAAAATATTTTTTTGTAATTATTTTTTATAACTGATGTAGTTACTCGGTTTCGCTTTTCCGGCTTTTCTCGGCTTTTTCACACTCCATGAAAATGATTTCAATCAGCGTGCGTTATTTGTCTTCATCGAGCAATGCGTACTCTCTTTCGATTTCCAATCTTGCTTTTCTTTGCTCGTCTGTTCAGATAGGAGCTTGAGCATTTCTTAATCTGAGTTTCTAGTCTATCTTCCCTTTGCTCGTCTGTTTCAGATAAACGGGCTTGAGCATTTCTTAATCTTAGGGTTTCTAATCTATCTTCCCTTTGCTCCTATGTTTCAAATAAACGGGCTTGAGCATTTCTTATGGGTGAAACAGAATGGACGCGCTCTAGACGCGCTCTACACGTCGTGAACTGTCTAATCAGATAGAGCAAGTGACGTTTTTATGAAACTGCACAGAATGAACGCGCTTAACGTGAAAAATACGCCGAAAGTTGGTCAACTTTCTACTTTTACGCGCTCACCGCCAGAATTAGATGTTTTATGTTGTGTGAGAGACAACCTTTCTTTTACATGACATAGCTAAAAAATGTCACTGTTACTGCATACTTCGAAAAATAGGAAGACATAAATGTATTTAAAAATAATTAAAAACATTCTTACGAAAGAGTTAGCGCTAGTCGACATTATACATCTATAGGTTTCCTTATAGACTGTTTTGCTAAATCAGCTTTCAAGTGATTTAACAACAGTTCATATAATTCAACATTCATCTTTGTGTGTTTAAAAAACTGCTCTGGTTCCAATTTTTTCAACTTTAAAAAAGTATCTGAAAAATATCATGTTGCGTCTCCATTTCTATTTACTGGTCTAACCCACCAACGTCTTTTTCGGTGGCCAAAAATATTGGCATTAATTACCATTAAATACATGATATTGAACACATATAAAACAGCATTAATAGTTCGAAATCGTCCATTTCGGAATTATTTCAAACACTAACTGACGTTAACGAACATACGCTGGCTGACACAGAACATATAGGTCAGGTTAGGTTCTGGCTGACGTACGTACACGACGCTCACGCTCATTGTGGGCGCGTTTTCTTTTTTCTCTACTTTTGACAGTTCACGACGTGTAGAGCGCGTCTAGAGCGCTTCCTTTCTGTTTCACGCTTTAATCTGAGGCTTTCTAGTATATCTTCCCTTTGCTCGTCTTTTTCAAATAAACGGGCTTGAGCATTTTTTTATCTGAGGGTTTCTAGTCTATCTTCCCTTTGCCCGTCATTTTTTGAAGCTCGTAAAGCATTTTATTTTTTTGCTTTACATATGGATCTGCCAATCGATTTCCTTTTTGGAAGCATAATTCACAGCGAAAGTATTAAATAAATGCGCGTGTTTTCTATTGTCCAATGTCCAAAGTTCACAAATAACACCACTAACACTCACACACGTTCAGAAATATTTCTACTTTTAACAGAATGATTTTGAGCAATTCGATCCTCAAAGCGCTGTCAAACTGTTCGACATTTAAAAGATACCGTTTCGCCGCGAGATGGCGCTATCTGTCAGTCACTCGTTAGTCACTCGTCTGTCAAATAAAGATGACATATTGCTTGTCATGCATATTTTTAAGCCGTTTCGGCCTCCTGGCTCTTTTTTCGACGCGGAACCATCTCAGGAACCTTTACGGACATGCGCCCTACAACTCACCAAAGTTTCGTTGCAATCGGATGAATGATATAGAAGCCTATGCGTAACATATAAACAAACAAACATACATCCATTTTTATATATATATATATATATATATGGATATAGTAACAGAATGCTTTTGAGCAATTCGATCCTCAAAGCGCTGACAAACTGTTCGCTGTTCGACATTTAAAAGTTACTTTTTCGCCGCGAGATGGCGCCATCTGTCAGTCACTCGTCTGTCAAATAAAGATGACATATTGCCTGTCATGCATATATTTTTAAGCCGTTTCGGCCCCCTGGCTCTTTTTTCGACGCGGAACCATTTCAGGAACCTTCACGAACATGCGTTCTACAACTCACCAAAGTTTCGTTACAATCGAACGAATGGTATAGGAGCCTATGCGGAACATACACACAAACATCCATTTTTATATATATAGATTACAACAATCCCCTTCAGCACTTAACCAACTTGGAGATCTTACAGAGGTATAGATTTGGTGGAGACACTATTCGACATATTATTTTTCCAGTGGTATATAGCAGGCATAGAGGTGGAGACTCTTTTAATTGGAACTTTTTTCCTTGCACACATACTTTTTTGGAATGCTCTTTGCTCATTGTTTCAACGTAAACGATTTTGAAAAACGTGATTCCAAATTAGGTGACGCCTGACATGCGCCTGACAGTTGCTGCCACAAAACACATGATATATGCACAGAACACCAAATTGAACTAACACAGTCAGCAGCGAACACGACGACTTGCGATATTGTCAAACATCCTTCCCTCAAATCATTCTTAAATTATTGAGATGTATTTGAGTAACTTGATTTACACGTTTCTGAATTCCAAAATTGAGGAGAAGGCGCACTCACTCTCATTTTGAGATACAATTGAGTGTAGGTAGAAATGAGTGTGAGTGGCGTTTCTGAATTTGCTCCTAAGAAACCCTTAGTTTAAGAAATGCTCAAGCCCGCTTATTTGAAAAAGACGACTAAAGGGAAAATAGACTAGAAACCCTAAGCTTAAGAAATGCTAAAGCCCGTTTATCTGAAACAGAGGAGCAAAAGGAAGATAGATTAGAAATGCCCAAGCCCCCTGATCTGAAACAGACGAGCAAAGAGGAGCAAGATTAGAAATCGAAGGAGTACGAATTGCTCGAGCCCGTTCGTCTGAAACGGACGAGCAAAGGGAAGCAAGATTGGAAATAGCCCAAGTACGTATTGCTCGATCAAGACGAATAACGCACGCTGATTGAAATCATTTTCATGGAGTGTGGAAAAAGGAATGAGACAGGGTCGTCCCCGGCGAAGCCGAGAACCTCCATCGGTTATAAAAAATAATTGAAAAGCAATATTTTTTCCCTTTTCATAACATTCTACAACATAATCACAGCAATGCAATGCATGGTATTGAAATAAATTATGTGTTTTCTCGGTAAATCTATATTCGCTAGATTACCTATTTTTATTTAATTGTACATTTATTTTATATCAAACGGAGCCACAGCGAAGCGTGGCCGGGTCACGGCTAGTGGTCTAATACAACAATTTTCTATGCGTTTTCGGTTACTATGATGGCATGGTAACTAAAATCCGAAGCTCACTATTCTTAAAAATTACTTGCTCTGTTCATATTAATCGTACTAGATACATAATAAGAGGATTAATGTGTTTTTGGGAGCTTCAACAAAAAAAAACTATAGAGGTCTGCGTCGGACCAGACGGTGGAAGTGAAACTTCTTTGGCCATATGCACACACACACACGCGCGCGCGCGCTAGCTCACCGACAGATAGGATATATAAATGAAATATAAAAGACAATTTTTTTTGGTGCCGCAACGCTTGCACCGGTCCGCTCGAGTCTGCCGACAGTCTCGGCTCAGGTGATCCCCCACCTGCTGGCAGTTGTAACATCAAACGCTTTCGATTGCCCTGCTCCGGGGAAGTGCTACAAACGCCATAAGCACTCGCTCGTAGCTCTGCCGGCAATCCAGCAATAATGCAGGAGACAGCATTTCGCTAGTAACGCCGACTCTCCCGCCAGCTTCGCCTGGTAGTAGGTGCTCATTGTCTCGCTGGCCAACTTTTCCCATCTCATCATCTCCGTCATCATCCCGTGGAAATCTCACTGCCTAAGGAGCGACGTCACTAATATGGCTCGCCACTTTGCGCATGGTGGATCATAGTTGACGAAATGCTGATGCCAGAGCTTCGCCGTCCTTGCCAACCGCGCCTGCAACAGAGTTTTCTTCTCTAAATCTGTCCAGTCGTAGATCGCCCCCAAGGTGATCAATCTTGGAGAGCCATCGCGGTGTCCACACTGCTCTCCGGGCTGCTAGGGTTGATTACTTCCACCATCTTCATCGCCAAAGACGGTCGAACTCGAGCACTCGCCTGCTCCACTCCGGATTTCTCGCTGCGGCTCGATCCGACCGTTGCTGTCTGCCCCGAGACGTTCAGAGCAACAAAGGTCGCTTGTTGCCTCGCCGCTTCCACTATCTATTGCTGGAGTCCTCCCACGACCGCCATCACGATGGTCTGCACAGATTCGGGCGTACGCCACCTCGAGCCCGTTCGCATTGTGTTCGAGAATTACCACCCATTCGCCGCGGAACCAGTCTACGTGCGCCGTGGGCTTTCATCTCTTCCGGTGTCTCCATGTTCTCATCTGAGGTGAGGTGAGGCTCGACGCGTCCTCACTTTTCTCTAGGTCCATGTCCCGTAATTAAACAAAACAATACAGCTCACCGTTTTTTCGCCTCCTAAAGTTATTGTTTTTCGCCGTTTGAGGTTAGGTTAGGTGTCAGCTGTCCGAAAGTCTCGACGCTTTCCGGTGTTGCCACGTTGATCTCGCTAGTAGCACACGGAAACGATTTGGCGTTCGGCTCGGTTCGCGGGCGCGATGGAAGAGGTACACTTTACGCGCATTCTGGCAACACCGCTTTGTCCTTGGATTACTTATCACGCGTGACGCGGTTTTTCGACCAACACCCCATCGGAGCGCAAGTTTCACTTCAAAAAATGTTGTTTGTGCCACGTACGCATCTAAAAATTGTTTGCGGACTCATCAGCTATTCCAGACTAGGCTATCGCTCCGTCAGGAAATTTGATTTTTTCAATTCAATCAAAGGAAATTTTAATTTTATTATTGAAACTTCTGTTACACGATAATGACAAGTAAACTGACGTTAAATGTAACAGTATTCCTGAAGAAGTGTACTTTGTCAGCTATGATAGCAAACGGGTTTTACGTTTACCGCTAATTCAGTGATACATAAGTGCATAACTATAGAGTACTACCCTCATCTAGCCTGAGTTTCATTCAAAAAACCAGTGTCACTTTTGTTCCTAAAGAAATTCTGATCCTGAATAAGTTTGCTTTATGGAATGTCGTTTTGGAAATCCTACTTTTATTTTTTTACATGGTAATATTTCGGAAAATATGTTAACTATTAATGAATTAAAACTGTATAACTAAAAAGCAACACCTAGACCCATTTTGTTAATCTTCTGTAGAAATTCTAATAATTTATTTTTGATGCCATTTTTGCTAAAACCGGCTAAAGCTACTTTTCTAAAAGTTGAATTCATAACCTTTGGTGGCAATAAAGGAAGAAGGAAAATTAAAGGTCAAGGTCAAAATATTCCCGTATTGTTTTTTTGTGAAATATGAAACATGGGGTTATCTGTTAATAATATTTCAATAAAATTCGTGATGATTTGAAAACTATTGAAGTTGGCGAATTACAACTTGAACACATAACTGAAAATATCGCTTCAACTTTGTTAACTCTACGATCAACATAAATGAGGGCTAAGTAGGGCTGTAGGGATTTAATAGGGAATCTAGGGAACATATTTTTCAATTAGGGATTAATAACCATTAAATAGAACTAGAGCAACTTGTTATTAAAAACATCTTAGGTGAAAATTTCTACTTGCAAATTAAGTAATCAAAAATTAATTAGAACAACTAAGTCAGTGAAATAATTAAGTGAACGTGCTGATAAAGTAATCAAATATGAAATAATTAATAACTATTAAATAGGGGATTAAAACAACTGAGTCGCTTAGGTGGACGAAACAGCGCGGATCAAAGTGATAATTACAAAATCTCACAACAATAATTAATCGCATAAGCATAACACCAGTCGTCGTAATATAATAATAAACGCACTCTGTAAGGTCAAGCACACAGCTAGGTCAGGGAAATTATAATCTAGGACGCCGAAAGATAACAAAATTTAATTTGCTATTTAACCAATGTAATTTGAAGATGTATAAAAGCTTGTGAAATTTTGGTAATAAGCCAGTATACGATGTATGCTCAAAACGACGTTGTTGTTCGTCTTGAATTACTTCACCCTAACCTACAAGCTCTCACGTTACGCCCTGAGAGTTCAACGAGATCTTCAAGATACTACAACTTTTAACTCCAAGAACTTCAACCCGGACCTGCACGTTACGCCCTCAGGTCCACACCGGAAAACATGATACGCCCTCTCTCCAAACGAATAGAACTTCAACCCCGGATCTGCACGATACGCCCTCAGATCCAAACCCGGAGAAGTATGTCACGTCCTTTCTCCACACAACGAGAAGTTCAACATCAAGAACTTCAAGAGATCACGTCACGCCCTGATCTCCAACTACTACTATAGTCTACAGCCTTACAACCTGGAGACAAGATTTATCTCCACAGCCGCCCACAAGCTACGAGAGAGAGAGAGAGAGAGAGAGAGAGAGAGAGAGAGAGAGAGAGAGAGAGAGAGAGAGAGAAAGAGAGAGAGAGAGAGAGAGAGATCTATACAGTCCACTTACAACAGAGACCACTTCACACTTTCGTTCAACTTAGTCTGTTAGTTTCATCTTGAAAGTCTAAAAATTTATTTGCGCAAAAGAGAGTCGCTTTAGACCTTTAGTAAAACTTGAGAGACTATTTTTGACATTTCAGTGGCAACGTTGGGATGTGGTGAACCGATGCTAAATGTGAAAATATTCTCGAAATAAGTTTATTTCGAGAGATAAGAGGTTTCAGAGTATATCGCATTGCCAACGCACCTTTTTGCCCATTTGTATTCCGTTTCGCTGTAAATGGGGTTACAACACTTTTATTTATCACATGTAAACTTACACTACTTTCTCTATTATTGTTTTGATTTTTCGGGGATCAATTGTACCTCCAGCTCATGTCACATAAAAACTGGTGTGCTACTAAATCGGTCCTAGGTTATTTATTTTACTTGTTTAACACAGGCTTTCGAGTTACTAAGTTATTACATAATATTGATATCTAATAATTTCAATTTCTTTATCCTCTTAATCCCTTTGAGCTGTACCGATACTAGGGCAGGATTAGGAGACGACTTACAGCAGGGCGCAAATTCGGGTACCCCTAAAAACTACTGCCACGAATCGAAGAAACCATTTTTAACAACCGGCCAAAAATTTATTTTTCTAAATTTCGCCGTCAATGAAAATGACAGTTTATAACGAAATGCGCCTCCTGTCTGGGACGTCCCGTATAGATGTTACTGTAAATGAAAGTAAATTGTAACAATTTTTTGACCGTGCTTGCTATCGATTACTGAATAATTGCTCGCATTTCCGCTCGCGGGCGCTCTTTGCCAAAACGTAATTTCTACCACTCTTGTCCGGGAAGTTTACATTCGGCTTGCCTGATTTCAAGGGGTATCGTGACATTATGCGTCAGTAGGAGAAATACCTGACAAGAACAAATATTCCGTCCATGTGCAGACACTGTCGGCAGGTTTTAGATTTAGGATCCACTAATTTTTTTTTCCAAAATTTTGAGACACCACAGGGAAAAGGCTTAAAAATACTTAGGAGGTAGTTTGCGGAGAGCAAAATGGGCAATTTTCGAGAAAACTATTTTCAAACCTTTACGTTAAATATGTCAAATACATTACGTTCTAACTTTTGGTGAATTCGTAATCGCGTTAAAAGAATTTGTTGGGGCAAGAATAAACAAATGAAGTTAAGACCAATTGCATTCGCGTGAATATTCTACAGTGTAACGATAAATATTGTTCCCGTGACTGTTTCTCGCGTTTTGTGTCTATTACCTTTCAATATGGAACCCGTTTGTTTTAAGTTTGAGACCAACTTTACAATAAAATAACTCGGTTGTTAGCTCGATCTTAGTAGCAGTAAGTGCTTTTGTACGGATCTTTTCTAAGATCCTTAATTACAACTATTGAACCGTCACCCTGATTATCTACTGGTCGAACTAAAAAAATTAAGCGACGAATTTACATTTACTGCATTGCTTGGTTTATTCTGTAAGGTTACATTGCTTTTTTTTACTGCTTGTTCCACTCTCCCTTCTAACCGCTCTCAACGAAACTTCTAGATTTATTCCGTATTGTAAGGAAATAAGTTTCCCTGCTAATTGTATAAATTGGCATGTTCAACCGCATTAATAAACACATTTTTGTGGTGGTGGCACGTGTAGCCACTAGGCATACTGCTCGGTAGCTCCGTGCAATATTGCCTGGTCGTTCCCAAAATCAGTAATACTCATTAAATATCATGGTACAGAGTTGCCAATGGTTATGAAGGTTCTGGGAACAAATACTTTTGTGCGTAGTTACCAAAGCTTCTCAGAAATTAATGAACAATTTAAAGCATTTTTACCGATGTTTCTCTAAAATATCGTAAACCCATTATTTTGGACATTATAGTCCGGGCATCTATAATTCAGCTTGTTATCGACATACACCGTTGCCAATAGTTAACAAAAATCCGAGAGTCAATGATTTTATACTGTGTTGACGCTAACGTCAACAGTATTTAAGGAAATGTTCAGGTCAAGAAATTGTAAATTAGAACAACTAAGTCAGGGAAATAATTTAGTGTGCGTGATGATAAACTAATCTTCTATTACGTAATTAATATCTATTAAATAGGGAATAAAAACAAATGAGTAGAATAGGTGGACGAAAAAGCGCGGATCAAAGTGATAAGGAAAAATCTTACGACATTAATCAGTCGCGTAAGCGTAACACCAGCCTTCGTAACATGATAATAGACACGCTCGGTGAGGTCAAAGCGTACAAAGCTAGGTCAGGCAAATATATATCTAGGACGCCAAAAGATAACAAAAAACTAGTGTACTATTTAACCAATGCAATTTAAAGATGTATAAAAGCTTATGAATTTTTGGCAATAAACCAGTATACCTTGTATGCTTAAAATGATGGTGTGTTGTTGTCTTCATTCAAGTCACCCTTATCTTAAACCGAACTGTGAGCTACGACAATTTCTAACTTCAAGATCTTCAACCTCGGAGAGCAAGTTACGCCCTCTCTCCACTCTTCAAGAACTTCAACCCCGAACCTGCACGTTACACCCTCAGTTCACATCGGAGAGCACGTTACGCCCTCTCTCCAACCTTCGAGAACTGAAACCCGGAGATCACGTCACGCCCTGATCTCCAAACCACGAGACCGTCTTCAGCCTTACATCCTGGAGACAAGATTTATCTCTGCAGCTACCAACGTGCTACGAGAGAAATTCCATACAGTCCACTCTACAGCGATCACTTCACACTTTCGTTCATACTGAGTTGCTGATCATTAAAACACTCACCGAATTATTTTGTACATGTTGAGCATGTACCATTCCCTGATATAGTTATTTCTTATGTGTCCCAGCAGCGTGGTTTATTTTTAGGGATCCCCTGGCATTTTTCTACATATATCACACTTATCTGTGGCTTCGTGGATTAAACCCTTATAAAATATGTGTGTTCTCTAAATCTAACCTAAACTCTAACCCTTTAAGTTTCATCAAAAAAAGAGCATCAAATCTACAAGTAACTAACCGTTTCTTCCAAGTCTAACAGTTGACCACGACTAAAGGGCTTTAAAAGCTGAATTGACGCTGAAAGTGAAAGTATCTCCGAAAAGAGTTTGTGAGATATGAAGTTGTGAACAATTAATTCTGTGTTTTAAAAGGTCGTAATACTTTCGAGATTAAAATTAGCGAATTGAACTTGACTTAAATAACTAAAAAGCATCACCTCGGCAGGACCTGAGAATTTCGCCCTGAAAGAAAATATTCCATTTTTTGCTAAAAAAAAATTGACCAGCTTTACACAAATCGACCAAAAAACATCTATATTTGACTTTAACGGCCACGAAATGTAAAGGAATACTGACACTCAAATCACAAGTATTGCCGAAAAAATTGCTTGGGGACATGTAAAATTTTGAAAAAAGTGGGATACATATGAAGTCGTAATAATTTGGAAACTATTAAAGTTAACAAAATGAGACTATAGTAGTATCATATTGCCTTAAATCTGCAAGTTTCATTAGAAAATCCAACCCTTTATTTTTCAGACCAAATAAAACAAAAATGCGTTTTTTTTTTATAATGACGATCCGCGGTGTTAAAATTGTTTTAATCCAGATTTGTCTGTCTCCTAATTTAAAAAACAATACTTACTACCTAAAAAAATTCCAACCTATCACAGTTCAAAAACTGTGTGGTGATTTTGTACGGCACCGGGGCGGCACTGGATCTCAGTATGGCCCACCTCCCCCGGCAATAACGCCGATGCCTTAATTCACCGTACAGCCGAGCTCTTAATGTAAAGTAGCAAAGTAAATTGTCAGGCAAAGCTGTGTTCTCTCCTCCCAAGCTAAGGTCATAATGGGATTTAAAACTTTACGGGTAACACGTTAGTCCTGAAATTTCCGACGGGGCGCGGACCGATTTTGTTTGGTTCGGAAACTTTTGCAAGTAAAGAGGGAACGACGGTTCGAATGGGCTAAACTTACAGTTGTTTATTTAGTTTAGGTCCGCAATGGGACGCACGCTTTTCGGTTTATTTTCAGAAAAAGAGCTTAGCCAGGATTTTTTCTGGTCGCAGAAGACCACAGAGAAGATGTTCTCGTCGCGATGGGCTATAGCAAGTAGGATTGGTATTTCAACGGAAATTACACATAATGCTCGAATTATTGAGAAATAAAAACAGTGTTTCGATTTCGTTGTTGAAGATGAATATATTGTGATATATTGCACTTTTGACAAGGAAAGTAATTAAGAAATCGTAATCGCTTTCGAGAAACAATAACGTAAACTCGTTCGATCACAAAAATCAGTAGTAAGAGCGTCTGTTGAGCCAACCCCCACCACTACCCCCCCATCGGCCCCGAAGCCCCGCCCACTTTTCCCCCTCCACTCCACGGCCTCACTACACGGGTCATCGGTCAAACCTAAGTAAAGTTCGTGTCATTCATGCGCAAACCTTCAGTGGGAGAACACCTTCGGAAAGAATTGTAAATAGGCATGGATGTAATTGTGACGTCATCGAATTAAACTGTAATAAAGTCCTCGCGAATCAACTTGCAAATTGAGTTATGATGTTGAGGGAATACTGTCAACGACCTCGCTGCAGGCATATACACGCACACCCGCGTTCTTAAACAGGTGCGTCTTTGATGGTCCACAACGGCTCGCGTAATAAGCCACCCAACACTATAAGAAAGTTGTACAAACTTCGCAGAGAATCTTAATATAATAATATCAAAGCTTTTATTTTTATTTAATGACCGGAGAGTAGGCTCTTGTGCGCAGGCGCTGGTTTCGAAGTCTAGGAAAATCCCGCACTCCTGTGATCCCTACTACCACTTGCGAGTTTCGTGCAGGTTTCAACTAGTCCGTCCTTTCGATTTGAAGAAAATCGGAACTATTCGAACTGTTGTGCGGGCGGCTTACTCTTGAGGCATGTGCCAGCGTGTTGATTACATTTACAGTTAACGCACGCTTTTCGCCGGATGGTTATGAAGGAATCCCCAACCAACCATCTTATACCGCGAATTGGGTTAATGATACTCAGGTCGAAATTTATGTACACGAACACACTTTTAAACTATAGAAGAATTGAAACCAAAAACGCATTTGCGATTTGTGACGTCGTGGGTGACCTCAGCTACCAATCAACTGATAGTGTAAATTACAGGATTCGCAAATAACTTGATAATGTTGATGTGATGGAATGATAATTCGCCGAAGGCCCGCGGGTCACACACACACACACACACACACACACACACACACACACACACACACACACACACACACACACACACACACACACACACACACACACACACACACCTTTTGTTTTAAACAGCTGCGTCCTTGATGACCTGCATTTAAACGGTTCGCATATAATAAGATAATAAGGTATCGCACGGACGTGGAGATGGACGAGGTTAAAAGTAGACAGATATAAGTATATGTGAGTTTTTAAATCCAAAAGAAGTTGTACAAATTCGCTGAGAATTTTAATTTAATAATATAATAGCTTCTCCTTTATTTAAATTGAGAAACAGTTTAAATTTACACACTTCAAATATCAATTGGTTATTTATACTTTCATTTAGCATCCGACAATGATTACAGGAATCGAACACCTTACGCAAAATGCATATCGCACGTACCGTTTATTATGAAACAGCAATTGTGTATATAAAATAAGGAAATTAGAATATATTTGCATAAACAAGGAATATCGAGCAAAGACGAAAAGCTCGAGCGATAAATAAATAGGTCTCGCGCAATAATGAATTAGAAAAAAATACTTACTCCCACATACTATTGTAGATAAACGAATACACATATTTTCCTATAGATATCAAGATACAGCTTCATGAGGGAGGCAATGAAATAAAGTAAAACATGAGTAGATTACAACTTTATTGATTCTTAAGACCAATAGGTACACAGGTATAAAACAAGTCAGTACATATGATAACAAGTACAATACTAAAATATTCAAGAAAATAATTAATACAAAACACATTAATGCAGAGGTATTTACAAACATTTTTATCATAATACACAGTTAACAAACAGTGGGGAGCTGATAGTTAATACCATATTAAGATACGTTATGATTACAAACTAAGATTGAAAATCCGATTTTAATTTTTTATATCCGAAGGGGACCGAAGTATGATCTTCAGAAAAATTTCTTTTTGTCGAATTAGGTCGATATTTTTTTAAGCATGACTGTGTAATAACTTCATGTTCTTTAGTTCTTCGAATTTGCGTTGACTGGATGTAAATTGGTTCTGTTTTTTCCAGTACCATATGTTTAATGGTGTCGAAATTTATGTACTTGGAGACTTGATAGTTAAGAGATAGTCCTTTAACTTTACATACAACCTTATCAGTCTGTTCGTTTGTGGAATGTACTTTGTATGCGTAATTTTTTGGACCTCCGCTTACAAACTCGGAAATATATGAACCAGGTCCATAACCCCCTAACTCATCAGTCATTTCACCCAGAAATGAGCCAGTAGGAACGTCCCATTCCCCAGGGCGAGAAATATAAAGGACAGAGTCAGTATCGTAATATAAGACCCGGTCACTTAATTTTTCTAAGTAGCTGTACAATTTAAGACGTGCATATGATGTCACATATGCGGCCAATATCACATTTACAGTCGGAAGTTCGGAGTATGCCTCCTCGCGTTCTTCATAATTTACAATGAGCATTGTTTCGTTGATTGGCACAATTGTATTGACTATAATGGATGGGTTAGTCATAATATTAAAGAATTCTCCAGGTTCATTTAAAATTTTTGTTTTTGATTGATTTTCCCGCTGTCCAAATTTCCCCCAGAATGAATTGAGCATTAATTTCGCTAACGAACGTAGACCAGGATTATCGAGAATTTTGTCAATATCCAACTGAACATTCTCTCGCTGAAAATATTCATCTATATAACGTTCTTTCTCTTCGGGGTATTTACAATTTTTAGGCCAATCCGAAGATTCTTGTTTAATTCTAATGAACTTGTTCATCATATCAGTAAAGAGATTGCTTTGCATTGATTCGTACTCCCAAATTTCGTAAATTTCCAAAATTATATATCCTTTTTCGACAGCCTTTTTTACTTCTTCCGCTACCCACGTTCCTACTATTGCTCTTTCTTCTTCAAGGTGAAAACATTGTTTAGTACCGAATTGCCCACATGTTCTACAGAGAACAAACATTAACTTATCGTTCATTTTCATAGGCAAAACCGGGTGAAGTAGAGTTTGAGGGGGTAAAATTTTACATTTTATCAATCCATTTATTTCGTTAATATTCACGGAGCACTCTTCGCCTACAAGTACTTTCGGGTGACCTATGGGAAACTTCCCGTATTTACACACCCAGCGATAGAGTGAACACACATCCACATATCTAATTTTTTCATTATCACGAATCTTGTAATATTCAACGACGTTTCCGGTCCTTCCTCCATAAAATGCGTCCCTTGGATTAAGCGACGATACAGATACAATCGGGTGGTTCTCTGTATATTCTTTTACTTCGTTTGTAAAGTTTCGCCTAAAATCACATTCCCACTTCTCAAAAACACTGTATCCCAACGACTTTAGGAACGAGGTTTTGGATGTCGTCGATTCATATCTGCTATCCAAGGTTGAATTATCAAATAAAGGTTTATCTCTTTGGTAACGGAAGCAGCGGGGACATCCGTGATAATAACAACCATGGAATTCAAATATTTCTTTGGTCTCAGGATTAAATCCATCAACCTTTCTACCGGCTACCAAGGCTTCTTGCTGTTTCGCTGCATGTATAATGTTACAACCACGTAATTTTTCCTCCCAAACCAACCATTGAATAGCAATCTTGCTCTGATTGTCCTTCCACCTATATCCATTTTTTGGTATAACTCCTATAGTATTTTCCTTTAAAAAATTTCGGCGATAAACTTTGTTGCACGCAGATGCGATGGTAGTTGCTTCTGTGTATGGGCATACATTACCCTCCTTCAACAATAATTCTCGAAATTTAATACACGCCTGACTCAAAATTTCTACATCAGAAATACAATATTCTACTAGTTCTTTCTGAAAATCAAAAACATATCCGTCATTCTTCTTCTGAGCATACCATTCCAATAACTTTTCTCGTTCCTTTATATTCAAATTATCAGGATCATAATATTCCAAATCAGGTAACGCGCCTACATAACAATAATTTTCCTCTTTATTAAATAGATGCGGAAAATATCCCTTCTTCATTCCTGTTAAACCAAAGGCGGCCGGTAACTTTGATAAAGCCATTGGGAAATAATTTAATGAATCCAAGAATTTAACATTCCCAATTTTCATTGTGATCAACTTCGTTCCTCTCATAATAACTTCCGGAGTAATGTCAGTTTGGGTTAAAATGTAATTTAGAATAAACTGATGATCGAAACTTCCCCCGTTATGTGCCAGCACTATAATTTGTTTAAATTTTTTTCTTAGCGTTATTATATGATGAACGAATGGTGAGATAACGTCTTGACATTTTATAACTTGCAATCTCACACCACACTTGCTACAAATGCCATCCGTGGAAAAAATACAACCATCGCAATATTGCTTGAACACACAAAGATTTGGTTCTTGCAACTTATAGTCCCCAATTTGCTTCTCACGTCTCGTTTCTAAATCGTAAAAAATAAAAAGGAGATTTTTCAGGACGGGCATTTTTTTATCAGGCCTAATAAAACATAAATGCCCTGAAGGTTGATGTTTTAGACAAATTTTACAAAATACCTCTCCACACACACGATTCCTATTTCTCGGAGTTATTGTGAAACACCCCTGACAACAATAAATTTTTTCACACATATTATGTGTTTTGTGATTTTCATAGCAATCCGACCCCCGAAAATAACGGCTACACTCACTACAGTGTACCTGCTGCTGTTTAAGGCACGGAGGGGTTTGCTGACATGCAGGACATATTTTTTTACATCTATGTGTATTTTTATGATCAAAGGGTTGATGACAGGACTCACAATAATAAATACAACTGAACGCTGCAGTAAGGGAAGTTATTACATTGTAATGTCCCTCGTGATATAGAATATTCAAAGAGGGATTTTCACTACATTCACCTTCAAAAATAACAGTACGACCCTTACCGCCGTATTGGTATACAACAATTTTATAGTTAGAGAGAAACTGTTGGAAAGCTTGAAGTTCCAGTAAACCCGCACCGACTTCGGGGATCTCTATATTAACATCTTTCATAAGTTGTAACGCCAACTGCTCTTGTAGTCTTCCTGTGTTTTTCCTAATATTTTTGTAGAGGGGGTCCTTGTCGCTATAGGCTTTAGCGACTACTAAAGCACGGGGTAAACACAACCTGTCTCTATTATTAATTGTAATAATACCCCGTCGGGCGCGGCACTCTTCTTCAAACGTGTTGTATTTATAACTACCACCATTCCCCGCTGGTAACTTTACTGACGTTACTTTTAAACAGAATGTTTCTGTATTAAGACCTGAGGAATTCGACTGATAAATCGAAGATATTGTATTCCATACGTCCTCAAAAGTAACTTCCGCTAAAGGTTTGAAACGCATCCAGCCCTCTCCTCTAGCAAAATCTTTCGAGCAAAAACTGAATCCTACCAAGTCGGTGGGGTTTAAGTTCCCCGTTCCGCTTATTACTACCTCTTCGATGGCCTCCTTTACCCATTTCACGGGGTTCACGTTCTCAGGAATCTGGCGAATTTTGAACTCCAAGGAGCGGCCCTGTACTCCATACTGGCGAATTGTCTTCAGGGAATCGTTAATAATTACACACTTTTCCATTGTCGATGATGATTAAGCAGAACTAACTTTCGTGACAAAGGTCTACAAAAGAATGACAAAATATCAAAAAAAAAGGTCATTTTTATTACATAGTGGTCGGACCAAATATTAAACACTTTTTGAAAATTTAAACAAATGGACCCCTCTAACTTGAAATTTGTTCGTGTTTGCCATAAGAAACCAGGGTTTTTCGCTCTTTCCACGTATCATAAAGCATACTATATCAATAAAGCACTATTTCGTGTGTTTGTATCTTTCTATATGATATAGGATACGTTTTTATAAATATATGTTTTTAATAATTATTGACGAGCTTGAGACAAGGCGCTATGTTTAGACTGATTCCAGTTATAGTTACTTAAATTCGAAATCTCGTGAAAATTTCAAGAAAACCTAAGTATTATTTATGTAACACTCGAAACCCGCGGTTTTTGTACCTGTATTTGTCCTCGGAAGATCAAAGCGTACTCCACCTGGGACGAACTCCTCCTTACGCTCAGCCGTCACTTTTGGGGGCAAGGAAGGTCGATTTCTCAGTTCTACGAGAATATACTGCCCTTAGTTAGTGGTGTTATGTGTGAGATCCAAGAAAAGTAACCTCCGACGACTGGACATGCACTGAACGCTAGTAACAAAGAAGATTCTTTATTATTATTATTATTATTATTATTATTATTATTATTATTATTATTATTATTATTATTATTATTATTATTATTATTATTATTATTATTATTATTATTATTACATTACTTTACAAGTGAATGAGCAAAATTATTAGAAGGTAACATTTGTTATGTCACAATAAGACCGATAATTAAACACTTGAAAATGTAAACAAAAGGCCCTCAAGTCTTAAAATTTGTGCGTGTTTGCCATAAGATACAAGGGTTTTACAATTTCACGCAGCCTCGTTACATATGAAGCACATTATTTCGTTCATATGTATATTCCATTATGACTTGGAACACTGTAAATATATAAATATTTATAATTATCGACACGCTCGACACAAGCTACTATTTTTAGACTAATTCCGGTTGTAGTTACTTAAATGCAAAATTTCTGGAAAATTTTCATGAATACCAAAGTATTTGTCACGTAAGACTTAAACCCCGCTGTTTTATACCTGGACTTGTTTCACTCTTTGGGATAGAAAGGTTGACTTCTCAGCTCCAGATTAGACCGCTCGTAGTTAGTAGTTTTATGTGGGAGATCCAAGATAACAGATCTCGAAGGACTGGACACACACTGAACGCTAGCAACAACGAAGATGATAACCTTACTTTACAAGGATCTGCAAGAGAATGGCAAAATTATAAAAAACATAGCTTTTTATTAGGTTATGTTCAGGCCGAGTATTAAACACTTATCACAAGGGTGGTCTTATTCACATTGGGCCCTATGATTTCTCGACTTTGTACGTGTTTTACATAAGAACCCATGTATTTTTGTCAACATGAGTGGTATGAGTTCACTGGATTTTTATTTTCAATGGAGTTTACCATCAACAGAGCCTCACGGATCCCACAACCTACCTATACATTTGTAAACTTGCGGGCATGAATTCTAAGAAAATGGTATTCAGGGTGTTATACAGGGATTTGCAGAATTCGCATCTGTTTTATTTAAGAACTCGTGTGTTCTCGAAAACTCGAGGAGGTATGAACTATGCGAATTGACATTTTAATTCCTTTATCCATGCTTTTGATAAATTTAAATAGAATTTAATCTTTTTGTTCCACCGGCTAATATGTATAATAAAAGTTTAATATTTTGGTTAAATCTTCTAGGAAGAGTACTTAACATTTATCGCTTTCCGGATTTGAGATTTTCTCGAAATCTGCTTCAAATTTTTTCCTAAAATTCCGAATATCTATTCTACTGTAGAATACGTATAATAAAAATTTAATGACATTTTTGGGTAAATCCCCCTATGCACCAGCCGTTTTTATTTCTAAAGTTTTTCCGAACGCTGCTTCACGATTTTAAACTCTGAATATCTATTCTACTATATAACGTGTACAATAAGATTTAAAAACATTCTTTTACCACACCATATCACAGTCATCTGTCAGACTGCCCTAACTTACGATAAACCGAACTGACTGCCGTGTAGTTAAAACGGAATTCGCAACCAAGGTACAAATAACAACAGACGTTTACACCCCATCGAAATCTTTTTCGGGTCTAATTATGTGTACATAAATGAGGTCACTAACTTCTGCATACACGTCGATACATACAGGGTTTATTATCAATAATTATACTATGAACGATTTCAACGATTACAGAAATATTTTCAAGAGAGAATATGCCACAAACCAAAATATAATAACTAATAACGCAACAAATCCCATATTACACACACTATGAATTGTTAAACGTACGATGTTCTGACGGTAATTATTTTTAATACATACCTTATGCTTGTATCGAAGGTGTACAAATATAAATAAAATTTGCGCTTCTTGTTTTTAAACTGCAGAATTTGAAGATCGCTCAGCTATACATACGTGCGCACCCTAAACCGGTAAGGTTGATACTAATGCAATCTGCGCGGATCACTCTCTTTATTTAGTCTCTTTTAAAAACAGGTGCATCTTCTTGTACTTGTACATACTTGTTTACGATATAATTTATGCACTTCCGCGAGAATAATGATTCCGGAGCGGGGGTATCGATGAGTCATTTCTAAAAGTAACGAGAATTTTTCAACATAGTAGACGGGTTCTATTGTAGTGCATTTACTTCGATAATCACAAAAAGAAAAAAAAGAGTGGGAGAGGAGAGAAACAGAGACGGAGAGAGAGAAAGAGAGAGAGACATATATATATTTACATATGCGTCAAATGAAGAAGGATTTCACATTATGAATTTTAAATATATCGCACTTATGAAATAATTATTAGAAATATTATTAACATTCACCTTATACCTACCTATTAATTAACCTGTACCTATTGTAGTTAACACACTCACGGCCAATTACCAAGGAGTTTAAAAATCATATTTTTGTTTTACTTTGGATATAAATTTAAACCACACTTAACTAAACAACACGACACCGGTTTTATGTACATAAATACTTGAATTTGAAAAGATATAGTATTTTCTAAGGAGAGAAGAAAGTTTAACACCCACACGTAACAGGTATATGAGGTATATCGTGTGTAGGTTACACACGTCGCTTTTACCTCTCCGAAAGAAAAGATTTTACTTTCTCAGCGTGGTTTTCACAATATGAACGTTATCTTGAATTCGACACCAAGTTGTCAAAGCTGACAAATAGAACAGTATCATAACAGCAGACACAGAGTAGACAGATTGAAAAGATGTGTGATGACTCACCTTAAAACGGTTATGGGTAGGTTGGCACTTCTACGCCTATATGTCTCTATATGTAGATGTCTGAAAGAGAGAAGCTAGTGAAATATAAATAAGGTTAAGTGAAGGGGATGCTGGGTTAGAATGGTCAATGGCAAATGTGTCAAATGTGTTAGGTTAGGTCCACCCAACGCGTGCGGTTGCTCATACTCATACTCATGGTATAACTCATACCACTCATGTTGACAAAAATACATGGGTTCTTATGTAAAACACGTACAAAGTCGAGAAATCATAGGGCCCAATGTGAATAAGACCACCCTTGTGATAAGTGTTTAATACTCGGCCTGAACATAACCTAATAAAAAGCTATGTTTTTTATAATTTTGCCATTCTCTTGCAGATCCTTGTAAAGTAAGGTTATCATCTTCGTTGTTGCTAGCGTTCAGTGTGTGTCCAGTCCTTCGAGATCTGTTATCTTGGATCTCCCACATAAAACTACTAACTACGAGCGGTCTAATCTGGAGCTGAGAAGTCAACCTTTCTATCCCAAAGAGTGAAACAAGTCCAGGTATAAAACAGCGGGGTTTAAGTCTTACGTGACAAATACTTTGGTATTCATGAAAATTTTCCAGAAATTTTGCATTTAAGTAACTACAACCGGAATTAGTCTAAAAATAGTAGCTTGTGTCGAGCGTGTCGATAATTATAAATATTTATATATTTACAGTGTTCCAAGTCATAATGGAATATACATATGAACGAAATAATGTGCTTCATATGTAACGAGGCTGCGTGAAATTGTAAAACCCTTGTATCTTATGGCAAACACGCACAAATTTTAAGACTTGAGGGCCTTTTGTTTACATTTTCAAGTGTTTAATTATCGGTCTTATTGTGACATAACAAATGTTACCTTCTAATAATTTTGCTCATTCACTTGTAAAGTAATGTAATAATAATAATAATAATAATAATAATAATAATAATAATAATAATAATAATAATAATAATAATAATAATAATAATAATAATAAAGAATCTTCTTTGTTACTAGCGTTCAGTGCATGTCCAGTCGTCGGAGGTTACTTTTCTTGGATCTCACACATAACACCACTAACTAAGGGCAGTATATTCTCGTAGAACTGAGAAATCGACCTTCCTTGCCCCCAAAAGTGACGGCTGAGCGTAAGGAGGAGTTCGTCCCAGGTGGAGTACGCTTTGATCTTCCGAGGACAAATACAGGTACAAAAACCGCGGGTTTCGAGTGTTACATAAATAATACTTAGGTTTTCTTGAAATTTTCACGAGATTTCGAATTTAAGTAACTATAACTGGAATCAGTCTAAACATAGCGCCTTGTCTCAAGCTCGTCAATAATTATTAAAAACATATATTTATAAAAACGTATCCTATATCATATAGAAAGATACAAACACACGAAATAGTGCTTTATTGATATAGTATGCTTTATGATACGTGGAAAGAGCGAAAAACCCTGGTTTCTTATGGCAAACACGAACAAATTTCAAGTTAGAGGGGTCCATTTGTTTAAATTTTCAAAAAGTGTTTAATATTTGGTCCGACCACTATGTAATAAAAATGACCTTTTTTTTTGATATTTTGTCATTCTTTTGTAGACCTTTGTCACGAAAGTTAGTTCTGCTTAATCATCATCGACAATGGAAAAGTGTGTAATTATTAACGATTCCCTGAAGACAATTCGCCAGTATGGAGTACAGGGCCGCTCCTTGGAGTTCAAAATTCGCCAGATTCCTGAGAACGTGAACCCCGTGAAATGGGTAAAGGAGGCCATCGAAGAGGTAGTAATAAGCGGAACGGGGAACTTAAACCCCACCGACTTGGTAGGATTCAGTTTTTGCTCGAAAGATTTTGCTAGAGGAGAGGGCTGGATGCGTTTCAAACCTTTAGCGGAAGTTACTTTTGAGGACGTATGGAATACAATATCTTCGATTTATCAGTCGAATTCCTCAGGTCTTAATACAGAAACATTCTGTTTAAAAGTAACGTCAGTAAAGTTACCAGCGGGGAATGGTGGTAGTTATAAATACAACACGTTTGAAGAAGAGTGCCGCGCCCGACGGGGTATTATTACAATTAATAATAGAGACAGGTTGTGTTTACCCCGTGCTTTAGTAGTCGCTAAAGCCTATAGCGACAAGGACCCCCTCTACAAAAATATTAGGAAAAACACAGGAAGACTACAAGAGCAGTTGGCGTTACAACTTATGAAAGATGTTAATATAGAGATCCCCGAAGTCGGTGCGGGTTTACTGGAACTTCAAGCTTTCCAACAGTTTCTCTCTAACTATAAAATTGTTGTATACCAATACGGCGGTAAGGGTCGTACTGTTATTTTTGAAGGTGAATGTAGTGAAAATCCCTCTTTGAATATTCTATATCACGAGGGACATTACAATGTAATAACTTCCCTTACTGCAGCGTTCAGTTGTATTTATTATTGTGAGTCCTGTCATCAACCCTTTGATCATAAAAATACACATAGATGTAAAAAAATATGTCCTGCATGTCAGCAAACCCCTCCGTGCCTTAAACAGCAGCAGGTACACTGTAGTGAGTGTAGCCGTTATTTTCGGGGGTCGGATTGCTATGAAAATCACAAAACACATAATATGTGTGAAAAAATTTATTGTTGTCAGGGGTGTTTCACAATAACTCCGAGAAATAGGAATCATGTGTGTGGAGAGGTATTTTGTAAAATTTGTCTAAAACATCAACCTTCAGGGCATTTATGTTTTATTAGGCCTGATAAAAAAATGCCCGTCCTGAAAAATCTCCTTTTTATTTTTTACGATTTAGAAACGAGACGTGAGAAGCAAATTGGGGACTATAAGTTGCAAGAACCAAATCTTTGTGTGTTCAAGCAATATTGCGATGGTTGTATTTTTTCCACGGATGGCATTTGTAGCAAGTGTGGTGTGAGATTGCAAGTTATAAAATGTCAAGACGTTATCTCACCATTCGTTCATCATATAATAACGCTAAGAAAAAAATTTAAACAAATTATAGTGCTGGCACATAACGGGGGAAGTTTCGATCATCAGTTTATTCTAAATTACATTTTAACCCAAACTGACATTACTCCGGAAGTTATTATGAGAGGAACGAAGTTGATCACAATGAAAATTGGGAATGTTAAATTCTTGGATTCATTAAATTATTTCCCAATGGCTTTATCAAAGTTACCGGCCGCCTTTGGTTTAACAGGAATGAAGAAGGGATATTTTCCGCATCTATTTAATAAAGAGGAAAATTATTGTTATGTAGGCGCGTTACCTGATTTGGAATATTATGATCCTGATAATTTGAATATAAAGGAACGAGAAAAGTTATTGGAATGGTATGCTCAGAAGAAGAATGACGGATATGTTTTTGATTTTCAGAAAGAACTAGTAGAATATTGTATTTCTGATGTAGAAATTTTGAGTCAGGCGTGTATTAAATTTCGAGAATTATTGTTGAAGGAGGGTAATGTATGCCCATACACAGAAGCAACTACCATCGCATCTGCGTGCAACAAAGTTTATCGCCGAAATTTTTTAAAGGAAAATACTATAGGAGTTATACCAAAAAATGGATATAGGTGGAAGGACAATCAGAGCAAGATTGCTATTCAATGGTTGGTTTGGGAGGAAAAATTACGTGGTTGTAACATTATACATGCAGCGAAACAGCAAGAAGCCTTGGTAGCCGGTAGAAAGGTTGATGGATTTAATCCTGAGACCAAAGAAATATTTGAATTCCATGGTTGTTATTATCACGGATGTCCCCGCTGCTTCCGTTACCAAAGAGATAAACCTTTATTTGATAATTCAACCTTGGATAGCAGATATGAATCGACGACATCCAAAACCTCGTTCCTAAAGTCGTTGGGATACAGTGTTTTTGAGAAGTGGGAATGTGATTTTAGGCGAAACTTTACAAACGAAGTAAAAGAATATACAGAGAACCACCCGATTGTATCTGTATCGTCGCTTAATCCAAGGGACGCATTTTATGGAGGAAGGACCGGAAACGTCGTTGAATATTACAAGATTCGTGATAATGAAAAAATTAGATATGTGGATGTGTGTTCACTCTATCGCTGGGTGTGTAAATACGGGAAGTTTCCCATAGGTCACCCGAAAGTACTTGTAGGCGAAGAGTGCTCCGTGAATATTAACGAAATAAATGGATTGATAAAATGTAAAATTTTACCCCCTCAAACTCTACTTCACCCGGTTTTGCCTATGAAAATGAACGATAAGTTAATGTTTGTTCTCTGTAGAACATGTGGGCAATTCGGTACTAAACAATGTTTTCACCTTGAAGAAGAAAGAGCAATAGTAGGAACGTGGGTAGCGGAAGAAGTAAAAAAGGCTGTCGAAAAAGGATATATAATTTTGGAAATTTACGAAATTTGGGAGTACGAATCAATGCAAAGCAATCTCTTTACTGATATGATGAACAAGTTCATTAGAATTAAACAAGAATCTTCGGATTGGCCTAAAAATTGTAAATACCCCGAAGAGAAAGAACGTTATATAGATGAATATTTTCAGCGAGAGAATGTTCAGTTGGATATTGACAAAATTCTCGATAATCCTGGTCTACGTTCGTTAGCGAAATTAATGCTCAATTCATTCTGGGGGAAATTTGGACAGCGGGAAAATCAATCAAAAACAAAAATTTTAAATGAACCTGGAGAATTCTTTAATATTATGACTAACCCATCCATTATAGTCAATACAATTGTGCCAATCAACGAAACAATGCTCATTGTAAATTATGAAGAACGCGAGGAGGCATACTCCGAACTTCCGACTGTAAATGTGATATTGGCCGCATATGTGACATCATATGCACGTCTTAAATTGTACAGCTACTTAGAAAAATTAAGTGACCGGGTCTTATATTACGATACTGACTCTGTCCTTTATATTTCTCGCCCTGGGGAATGGGACGTTCCTACTGGCTCATTTCTGGGTGAAATGACTGATGAGTTAGGGGGTTATGGACCTGGTTCATATATTTCCGAGTTTGTAAGCGGAGGTCCAAAAAATTACGCATACAAAGTACATTCCACAAACGAACAGACTGATAAGGTTGTATGTAAAGTTAAAGGACTATCTCTTAACTATCAAGTCTCCAAGTACATAAATTTCGACACCATTAAACATATGGTACTGGAAAAAACAGAACCAATTTACATCCAGTCAACGCAAATTCGAAGAACTAAAGAACATGAAGTTATTACACAGTCATGCTTAAAAAAATATCGACCTAATTCGACAAAAAGAAATTTTTCTGAAGATCATACTTCGGTCCCCTTCGGATATAAAAAATTAAAATCGGATTTTCAATCTTAGTTTGTAATCATAACGTATCTTAATATGGTATTAACTATCAGCTCCCCACTGTTTGTTAACTGTGTATTATGATAAAAATGTTTGTAAATACCTCTGCATTAATGTGTTTTGTATTAATTATTTTCTTGAATATTTTAGTATTGTACTTGTTATCATATGTACTGACTTGTTTTATACCTGTGTACCTATTGGTCTTAAGAATCAATAAAGTTGTAATCTACTCATGTTTTACTTTATTTCATTGCCTCCCTCATGAAGCTGTATCTTGATATCTATAGGAAAATATGTGTATTCGTTTATCTACAATAGTATGTGGGAGTAAGTATTTTTTTCTAATTCATTATTGCGCGAGACCTATTTATTTATCGCTCGAGCTTTTCGTCTTTGCTCGATATTCCTTGTTTATGCAAATATATTCTAATTTCCTTATTTTATATACACAATTGCTGTTTCATAATAAACGGTACGTGCGATATGCATTTTGCGTAAGGTGTTCGATTCCTGTAATCATTGTCGGATGCTAAATGAAAGTATAAATAACCAATTGATATTTGAAGTGTGTAAATTTAAACTGTTTCTCAATTTAAATAAAGGAGAAGCTATTATATTATTAAATTAAAATTCTCAGCGAATTTGTACAACTTCTTTTGGATTTAAAAACTCACATATACTTATATCTGTCTACTTTTAACCTCGTCCATCTCCACGTCCGTGCGATACCTTATTATCTTATTATATGCGAACCGTTTAAATGCAGGTCATCAAGGACGCAGCTGTTTAAAACAAAAGGTGTGTGTGTGTGTGTGTGTGTGTGTGTGTGTGTGTGTGTGTGTGTGTGTGTGTGTGTGTGTGTGTGTGTGTGTGTGTGTGTGTGTGACCCGCGGGCCTTCGGCGAATTATCATTCCATCACATCAACATTATCAAGTTATTTGCGAATCCTGTAATTTACACTATCAGTTGATTGGTAGCTGAGGTCACCCACGACGTCACAAATCGCAAATGCGTTTTTGGTTTCAATTCTTCTATAGTTTAAAAGTGTGTTCGTGTACATAAATTTCGACCTGAGTATCATTAACCCAATTCGCGGTATAAGATGGTTGGTTGGGGATTCCTTCATAACCATCCGGCGAAAAGCGTGCGTTAACTGTAAATGTAATCAACACGCTGGCACATGCCTCAAGAGTAAGCCGCCCGCACAACAGTTCGAATAGTTCCGATTTTCTTCAAATCGAAAGGACGGACTAGTTGAAACCTGCACGAAACTCGCAAGTGGTAGTAGGGATCACAGGAGTGCGGGATTTTCCTAGACTTCGAAACCAGCGCCTGCGCACAAGAGCCTACTCTCCGGTCATTAAATAAAAATAAAAGCTTTGATATTATTATATTAAGATTCTCTGCGAAGTTTGTACAACTTTCTTATAGTGTTGGGTGGCTTATTACGCGAGCCGTTGTGGACCATCAAAGACGCACCTGTTTAAGAACGCGGGTGTGCGTGTATATGCCTGCAGCGAGGTCGTTGACAGTATTCCCTCAACATCATAACTCAATTTGCAAGTTGATTCGCGAGGACTTTATTACAGTTTAATTCGATGACGTCACAATTACATCCATGCCTATTTACAATTCTTTCCGAAGGTGTTCTCCCACTGAAGGTTTGCGCATGAATGACACGAACTTTACTTAGGTTTGACCGATGACCCGTGTAGGGAGGCCGTGGAGTGGAGGGGGAAAAGTGGGCGGGGCTTCGGGGCCGATGGGGGGTAGTGGTGGGGGTTGGCTCAACAGACGCTCTTACTACTAAAATCCTTTTATTTTAGTGGTTTATAGTGATATATAATGTACACAAAAATATCACAAGTGGTTTTTAAACCATCCCGTCTACAAAAATATCAATATAACCGTTTTATCACGTTTCAGTATGGCGCCATCCTTACAGCCAATAAAATACGTTTTGTTTTGCACATTATCGCCACTTTTTTACGACTCGATTGTGAAGCGCTGGAGCGCCTAAAATTCAATTTTATCGCCTAACAACACATAGCGTTCAGTCGAACTGGCCTCGGCTGTAATAAATACATAAAGTTACAAGAATGTCAATTTTAAAATTTTGGACAATCTAATCGAACCACATGAATGAACGTTTATTTGTTGGTTATTTCCAGTTACTGTTTCATTATTTTCCGTCCAGTTCCGTTGTAGAATGTGTGTCTCTTAACTTTCATTTTGTTTGTTTCTGTTTTTTTTTCTAGCTGAATTCTTTTTAAAGACTCTTTGAAGACATCTCTGTACGACTTCACCGTGATTTGCTTCTGTTTCATATTGAATAGTTACGAATACTATCAAAGGGAAGGGGGAATATTTGCGAAATGTTTGCTACTAATATTGGCGCAGGAATGATTACTCTTTAAGGACTTCAGCACAGATTTCAGGATTTGAGAACACCACGTGTCTCAGTATTTTTCAATAATTGTTGTGATGTCATGTGATAACGGTCCACCCGCTCAAACCTATTTTCAGGACAAGTGGTCGTACTCACTTGTTGTGAACACAAATTATTGTTTTTGTGTATTTTCATATTAAAACTGTAATAAATGGAAAAAAAATCAAAAACACTGCGATGGTAATATGATTATTGAGACATTTTTCGTGTTTCAGTTATTATACTGGAGTGGAACTTCCTATATAACGAACACCTGTTGATAAAGGGCATTATTATCTTTCTCGTTCATTATAAATAGCGAGTACGGGCGGTAAACAGCTTTTCCATTCTAACTTCTCAGATTATTAAATCATAACGGCCACTATTCTACTTTGCGAATTTAGATTTCCGGAGCGCCTACTTGCGGGAATTTTCATAACGACGGTCATTGTACGCAAATGACGATTGTACTTTGAAAAGTAAAATTTCATCACAGATGGGTTTAAAGATATTATCGATCTAAAAGTATCGTGGGTATCGAGCCTATAAACTCTATGAATCCATCTGCAATCAAATTTTACATTTCAAAATATTAAATCTGAAGATTTACACCAGCAAAGAACGCCAGTCTTTTACAGTATTTTCACATATAAAGGTAAAATCTGTGTCAGTAGCGGTGCCGGATATAACTTAAATACAGTAGAATTTCGTGAAATTCTATAATTGATCTACAATGGTTGCCCCTGTGAAAAGCAGAGCGGTTTTTCCAAAATTATTAAATACAATGTTATGAGCTGAATTGATGAAATACAAAGTAAGCAACGGTAGGGGTTAATTTTGGTTTGGATTTATATGTATTTACGTTGCTTTCTTCTGTCTTCGATAGGTAAAATACAAAAGTTTCAAGAGTTAATGTAACGTTACATCACGTAATTATTTTCACCATTTTTTTCAAGGTGTCAGAAAAAGTCAGATTGCCCATTTTATCAAATAATAAAGTCATAGTAGAAAATCGACTGTTAAGCGGTAATCGACTTGCAGAGGGTTTATGGGGGTGAAATTATTATTTGAATATCTTCGCGTAACGTTATATTGCATGTTTATTTGCCAATTTAATGTTTATTTTGAAGTAGGTAAGAAAAAGCCACGATGCTCTTTTATTCAATCAATAGTGTGAGAGTAGGAAATCCGCTGTGAAAAAGAAATCGACTTACAGGTCTAAGGAGTGAAATTGCCACTCGAACATCTTTGCCTAATGAAACATCGCAAAGTTATTCGGTAATTCACTAAATATTTAGAAGTACGTAGACAAAAAGGCAGGATGCCCTTTTAGTTAATTTATAATATGACAGTAGAGAATCTACTTTAATAAGCTGATCGACTTGCAGAGGGTCTCATCTCATCTCATCTCATTAGCCATTTTCGGTCCATTTTTGAACATAGGCCTCCCTCATACTCTTCCATTCAGCTCGGTTCTGTGCTCTATGATGCCACATCAGTCCTGCGCTTCCTTTTATGTCGTCCGTCCAGCGCATTGGTGGGCGACCTCTTGATCTTTTTCCCAAATAGGGTCTCCACTTTATTACTGTCGATGTCCATCTATCATCTGTATATCTGGCAACGTGGCCCACATAGTCCCACTTCAGCTCGGCTACTGCTTCCGCAACATCTTTCACCTTCGTTGTGCTTCTGACCCGTTCGTTGTTTTCATGATCTTTCAATGATATACCCAACATCTGGCGCTCCATGGCTCTTTGAGTGGTTTTGAGTTTATTCATGGACTGCTTAGTTAATGTCCATGTTTGTGATCCATATGTCAAAACCGGCAAAACACACTGATCGAACACTCGAGAGCGGAGGTATATTGGTATTTATTTGTTCTTTAGCGTATTACTCAATTTGCTGAACGCAGCCCATGCCAATCTTCTTCTTCTATAAATTTCAGCTGTTTGTCTCTGCTTAAGGTTATTTTATGTCCCAGATATATATAGTCATCTACCACTTCTATTTCGTTATTTTTTACCTTTACTTTGAGATTTGGTCGCTTGGTACACATAACTTTGGTCTTATCTAGATTCATTTTCAATCCAATTCTTGATGATGCATCTTCTAATTCGGAGATCATAGTTTGGAGATGTTCTGTTGTTTCTGCTATGAGAACGATATCATCCGCGAACCTCAGGTTGTTTAATCTCCTTCCATTAATATCGATGCCCTTGTCATCACGCCATTTAAGCTGCCTGAAGACATCCTCCAAAGTAGCCGTAAATAACTTTGGTGACAAGGTATCACCTTGACGGATACCTCTTTTTATACGAATAGGTTTGGTATTTTCGTGTAACTGGATGATAGATGTAGCCTTTTTATAGATATTTTCCAACAATAATATATAGCGGTGGTCTATTCTAATATTTTTCAATGATCTCATGATTGACCAATGTTCTACTGTATCAAAGGCTTTTTGATAGTCAATGAAAGCGAGGTTCATTTCTAGGTTGTATTCAACGGACTTCTCTATCAATATTCTCAAAGTAAGTAAATGATCATGGGTGCTATAATTTTTTTCTGAAGCCGGCCTGCTCTACGGGCTGGTATTCATCAAGTTTTCTGGATATACGATTTGTAATGATTTTTGTGAAAAGTTTATATATCTGGGAAAGAAGGCTTATAGGTCTGTAATTATTTAGGTTTGCTTGATCGCCTTTTTTATAGAGTAATACAACAATCGCATTATTCCAGCTCTCTGGGACTTCTCCTTTCTCTAAACAAGTGTTGAATAGGTCGCAAAGTTTTGTTTGGATTTCCGTTCCTCCTTCAAGTATCATTTCTATTATTATTCCATCTTGACCTGGTGTTTTGTTCTTCTTCATTTGATGTAAGGGGTGCCTTATTTCTTACGTTGTTATATCTGGCATGTCTTCCGAACCAACATTAAGTATTTTTATTGTATCATTGATAGTAACATTCTCTGGTCTTACTTTTGTGTCATATAAGTCAGTGTAGAAAACTTCAGTTTCTTTCAATATCGTGTCTAGATTTCTTATTTCCTCTCCATTGCTGTCTTTAATAGATATTATTTGGCGTTGTCCATTTTTTCTAAGACATTTGAATCCTTTGTTGTTTTCTATTAGCTTTTCTACTTCAGGTTCGTAGTGTTTTTGTAAGTCTTTCCTTATAAGTTGTCTGGTGTGTTTTGCCATTTGTCGGAAATCCTCATAATTTCCTTCCCTGAACAGTTGTCTTTATTCTTCTATTTTATTTTTAGTTTTATCACTTAATACACTTCTCTTATCAATTTCTCTTTTTGCCCATTTATCTCCAGCATCTTTCATAGTTTTTGTGATGGTGTCATTCATTTCATTTAAGTCTTTAGTTTTCCAAGTGTTGTTTGCAATATCTAATTGTTTATTAATTTCTATTTGATACTGTATAGAGTTTTGTTTCAGTTTTTGTTTGCCAATTTTTGTTACTTGTTTTTTAAATACTTTCCTGTTCCTTATATCTTTTATATTAATTTTAGCTCTTAGTAGCCTATGATCACTACCTATGTTAAAACAATTTAAAGCTGTAACGTCCTTGACTATTTGTTTGTTACTGGATAAGATGTAGTCTATTTCATTTTTAGTTCTTGAGTCTGGGCTTAACCATGTCCATTTTCTTTATTCTTTTTTGTTATAGAAGGAGTTCATTGAGTATAATCGATGTGATGTTATAAATTCTAGAAACATATAGCCTCTCTCGTTTCTATCATCAAAGCTGAAATTTCCCACGAATTCTTCATCTTCTTCTTGCCTTTTTCCTACTTTTGAGTTAAAATCTTCTATGACAAGGGTTTCGGAAGTGTGTTCTTTATTGATGTGTTCTGATAATTGATTATAGAAGACCTCCATTTCGTCATCTGTGTGTCCAGACGTCGGGGCATAGCACTGAATCACCTTTAATTTATACCTCTTCGAGAGCTGCATGATAATTGATGCAATCCTATCTGACTCATTGTCGAATTTTACTATGTAAGGTGATAATTTTTTGTTGATTATGAAGCCTACTCCACGTTGGCTATCATTTTCTGGGCCTTTGTAAAAGAGTGTGTTGCCGGATTTCAGTGTCATACAAATTTCGCCTCTGCGTCTGATTTCAGATAGACCTATGATATCCCATCTTATTTTGGTTAGTTCTTCTTCCAATTCATAGAATCTATCATCGCCTAAAAGAGTTCGCACGTTTAAAGTTCCAATAGCCAATGTCGTTTTCCTATGACAGCCTTTCACCTTTCACCTTTGCAGAGGGTAAGAGGGAGAAATAGTCACTCGAACATCTTCGCTTAACGTTATCGCATGTTTAACCGATAATTAAATTATTGTTTTAAATTAGGTAGAGAAGAAAGCCACTATGACCTTTTATTCAATTACTAGTATGATAGTAGTGTAACGTGGCATTTGTAGTTACTTGTTTGATTTGGCGCTTGGACGGAGTTCGGGAGTTCGGAAAAAGGATTTTAAGGTCGTTATTACTAGGGCGCCAGATTTGAAAGGTTTTCTCGCTCGGTGGTATACCTAGGTAGTTTACTCACTCAGGAGAATGAGAGGGCTGGCCGTAGAAATAAAACCCACTTAAACCGGAAAATACCTAAATTACTTTATTTCGAAGTGTTTGTGGCAACAATGTATACGACAAACGCCTGCTGGCGTTTCGTTGTCGAAATGGAAGACGGAGAGATACAAAAACTATTTATTTACAAATGTTTTTACGTCTCGGACTAGGAATTTTCAAACAGCGTGAATGGGCGGTTTTATTATTCTCGTGAGAAAACAAATATGAAAATAATATTTTAACCGTCGAAAATCGGAAAGATCGAGAACTATTCGACGTATCTAAAATGCGGAAACGGAAAATACAATGTTATTACGAATAACCAAATCTGAAATATGAAACCCCTCGTATGTGATGGAAATGCGAAAACGGAAGATTATCCTAATAGTTTACAATGACGGATATATAGTACATTTCGGAAAAGATAGGAAAACGTGCAGTGTCTAATATTCGGCAAGGCGGTCATTTACGTTGTGAGAGAGAACGGAGATTGTGGTGAATTAATTTTTCCCTAACACGACGAGGAACAAATGAACTCGTAGCAGTTGGAGAAACGGACATTAAGGTACGGACAAGCGGTTTAACAGATAGCGGACGATAAAGAACAGATCACTTATAATTAGCGGTCGGTAACGCTCACATTTATTGCATGGTCACGTAACACTTATACAGTTAACAAATAGTTCGGACGGCTTAAAACTATCGGTCGGTAACGCTCACAATCGGAGAGTTACCTAACAGATAACGAATAGTTCGGACGGCTTAAAAACTATCGGTCGGTAACATTTATAATCGGACAGTTACGTAACAGATAACAAATAATTCGGACGGCTTAAATCTAACGGTCGGTAACGCTTCACAATTGATAGACAATTACATATATAACAAATATCGGTCGATAGAACAGAAACGGGTGTATCCCATATCGGCACATTTTATTGCGGTCAATTTTACGACACCTTGTCAGTCCATTTCTAATATACCAACTCGGCACAACGGATGATGCCCAGCCCGGCGGGTCGAGCAGGTACACACTACAATAATAACCCACCTCGTCATAAATCTAGGGAGGTATTACCTTCTTGATAATACCGTTAATAATACGGTGTCGAAAATAGAGATATTTCACTGTTGCGCAAAATTCATAATATTTGTGAAACCTAGTATACGTCATGTGATACGCTCGAAAGTACGTTGGAAAGCCAAGGGGACAAGGATCAAACATGTAAAGGGGGACAAGGATCAAACATATACTTACTAAGCCTAATAGGCATCATCAGAATTTGCTGTAGAATGTGTAGAAAATCTACCCGAGGGTGATCTGGTGCTCGGGATACAATTCCACCCATGTTGGGCTAATTCGTACACCAAAAAAATTTACCTGCTCCCCTTGGGATACAACTCGGCTACACCGATACCACATATGCTTGCCGTTATACAAAAGTAATTTCTGTGCCGAGCTGGACTCAGTAAAATAGAGTACCTGGTAAGATGTGGGCCGAGATGGGCATCACCCTATGCCGAGATGGGCATTGTAGAATGGAGTACCTGCCTAGATGTATGCCGAGTTGGGGTATATTTTTATCGTTTACCTGCTTCTTGTGCCGAGATGGGAATCGCCGACAGAAACAGATATCAGACGCAACAACGGGTAAATACGAATAAAGCACGGCTTATCACAAACAAGTATTGGTTCTTAGAGACGAAGAGTAAGTTCTCGGGGTAACGAGCGACGCTAAACGACGAAAGTTCTCAATATCTCCCAAATAAATCAATTCAATTAATGTGGATAATGTTTAATCCAACAGCTATTCCGACGTTTCGTCTACGATCGTAGACATAATCATGGATCTACAATAATTAGGTAAGTACTTGTTAGGAGAGAGAGACTGACACTTACATTTCCAGTGAGCTGATGAGTTAATATGTAAAAAATGAATGGTGAATTGAACTAGTGATGAAGACGTCCTATTCAGTTCTTCGTAGGTCCAATCAAGGTCGATTAAGTTAGTATGACCATTACGTGAACAATTGAGATATATTCAATTCTATAACGTGTTATAGGTGAACCGACGAGGTGGGTCAATATGGTGTATGAAGAAGTTGAGAGGCCATTATAATAAATTATAGAAACACTCTACAACATAAAACCATCTACCCCGTCGTGACCTACAGCACGGACTAACGTCATTCAAACATTCTGGAGAATTTTCTTCTTTTTTGTTAACACTCCCACTATGTCATTAACCTTGGCATTGAAAAGTAATATCTACTTTTGTAGTATAACGCCATCCATTGGTAATCAATTGGAGACCAAGAAGGAACCGTTAATGTCATAGAAAGAAGGGCACTTCCCAATTCGATGTTTAAGTGAATTCAGTAGGTGAAGTATTACGGAAGGTGGAATTATGGTAGTAAGACCTCTGTAATTCCGTATTTTATCAATGTATAATGTTTTTATAAACCTGAACGATGTTATGAAACTCATGCTGTTTGTTAACGTTACGATCTGATGTGCGTATGATATGATATGATTCTAAGAGCAAGCTTTTAAACCAATTATTCTCATGTTCAACTATTTTAATGTTGTCAAAATCAAACTTATGTCCACAGTTGATAATATGTTCTGTAAGACCTGAGTGTGCTAAATTACCATTTCTGATATGTAACTTATGTTGATAAACCCGTTTCTTGATATATTGTTTGGTTTCGGCAATATAAATTTTACTAGGTTTACAATCCAGACATGTAAATTCATAAACAACCCCATGTTGATTGTCAATTTCTCTACGGTCTTTCAGTTTGGAGAAAATAATATCATTTAGAGTTGACCAAGCATACCAAGCTGGAATCATTCGTAATGGTTTTAAAATTGAATATAACGCTTTTTCCCAGGCAGGATGGAATGGTAATTTGATGTACTGCAGTTGTAATTTGTCATCTGATGTATTGTGTGTGGCATAATTATTATTAATAGTAGATTTAAGTTTCTCAAACCTTTTCAGTATTGTAGCATCTATGACTTTGACAGGAAACATGTTCTACAACATAATCTGTTTAATGTATTCTAAATTCATATTTTTGTGCATTTTTTCACTTCTCGATTTTTCTTGCAAATAGCACAACTTTTTAAGCTAGCGTATACTTATAATATGATTATATACATCATTTTCGACCATTTCGACATTTCGACCATTTCGACATTTTCAATTCTGAGAATATCTAAGTTACGTAAAGACACAGCCATGTCAAACTGTAGTGCTCCTGGACTATACTGCCTATTCGATTTCCTATTGTGGCACTTTGGTAAAATAAAACCTAAGCCGTCAATGAAAACAAGTCTGGCAATCATGAATCCTATTTGAACTTTCACCTTTTTCTTTCCCGACTTTTCCTTTCGTTTAAAGTTGTTATATAGGCATTGAAGTTGGAACGTTTAAGGACAACTCAAACACTTTTTATTTTCATTTTGAATGATTGGTACAAAAGCATCTAATACAGTCTTCAATCACACAAGTTTCGATATGTGAAACATAACTACTCCATCTACCCTCTCATCACCTTTAATTTCATTCCCGTTCTTCAATCGATTCCGTTTCCTTGTCATGAAATAACCCACTTCGTCTGGAAGCAGCGCTGAGGATTTCCCGGTTGCGAAAAGTTTGGTAAACTAAATCCGAAACTTTCGACGGGATAATTCGAACTGATTTAATCCGATAATCACTATATTTAACGGTTTCGGTTTGCAGTCTCCCGGCTGGTAATCTGCCAGACGCATTAAATAATACAATCTATTTCGTTCCTGATCGTTTCGCCATTATTAATAAAGCGTGGAAATATTCCCCACTGATAATTTTGATATAACTGTGAGAGAGTAATGGTCATCGAATGAGCGGATTTGGTCGAAAGTATGTGTTTATTTTCATGTAGATAACAGATAAAGTTTTACTGCATACTTGTAAGCGTATTGTGTTTTGTACAGTACAACCTTCTATTAAACGATGAAGTACGTGTAGAAAGAGAATAAGAAATCTGACTAATAATGCTGATAAACAAAGTTCTGGAGCAGATAAATATCAGTTGATATGGAAACCTGACTAAAGTAGGTAATATTTTCCAGTGGATTCAAGTAATAATTGCAATCCTAATTGTTCCTACTAAATTTATTTACTTATTTAATAAGTTTCCCACTAATTTAATTACATTTGACAAAATAGTTATGAGGCAATTATCATTAGTGACAAACTTAGGGCATTCCTCCAAATAGTTGATTTCAGACTGAAGCTGTGAAACAACTGTGAGACAACAAATGAATGAACGTATTCTCAAACGCCTACCTTGCTATGGGTGTATGTAGTAGAGTGCGTCGTACCTTTTGAAGTCCCTAAAGTGGGGTGATAAAAAGCAGTAAGAATCAATTTACATCCGTGTATTAGGGTGATACAATCCTGATATGTGTACATATCGACTGGAAGTATTTAAACCTGCTCAGTTTGCTACATTCGTAAAAAGCATATCAAAGTATATTAAGAAAATGACAAGTGCTGCTCCACTACCCTAACTATACTTTCTCTCATTTGTTCCATTTCCTCGAACTCATGGGGTCTTAAGGCTGTTCTCGCACTATATATGTTATACGATTGTGAGAGGCACCTTCTCCATACCAATTATATTTTTACAACACGTGCGGCACATACCATATACTTTGTCCTCCCCGCCGCACATACATCTCGATCACTTTCTATCTAATGAAATACATGTGCGTCGTTTCAGTCGCACAATAATTGTGGACGGACTCAGTTGAATTTTGGTATTTATTTTACTGCAAAAAATGAACATTCCTTTTCGCTTGAATTTTAATGTCTGTAACTGTGCGATAATAATGAAATAATATTTATTTATGTAATTATTTGAAGTGGGAAAACGAAAAACCAAGTATATTATAAGTCAACACGCTAAAACGAGGTGTTAGTTAATACATCATCACACACAAGCTCTGTTGCACATTTTAGGAGGTATGTCCTAGATATGCCATTCCTCTCCTTTGAAAGTGTCAGGCGTAACGCTTCATAGGTTTTGGACGGTGGTTTGGTTTTAGGTTTTACCGCTTTAGTTTGATTCCAGATTTTCAACAGTGTGTTCGAGTTGTGACTGGGATCTTGAGAGAGAAATAGTTATATTGTTTAAAAACGTCATATCTCATGTTAATCGTGTTATACTATTAGTTATTATTATATTGTGGACAATGGGAAAAGCAAAGAAAAATAAAATCAAATCTACTCGATTGAAATGTAAAAGTTGAGAAAATTTTCTAAGATCAGGTACTTACATACAGTGCGAATGTAAAGTCTGGAATAAATTCATTAGTGACTTTTGACTAAACGCATGCTTTAAAAAAACTGGAACAGGTCAATTTTAATTTTAATTTGGGCACATTGTGACAAAGTTTTCATGTTATGACGCAATTTATTAAAGTAGATTATTATTTCTCTTCACAAATGCAGGGTTTATTTATTGTTTTCGTTTGGAATTGTTTTAGAAAATGACTAAACTTAGATTAGAATGTACGTTTTATTGACATTTGTCTATAAAGGTACATTCAAATGTTATGAATACTTTTTGGATCTTAGCCGGCGTTAATAATCTCATTTGATGAAGGACAGGCCTTATTTCGCCGATAAAATCCAATATTTACAGGTTATTATAAAGAAGTTTTTTTTTTAAAAATGAATGTAATTAATTGCATATTTGAATGTAGTTTTCACTTCAGATCAGCTTTTCTTAAAGACAATTTTCGATTCTATCCAATTTCTAAATTATAAATTATAAAAATACAGTCGAACTTCCATCGAGAATGAAGGTGCTGCGAAATTTGCTCGTTATATAGAGGTCTCGTTATATGGAAGTTCCCCCATTTTTGATGGTTAATTGTAATGGTTAAGGGAAAAACACAATTTTTTCAAACACAAACACGTATTTATTGAAATTAATGTAATATAAAACAAAAACCATTCAGAATTACATACTCAGAAGTTGTTGACGGTTTTTCAAAATCGTTGACACACTACTCGAGGTGATACCATACTTCGGGCAAACGTCTTTATTTTTTAAACCCTCTTCAAGATCCGTCAAAAGTTTTAAGTTATCGGACAGTGCCGAATTTTGCCAGCTACATTCTGAAAACATTTTTAAGGACCAAGAGAAACCCTGCACACGAAAGTTTTAAGTCAAACTGAACAGATTTCACCCTATATCTTTGGGAACATGTGTTTGTTTCACTTTACTACACTCATTAGTAGTTCTTCGGGGAGTTCAAGTATTAAAATTCAGATATAAAGTATTCAGTGTAAAGTTCAGGTATAAAAATCCGCAATTAAGGACATAAAGGGTATAAAGGTACAGAGACAAACGTTTGATTTATTTTCTGAAGAATACATAATTTCCGAAATTTGCTCGTAGTATGGAGGATTGCAGTTTAAAAATCTCGTAATATAAAGGCAAAAATCCATTAAAAATCGTAGCTAGCGCTAAATTCCATAAAAAAGCTTGTAATACGGAAGTACCCGTAATATAGAAGTTCGTTATATAGAAGTTCGACTGTATATAACATTTAAAAAATTGCGGGATGAAGAAAATTAAATAATAAAGCAATTATTAGAATATATAATATACAGATAGATTTATAATACATACACAGGGTGTCATGTTCGAGAGAAAAAAAAATGTAAAGTTTTCATGACAATTTCGTGCAGGCCAATGAAAGCGGGAGCGCTCGTCCCGCCAGCCCGTCGACCGCTGCCATAAAAAACTGTCCGTATCATACGTTTGGGAAACATAAAAACTGTGCTGAATATTTTTGTAAGAAACAAACCGACACGGAAAGTGACCAGATTAAGCATATGGAGAAGTGTTGTTTAATGAAGGACATTCTATTGGCAGGAAACCGATTAGTTTAACATTGCGACAGTCTGGTCCTGAATATGAACAATAATGCTGCCGAAACATACAATAGTGTAGTGGCAAAGTATGTTGGTGGAAAACGAATCAATTTTGCTGTAAAAGGAGGATACGCGCGACACGGTGTAAAGCAGCAGCAATAAAATTTAATAGTCACGAAGATTATATACCACACTGCTTTACAAGAAAATGACAACAAAATATCCTGGTCTTCATGCGAGAACATACCTGTATAGGGTTAAAAATAAGAGGAAAAAACGTTCGCAAAGGGGTCCTCAAATAAAACGAAACAGAATAAAAGCCCCAGCTGACAAAGATTACGGTTTGGTAAACCAACAGGATGTAACGCCTAACAGCAACAAGAAGGATCATGAAAAATGTGATAAATTCCTAAAAAGCATCGAAAAAACAAGTGAAGAAATTATACACATAGAAAAAATCACCAGAGGGTAATCGTTTAATAACCATTGGAAAGAGTGTAGAAGCATACTTTTAACCTCTTCTAATTTCGGCGTCGTTTGTAAGATGAGAAGAACTACAAATCCTACAAAGACAGTCCAGAACATTTTATTTTCTTCATTTTGTGGTTCAGCAGCAAATAGATGGGGTAATGAACATGAAAATGTAGCCAAAGAAGAGTTTGCTACTAATTATGGAAAAAAATAGAAGAATGTGGGCTATTCATTTCCCAAAAATATCCTTATTTAGGGGCAAGTCCTGATGGACGAATTAATGAGGAAGAAATAGTTGAGGTTAAATGTCCCTTTTCCTGTAAGGACATACACCCAGAATTGGGAGTAGATGAAAAGAAATTAACATTTTTAATGAAATGTGGGGGCGATTATAAATTAAGGAAGACTCACAATTATTTTTATCAAGTGCAGGGTCAATTAGCAGTTACAGGAGCAAAATACTGTTATTTCATAGTTTGGACTCCGCACGGTATGATTGTTGATAAAATTTGCCGTGACGAAGACTTCTGGTCTACAATGATACCAAAATTAACTTCATTTTACAAGGAGCAGCTGTTCCAGAAATAATCAGAAACGAGCATTGACCACACAGGGTTGGAAAGTATTACCCATTGGACTATACCTTTGACGTCATACACTTTCAATGAATCAACTACTTTAAATCAACTGGATACTCCACGAGGTTTGTAATTTTATTCATTTAAATTTCGCCTTCACAACATAACAAGTATTTCCGGATTGAGACAGTGTAGGGACCTACAATTATTGTAGTTTTTGTAATATCTTCCCCGGGGGTTACTTAAGTTATTCTAATTCATAGTTCTGAAAGTAAAAAATAATTGGAAATTTCCACACTTCGTTACCTATTTTCATTTGGTGCTCCAGACAACGTTTATGCAATATTTCCTTCGGAAGGAGAGGGCGCAATAAGATGATATAGACGTGACAGTTTCGTCATTTTCATAATACCGGGGGCAATCAAAAAGTAGGAATTTATATTTTTTGTCTTTTTCTCTCCCTCTATTGTCTGCTACGTAGTTAGTTCAAATTAACATTTACACATTTATTTCTAATTTTATTTCATTTATAACAAGATGTATCAAGAATACCATAAGCACATAAAAATATTCGCGAAACACTATGGCAATAGGAAAGTTCGACCCTGCTCTTCCCAGTTTGGAATTACAACGGCACGGCGCGCGGGTAGTAAACAACTGGGATCGAGAGTTGTTGAATTAGAAAGACAGAAAATAGTGAAGAAATTAATCAGTAATTTCCATAATTATGGCTTATTTTTGAATATATTTTTTTGCAAATGGTACCAAAAAACAGAGAAAAATATTATTTCGGTAACTATGTTGTCCAATTTTTTTTACACTCGTTCAGAACTGCTTTATTTCCTTACCAGAATTGTTTTCCTTATCATATTTCGGCTCAGAAACAAAAATTTGAAAAAAGAAAAACACAGTGCTTTAGATAACTTGTTATATAATATATTTAACTAAAACAGAAATTGACTGGCCGAAAAATAAAGACAAAAAATGGGAATCAGTTTCTAAATCGCTATCCTTCGTTATTCATTTATCGCGTACAAAATATATAATTTAATCGGTTTGATAGGTAGAGGAGAGCATATTTTACAATTATTTTAGTAACAGTTCAAAATACGATCGCAATTTTCCTTAAAATTAAATTAAATAAAAAAATGCATTTTTTGGCGAATTCACAGAGGGAACAGCCTTGAGTCATCTAGCTAACTGTTCGCTTACCTTCTGCCTTAATTCGGCCAGGGCATTTTTGTAAATGGGACAGGGGGTACCTTCTTCCCGATGTCGCTCCTTTTTACAAGGAATATATTTTCATACACCAGTTGAGGTTTAAGTCAGGTCTCTACTCACCGCAGTTCAGACAGGACCGTATTCTATCTGGGCCCTAATATTCGTACCTTCTAGTGCCGAATCTTTGCATCTGTAACATCCTGTTATGTGTACTATTCTCTTGAGCTTCATAGCAGCCATTCAATCTGTCTGTTACGTCCCTCAGTTCCGTGGTAGCTCTTCTTGACATGGCTGACGCCGCAGTTTGTGTGCCGTGCCTCCGGGAGAGAACCGGAGAGACACGCTCCTCATCTCTCCTGAGGACGCCCGGCGTAACGTAATTTTATATCTTCCGCAGTGGTGGACGCGTCTAAATGGTAGACAAAAATGGTTCCCAACCTGTCAGAAACGCTTTTTGCCTCTTCATTTTAAGCTTACTGGCTATTCCATCAATAAGAAGATCATTTTCTCTCTCTCTCTCTCTCTCTCTCTCTCTCTCTCTCTCTCTCTATGTGTGTATACTACTATGTACTTCTCACTTTTCCGTCTTCCGTATTTAACTTATTTCGACCCCAACTTCTTCTGACCGATTTCTTTTTTCTGTGTGTATAAGACATCAAAATAGGAGGAGGAACCCATTCTGATGAGAGCAGTCGTACAGTGGTTTAGGGAGCCTGCATATTGGGGCTGTTAGGATTTCTCCTGCGCTTTATTTGTCTCCTGAGGATTATCGATATATTGTCGCTATCGAGGATGTATTCCACACTATTACGTTGCCTTATGTTCTTCTATCAAGATTCAATATTTTTCTCTTCCACTGGGCATGTATTAACTAGAGTACTCGTCCTGGCAGCACTTCGTCAATACATTGGACTGCCGGGAATTCGTCTAGATTTCGTATACGGTAGTGTGTATATGCTGGTAATCTTATTCACCTTGGTGTCTCGGATCGTGGTGTTGGGCATAACTTTCCTAACAAACTTCGGTTTGTCGGTTGTGAGACCGTCTTCCATTAACTTAACTAGACCCTCGAAATTTTCTCCTGGCTCCAGTGAACAGCTTAGCCATTTCCTTTCCTTATATCTCCTATTTTCCGGCCCACAGGCAACAAATCGCTCTTTATCTTCCCCGGAACACCAGATACTGGACCCTTCCACAAATGCTGAGGTCTCGCGAATGCTAGGGAGAGAGCCGTAACTAGACTAGACTCTCTGTGTTGGCCGATCCAAATTTTTAGTTATACATAACCTCAAAATAACCTACTTAACCCCTTTTAACTTCTGGTTTTCTCTGTCAAAAGAAAACTAATTCTGAGTATTTGTCTATTTGTAGTAGAGTGAAACCTCTATATAGCGGACAGACACGGGAACCACAATTTTGTCAGTTATCAGGAGGTGTCCGCTATTGGGAGGAAAGGATTATATAAAAAAAATATTGATATGTGCATAAATGTAATTCAAAATACATACCACATTTTAAAATTACAATTTATTTCTTATTGAAAAATTTGTCAATAGCAGTTTTTTTACCAGAAACCACCGAATCAACATAAGACTACTTGTTTATACTGAAATATACCTGGAATTATTTAATAGGATGATTGCAAATTTAAACACCTGTTTAAGAGACTTAAGGAATTTATGGATACTATTATGAAAGGTGTCCGTTATTTAAACTGCTCCATAAAAGAGATTCCAGGAGATGATGATTAAAATTTGAATTCCTGTATAAGAGGTATATTTCTTACACATCTGATTTCAAAAGTTACTGTCCGTTGTTAAGAGGTAATATTATTAACAATTATATAGGAATTGGTAGTTTCAAACTGTCCGTGTCCGTTATTTGGAGGGTCCGCTATTGGGAGGTGCTCATAGGTATAAATTCCCATTAAGAAATTCGGGATATATAAAACTTGTTTGTTAGAGTCCGCTATTGGGAGGTGTCCGTTATTAGAGATTTTACTGTATTTGTTTTGGCCCTGAAAAGGGCCGTTAATTACCAGCAGTACTGATTGCCAGTTTCACAATAAATGTTCGAAGTGACTCTTGTTGTCAGAATTAGATAGGTTCAAATCAATAGAGCGCGGCACATCAAAAATTACATACACAGAAGTTCCAACGCCAACTAGATGCCAATCATTTTGAAACACGTTGTATTAATTGCTTTTATTATAACACAAGCCGTACCCGGCATGCGTTGCAATGCCACGTAAAGTTTAAAAAAAAGAAAGATAAATAAAACTTATAGATGACCCGGTGAACTTTGTATCGCCTACATATATTTTTGAAAAATATGGTCAAAACGTAATACAAAATTTTTATCTGCATTAAATTAAATGCAACACAGTTATACACATAATCAATTTAAGGCTTTCTGATATACCATATATTTTTTTACTTTTTTTGCGGTGAGTAAATATATAAAGACGATGATTTTACGACTCGCGAACACGCGACGTATAATTGCCCATGCGCGAAACCGGGAAACTCCATGTTGATTCCGCAAACTGTCCTTTTATTTGCAATTATTGTATATTATCTATTTAAATTTTTAATGAATAATTTATCAAAAACTATCCTGAAAGTAGGTATGAAATTTTCCTGTACAATATGCGTTGCACCATACGACGTCATTTGAAAGCAATTATTATATTTTTGGATGTTGGCCAAGAAATGTTTAGTCATTTCCCACCGAAAAACTAATGAGCGTAATGGATCTGGTAGTGGGAACCACCAGCGGTGAATCCAGTAGATTCACCGCTGTATTTTAACGCTTTACAATATTGGCAAATAATTGTCATTTCTCCAATCGTTACGGATTGGTCGGCGCACCCAATAATCTATTTCCGGGTCGTAGTGGAATGCTACTTGTTGCAGGTTTACAACACTGCCTCTGCGGAATCGCTCTATTTCATTGTGTCATGAAGTGCGCTCCATGTTTTGGATATTTTTTGCTCGTTGCTCGTAGTACGTGTGACCATCTTGATGTTGATTCTGCCATGTCTTCTTCAGCTTGTCTAAGTAGTTTTTGTTTGTTTGTTATTTTTACCTTTAGTTTGATTCGTCGGTAATCCTGTTCGGTCTGTTGTTTGGGTTTCTTCACTTCCGGTTTTGGGGTCTTGTATTTGTACCTCATAGACTTGTTTCTTGGGTGTTTTATATTCCTAGTGTGACGTCAGGTCCCTCCCTAGGAGTCACGAGACCTCACAGTTGGTGGGAGGGTGAACCCGGCGGCCTAGCACATTGCCGGCTTCCGGGGCCAAGGAGTAACTCACCTCCCCGCATCGTCGGGGGTCCGGAAGATGGGGTGAAAATCCCCGTGGGAAGGGCCCTCGGCATGTGGTGCGGGGGGGCGGTGGGAGGTTCACGTGTTGCCGGACTGGTGATGGGATGCCGGCTTGGGACTCAGGCTTATTACTGCTTCCAGCTGCGGGCAGGTGCTGACGACCTTACACCTGTATCGATATCTCTGCTTGCTTAAAATCTCTGCTTCTACTCTACATTTCTAGGCTTCCTTTGCAAGGCACCGGTTCTTTGGGCCGGCGAGCCTCCAACCCGACAACGACCACCGCTTTGAATAGGACAAGTTCTCTGGATTCGATTGGAGGGAAGCGTAACAGAATGGTGAAGACATGGCAGACACTGGCTTGCGTCTGGAAGGAAAACCAGGGTAAAAAACCGGATGGGATGGAAAACCCGCCTGAAAAAAACCCGCAACCTAAGGTGTCATGCGACCCGTGCCGATAGGTGGATGGCAGATGCGTGAATCTGTCGCGAACGGAGCCCCCGGGGCACCTGGCGCACCCCGGGCGTAATCAGCCTTAGCCGGGGCATGGGAGCACTGCCCCGGCTGGACTCTTAACTTCCCAACTCGTGGGACTTGAATGGATAAAATAATAAAATCAAAAATCCGGACTGCTAAACACAATGATGACATGGCGATGAATATGGATAAGGCAAATGCCCAGGAAAAGTTGAAGAACCTTATGAAACGAGGGGTGATTTCAGCAGAGCCCATGAAGCGCGGTGGGGTAAAGGATGAGGCGTCGCCCGCTTCCCCTTTCGCTGGTAGAAGTACGAAGCTCTCTAGAACGCCTCCGGAACCGAAGTATAACAGCGAAGAGGTCATAGCGCTCGGGGACACGGAGGAGTCGATTGCCCTCGAGTTTTTTGACGAGGAACCCCATACTAGCCCTGCCTACGCACTTGGGGCTGGCAGGAATGAGAAAAAGAGGAAACTGAACTCCCCGTCGTCTCCCTCTTCCTCTCGAGAATCTGGAAGGGGGGAAACCTAGCTTCCATATGGAAACCGTTCCGACTTGAGATCCTTAAGCTATGTGAGGTGGCCAACGCCGCTGGTAGCGTTGATGAGGAGCTGAAGGAGTGCATAGTAAAAATAGGCCAGTACATGGAATCAATGAACTTGGCGGTGGAACGCCCTGACGAAACGGCACACACTGACCAGGCAACTCAGGCTGGCGGGATGCTGGACCTTGACGTTATCAACATGGCCCTGGATGGGGGCGAGGGAGTCGAAAACCTCCTTGGGGTCATAGACCTACAATGGCCAGCCGAAGCCTACCGAGTAACGCGTAACTAGAGGGGGCCGGGCCTGACGAGTAACACCTGCGTTCTCTGGGACACAACGAAGCCGGTGGACAACGCCAGACTGGGAGACTTGGGAGCCAACGTCGACCCCCTTAGGGATATTATCGAGGAGGGCCTCCTCCCGGGCAAGCTGGAGTTTGCCCGGACGATCTCCAGCAGCACGTCCAGCAGGGGCCCTGCTGGTGATAAGGCAATTTCGACTTTTATTCTACCTTTCAATGGCAAAAATTCTGAGATTAACTCCCTAAGGATGGCGCACGACATGTTTAAAGACATGAGAGATATAATGAATGATCACCCTGTCGACAGTGTTGTCGTGACCGGGGATCTTGTCGGCGGGCTCCACGACAAATGCATGGAGCATGTGTTCAGACATGAGGGGGTACCCTTTTACATTGAGCCCGTGAAGCGGAATCGAGCTGCGCCGGCAGGGAAATCAGCTCCCCCCCGACAAGCTAAACACCTCACGGAGGGGATCGTTGTTCGCAGCGGTGGCTCCTCATACGCGGAGGTGCTTGGGAGAATAAAGGATTCCATCAACTCTGCGGCTCTGGGAATCAGAATAAAGTCCATACGCCAGACTAATGGCAATGACGTGGCCATCGAGGTGGATGGGGATAATAGCAAAGCTCGACACCTGAAGGAAGAGATCTCCCGTGCGAACGATGCACTCGAAGTGAAGATGGTCACGAAGGGGGGCGCCACAGTCCTCATTCAAGGCCTGGATGCCACAGTAACCGAGGCCGAGCTGAGGGAAGCAATATCGGCCGCCGCCCCGGAAACCCCTATAAACGGTATCACCATCCGGGCTTGCAGGGATGGCACAAGCCGAGCCTTTGTCAGGACCGATGGCAGAGCGGCGACACGATTAAGTGCCTCGGGGTCTCTGAGCGTGGGCTGGATTAACTGCCGGGTATCGATGAAATCTGAGCCGGCACGCTGCTATCGGTGCCTGGAGACGGGGCACAGGAGGTCGGAATGCCGGGGACCAGATAGGTCTAATCAATGTCTTGGGTGTGCCCAGGAAGGGCATCTTGTCGCCAGTTGCGTCAATCCCCCTGCGTGCCACAGGTGCAGGGCACCGGGCCACCGGGCGGATAGCCCAGCGTGCCCCATGACGAGCGACACAAAACAAAGGCCAGGTGACACGGGCCCACAAAGATCGGTGGCGAGGGCCAGGCGACGGGCATCTAACATCGAGGAATCTGGGCCATTAGGCGTTGCTGCAGCTAGCGAAGGGTCGCTGGTCAATCTAGCGCAGGCGAACGATGAGGCAGTCGACATGAACGAGGTACACCCGACGAAAACCGCGGCTAGCGACGCTGCCAGGAACCTCCTCGACATGCATTTCTTAGAGGACCTGGTCCACCCTGCAGCTTCCAACCACTCGGATGGAGCTAGTGCCACTCACCCGAACACTAAAGAATGAGAGTCCTCCAATGTAACATCGGCCGATCGAGGGCCGCCCATGACTTGTTTGTGGCCGACCTTATTCGTTTCGGAGGGCTAATCGGCGTGGTTCCAGAACCAAACAAAATTCTTGCCCGTAGGGCCGGCTGGCTGTTAGATGACCGCGAGGACGTGGCCATCGCGATAAATACGGCTGCGACCCCCCAGGGACGCCCGACGGACACGGCTAAATGCCCTGGCTGTGTGGGTGTCAGGATCGGCCGAATATGGTGCTGGGGGATTTACATCTCCCCGAACATCTCTATCGGGAGATACAGGGAATCGCTAGAGGCCATTATGTCACTGGTGGCTGGTAAGACCGCACCATCCCTCATCCTCGGCGACCTAAACGCCAAGTCGCCCGCCTGGGGGGCGCCTATCTTGGACCCACGAGGCGAGGCTGTCGCGGAATGGATTCAGTCAGCTGGCTTCGCGGTCTTAAATGACGGCTCTCCGACGTTCCGGAGGGGAGGTTCCCGCAGCCATATCGACCTATCTTTGTGCTCCCTACGGATTACTAGGCAGGGGGTGACGTGGTCGGCTAACTTCTCTAACCCGCTCACCCACCACGCAACTATTCGGCTTGAGTATGGCACGCGAAGTATGATTCGGGAGCAGGATGCCCCGAAGGTAAACTGCGAGAAATTGAAGGCGCTCGCACGAGAAAGGCTCCCAGGAGCTCAACCGAGCGCATTTCCTACTCTTGTGGCCGGCTGCATGCGGGATGCCACGGACCGCGCCCCATCAGGACGGCCTGTCCGGGTTCCGTACTGGTGGGGACCAGATATCACGGAGAAGAGAGACGCAGCCTTGAGAAGCAGGAGGCGCTTGGCACGGGCAAGACGTCGGTCCAGCGAAGACCTGGACCTTATTTCGGAGCTCGCCCGATGCTTCCGTCTGGCCCGTAAGGACCTCAGGCGCGCCATTCGGGCGGCGAGACGGCGCTGCTGGCGCGCCCTTCTAGAGGACCTCGACCGGGATATCTGGGGCTCCGGCTACCGTATAGCCACGCGGCATATTAAGTCAGCTCCATGCCCGATGAACCTGGACGTGACGAGGAAGGCGACGATAGTAGCCGCCCTGTTCCCCGATGACGGGCTCGAGTGGGTTAGAGGCACAGTAGTCGCTGACCCCCCTGGCGTCAGCGAGGGGGAAGTCTCCGCAGCAATTGCCCGAATGAGAATGGGCTCGGCCCCTGGCCCAGACGGGCTCACTACCGCGGCGTTACGGGCTCTCTTCGAGGCGGTCCCCGAAACAATCGTCAGTCAATTGAACCACGCCATTCAAACGCAGTCGTTCCCCGCAGCCTGGAAGGAGGCCGGGGTGGTCCAGATCCCTAAGGAGGGTAGGGATCCGGGCCTCCCCGGCTCCTACAGGCCGATATGCCTCTTGTCCACAATGGGCAAGGCGCTTGAGACAGTAATCCGGGACCGCCTCGAAGAGTGCATAGACGACTTGGGGGGCTTCTCCTCGGCCCAGCATGGCTTCCGGAGAGGACGGTCGACCGTGACCGCCCTGAGGGACCTGGTGTCGGATGCCGACATGGGGTACAAGTGGACGGTAATGGTCACAATCGATATAAAGAACGCATTCAACACTGCATCCTGGCTCCACATTGTGGAGGCCATGAAGGGCCTGGGGGTTGAACCGTACCTGGTCCGCGTTATCGAGAGCTACCTGCAGTCCCGCAGCGTTGCGGTGGCGCGGGGCATGGCGAGGGCCACGAACACGGGGGTCTCGCAGGGCTCCGTCCTGGGACCCACGTTATGGAACGTGATGTTCGACGGGGTCCTTAGGATCGGACTCCCTGCTGGGGCTCGCCTAGTGGCGTACGCCGATGACTTGGCCCTCGTGGTGCGGGCGGGCGCAGTTCCGGGGCTGCAGGCACCTCTCGACGAGGCGTACTCTGCCATCGAGAGATGGCTCTTGGACCACCGACTCACGGTGGCCCGAGAGAAGACCCAGCTGATGGTCCTCAGGGGTCCCAGGAAGGGGAGAAGATTCACCCTGCGCGTGGGGGGATCTCTCATAGAAACATGCACCTCTCTGAAATACTTGGGGGTTGTGATCTCGGAGGGGGGGGGTTTCAAAGACCATGTGAGCGAGGCTGCACGAGCTGCTGACGCCAGGCTCGGCGCCCTCTCGCGGGTAATGCCCAATGTGGGGGGGGGCCCTCGGCCAGAAAGAGGGAAGCGATGGCTTACGTTGTGCAGTCAATCCTTTTATATGCCGCACCCATATGGTGCTGGATCGTTGACACCCAGATACATGCTAATAAGCTCCTCAGCGCACAGAGGCGGGCTCTCCTTCGGGTCGCAGCGGCCTACCGTACCGTCTCCGCAGCTGCCCTGCAGGTGGTGACAGGCGTCCCCCTCATCGACCTGCTAGCAAAAGAACGTAGGTTCTTACACAATGTTGGGGGGGCACCCTTCCTGGTAAGCGCCGGATGGCGCGCAAACGTACCTTGGGCATGTGGCAGAGGCGATGGACGAGTGACACGGCCGCGGCGGCCTGGACACGCCAGCTGCTACCACACGTTGCAGACTGGTATAACTGCGGCCACAGAGAAACCAACCACTGGTTCACCCAGTTCCTGACCGGGCACGGATCCTTCGGAACCTATAAGAAGAGGATAGGTAAGGCGATAAACGACCGGTGCGAATGTGGCGCCAGGGACTCCCCTGAGCACGCGGTGTTCTCCTGCCCTCTGTGGGAGGCATACACCACGCCCCTGAAGGAATCCGTCGGCCCGGCCTGGAACCCGGGGTGCTTGATGGCATCTATGATAGCTCGAAAAGAAGTGTGGCAGGTCGGATTTAAAGCTATCACTTCCCTCATGGCTGAAAAGTTTGCAAGAGAATTGCGCCCCAAGAGCCTTAGGGTGCTCCTGGAAAGACTGTAACCGGCGTGCCCGTATCCGACTGGCTGCTTGATGCTCGTCCAACAGGATGGGTACGTACTCTCTCTCCCGCCTTCTCAGAACCTACCTTCCCCCCCCACTGTGCTACTTCTCCTGGTGTAAGGCCGCCTGGCTGTGTCCAACCAACCCGCTCTGCCGCTAAGTAGGAATGACACCTACCCTTGGTTTCACTTAACTTGCTGTCCTCTTCTGTATAGTACACATAGCAGCTCTGTTTTTTTTTCCTGGTTTCCATCCCCCACTAATCTACGTCGCTACCCTAGCGGATACTTATGGTAACTCAATAGCCTTGCTGCGCTTAATCTGACAAACATTCTTGATGTGCAATCTAACCGCCACTAACTCCCGCAATAGCATTTAGTCCCCGTAGATAGTTCTATGCTCAATCTAGCCGCTTCAGAGTCGTCTTCTGGGCCGCCTGAACCCCTAATCTGGGTTTTCCTGGGAGGTGGGACGTAGGGCGACCCACATCAGCTCTAACCTGAATTCGAGACCCTCCAAATCCACCGGAGGCGCTCTCTCCTACCCTGCTATCTTTGAGGCACCTGTCGGGGACCTCGTGCTACAATAGGATAATCCAGGCAGGTCGCCGGTATACTGCAGCTCCTTGACCTAAGGACCATAACATCGTCCGAGCCTCGGGGGAGCCTGCAGGGTTCCCTCTGCTTCCCCCAGGTGAATATACCCGGGGCGGTGTTTATTGCCCGCTTCCGAGGTAGTGCGTGGCCTCATTGGCCTAAAGTCGGGGAAAAAAAAAAGTGTGACGTCAGGTACTGCCAAATTTTCTTGTGGTTTTCCTCCATCCTTTTGAAATAGTGTGATTTTATATAATTGTGCTGATCGCCAAACCAAAATTCATGGAACGCCTCGTTGTTCTCTTACTCTTTCACCCATAGTGCTTCTAGATGATCAAGCCTTTTTTGTAGGCATTCCTTGGTTTTTCTTGCACTTCCGTTTTTCTTGCAATTGTTATGTAGTGATATGATTTCTTGGGCTATTTTTTTTTGTTCTTGAATCAATTCATCTGCTTGTTTTATTTTGTCATAGTTGAAGTTGTGAACTTTGTAACTTAGTTCTCCGGAAAAAATGGCTATGACTTACTCAGGACTTTGCTTGTATTCTTGACTTTCCGCTGTTATGTTGGCGTCGAAGTTCTTGAAGTTTTGGAGTTGTAATCACTGGCGCCTTTTCCTCCGTCTGCAGTGATTGGATGTGTCCGTCGTTTCAAATTTGTAGACTCGGTGTCCTAGTAGTGAAGTTGCTTTGACTTACTCAGGACTCTTCTTGGTTACTTGACTTCCCCCTATTGTGTTGGCGTCGAAGTGCTTGAGGTTTTTAAAGTTGAAATCACTGGCGGTTTTTCTTTCGGCTGCAGTCACTCGATACGTCCGTCTTTTCGAACTTGTAGAATTTGTAGACTCGGTATCCTTTTTTTTCCCGACTTTAGGCCAATGAGGCCACGCACTACCTCGGAAGCGGGCAATAAACACCGCCCCGGGTATATTCACCTGGGGGAAGCAGAAGGAACCCTGCAGGCCCCCCCCTAGGCTCGGACGATGTTATGGTCCTTAGGTCGAGGAGCAAGAATACTCCGGCAACCTGCCGGGATTATCCTGTTTTAGGACGAGATCCCCGGCAGGTGCCTCAAAGATGGCAGGGTAGGAGAGAGAGCCTCCGATGGGATTGGAGGATCTTCGAATTCGGGTCTAACTGACTGGTGCGGGTCGCCCTACGTCCCCCCTCCCGGGGAATCCCGGATTAGGGGTTCAGGCGACCCGGGAGATGACTCTGAATCAAATTAGCTAAGTGCTAAGCTGTAGCGGGAGATTACAGCGGTTAGGTCGTGTGTCTACGGTATACTAGCGGCTATCTGTGCTGCTGCTAGGGGTGCAGCAATCAATAGGAAGGAGCCGAGAAATGGAGCTACTGGACGTTCTATGCGGCATGAGACCAGGAACTGCGGCAAGCGAATTTGTTGAGAAGCGTCAGGGCGACCATGCAGTTGAAAAGCGGCGCAGGGGGGGGAGGGGGGTCCGGAAGGACAGAGAATACGTACCCTTCATGCTTAGCGGGCGTCACGCTACCAGTACGATCCCGGCTCGCCGGCTACAGCCTCTCCAGGAGCACCCGTAGGTTCCTGGGGCGCAGTTCTCTTGAATACTTCTCCGCCATGAGGAAGGTGATGGCTTTATACCCGACTTTCCACACCTCTTCCCGAGCAATCATGGCCGCCATTAGGCTCCCCGGGTTCCAAACCGGGCCGACGGTTTCCTTCAAGGGCGTTGTGCGGGTAATCAATATTTTTAAAATATAATTGTACCGTACCTTAATATGTCCGGTTTACTTATTAAAGTGAAACTTTAGAATTAGTGATGGGATCAAAAATTGTATACATTGGATATTTGATTTTAAAAACGTGCAGTTTTTCCAAGTATGAAAAGTGAAGAAAAAATTAAATTTCATGTATTTTGCAATTATACAGTGTCTTAAAAAAAGAATAAATTAACTCTATGGATGTAAGATGATTTGGCAATTACTCATTTTGAAACGATTTGAAATGAAAATTGTATACTCTACCTAATGGAATAATCGAGGAGAGTAGAACCTGTCGAGACATTTTCCACAATTTGTTGAATGCTTTTCTTTCCTACATTGCCATCGTTTGGTTTTTATATACGAGTCCCTTTTGTTCTCCTGTAATTGATTTGTACTCCCGAAGTTGTAGCAAGGGATAAAAGTAAGGGAAATTCATACTTAGAGTTCACTACATAGCGACTGGCTATATGATCATCGTACATGTGGGAGCGAACTCACACGAAATCTGTGCTGCTTTGTTTTATAGGTTGACTGCCAACAAATTTGTTTGAGTTCATCGAGACCTTTACTTTCATCCAGCGATGCTGCGATGATGACTCGCTGAAGTTCAAAACGCCATTCTTTTCAGTTTGCTCCATTCGTAATCAAATATCGCTGTCTAATGACTCGGATCGTAACATTTTAAATTTTTTCACGAATCCCATCGAATCCCCCGACACCTCGAGGGGACGTCGTCAAACTCTCGCCGTTCTGAGCGTCGCAACGCCGACTCATCCATCATTCAAAAAGCTCCTTCCCCACCGACCATGGATATCCCCGAACATCCTCTGCTCCACACACTTCTGTTCGGAATATCTTCCGGCCATCGCGTACGAGAGGAATAAAATTCGACACGACACGGATCGGCGATCAAGTATGTTGAGTGACAAGTCCTGAATTATTATTCTTTCCGCAGATTGACCCGAGCGGACTCGAAAAGCGATCCCCACGTCACCCACCCGACCCTTTTTCCACAGGGATCATATCGCGAACACCGAACAAACTCGGTGTTTCCCCTTGCAAAAGAACATTCACAAACAGATGCAAAGGACATTATTTAATCCAGGATTTTTTATTATATTAGTTAGTATTTTCAAACCCCTTATTATATTAATGAGAGTGAGAGACATGCGAAATATAAAATACGTGGGACGTCGATGTTCTTAGCAATTGTTTTAAGGGAAATTTTGGGAATTAATAAGTACGTGCCACTGTTCCGGTGATTTAGCGAAAATAAAATGATATATTACGGTCTAAGAAGTCCAAATATCGGACACGTGAGGCAGGAAATTTCTCGTCAAGCAAAAGCAATGAAGAAGGCATATGTTTTTAGATGATCGTTTGAACTGAAACAATTCGGCAAAATGGAATTTTGAGAAAAACGTTTTCAGATGTTAAGAGTAATTAGAAAGAAATTTTTATAATTAATATGTTGCCATGTCCACAGGTGAGCAAAATTTGTTTGATATTTCGACTATGGTGTAAAAATAACTTGATTAATAATATACTCAATGATTTGCTATATGCGACAGGTAATTAAAAGCATCACATGTAAACGGAACCGAATCAGCAAGAATTCTGGATTACTACATCCTGTGTAAGATAATCACATGAAGATAAATCTGTAAACCTCAGAACACCGAGTACAAGGCAAATCTGAATTAGCAAGCCTGAGACGATTCCATCAAGAAGCGAGACTTCTTCAAGCTTCATCCCCGAGACATCTAATTTAGAAACGAAATTAGGCACTCTGGGTATGACCGGGAGGGGAAGCATAGCTTTATATATTATATATATACGTCATGTACAGAAAGATTGGTAGCTAGCGCGGCGCTATCGCGCCGCTCTAGCTACTCTCAGATTCAACCCACGATCGCCGCCCCTAGAGCAGGCAATCGACAATACAAACAATTGTAACACGAGTTGCCACCAAACAGTTAGCGCGACTCCGAAATAAATCACTTTTATCTACTTTGCATTACTAATGATCTCATTATTACATCGAAAGGAGTGTAATAATATGCATATTATTATACCACTTTTGGTAACTTTTAGTTTTGTTAAATTGGTATATCAGCCTGTCACGTAAACGTGCGTAGACGTCAAGGTTAAATTATTAGTATTTCAATTATTAACATAACTTTTAAAATTTCATGAATCTACATTCTTGTCTTCCATTTCGCTCACGTAGGTAAGTAGTTATTAAAGTTGTCCTAGGGCTACTAGATTTTCAAATTCAAATACGAAACGTTAATGTCAGTGACGTCAGTGTAACCAATCCACGCAAAATTCCCTAGGGTAATACGAAAACTTGAACAGCCAAAATTTAATGAATTAATAAAGCAAAGTAGGCAAAATAGTAAATTACACTCGTTTAATAAGACGTATTGTCACACTCGTTCTATTAAAGCACTACTCGCTTCGCTCGTCGTACTTTAAAACTCTCGTGTGACGATACTCCGTCTTTTAACCAGAGGAAAACACCAAGTCTTAATCAACTGCTTTATTAAAGATGAGCAACCGGTTTCGGCTTCATAGAAGCCATCTTCAGGCTCGCAAACAAGTTGTTTTGTTTTAGGGCTCCTGTTGTTCGAAGTGTGCGGCGTCACACATACAAAACAAAAACGTTGACATACACAGTTAAAATAAATAAAACTTAGATATTAACACACATCGAACAAGATTAACTATATAAAGTTCTTTTAGGACATGGATCAAGCCCTAAAAGCGTGAGCTTCCTCATACTTGAGAGGTTGGGAAGTAACTCCGTCTTATTAATCTAGTATAACATAATGTATAATGTACAATTTATTCTTTTCTTTTCTTCTTTATACTTTTATCCAAGCCAAACCTAACCTTCCGGACCGTAGTCGTAGGCCCAGAAGCGTTTCCGTGAAGGATTTTCTTGTTCTGTGTAGATCTCAATCCAAGATGGCTACTGTCTGTTTTTACGTTTAAGATCAAATTTTATAATGAAATATCTCGGTTGATACACGAAATAAAGTAATTGCCACACTCAGGTAGGTTCTTCTTTAGACGCTGATTCTGTTGATATAATTTTTGTTATTGTACAGTGAAAGCATTTTGTGTACAAAACGATTGATAGCTAGCGTCACCACGGAGAAGGCAACCGACAATACAAAAACAATTGTAACACGTTGTCAATAAACAGCTAGCGCCGCGCGATAATTGGCCATCCGGGTCGTACGGTTTTTCGGCGTTAACACCTCTCGCCGATTCAGCGCTTCGAGCGAAGCCCGCCATAAGAAAGCTATGCTTCCAAAAGAAAGCACGTATTTATACTGTCTCCAAATTGCAGGTTGTCAAGGTGTGGTGGCTTCCCTTCCTTATGTCGATCGTCGATCGAATTGTGAGCAGTCCGCCGGGGCTTTATTGCGGAGATTTATAGGGAAGTAGTGAATGCGCAATGCAATGACGCCAATGACGGACAGACAAGTGACGGTCGCATTCGATTGTTTGGATCGCGCCGATCGCGGTACAAACGATTGGTAGCTAGCGTCATCATGGAGCAGGTAACCAATACAAAAAAAAACCTTTGTAACACAGTTGCTACTAAACAGTTAGCGCGGCGCGATAATTGGCCTTTGCGATCGTGACGGTTTTTCGGCGTTTACACCTCTCACCGATTCAGCGCTTCGAGCGCAACCCGCCATAAGAAAACTATGTTTCCAAAAATTTAAAAACTCGTGCAAAGAGACCTCATGCCAGAGAAATAGATTTCATGTTCAAGTCGCCTGAGCACTTGTGTTTAATAATAGTCCAAATTTATTTCGCCAAAATATCCAAGTATGGTGCAAGGGGCTGTCTCCAGAGCCCCTTGCATAAATTCGAATGAGAGTAAAGGAGACTGTCAGTACTTATTTTACCGTATAATACGGTAGTATTTACACGGCCTGTCCTCGGAATTTTAAGCAATCGTCTGAGCACCCACATTTCAAAAGCTTCAAGTCGATTCATGACATTGCCCTTTATTGTCCAGGTCTCCACTCCATACAACAATACCTAGCAAATATAATATGTTACAAAACAGTACCGTAGCGCTAAATTAAGGCTGTTGTTGCTGAGAAGAGCTCTTATATTCATAAATGCTACCCTTGCCTATTCAATTCCGCTGCGTATCTCTAAGTCTGGATCCAGGTCTTCGGTTATCCAGCTTCCGAGATGCCTGAAGATGGAAACATGTTCGATATTCTTACCGTTCACTGTAATATTCAGGTGCACATTTGGTATTCAGATGACCAGCATAGCCTTTGCTTTGTCTATGCTAATCGGGTGCCGGTAAATTAATCGAACACAATTCATCGAAAACAATTAATCGACCACAATTCATTGGAAATCAATTCTTCGATAACTCGATTGATCGAAGAAACCTTTCATCGACGCACAATTCGTCGACGGTTAATTAATCGATTGCTCAATTTAGCGAAAACATAATTTATCGAAAATTAGGTAATGTGCGATAATAAAAATATTTATTTGCTAAAATTATGTCTTATTGATTTTACGCTTGAAATAGCTATAGAGAATTAAGTGAAATTATTTACAGTAGTGCAAGTACGTTACATATTGTAACGAAATTGCCTGTAATAAAGATAAGCGCCCGTCGGAATGAGTTCAAAGAAATTCCTAACGAGATAGTTTCGGGTAACTATTGGAATTCTCGGAAACACGTAGAGTATTCGAGCACAATCAGGAAGGTTCCCGAATAAAGGACCGGAAACGTCTCGATCTTTCTGGAATTCCGATGCGGTTAAATAAATAGCAGACGGAGAGCGATAAAGGTAACGGTAGTCGTAAACAGTCGCCGGGAGACTGGCTGACAGATGTCGGCCAGGCCGACCGTAAGATAAATAAACAGTGTGCAATATAATATAATTAGTTGAGTAACAGTATGTGAGATAAGATAAATTAGATTAATAGTAGATAAGTGTGATGTAAGCGTACAAATAAATTGTAGTGTTAAGTGGTGAAAATAAATTGAGTAATACAACTCGTGTCGTGTAGTAATTCTGGCATAGGTAATAACAATATATATTATTACAATATAATATTATTATATATGTAGTCATGGTGTATGCTATTTATTAATATATTTACAGAATAGTATACAAATTAAAGATTAAAATTGTGGGATAAGTCCCTCACATATTCTAAATTATTTTAGGGATCAAAGAGACTACGAGGCGTCGTATCCTTTCGTTGCAGTCTTTATACTCCTTCTTTTTCGGGTACGCTCTAGTTCTGTGAGGTACTGCTCGATTTTAAAGTTGTTGAGGTCTGGCTCTCTCTTGATTGCTTCTAAAATTTTCCAAATAGTGAAGTGGCGTGCGGATAACTGGCTCTCGAAACTTCTGTGCCAACCTTCCAATGAATTGTTGGTTTTACCCAAACCGTTGAGGACGCTACTAGAACAGTTCCAAACTTCATGGGTAATTTGAGGGGCTCTTCGAAGTTCCTCATGGGTCGCCCAATCCAAGTGTCCTCAATGTAGTTAATGACAGATTGGGCTTCATCTGGCAAAATGTCACTGTCACAAAGAATCTCAAATGCCTGTGTTATGTAATTCGGTGGTACAAAAGCCAAAGCAAAGCATTTAAATGTTTAATTTTTACAGAAAATGCTGAATCGGAATCGTATTTTTGCTTCAGTCCGCTACTTTGTATCTACCTATATACACACACTGAGTAAAGTGAAAAAACACCCACGAATATCGCACTGGGAAACACAGTTGCAACTGCGTTCATAACTGCTTTTTCGAAATTTATTATCACAGACTGCGGTGACAAATTTGGTTGCAAGTTCTTCAGCTCTTTCAACATTTCCACATAGGTTTCTTGGCGCTTGTTTGGTAATAACGTAAACAGTAACGGGCACTTCCGCCAGGCCATGAATGGTATATAATTGTTGGAATAAATGCGGCAAAGTTTTAAAAGTGCTGCCATATAGCAATGCTCCGACCTTTTCAATGATTCCAACAATTGTTGGGTATCAAACATTGGTATGCGGTTCTCTGCGGGACCAGAGTCGAAAAGTAAAAAAGTTTCGGCTTGTCCTTTTAAAGTCTTCTGACAAATGTATTTCTTCTGTTCTCCTTCGGTAGTTATTTTATCGATATGACGTTGTAGTGCTTCCTGGTAATAAGCTGTTATGACTATGTAATTGACATAGCTAAGATTGTTAACAACCTGTTCATTGATCTTAATGCCGTCTTCGGTATCTATAAGGCGCTTTTAAAAATTGCCTCAGAATAAAGACTGAAATGAAGGGGAGATAAAACACAACCGTGCCTCACACTTTTATCTATCGGGAATTTTCTTTTTGTTTCATTTACCAAATTCACTGATGGTGTTTGATTTATATAGAGGTTTTTAATAAATCTTAAATCGTTTGTATCTATCCGCCAACGCTGGAGTAGCTTCATTGATCTACGTGTTTAACCTTAAACGTCTTTTTGCCGGTCTCTGCAATTTTGGAGTAGGATGGTTAAACTGAAAAGTGCTTCACGTGTACCGAAGTCCTGTCTGAATCCAAAATGTGTGGGACCAATTTCTCTTTCCATCTGTCGTAAATTCTTGTATGGGTTATCTTAAGGAGCAATTTCAGAACCTGAGTTATTTAACTCATCATACGGAATTGGTCACAACAGTATGCATTTGGTTTCTTCGGGATCGGCATAAAGGTGTAATGGAGCCAGTCCCTGCGGTATTTCGCACGTCTCATATATGCAATAAAATAAGTCCACCAAAACAACTACATTCTCATCATTGAGCAGTTTTAATACCTCTATGTGTACGTCGTCTAACCCTGCTGCTTTTCCTTGTTTAATCTGTTTATTTGCCTTAGTATGCGTCTGTAAAACTTCTGTTGTTATTTTCGGCGTAGAGTTGTAGGGTATAGCTCATGCAATGATGGAGGAGTTCTTTGGGCTCAGAGATGATATTATTATTATTATTTACTGTATTACTCACCCTGCAAGGTTTTATACAGTCTGTTACTTCCCTTACTAACTTGTGTACGTTGAAATGGTCATGTTTTTCTTCTAATTCCTCTATGTCTGTGCATCTATTTCGAAACCATTGTTCTTCGGCTTCGCGGATTTCATCTCTAATTTCTTTGTTGATCGTCCAATATGCCATTTCGTCTTTAGTTTTAAATGATCTTCATATATTCATAATAGACAATATTTCATCAGTCATCCATTTCTTCTATTTGCTGCTTGGTATTCCTATTTCATTATTTGTGGCCGTTACGATGGTGTTTTTGAAGTTGTTCTAGATGTCTTCTACGCTGGCCTGTTGTTGATTCAAAATTCAAAGACTTGATTTCAGTGATTACATCAATTGCTTCTTCTTTGACTGTTGTTTGCATTTCGGGTTTCTTCAATTTATTCATATTGATTTTCTTAACAGATCTTCGTACCGCTTTCTTCAATTTAACATTAATTTTCCCGCTACACGATTATGATCAGAGCCGATATCGAGCCCAAGGTAAGTTCTTACTTCACGCAATCAATTCCTATGGCTGATCAATACATACCCAATTTTGTTTCTAACGATGTAATTATTCTTGTGTTGAGGAGATTGCCAGGTGTAGAAACTTCTTGGTGGCAGTTTAAACCATGTGTTTGTTATAACTAGTGGCTTCCTCCTGGCAGAAGTGGATTAGCATATCGCTCCGATTGTTGTGGTCTTCCAAGCCAAAATCACCTACTATGTTCTCAACACGGCCTCGTACAACTTTGGCATTGAAGTCTCCCATAATTATGAGAACTTCGTTTTTCTTAACCAAACCCATTAACTCATTTATTTCTTTATAAACTGGAGTCACCTCGATATCAGGTTTGTCCAGAGTAGGTGCATAGATCTGAATAATATTACCATCAACAGAATCAGCTTGAACTTGTAGAAGGGCAGTTCTATCCGAGAGAGTAACAAAGTTCTTTATTACTTTGTTGGTCTGCCTATTGACTAAGAAGCCTACTCCGTTATAATGGTGTGGTAGGGTTTTCCCAGAGTAATATAGTGCCGTCTTTTCTTTAATACATTTTCCACTGTTTGACCAACTGATATCGCTAAGACCTATAATATCTAAGTAACATCTTTCCAATTCTTCCACCAATTTGTTTAGTTTACAGGAGACATATGTGGTTTTTACATTCCACGTACCAATTTTGAGCTTTGAATTTCTTTTCACTTTTGGGTGGGACCTATCATTTTTTTCTTCGCGGGGATCCTTAGCTCTCCTTGGCTATTTAAGCCATGCCGCAAACTAGTGACCATTGATGTTGATGTGCAATATTTTTTCTTCTTTGGATGTCCCATTTTCCCGTTTCCCGTTCCCGTTCCCCGTTTCCCATTGCCATCCATATCCTTATGCCGTTGACGTATTACGTTCATCTGGCTTTTGGGATGAGTTCTTGACCCAAGGACAAAAGAGTGTCCTAACTCATTCTGCTCATCCGCTTATGACGTACTTTCCTCGGGATGCAGTGTCGTAGGCGTCACGACGACTCTGTTGGAAAGTTACGTTACTTGTAGAATTAGCGCTTTGACGGAGTTGACGGAGTTCAGAGTTTAGCTACGGAACGGTTCGCTCGGGCGCCAGATTTTTAAGGGTTTCCTCCCTAAGGCCACAGGAGACTTTATACTCAGGGGAATGCCAGGACGTCCGTGAAAATAAAACACATACTTCGGGAAAAATACGGATTTTCTATATTACATAAGAATCATATTTACAGAGGAATATACATAGGCAACTATGTACAAGGGAATGGTTTACGGTATTTCAAAGAATTCGGCAATTATGTACAAAACAATGGGTTTACGATATTTCGGAGAAGCGGCAATCACGCTTTACACTATTTACAGTAATAACGGGCGGTTCGGAAACGTAGTGCAAAAATTTTCCGATTCCCAGACTATCGAAAACTCTTGACAACATTGTACGTTCGGTTTTTACGGAATATCGGCGGGGAACGGCAACGTTGCACTACGCTCTCGAACGGAACATTTTGACCAAGTGTTTGGGGAAAAACGGTTCGATTCTTATCTATACTTACGGAAAATATACGATTTTAATAAGTGGACGGTAATTTGAACACAGAAGCTACATTTAGGAAAGAACGTTTCTATTTTAATCTATTTACAGAACGAAAGATCGTAAGCTGGCTAATCTTAGGCGAACAAGCGTGCAAATTCGGTTTAAAGCGGTTAGAAGCAGGCGGAAGAAGAAATGATTAAAGCGAGAGTGGAACAAGCAGTGAAGGGCGGTTTTTGGAGCCCTAAATGGCGTACTCAAGCAATGCAAGCGGGGATCTAATGTGCGGCTCTTAATTTGTGAGTTTTAGGTCTCGGGCGGATTCGGCTGATTAGGCACACGGAAGATTTCAGGAGGCGGCGTCGTAGGATTTAGTTTAGGTTGCGCAGTTTTGCCGCGGTCAGCACGTAGTAGTTGGTCTCCCAAGGGAAACTCATCACATGACTTGTTGCGACAGGGGCGAAAGGAATATTAAATACTACTATGAATTTACGTATCGACTTTATACTAACCAACCCCGAGTGGGCCACTCTAGGGATGATTGGTACGAAATCGGTCTAGATAATAAAAGCAAAGCACCCCGAGTGGATTACCCTATAGCGTTTGATTACGGCCTGGCATGGACACGGTTTTGCTTTTTTCTAGACAACCCCGAGTGGATCACCCTAGGAAAATCTATACAAAATTGGTCTAGGTAGTAAGAAACACTCCGAGTGGATCACCCCAGAGAGTTTTACTACGACCGGCTAGAAACGAGACGCTACGGGATCAAATGCATGGTTTAACCCAATAATTAAGAGATGAAACTAGTCGGACAATTGAGTACTTACAATTCGGTGGCGGTACGGTCGGATTACTCTCCCTCACTATGAATTCGGAACGGAATGTCTTTCGGAAGTCTGAACACGAAGCGTATACGGAATCGAATGCCTTTGAGTTTTAGTCAGAAACGGCCTATATTTAAACCACCCTGGCAGGTAAACATTGGTGGATTGTAAGAAGTTCACGAGACAGCGCCCATAAGAGGAAATGAGAGCAACTACCGCATATTTCGGAGGATTTCCCCACTCGTTGAGAGGATTATTACAGTTTCCTAGCTTTGAACACAATTGCGATGCGGAGTGTTCCCGGTAGGGGCACTTCGTTACACGTTCTCATAGAGACCGTTGGCAGAGTGACGGAGATCGTTTTTACCGGCGATCGCTCGTATTTTGACAGATCAGCTCTTCTGGTTCTTCCATCGTGGGCTGTTTTTCACCTGTTTTCTAGGCAGGGGCCCTAACAGGGTGCTATCTTCGAGGCCAGATGAACCCCGGTTTTTGAACGAGGTTGTTACTCCTATCCTTTCTCCTTCCTCACCTCTTAACCAGCGAGGCCCCGGGCTTAGGACTTGCATTGCGGAGTTCCTTTATTAAGCGTCGGAATTTCGAGGATCATATTTGAAATGCATACATCCCGTTTAAAAGCCCTAAATAGTAACTTAGGAGAAAGTGAAAGTGTCCGTAGAAATAAAACAGGTTTTGAGGAAATCACTTACTTTATCGTATTAAGGAGAAGCAGTGGTAACGTTGTATTAACCCGAGTCAAGCAAAATATTTACTTTGAAACAGCTGTAAACGAAATACAGAACAACAGTTTGTGTATAATTTGGCTGAATTTAAATCACTGGTTGAAATCCAATTAGATATTTTAAATTAAATAGTTTAGTATATAACCAATAAAAACACAACTTTGTGTCGTAAAGTCCTTAAAGTTTCATTAAATTTGGAAGAACTGTTTCGAAATTTCTGCATGCAAACGTTTTGTCGTCAGTTTTTGATATAAATACTTCTTTTCACGGGGTTGTAACAAAATGTAAAAAAATATAGAGATGTTTGAATGTACTTCTATAATGAATATAAATTAAATCATAAATACCTATGTAGAATATTGACGGAGGTGAGTTCTCGGGGTACAAGAGCGACTCTAAAGACGAGAGTTCTCAGTATCCCCTAAATAAAATCAATTCAATTAATATAGATGATGTTTAATCTAAAACAGCTGACATTCGACGTTTCGTCTACGATCGTAGACATAATCATGGATATTCCCAGTGAGCTGATGAGTCAATCTGTTCTGTATATTTCCAGGAAGAAGATGTAAGGTTCCTTGTAGGACAAGACTTAAATGTGTCGTAGGGACGGAGGTGAGTTCTCGGGGTACAGGAGTGACGCTAAAGACGAGAGTTCTCAGTATCCCACAAATAAAACCAATGTCGTATATCAGCTGTTTTGGATTAAACATCATCTACATTAATTGAATTGGTTTTATTTGGGGGATACTGAGAACTCTCGTCTTTAGCTATGTAGAATATTGTATTATTTTAATTACAGTTTTTTTAATTACGTGCTACCACTTACCTATTTTTAAGAAGGTAATATAGTAGGCATGTACATTAACAATAACTAACAGAGTTATTATAAACCCAATGTTCAACACCTTATTTTTATTAGGGGACATTTTTCTACCCTTTTCAAACATAATAATAATAATAGCTGAAATTTCACAAACGTTTAACACGTTAGAAATAAAGCTAATCATTCTTATATTCTCAGCAAATGTACAAAACATACGCAAGGACTCTTTTCTTTGAATAAAATATTCTGCTCTTTTAAACATAATGGAAGCACAAAATCCTATTTCTACATTCTCGTAACATCGTAACATCGTAACATTGTAATATCGTAACAAAACAAGATACATGATAAAATTAAAATAATAATCTTATCCCCGTTTGCGGAATGTATAAGAGTCTGAAATAATACCACACAACACCTATTTCTGACCATTGTCTCCTATCCCGCAGCAGCGTTAACTTCTCGCCAGGTGATGGAACCTTGATGCTCCTCTCTTCTATAAACTACACCCATTTTACGCCTATACTATTCGGCTGACAGTCTATCCGCCCAGATTTCGGCGCCAATCTTGCTTGATTTTGGTCGCTTGATACCTCAGCTAAGACACTAAGTGAAGTGTAATCCGAGATATTTACCAAAATATATCGTTCTCTCCTGCTTTCTGGCGAATCCTCTTCTACCCATTTTAAACAGAGTGCTTTGGAATCATTAAAATAGACTACCGTGACATCTAACCATATTTCGCCACTCGATTCTGTAAGAAAAAAAAGAATTTAAGATTTGTCACTATTATAATCGGTGTCCTAACAAGAGCGCCGGATTTAAATTTGTCGCCATTTTATTTATACAACATACGAGTTGTACGGTGATTTTTTTCAACAGTTGTCACGCACAGACTACGCGATTTAAGAATATGAAAAAGTATTTAAACGAACAACGTTTAATTATTGTAAAAACACCTTACAAAAATGGTGAAAGTTTGGCCCCAACCTTTCGCCAATTACGTTAGGTTTTCGGTCGCAATAATGCGACAAATGAATCGACAGCGAGGCGTTGTAACGAAGCCGATTTTAGAGAGTTGAGAGTAGACCACTCACTATAAAATCGATCGCGAAATCAAACCTATCTCGGATAGATGGCGGCCGATAAGGCACTGTTCAATCTACCATCGTTTAAATACCAAGACTAAATGAATATGAGCCACTCGCCCCCTACGGCGTTCTCTGCCCGAGTTAATCCAAGGTGAGAACCATTAATTGTCCTTGACAAACCGTTCAGTAGCATTTCTCCGTTGTGTTGCCGTCCTACCGACCGATATATGTGATTGTCTTATATGTAATTGTGAGCGTCACCGACCGATAAATCTATACCGACCGAAGTAGTCGTTATTCGTTACGTAACCGTCCGATTGTGAACGTACCACCGACCGATAAATGTAATTGTGAGCGTATTACCGACCGATAAATGTAATTGTAAACGTCACCGCCGTTATATTTCCGACCGACCGAACTATTCGTTATTTGTTATGTAATTGTCCATTACCGACCGCTAATAGTAAATGTTTTGCTAGTCCGTCCGTGTATGTTAGCTCGTACATCGAACCATTAACAACCGTCTCTCTCAGAACCGCTACGAATTAATTTTTCCTTCATTGTAGGGAAAAATTAATTTTCCGCTGTCCTCCGCTTGCTCTCTCTCACACTCTCGCTCTCTCGTAAAAGCCGCACTAATGAATATTAGACACTGCACGTTTTCTTATCGTCTCCGTATTTAGCTATTTCTCTTTCATTGTGAAATTGTTAAAATTGTTAAGATAATTTTCCGTTCTCTCATTTTCAATATTTAGAGGGTTTTTCATATTTCTAACCTTAATTTTATTGATTGCAAAAGTATTGTAATTTTCCGTTTCCGCATTTTCGCTTAGTTAAATAGTTTTCGATCTTTCCAATTTCGTTTAGAATAAAATTTTATTTCTCTTCAACTGTGATACTTTTATATTTTCGCATTTGTGTGTTTCCTTTCCGAGATACATAAATAATTGTAAATAAGTTTTTGTATTTCTCCAGTCTCCGTTCGACGACCTCGCAGGTGTTAATCGTACGAATTGTTTTCACGGCCGATTTGGAATAAAATAATTTTGGATTTTCTATTTTGCATAATCCCGAGGGAGAAAACCGTTAAAAATCTGGCGCCCGAGAAAAACCGAAAAACCGACTCCTAAAGCCGATTAACCGAACTCCCGAACTCCGTCCCAGCGCCAAATCTCACATGTAACCGCAATAAGCGCGTTACAGCGTTTAATTACAGTTGAATATCTTGAAGAGCAAATACGGTGCGCTATTGGTGAAATACAGCCAAATTTATGTGAAAACGTTCAAATTTTCCAAAAAAGAATAACCATGTGCCAGAGGCTTCGTGGTGGCAATTTGCCTGGTGTTGTATTTCACGTTTAATCGGAACTATTTTCCTTTATGTTGAAATAAAAATGTTTGTTTCATTCAAAAAAGAAATGTGTTCTTCATTGAAATTAAATCCTGCGCTCTTGTCGGGACACCCTATGTTTGTTCATATTGTAAGGTTTTTTCTATTTGCTAAAACTAAACACTATGCGAATTGTCCTAATTTATTTATTTCTTACACGACACTTATAATATAACGCTTAACTTAATTTACTTTCACACACACACAGATGTTTATTTATTTAGCGCGCGGTCCCTCGTCCGTCGCCCGAATACTTACACTCCGATTCTTCAACTAACTCGCCTTGTGTCCAGTATTCCTTTTATATGGCAGGTATGATACTTCTGGAAGTTTCTCGACAGTTGCTGGAACATTCCCGATTTTCGAGGAACCCGTTATCGCATCGAAGCGCCGAGAAGAATCTCGTCTGTTCGAGCCGTCCTTTTTTGGGATCCGAATTCAGCGAACTCGGGTAGCTCCAGGCGTGTTTATCTTATGGCAAGCCGTTTCGTTACAATATGTTCAATATGAGTGATCCATATTATATATTCCTATTAAATTCTTCTTCAGTTCCTTTTAATAGTTTTAATTGTTTAATTTAGAAAATAACTAATAATTAGTTATTTCTACTGGTTATTTTTGACGTGTTTTTTATGTAAGTCATTTAAATAATCATGTAAAATTCGCGTTGCCTTTAAGAGCTCCTTATCAGTGCTGCAATTCCCCGTTTCGGTCATCGCCCCTTCGGCACCATAAATCAAGGCACTACATTTGTAAATATACTTTTATTGAGAAGCTATTCCAAGGTATTTTTCTGCATTGCTAGTATCATTTACCATCGGAAGTAAGAACTATTATTTGTAAGAAATCCACTGGGTCCTGTGGTATCTGCAGCCATTACGCGACCCCGAACTTTCGACAGCGACGTTCCCCCTTTCGGGACCTAATCTCCCCCTTTATTATTACTATCGTTATTTCGTGGTTTTTTTTTTGCTTTCCCGCTCAAAACTCCCTTCCTCCCATCCAAGAGATATTATGGGTCACGTCGGAGGGGGGCGTGCGCGCCGCCTTTCCCGCCGGGAATCTCTGGCGGCAAACAGTCTTCCAGTTCGCAGTTGGAGTTCCGGGAGTTGTGCTCGGGAGTTGCTGGAGCCGATCTCCGCTCTTGCCTACGAATATATATATAGATATATACCGTGCGTACACACGTACAGCCGCGATTTCGCTCTCGTCCGACACGCCCACAATTACGACCCGTACGTAAAGGATCGAAAGGTAAAAGGGGGAACCGATATAGGTTTGGGAGTGTAATAATTTAGATGCGTAATGCATTTGGTGACTTTTTTGATCACGTGTTTTCACTTAACAGTTGAACCTGGTTATATCGTCCCAGACAAATCACTACCTAACTTGCTGGGATTCAAGTAATTTTGGTAAAATGGAAAGCCACATGAAATGTTAATTGTCTGTGGAGTGCACATTAAATCATTTCCCGATAATTGTTATAAATAGTGACCAAATTTTATGACTCCAAAGTTTTCTTAATTAGCGCCTTCCGTAACGAAATTTATTAACATTAATCAACTGTACTGCAAGTACATGCACAAATACAATTTAAAACAGATTTTAATATCCGGTGGTCCATTTGAAGTTATCTAATAAAATTTGTGGTGTAATAATAACATTCTCGTAATGGATTCGCGAGGTTTTCACGGTTTCCAGTTTTTATTTCGTGCCTGGGGTAGGTTTTCTGTATTTTTTTTAAATAAAGCAAACTCGAAAATGACTGTTTCGATCAGTTTGATTTAACTGAAAATTTGATAACATAAAACGATTAAGCTTTTTAACGTACACATACGAGCGTATTTTAAAAGCCATTACGTGTTTATTTCCTGTGTATGTTTGTCATTCTATAATATTTTTATGTAGGCACGTGTATGTTTTTATATCTTCTTTATGAATGACTGTGCTTCCGTATTTTTTAAATTAAAATCGTGACCTGAATTTTCAGCCCGGTTTATAATACTGATATGATTACTGATCTGTTATTTAAACAAATGATAATTGCTATTAATGCTATTATGAATGATACTTTGTGTCGTATTTTAATTATTCAGTCTACTTAGAGTGAGTGGCATGTTTCAGTACCTTCTTGATTGGCAATGTTTTAAAAAAATATCTTTGCATCTAATGTTTTAATAAAGTTTCGACACGACAGAATTACATGCGCCATTACCCCCTTTAATTAAAGAGGTCCACACGAAAAATCCTCGTGGACAAAATTTAATAAAATATTACAAAGGATTTTGCTTATGAGGCAGTCCTGCTATGCACACGTATTAAGTTTCTTTTTCTGGACGCTTGAAACAATTTCTTTGAGATTGAGCAATTATGGACTCATTCTAAAATTTAGGAATAAAATAAATTCAAATTTATAATTGAATCGTTTTTATTTTAATGTTTCAATTGGATGTATTTTTTATAGTTCTCTCAGAAATACAGTTGAAACCGCTTACAACGACATTGAAGGGACCAAAGGTTTTTGACGTTATAGCCGGTTTGACGTCGTAACCGGTTTTTTGTTTTTCGAGTGCTGAGAAAGTATACATTTGCATTTTAGTGAATTTTATTGCCATCACGTTGAAAAGAGGTACTCAAACTTCATTAAAAATACTATATATTATACGTAATATGTCGTCAAATAAGGAAATGTAAATGTATACATACACAATAATACATATAAATAATTCTAACAAAACCAATAGTTACACTAATACTTTAAAAAAATCAGTAATTCTAGTTTGAACGCGTTTTTCATTAAATACATTATTATTAATATGATTTTCTATTTCATAAATTTTATTCATGATATCAATTGAAGTATCCTGATTTTTACAATAATTTTTTAACGTTTTTATTGCGTTATGTCGGTCAGGGCCCTAATCTCTAGGCATTTCGATGAAACAGTTTGGATTAACTCGAAATCAGTTGTTGGTCGTTATGAACCACTTTTAGAGTCGTTAGTGTCAGGTAAAGGCATTAAATACGAATCTTTCAGATTTTCCCTCTTTCAGCGGTCCTTACACATTTAAAAACCAGTTGTTGCCAGTAAATTTCGATAGTATTGATTTAGATTTATTAAAAATAGACGTTATAAAAGGTTTTTTAGTCGTTGTAAGCGATTTTTTTAACATTGGGTACATTGGAAAATAACCGGACCTTAAGAATTTTGACGTTATACCCGGTTTGACGTTATACGCCGATGTCGTTGTAAGCGGTTTTAACTGTATATGGTATTGCGGAGACTTTGTGCCTCGAATTAAGTTTAAACTTTAACGTTATGCGAGAGCAAAAATATATTTTACATCACCCGGGAGCCTTTTCCTTCTCCCGGTTCGCGAAACTTTTCCCTGATTCCTCTCCTGCCTCTCCGTTCTTCTCCTACCACCATTTCTCTCTCCCTCAAGGTATCTATCAATATTTACGATCACTCGAACCGCCATCCATTAATATTATCACCCCATCCCCCATTACCCCTCCCCCAATCCCGTTCCCGACGTGTTACGTTTGAAAAATGATCATGCAGGTGAATCTAGTTTTCTCATTATCAAAGTTCTAGGATAATTAATATCTGACAATATTCGCATGATACATTAGAGCGTGTGATAAATGGGCTTCACCTCTGCTCGAGGTGCTCAATAAGCGAGAAATTTCAGGGGATGTTATTGTACGAATGTCGCCCTAGTAATGATCTCACAAGACTAATTTGCGTTCTCTCCCTGCTCCAGTTAATTCTCGATGTGTATTCGGTTATAAACTCCCATGTTCAACGATGCAACCGGAAAAATTGTACTGTTAGTTGCACAAAAATGAAACCTGAAGTAACTCAAAGCTTAACCAAACAGGAAAGTAAGTATAAATATAGAATTATGTTCTAGCAACAAATCTAAAATAAATTCCACCTGCTGAGTAAGTTTACGAGTAAAATCTATAATTTAACATTACTTACCACTTGAATTTATCAATTGATCATCGTTTATTAATATTACGGAAACTATACGAGGAACAGAATTCGTTATAACATTGAACGTGCAAAGTGTTTCAAGGAATTTTACGAAGAAATGATAAAGTCGGTCCATTACATTAGTGATGTTCATAATTAATATCACATTAATAATGTTCATTGAAACAAATATAATAATTCTTTTACTTCAAATCGGTTAATACGTATTAGTCAGTTGCACTAATTTATGATTTGTTACTATGTATTGGTACACTAATTTAATGAAGTTTTTGTATTGTGTTAATGAATGAATTCAGTATTCCAATGAAAAATGTCATTATTTTATGAAAAGTTTCCGTGAAAATCGTTGTCGTCTGCTTAACGGTTTGTTAACCTGTACCTATCTGAACGAAATGTGAAATGATCTCTTTAAAGAGTGGACTGTATGTAGATATCTCTCGTAACTCGTGGGTGGCTGCGGAGATGAATCTTGTCTCCAGGTTGTAAGGCTGAAGACGTTCTTGTAGGCGGAGATCAGGGCGTGACGTGATCTCTTTGAAGTTCTTGAAGTTCTTGTAGGCGGAGATCAGGGCGTGACGTGATCTCTTGACGTTCTTGAAGTTCTTGTAGTTTGGAGAGAGGGCGTGACGTACTTCTCCGGGTTTGGATCTGAGGGCGTATCGTGCAGATCCGGGGTTTGAGGTTCTAGTAGTTTGGAGAGAGGGCGTGACGTACTCTCCGGGTTGAAGTTTGTTAGGTTTTGGGTTGTCGGGTTAAGTGGCGTGAAGAAAGATCACAACACACTGTCGTTTTGAGCATACTAGGGTATACTGATTTATTGTCCCAAATTTCAGAGCTTTTATACATCTTATTTTACATTGTTGCCTTGTTACCTAAGCTGAGTCAGTGATTATTATCTGTTTGAAACGTGATGAAAAGTTCCCAAAATTAGTTCACCATAAATTACAATTTCTTAACCTAAAATAATGTTGACGTTAGCGTCAACATATCCTTTAGACCACCTCTTTCTCGGGTGTCCCACTGATCGTTTTCCTTTTTGTTTGTACTGTAGTGCTAATTGTGGTATTCTGTTATCTTGCATTCTGTGTACGTCGTCCGTTCATTTCTCTTTATGTGCTCGGATTTCATCGTTAACTGTGAATATTTTCAATTGTTTTCTAATGTCTTCGTTCCTGATATGATCTAGTCTAGTGCAGCCTATAATTGCTCTTAGATATTTCATTTCTGGGGACTCTATTTTGCTTACGTCTTTCTATCTTGTTACCTATGCTTCACTACCGTACATTAGGGTCGGTATTGCCGTTGTTTTATAAAATTTCATTTGAGTATCTCTTCGGAAAATATTACCGAAAGTTAGTCTAATAGTTCCATATATTTTTTGTGAAGATTGTCGATCTGTAATCTATGTCTTTTAAGTATCTATTTTATACACTACGATGTTATAATAATGTCTCCCCCCTCTAAAACGTCTGTGCCTCTATGGTTGAACCATAGGCCTCTGTAACGTTGCTTTCATCGTTCTTTATCATTACATTTATTTTTATGTGTTTTTTATTCAGATGCCTGAGAAAATTGTAGGCGTATTCCTGCTTACCGTCAACGTCGTCTTTGATGTTGGAGATGTATCCTTCCCAGCTTTCTCTATGTGCCTTTCTTGTGAGCTGTTTGTCGTTGTTGCGTTTTTCTCTATATGTCCCTTCATTCTGGGTTATTCTATTAGATTGCATGGTATTATTTCATGTTTTGTTCTCGTTAATTGCCCCCGGTATTTTCTCGTTCCAGATTTTCTGGCCTCTTTTCCTATAATTTTCCTTCCTTTTCCTAAGATTTCGTTTACAGCGTTGTGGATTAGCTTTTTCAAGTCTGCCCATTCAGCTTCGATGTCATCTGCTCTTACTATTAATTATAACTGGTTAGCCAATCTTGTGTGATGTGAATGTTTGGGGCTGTTATTTTGTAATAAGTAGGTTTCTTAGGTTTTTTTTTGTTCGTTGTTGTTTTTGACTCATGAACGTGGTAATTGCGATTTTGGCTTTTATCAGATAACGGTCTGTTCCGACGTTTGGTCCTCTGTATACATGGCATTCAACACTAACCTAGACAATTTTCTATTCACTATGATGTCTTGACCCCTTGCGGTTCAAGTATATTTATTGATATCTCATTTTCAGTACAATGTATTGGTTAGTTTTTTATCGCCGCGATGAGGCAGCGAATTGTTTAAGTTTGCATCCACTCTAATTTAATATTTGTTTCTCTTGATTTTCTACAATATTTTCGATAGGTGCTTTCCCTACTCTTGCATTCAAGTCTCCCGCAGAGATTATATTTTGATTTTTATTTGTTTGATTGTATGTATCTTTTAGGAGTTTATTGAACGCTTTGCATTCTTTCTTCCAACCATCCTCTGGATCTCATTATTTTAAGATGTCCTCTTTTTTTTAAATCCACTGTACGTACTTTTTAATGTCATGCTTATAACCTGTAACTGGTGCTTTCCAATATTTATCTACAAATAATAATCTCTGCGTGGGTTCTCCCTTTTTGGGAATCTTCATTCCAAATGCCCAGATTTTCTTCCACGTCCAATGTTCCGTTAAGATTTCTCTTAGTTTCAGCTATTGTCATTGTTATTACTTCTTTCCTTCATTACGTTAGTGATTTCTTGGTGATTTCCGTTATACTTCCTCTGAGATTTCATGTTGCAATTGTAACTAATTTACAAATCTTATTTTCGTTTAACTCTTCGTTTGCTAAATTCGTCTTTGTTAAAGCCATCCTTTCAAAGACTATTCTCAGGATTATGAGCATGTAAATTTTAGCACAAGATAGAGGTACCAGCTCGTGTGATTGTTGCTTGACCTTGTCTGGTCTATTTTGTTTCGGTCCGTGGGTGATATTTTATTCATCACCTACCCGTCGTCATGGAAATGGGGGAAATAATGAGGAAATAAGGACCAAGCCAGAAGATCTAAGTAACCCTTAAATGATATATTGAATGGTTGATAAGTACAAAATAAAATATAATAATTACATAAATAAGAGGATCACCCAATAGAAACTATTTGTAGTATTATTTAAACAATTGGAGGAAAACGATAGTACCAAAAATGGTAAGTGAACTACAAGTGTAGTGTCCTACAGGGGAGCTTCAGACAATAATGTTATTGAGCTTTATTATATACATTCGATAGTGGAGTAAATAGTAGAGTAGAGTATATTGTCGCGATGCGGCCCCAATTAGCGAAAATAGGTCGCCGTCTAAGCTTATTCAGCACCGAGGCGACCTTAAACCGAAGGACGATACGACTCTCGGACAGGTACGACATCAGGTTTATAAACATCCCGCACATATTTATACAGGGGGATCATAACGATGGGGAAGTCAGTCAGTCACCTAGTATCACGTCACGCTGCCAGTCTGGGAGCCCGTCCTTTCGGCATGCCGCTAATTGGAGGAGCCTCGCGCCTGCTGCCCTTCGTCATCCAACAGTAAGCAACCACCTCCCTTTAACCTTTTCTTATTTTCTACTGTTGATCACTCGCCTTAATTTTGTTTTACAATGTTCTCTCCCCTATATTTAATGCTCCAATAAATATTGTCTGTTTCACCATGTCTTCTTTTTAGTCTCCACCGAGCTACACCCCCAACCCGAGTACCCCCTTTGGACCCTAGGTCCTCAGGCGTGTGACAATATAGTGGCCAGCCACTCCTGGAGGTACATCGCCGCAGAGCTCTCTAGATCTGTTTTTTAGGGGTAGATTAATCCCATCCTCTGTTTGTTATAATTTCGCACATATATGATTTCATGCTTCTCTTTCACTAGTTCTCTCCTGCCAATGTCGTACTCCTGCTATGGTAAGGTCCGCTTTTGCTTCCTGCAACTATCCATTTCTTGGTCTGCCTCCCCCTCTTCCACCGGAATGCTATTCTATAATACTATAGATAACAGATCTAGCTCCTGCTCTCCACACATGTCCCAACCACCTAATTCTTTGTCTTTTCAATTATTTTTATTACGTCTTCTCTCTCCAGTTCTTCATATATATTTCTTGTTGTCTTGTTTCTATATTCTTTCTATGCATATATTCATTTCTTCCTATTTTCTTGGTTCCCAATAGTGTTTTCATTATTTTCTTTTCTTATGTATTTAGTTCTTCTTCGTGCTTTTTGTCCATTGTTATCGTTTCCGCTGCATACATCATTGGTGGTTGTATAATAGTATATATATACTCATTTTTGGTTTCTTTCTCAATATTTTACTTGTTAGGAGTTTTTTATTTGCGTGGTATTCATACATCCTGTTTGTGTTTATTGTTCTTTTCTTTGTTCTGCTTCTATACTGCCATCATTTGTCATCATTATTCCTAGGTATTTGGACCTATGTACTTCTTCAATTCTGGGCATACCTATTTTGATTTTGTTATTTTGATTATCCACCGTTTTATTCATTCTTGTCACTTTTGTTTTTCTTGGTATAATTCTTGTCCTAATTTGTCCCCTTCTATTATAATTTCTCCTAGAATTTTTTCGGTCGTTTTTCTGTTTTTTGGTACAATTATTATGTCACCTACATACGATATGATTTGTCCTTCCCTCGCCCTTAATGTATCTTTATTTATTGTTCTGAGCACTTGATCCAGCGCTATCTTAAACAGTGTTGCCGATAGTGAGTCTCCCTGTCTTACTCCTTTATTTGTCTCAGATTCTTCCGTGTATCCTTTTGCTGTTTTTACTCTTGCTTTTGTATTTTTCATCGTCATTTGTATAAATCTTTACTTTTAATTGTTCTTGTCTCAGGGGAGATTTAAACGATTAGTAATGCTATTTATCTACTAAAATTCGGAAACTTTGTCCGATTACAATAGTTTTCACATATATGAAAGAAAAATATAATGAAATTCAAAGCAATGGATTTAGAACACAATTGTACAAAGACGCGTATAGATTTCGTTCAGGACCGGGAATCTTGTTTTCGTGACAGTTTCCTTGCTCAGAAACTAGACCAATGAAGACTGAATTTGAACACTACCCATTCGGGTAGTTATCGAATTCAGGAAGATATTCTTGTCAAATCGTACGTTAGATCACAGTCCTTGAATAGCTGACCGCTGGGGAATAACATGTGCTGCTACTGACTCATTTTTGTTTTCTCACTCGAATTTATGCATTTGCCTTGTCAGCAATTGAATTGAAGTAGATATCTTAAATCAGGTAATTACTGGCTGCGACATGGACACTATACGACACTAAAATATCGCATTAATTTAATTGCCCAATATACAGTGTGTCCGAGAATATGCAACTAAAAATGATACTGCTCATATAGGATTCCATACAAAAAAGAAATTCTCCGTCAAAAGCCGGGTACAATAACTGAAACTTAATTAACTTTTTTAATTTCTGAATAAAATGGAAAAAAATCCTTCGAATTCTCATTTTTAAAACAGTGCAAATGAAGGTTTATTGACATACTTGAAAAACCGGTGGTATGCAATTTTTAAGATCTCTTTCTTCCATATTTTATTACAAGAAAGATTTTATTAGATTTCTCTCTACCTTAAGATGCAATAAAATACCGGTTCTTTTCGGACGTCAGGAAAAATCGACTTGCAGACAATTAAATGAGCAACTGACATATTGTTGTAAATAAAATATGTTACAATTTACTGTTTTCAATAAAAAATATACAATTTCTAGGAGTCGTACACATTTAATGAGTTTACATATTTATGGTATGCTCTTGCTTCCTGAAATAGTTTGAAAGTAAAGAGAATTTATTCAGAACGATTACCAAATCGTTAAATTTTATTACTTGATTAATTGTACGGCGTATGACAGTTTTAACAAAATTGTCCGACTTTTTTTGGTTTCTCTCCGTTACGCTTTTGTTGCCTGACTCACCTTCCATTTTCTAATTCTCAATAAAAATCGGTAAACTGTGGGTTCCCCAAGTTCTGTCACATTTGAATACATAGCGACAATTTATCGAACAGCAGTGACTGAAGACGCTGATGAATATTCAATAATATGTTTGTTGATTAAAAATTTGTAATTTTACTTACGACTTTTGTTGGTATAAAATTTGACGCGGCTGCCATTATTTAACAGAAAATGCACACCTGTTACAACAACTGACTAAGAATAATGGAATTTTTCATTATACCTACATATGTCGACATATGAGGGAACAATAAATGTGGTAATTAAGATCATTTGGTAGAAAAATCCAATTGCCTCTTTGGAATTAACTGTAGTAAATAACTACCTTATGATCACACGAAGTTGTTACCCTATTTTCTTGGAATTGACCAATGTTCGTAATTCAACATTCTCAAAGTCAATCAACGACGTAGTAATTTATTATAATTAATGTTACGAGCTTTGCCGGAAACGGATTACATCCTCAGACTGGAATATAAGCAGCAATGTTTTGTAAATATAAACCAACACAACTCTCAAGTAATTTTACCTGTAAACGTGTAAGGCACCTATTGCACTTTACAACTTTTTGATTTTAAATTTAAACACACTTTAGACAGTGTACACAATACCAACACATTTAGAATATCATTTAAATATGGATACGGTAGAGACGAAAGAACTTCCTTTTCTTTGAAGTGAAAACTTTGAATTAATTGTGTCTATCGACTCTCCCACTCCATGCAGTTATGAAAATATTTACGTCTACAAAGTTTTAACCACCACACCCTGAGTGAAAGTCGAAACCCGACGTAATGGGTTTCGTATCGGGGTTCGGGTTGGTAATTTAGTCAGACTAGGTAAATCATAAATTCTATTGTCCAGCACTTCCCTGTTCAATGTCGCAGAAGAGAATGACATTCTGCGAAGCGATAGAGGAACAACTTGAACTTGAAATACAAATTCGGAAGTGCGCCAAATATCAAATAGACTGCATTTTGTGATTTAATCAGATCAATGTCCTGAAAAATTTGAAAATGAAAGGAGATATTAGCTATTTTAAATGCGTTGAGTATTTAACTCTTATTATATGAGGTCAACTTGACTTTTTAAAATTAAACCTATATGACGGGTGTTCAGTTAAAAATCCGTAATCTAGCAACCGTTGGAATTTTTATGAAAGAAAACAGAGCGAGAGATGGATGTTGTAGATTGATCCTGGCGCGCAATTAATGACATTTTGATTTTTTGAGTTTAGTTGTGACTGTTGGGTCTTGGTGTGGAGTAGCTTTGTTTTCGTGTTTTCGTGCTTAATTTTTCAATTCACCGTGCCTTTGAAATTAAAAATCAGTTGTTTTCAAACGGTCAGTGCTAATTTTTATTGTCGCAACGAGCCAGAAAGGCTTTTGCCAATTTGACAATTTACCATTTGTCAAAATGTTTACATCTAATCTAAGATATAAGTCAAAATGACTTAAAAATTCCAACGGTTGCTAGATTACAGATTTAAGTGAACACCCTTCATAGGGTATAGGGTTATTGGTTATTTATACCTCTTAATTCGCTGGAGATTAAGAAAGTTTTTGACGGGTGTGAAGTTAGCAACATCCACATATTCAAAATAATGAGAACATCTCAAAAATCGTCAATTTAATTCGCAAAAATTGAATAAAAAATATATCTAACGCTATCAGATGCTTGGGAGATTCTTAGTAATTATTACTGCCGAAGAAATTTTCCCCTGTACATCTGAGGGTGGTGTTAATAGGGGTGAAATGTAAAGAATCTAACTTTTTTATTAAAATTTGTAACACTCCAATTTTCTTTTCAAAATATCCTAAATAAATCACTTCATCATATACCACACAAAAAATTGCCGGCCGGTCATGAAGGGGGCTGTGAGTAAGTGATGGAAATAAAGTCGATGTCGATGTTTTTGAAAATAATAATATCAATTATACATTCATCTCTAAACGTTGTCCGTAACTATTTTATTAAATAGCTACATATTTATTTCTCTTTTATGAAATTTGGGCTATGCTAAGTTTGCCATGTGAAAGGGGGTAAACACCTTAGGAAGCTACCAATATTAATAAATTGCCTTTTCGTTTAATGCCCATTTGACTGCATACTCAGAAGATGGTCCAGTTTAATCGCTTCAATATTTTATATATGTATTAATTCTCAGCAGAAGGTGATTTTGCTTGTAACCGATGTAATTCTAATCTTGTTTCTCCCTAACACTTATTTGTTCTTGGCAATGATTCGTTCCAAAAACTGTGGCTAGCTTAGCTCAAACATCTTTTTCTAATTAAATCAGTAACAGTGCGTGGGCTGACGAAATCAATAAGAATAACCTAGCAAAGTTCTGTATTAATCTAAAACACAGTAATGACTACTTATGATTCACACACGTCCAAGAAACTCCTTGTGGGCTTCGGGTGTCCTTATTGCGACAGAAAAGCCCCGGAGAGTTCCGAAGAAGCTATAGATGTCCTTGTGACGGCAGAATGGAACTGTAGCGACCCGAAGAAGTTATTGAGGCCCAAAGTGGTTCTGTCAGTGTTGGCAACAACACGAGAGAACCCAAAATACCTCTTGCTTTCCTGGTGACAGGGTCCAAAATAGCTCGATGTATTTCCGAAACTTGGGCCAATGGCAGAAGGCACCCAAGAAAGCCCAAGGTAGCTCCAAAAGTAGTTTAAATAGTAAGATGAACTTGAGTAGGCCCGAAGTAACTCTTGAAATCCTAGCGTCGTTTCTAACTTACTCTCACGTACAAATCTAAAGATGTAACCCGGTGAACGATTCAGCATCTCAAAGGCATCTACAAGGGAAACGTACTGTAACGTTTATTTTCTAATTTATATACACTAATACTAATTGTACACTAAACACTACTTAATTTATCTACACTATTACTAAACTAATTAATTTATATATCACACTTGACTAATTACTTTATATCACACTCTTAATCGTTAATTTATTTCACTTCAATCGCTTTCGCTTGTTCGTTTCTTCGGCTTGTTTATTTACTCTGTCGCGCTTACGTCTAATAATCTAATAATCCGACCGTAGGCCCGCTTATATACACTTCGCATTTGTGTTCGCGATAACGCCGGAAATTACTGGAACGTTCTTTTTTTATGAAGAAAGGTCTAGAGAGGTCGGGAACGATTCCTTCTTTAATAAGATGTAAGGCGGCAGGCTCAATTAAGCGTAGCGCCGTTCCTTTGAGAGACGCCGACTAGGTCCGACAAAAATAAACACGTCTCGCACTGCTGTTTACTACTCGCGTTACAGTACCAATAAAATAATTACAACCAAATTACTGCATTACCATAAGCGCCAGATTGGTGGAAGTTAATATAATTGAGAAACAATTTTTGTTCCAGAATGTGATCTTGTAATACAAAATTACGAAAGTGTTATAGTATTTAATAGTACATTCTTAGTTTTAAAATATAACCGTTACCATATTCAAAAATATTAACCATATTCATAATGGTATTAACAAAATTCTTGCTAGGAGAACTAATTTATGATCAATCAACTCAAGGTAATTTAGTCTCGTTTCCAAATTTCAAGCAAGCTTTTATTACCCTACAACATATATAAACTGTAACTGGTAGTGTTAACTGGTAACTGGAACTGGAACTGTAACGTAGGTGCCGAAAAATTCGGCACCTACGGCTAGACGAGGGCGACAATGATAGTTAGTTGAAAAATTTAATGCTTTATAGCTGAGTTAACGTACGGTTTCCGTATTTAAATTGGGAGTTCGAATAACGCCAGTCTGTTCAAAGGGTTTACCCTCTTAATGCCAGGCGGTACGTTGAAATGAATACACAGAGTCCTGGGATTAAATGGACCATTTTTTACAGGTAAAAGCTGTGTGAAACATAAATTTGTTTCAAAAAATATTAACGGTATACCGAAACGTTAGTACAACGTGATCAAGAAATACTGTTTAAGTTGGCAATCCTAAATTTTACTTTAAAATGGTAGAACTGGAACCACTTCCGGTTGCTTGACAGCTACTTCGACGTTTAACAGTTACAGCATTGACACTTGAGCGGCGATTCAAATTTTTATTATAAAATTGGTACTATTTACATTAAAACAGGATATTTTTATTGGCATTGCTTATTTTCGGAGTGCAGTTCATGACCCCATTTCTGGATGGCAATACTCCTTGGAATCCACTTTGCACCGATTTGAAGAAATGTTTCCTGAAGTTGTGTTCACTATCGACGTTTTTGAACAACACTGCATACGCGTAGTTCAACGATATTTGAATACAGAAAATGTGAAGAAAGAAAGACCACCTGGTACACCCTCCGTACTCACTAAAAATAGGGTGCAAGACGTCAGGGCCCGACTGCAACAAAGTCCTCGCAAATCGGTTAGGAAGCTTTCCCTCCAAACAGGTTTGATCCTTATCAAAAGTTCACAAATATCCGCTTATTCCTAATTTCCCGTATTCCGTTTCGTGACTTTACAGGTTTATCATATGGAAGTTGTTCCACTGTGTTGAAGAGCAAATTGAAATACCCGTACAAATTTTCGATGGTCCAATCCCTAAGTCCTCCTGGCCGTTCACAACGCGTCCTGTTCTGTAACTGGTTTAATCAGGAAATGAACAATGATGGATAAAACCTTTTTTTCCGATGAAACTTGGTTCCATCTCAATGGCTATGTTAATTCTCAAAATTACAGAATTTGGTCTGGTGAAAATCCACATGTTGTTAGAACAACAACTTTACATCCTACTAAAGTTGGTGTTTGGCTGGCTGTATCGCCGCAGAGAGTAACTAATCCTGCGTTTTTTAACTTCACAGTTAATTCTGAACGATACATTCGGCACATTCTCCAGCCATTCGTTGCCCAATTAACCGTAGAGGAGCGCGAAAATGGCTACTTTCAACAAGATTCGGCTCGAGCACATACGGCTCGTGCCACAATGCAATATTTGCGGGAAGTTTTTGCCATCAAGTTATAAGTACGGGAATCTGGCCAAGTAGGTCACCAGACCTGACACCTCTAGACTTTTGTTTCTTTAGGCACCTTAAAAACAAGGTGTTCAGTAATGTTCTACATACACGTAAAGATCTGGAAGCTGCCATTATCGAGGAAGTTGCAAATACTCCTGGACAACATTAACGCACCATCACATGTATTTTGTGTTATTCCAAAATATTGATGATTTTCAGTTGTTTGCAATCTTACAAGTAGGCTCTGGATATACTTCGACAGTTAAAGTATCAACATGGGTTTTGATTTAAAAGTGTAATAGCAAAGAAAAGCATTTACGATGAAAATTGATTTAAAATCTGATCAGAAATTGTTGCTTATTAAGACTAATTGTTTTGAGCCACCAAGGTTTTTTGTTATTGATAGTGTAATTGCGAGTGTTGTCCAGTTTAATAATGAATCGCAGAACAAATTTGTCAGTGGAATAAGCAGTAGAGCATCAACTTTGCTGAATGAGGGATATTCGATGCGTCATGTTGCTAATGTGATAGGAAGAAACCATTCCAGCATAAGTCGCATCGTTAGACGATATAACGAGACAGGTTCTCATTTACGAAGGCCGGGACAAGGGTGAAAACGGTTTACTAATCCAATAGATGAACGTTTTCTTAGACAATGCGCTCTAAGAAACAGGACAACGACTAGTACCATCCTACAAAATAAACTCGTAGCTGCTCGCAATCTTCTTGTATCTTCCCCAGCGATTAGAAGGCGCTTACATGAAGCTGGATTAGACAGCAGAAAACCGACCAAGAAACTTCTGCTCACCAGAGAGCACAAAATTCAAAAATTGCGTTTTGCGAGACAGCATCAAGATTGGACTCGTAATGATTGGAAGAGGATTTTATTTTCAGATGAAACGACAATCAGCCTTAAATCTTCTGATGTACGTGAGCGTGTGTGGAGAAGGCCAGGAGAGAGATTTGCAAGTTGCAATATCTCTCCAAGGGTTCCATTTTGTGGTGGCTCTGTAATGTTATGGGGAGGCATCTGTTTCGATGGCCGCACAGAATTGGTCCCCATACGTGGTAGGTCAATGAATGCGGATTATTATCTGGAACATATTGTTGTTGACCATGTAATGCCATTTGCTCCTATTGTGGGACCGAATTTCTTGTTTATGCAGGACAATGCTCGTCCTCATGTGGCTGGGCAGGTTATTTACTACTTAAATGTTATAGCTATTCCGTTCACGGAACGGCCAGCCAAGAGTGCCGACATGAACCCAATAGAGCATCTATAGGACGATATTAAAAAAAGGATTCGACGTCGTACACCTCCACCTGCCAACCGCAATCAACTGGTAGATGCAGCAGTGCAGGAATGGGAAAATATTCGTCAAGAAGTCGTTCAAAATTTTATTTCCAGTATGTCAAGATGCATGGAAGCAGTAATTATAAGCAGAGGAGGACATACACGATATTAGAACAGCTCTAAGTCTGAAAATTCTATTGTTTTCGTTTGTTTTCTGTTTGCAAGTTTGCATTGTTTCCAAGAAAATAATTACTTTAATAAAAAATTATTAGAGATAACGCCCTGATTTGCTAATTCCATTTACTAGCTTCTAGAACGTACTTAACTATAAGCTTTTATAAAAATATTATTGCAATATTAATTTCGGTATTGTAAATATACAAGTTTAATTGTGTGTTGCGTTAATTTTGTCCAGGAGTTTATTTTTCCTCGGATGTTAATTAATGTCTTCGAGAGCCTAATATGGAGAGTGAATTTATGGTTAGAACATAATGGTGCTCAATTCGAGCAGTATCTTTAAATATTGAAGTTTTTTCTGATGTGGTCTTTTAATCGTAAATAAATTCACATAACCTAAAATATTTGTGTTTATTTAGCTGTCGCTGTCATGCAGAGTGCAGGGATTTCCGGTGTAGCGTTGCAAACCCTTAGGCAAAAAAATCCTCCAGGTAGGATCACCAACTTAAACAGTATTTATTGATCACTCTGTATTACATAGTTGTCTGTCGGTATTCTTTAAATTCGCAGCAACAATGTACAAACGTAAGTAACTTTCGGATTTTCTGAAAATGGTGGTAACATTGTACAAAAATTATTTTCCTCCGAAATTCCAAGAAAAAGCGGCAATATTGTACAAAATTACTTAACTTACGGATTCTGAAAAGCAGCGGCAATTGCCGAGCAGAGCAAGCAAACATACCAAAGTATTTACAAAGGAGAGCCGTCAATTTTTGTGGAACAAATTAGCCGAGGAACATTAAACCTATCTATTACTGTTAATCTGGAAGTCTTGAATCTTATGGGGCTTTAAGCGACATGGGGGCGGGCGCAAGCCTAAAAGAAAACGGTTGTGATTTGGGTGACAAGGCTGGTGCGGTAAGGTGGGTGCCGATGTTAGCAGTATTCGGGGAGGTGTCTAGTGGGCGCAATCATAAGCAGGCGTACGCATTTAAGGGCGTACAGCACCTATTAGGGAGAATTGAATTCCGCTAGATGGCATTTGTAACTTTGAGTATACAAAGTGGGCCCAAGCCGATGACGGGTTCTCACTTTTTATTATAAAGCCATGTTGATTTCTAATCACAACTGATCTCTTGGACCGTTTAAGAACTTTAGACGGCATTTTAGTGGTTTTCACCGTCCTGAAAATGATGTAAAAAACACAAATCGAAATCACTGGGCATTAAAAACGTAACACTGGTCTTAAAAAAGACACGAACTAAAAACGATATACCTAAGTATACTGCGCTTTATTCTTATTGATAAAGACGGTTTGACTCTAAAAGCAAAAGCATAAACAGAAACGGACAAAACATTAAATATTTTCGCAAAAATCTCGACTCGCTACAAAACTCTTACGGAATTATGTCCCAAACAATATTACAAGTAGGTACTTTTATAGAATAAGTGGCAACCTTCATAAGTCTCAGGTAAAGATTTATCATTTTATTGTCGTATTAATATGCGCCTTCCACGTAATTGGCTGAATTTTTCGGCTTAAGGAGGGGCGGAGCTTGTATTCTTATTTCGCAATTGTCCCCTTAATTAATTATTAAAAAAATCAAATTAATTTTACATCATCAAGCACCTAATTATCTTCTAGTCTACGTATTAAAAAATTAATTTTTTTTTATTTAGAATTCATGGCGATTTTCTTCATTTCCAAATTTTAAATCGAAATTTTAAAAACATCAAAGCATTTTTTTGAAAAAGTAACTACGTACAAGAGAAGTAAGAATAGAATACAAAAAGATTTATTAAAATCCATCTATGCGTTTTTGAGCTAACTGAGCGGTAAGTTAACATTGGTTAGCATAGGGAAAAATACGGTGATGTACACCCTTAAGCCAGGAAGGTTAGTAACAGACATGGAAAAGAACTGTAACGTGTAGATAGGAAAGATTACGCAGATAAGATAATAGCTATTTTCGCGGGGACAATCCCGAATAGATTCAGAGCATAAACTGGAATTATGCCATGGCGCAAACGCGTTTAAGATTTAGCTCCGCACAAATTCGAAATTTTGAACTCCGCGAACTCACTTCGGACATGCTTCTGACAAACTTTAGAATATTTGTTCTTTGTTATAAACTTGTTCTGTATAAATAAGCTTTTCTGTGTTTATGTTCACTGTTCTGTGAACAAAAATGTTGGGTTAGATCGCTTTTTATCGATCGATATTTATAGATCGTAATATTAGGCCACTGACTATGTCATTTAATAAGGAACTAACGCGTGCAATATATTTTATTTTTTCATGTGGTCAGTTGACCTCTAAAGAAATAAAATCCAAAAGTGCTACTAAATTTATCCATGCGCTTTGAGAACGGGGTAAGTTTGTCCACTTTTCGCTTTTTCGGTTATAGCGCAAAAACTATGCATTTTTCGAAGATATGTGTCGTAAGATTTTTTGTAGAGAATTAAATTTCATATGAAAATGATATTTTTTAAAATAAAAAAATATATTTTTAAATGAAATAAATTCAAAAAACAAAGTTAAAAATTCAAAACATTTTTTTTTAAATTTTTGACTATAACTTTTTTCTGAGTGAATTTAGGTATAGGCATTGCTTCACAGAAAAGAAACCTTATGAAATTCTCTTTAAAACGGTGGCTTGTAAGACTTTATATGTTTAATATTGACTGAGATATAAACGTTTGAATTCAGCCATTTTTTCTTTATTTTTTTAATTTTTCTTTGAAATGCGTATCGTTTTATATTTTTACCGGAAAAAATAATTTTTATGTAATAAATAACTTATGTACGAATAATTTAATATAAAAGATAATCTTATTTATTTATATTTAAAGTCAGTTTGGCACCGAAAATCACTGCAATGTTTTCCATCATCAAAATTATATTTTCCACGTAGTAAACGTAGTATAAATACCCAGAGCTATGGTTTTCCTGTTATCTGAGGACACCATTGATACCTACATAATACTATTTCCATATGTTCTCTATCTTCATTTTTAATTCTCGGGAATTTCGTGGTTTCAGGAGATAAACGTTTAAAGACACCAGTTAAACCTCAATTATACCTGCTAGGGTAGCTCAATGTGAGATTCTTATAATCTATTTAGCTCTTCTAACATTTAAAATTCATAATCACATTTACATCAATTTCGAAGAATGTGTGGCCAAATAAATATTGTTAACTGTGCTATCAAATATAGGTGAAGTAAAAGTTATTCCAACTCAATAAATTTTGGGTATTCACTGAAGAACTTGGACTTTTATGACTCACTTAAACTGTTGATGAAAAATTATCTCAATTGGATTTTTCAATTATGATTTATAGCAACAACTAAAAATTCCAATATTTTCTTAACATTATTAATTTATCACCCTCCAATGGAATTCCAACATCAACATACTGTCGCTACGATGTCAAACTATCGGAAGTGGAAAATTGAGTTGTTTAAATTCCATACATAAATGCAATATACAATGTAACCCATCGTACAATCCAAATGCCCTTCTAATATGCACGAAATCCTTTGGTTGAAATAGCAATTATGCAGCTATTTTTAATAAAACACGCTGTCATAATATCTAAAACGAATTTCGAATATCCAATCGACCACTGTTGTAGTGTTGGTTGGTTTGGCCAATCAAAAATTCCAATAATTAAATTTAACCAATATGGAAGCGGAAAAATATGGATCTGGTAATATTCATAAGAACAACAGTTGTGCAAAATTATTGCAGTTCATTTAATTATTCTGCATTGTAGAAAAATGTACAATCTGAACAAAATACATAGATACCTGTAAGTCGAACCAAATAAGAGAAATTTATTTTTGTTTCCCTGAAAACAGTTGGTATTTCGTTAATTATGTGTGTTATTGTAATTAAGTTAACGAGATTTATGCAATTAAATAGTATTCCGTGTGCCACATTCGTTACTTAGATTTATTAGGTGTAAAAAAGTAATTAAAGATTATAAAAATGAACATAAATATTGAAAATGTAGAATAACATACCCCTTTGTATAAGTTATTTACGATTTTATGAACTGATTTTATGTTAATCATTAAAGAGTTTGGTGCTCTGAAAAATGCCAATCGTTACATTCGACCATTTCAAATATCAAGAAGATGTATTATACAGTGCTAGTTAATCCATTCGTCCTCTTTTATAGTGAACATTTTACCCTTTAGTACCTTTTAAATTTCAAGTCAGTCTTTTGTCACTTGTATGCGTAACGCTTTAGTGGATATCGGAGTAAATCGTAGAAATATCTAACAGAAACTTACTCCAGTGAAGCTGCTTAAGAAGTAGAAAAAGTGCTATTTTTTACGAGAAATGTAATTAAATCAATAAAAGACAAACACTGAACATTGCAACTCATACAGCGTCACCTTGTACACTTATTATTATTTTCACATTTTATATAGTTTATCCAACACATGACTGTTATGACTGTCATTATTAATGTCATTTTAGACAAGTAAACTATCACTAGTGTGTTATAATCCATAACTCACTAGTGAAAAGCATTACCCAACCAAATTCAAATCTAATCTAACGTAAATTTGATCTGAGTTTTCTAAATGTACCTCGAAATGTTGTTGAAATCGGATTTTCTTCCTTCGTCTGAACATATAAGTTATATGTATTCCAATAACGCATATCACTAAATCGTTTCATTCACGTGGTGAACGAGATGAAATTAATATCGATTTACTGTAGAAAAAAGAAATTTCCACGTCTCCTTTGAAAAGTAATCGCTCCGTTTAAACCGAAATACGGCATTATTAAAAAAAAACGAGCTTTAAGGATTCCATTCAAACTTCCATACATCCCCTATTTCCGTTCTTTGTTTTTCAATATTTTCAGCTTTCCTTTTGAAACATTCCAACGAAACATTATCGATCGCAATGGATAAAGGAGGAGAAGAAAAGAAACCGTCATAATCCAATCAAGCCTCAGAGAAGAGGTATAAAACCTTTCTGTTCTGGCAGTTTACATTAGGCAAAGAGCGTAGGAGGAAAGAGAGCCCCTTTATCCCAAATAAATGTTACGCATAACTAGTTTTTTCCGTGGACCTCACTGGGAGAGAACCAAATTAAGAGGAATAAAAGGGAGAAGAATGCGGGCATTGAAGTTCCGATACGGATATAAGATCAATTTTACGGAATGTTAAACTTCCCCTATCTATTTTCCGAACGGCTACCCGGATTTTATATAATTCTGTTAGTTCGAATGTTCTGCATAATTTCCCTTGAACTCGTCAAATTCTTACAGTCAGTGAAACAGGAAATGAGAACTATACAAAATAGAAAAAATAATCATAATAATAATATTAAGTCGATAACGTTACATTCATTGATGTTTGAAATCAATAAATAAGTTTCTGCCTTGGTGTTTCCTTAGCAATAAAATTAATAGCACTCAAAACTTCCACTTTAAATAATTTCGAAACTTTTAGATAAGTTTCCGGTCTTGATGTTGCGTCATCTAATAAGTTTTAATTTGATATATCTTGTTGCTTGGGTAACCAATTATCGGAAATCTATTTTGCTCTCCTAGGGTTTCCCGCCGTAACACCACCCCCATCCAATTCAAAGTCTATCCAAACAACGGTTAATTGTGTTACATAATAATTAATCGCTATTGTTGAAATTTGATAGGCTGATACGTAGAGCCTAATAACGAGACAATACCTCAATGCACTATTGTTATTATTGTTATTATATAGATCTGAAACAACCGTTAGTCGACTCAAAACTTTTTAAACTTTAGGTATATTATGTTTGTTGATACTGACCGGGTCGAAAGTTCGGGAACCTTTCAATTTAAGTTGAAACCGTCGGAGCTTTGCAGCACGGATTCCCTCTGACCCTTTCGGTAATTATTACTGTCATAACTTCAGTTCTGAGTGCTTGTTTATCGATAGACGTAATTAATAAAGTGGAAACGAGGGTGGCGAAGCGAAGGGTTTTATGGGGTAGGAGGGAGATGCAAAGGGTTTAAATATTTAAATTTGTTTTCGTCTTAGAAATGAAACATGAGTGTTCCGGGTTGGATTAACAATGATGTAGCAATTAATAACAATAAAGGCATCGCGTGGTGTGTTCAACTGAAATGCTGCGACTGGGTGTCCTCGGCGCTACCGTCCAGCGAGACGGTACGATTACCATCCGTAATTCACAAGGTGTTTCAATAGACGGGATTACCCGGGAATATTTGCAAACCGTCGAGGCGTTAACTTCCAGTGATGTTAAAATATTTTGTATTCTCCCTTGTGGCAATGTAGAGCAAGCTCCCATCCCACTCCGTTGATATAGGCACTTTGGAGAGATTTTGGGGAGCGAATTAACGCATGCCTCAAGTCGACCCAGGTAAGGGATACGGATGATTCAAACGGATCGACGGACTTGCTGGACAGACATAGATATCAAAGGAACGAAAACTTCTATGTCTTCCCAACACTTTGTTTTAAAAAACGCAACCGGTTTCGACCTACTGTGAGGTCATCTTCAGGCGTAACAATTGAAAACTTAAAGTAAACTTAAAGAGGAATTAACGTCGTTAACCAAATACAACTAATTAACTTTGTCAAAGCAGTCAACAAATAAAATAAAATTAATTGTAACAATTCCGTTCTAAATCCAAATGGACACGGCGACTGGAAACCTGGTAAGTATACAATCAAAGAACGTCGTTAAAATGATATAGACATGCTCAGAGAATCCGCTGGGAGAGGCTAAAATTTTACCTGTTCGTGCCATTTTGTGTTTAGGACATTCAGAACTACACTATCTCGACAACCAATACCCGAGAGAACATATGGCCTTTCAAAGACGGTTATATAACGACTCCACGACAAGCCAACGCAAAAGAATAAAATCTAGTGATTAAGTTAAAAGCAATCCCGCAGAAAAACCAGATTGTCCCTGAAAAGGAGAGACTAAATGAATGAATATTTTATTTGTGAGACTACTAAACAACTGATTCCCAACAATCGAACAGAAAAATTAATGATTAAAATGAAACGTGAAGCAACTCAAATCATTCTAAAGCGAGTGCACAAAGCATTGTGAAAAATATACGCAAATAAATCAAGCGATTGCTAGATATATAAGGAAAAAAAAAACATAATGACAGTTCTTGAGTAATTAGTACATTCATTTTAAACAACCGATTTTAGTGAGAAAGACTCACCCAAACACACTATTTATATTATATATACATTTGATCATACCAAATTGAGCAATATTAGCCAAATAACTTAAAAATTACCACAAAACCCAAATTTTGAAACGTTTATTTAAATTCATGTATTGTCTTATAGTCTATTTCCTTAGGACTGATAGCACAGCACCTCATTAAACATTCAAAAATGTGTCCAAAACACTGTAGGGTGGTTCACTAAAGGAAAGAGGATCAGAAGCGTTTCTCCATAAGAAATGTGTGTTTATTAATAATTTTTGGCGTGTCCTCCCTGCTAAGTGAGATGCAGGTAGGTAATAAATTAAAAACCGAAGGGTAGCACAAAGCAAAAAGGAAGAATTTGTCGATTCGTTGCCGGGGAATTGGGTATAAATAAAAATTTTGCCCACTGCTTAAAAAATAATAATAATAATAAAGATTAATATAAATAACAACAGATATATGTTTAGAATGCTCTTATTATAGTCAAAATTTTCACTTTTTCGGGCTTAGAGCTGACAGGTTAGAAAAACTGGCGTGGTTAAAATTGTACTTAATAGCAAATTTGTCAATATGTCTATTACTACTACATATTAAAATAAATATTTACAAACTAAGTAATAGGTACAAAAATATATCACAGTACATAATTTTCTATAACTACATGTCATCTTCATCATCATCCGAATCTGATGTTTTGTTATTTGGATTAATGACAATTGGTTCCACCACATTTTCATCAATAAAATGATCCAAGTCCCATAGATTTGTTTCGTCTTTGGCAGAATGCATGATTCATTTTTCCCAATTTTCCGCCGTTACTTTTAACAATGCTTCATACACAAGTCTCCTTACAACCTATAAATTAAGAGTGGTATTGTTTCGTGCTACTTCACCCTTTACTTGTGCCCATATGAACTCTATAGGGTTAAGTTTGGTATGGTACTATTTACAAAATCATCGATTTCTGTTTTTTCTTTGTTATACACTTCCTGTAGTTTTTCTCTCTTCTAAGAAACGGTAAATTGTCGCTTCCCCAACTCCTGCCATATCTGAACATGTACTATGAACATTCAAAATAAGAGTTTTTCCCGTAAGGAATAAGGAGCTATACTTACCGGCTTCTTCGGGACAAAATTTGATGTGGTTGCCATCATAAATTGCGCAATAACATATTAATATGTATATATATATATATATATATATATATATATATATATATATATATAACATACATATGTATTTAACATACAATCACAATTAATCCTTGAACATAGCGATTTTACAGTTCTAAGACACAGGACATTGCAGTCGTTCTGTCGTCTTAAAAATGTAACCTAACGACAGTAATGACTTAAGTCATTCTCTTTTCCGCTTCCGACTCCTAAGTGGTCAGACCGGGTAAACGATTTTGTATGTAACTTCCAAATTTAACAATTCCAACCGTCTTCTCTCTTTAATCTAATGGATCCCTAGACTTTCTAGTATGTAATAGTCCTAGATTCACTTACTCATCTGCGATTATGTTGATGTTTACGCTATTTTCAAGGAATAACCTCACTTTACGGTAAGACGTTTTTTCATTATAATGATTCAATCATCAACCGTACCCTTCCTTTATAGAGTGACTGAAGATGATTTTGAGTAAAATCGAAAGCTTTCACAAGTAACAAGAGTTTTCTTTCCACCCGTACGGCTGCAATCCCCAATAGACGGTCGAGTTCCCGTTATTTAGTTTACATATTCAACTAGTCAGCCAAGACTACCCTTCTACTTCTATATATATATATATATATATATATATATATATATATATATATATCAAAACACAGTCGAATTTAAACACAGATTTTGCTTAAAAATCTAAACACAACTGACTTTAAATAATAAAAATTTTAATTTTTATAACTGCTATCACTAATTTTGTACCTACTACCCTAAAACAATCAAGTATGGTCGTTTTATTTATAAACCATTTTCTTAGAAAATGAATTGTTATAATATTGTAACGCGAAATGTAAACAGCAGCGCGAAACGTGTTTACTCTTATCGGGCCTCGGCGGCTTACCTCAAAGAATCGCCGCCTTCTGGACCTTTCTACATGAAAAAAGAAGGTTCGAGTTATTTCAGGAACTGTCGCGAACACAATTGAGATGTATATAAGCGGGCTTGCGGTCGGAGAAGAGATTAGACGTGAAGCCGCCAGTGAAAAAACGGACAAGCGAAAAACGGACCATTGAAATAAATTAACATTAAGAGTGATTTAAATTAGTTCTTAAATAGTGAAGATAAAATAAGTAGTGTGTAGTATAGTAATTAGGACAGTGTAGATAAATTAGAAAATAAACGTTACAATATGTACTTATATGCAGGCTTATATTCAGGTGTTAATCTATTGGGTTTAATGATGGGGACATAACATAGTTTATTTATTTTTATACACTATTACAAGGAATTTTTGTATTTTTGCATTCGTGAGAAATGCTGCGCCTATGGTTTAAGGGGGATAATGATATACGTTCGTGCTATCACTCGCAAGGAAATAGACATTAAAGCTGCGACATCAATTTCATTCGTTGAACATAATTACGTTACTCACTATCAAACTCAGATCGTATTTGTGGTAAGATCCTATTTCATTCTCTGAATAGTTTAAAGAAAAATGCATGAGCAATAAGATGAATTTAAGGTGAATAATCCGTTGTTAAGCATTTCATCTTTTGAAGACTTTCTTTGAAAAAATTCTCTTCCGCACAATGGGAGTTTATATTCATGAAATGTGCGATACAAATACTGATGCATAGTTATTAGTTTAAAGTTTTTATTGTAAATAACACTAACTACGACGACTGTGACTATACATGGTATCAAAAAACCTGAGAAGAGTGATATTAATCAGAGTGTTTCGTCTAAGGTAAGTGACATATGTTTAATTCATTGTTGCACCGAGGATGATTTACAGAGGTTGATATTGCTGTATGTAATATTTCTTCGAGATTTATTTCCTATAAAACACATGTCAAGTCAACAATGAGCCGTAAGGGTAACAAAGACCCTGCCGGGAAGGTAATCGAGTATTTTTACGAACACGTTTTGACCGCATTTCGAAGAAGTAGAGTACGCCGCGATTTCTAAAAATATGCGTACCATCTGTATAAGGGAGGCTACGATCTTCAGCAGTGGTCAGTACGCCCTTTATTCATTGCCGGGGTGATTTTTAACCAATAAGCGACGAGTAAAAGGGACTGAAATCAATCTCTGACCAAAAAGCGAAGATCGCGTTTCCCCTCTCTACCGTTTGAGAAATTTAATTTTAAGAAAGACTCTTCTTCGGACTACGAGAGAATCACTATCTATCTTTGTACCTATTCCGTTGCATTTTAAGTTTGTTGCATTTAAATAGTTTGGTAAATCCGAAGTTAACAATTTCATGTTATTATTTCCCAACTGTTCACGCAAAATTAGGTTGGCGCGCGAAGTGTGCGGTTAGTTAATAAAGATCTAAGACATTCGAAATCTCTGATATGTACGCGATGTTACACAGAGTGAGGGTGAGTTTTTCCTCTAGGAAAATTTGATGATATATTAATAGTACATCAGACTTGCCTGACTGAGTAACTTTACCCTTGCTTCAATATCCGTGGTCGCTGATTGGAGCGTACCTGATAAGTATCTCTGATTATTACCGAATGGAATTCCTGAAGGGTGTAGCGGCCGGGTAATAACAAAAGGAGCTCGGAATATAGGGAATATGGTGATTGTGATGACATCGCAAACCCTACATGAGAGGATGGAGATTTGTATTCAAAACAGACCAAGAGAGAAAAACACGTGGAAAGAAACATGTTTTGATAATAGAATGAGAATGTTGGTTAGTTTGGAGAGTTTAAAATGTGTCTGTAGTGCTTAGAATGAACTCGAATAAAATGGGAGAATTACAGAGATTTTTGAAAGGAGATGTTGAATTCCCCAACATCCTCACACCATTAAACACTCACATTCGTAAACCTACGGTTAGTAAATTACCGTTACAATCGTACGACATTGATGGAATCACGAGGCCGTTACTTGTGGATACTCTTGCTTTGGCCAGTTTCAAATCCTACTTATACAAACGTGCAGATGAGCCTGATGAGTTGCAGATATCTATTGCAAAACGACAACGAGACCCTTATTATTGGGTCGGAAATTTTAATTTCTGAAGAAAAGACACCTGGTAGAAAAATTAGGAAAGGTTTTGTGCATTTGCTGTATTTGCAATATTGTAAATGACCGATCATTTTTGGCACAAATCAATAAAATATTAAGCTATCGAGGACCGATATTACTTTGGGTGGTATTGAATTATCTAATAAAATTAACGCTAAAACTGATGTTTCAAGAGAGCGTAGGGGCTGGGCTTCTCGAATGCCTGCTTCACTCGATTTAAAATTAAACAACTGATTTATCTTACTGCCCCTATATACGGAACTTTAACGCAGTATGATACAAGGACGTGACATCTAAAGCGTCTATTAATCGGTAGATCGATATTGTAGCGACTTTCTATGTAACAAAACCAAACCCCAAAATTAAGGGCTATTCAACCCTTCCTAATCAGAATAAACTCACCGGGACGTCACGGCGTGTTTTTCGGTTGACAAATCGGTCTCGGAAATCTGCTGCTCCTTCGCTCGACCGGCGGAATGCACTAACGCGTTTCACTCGAGCAAAAGAAAACGTTTGACTCTATACATTCAAGACTGCTCTACTCAACTCAACACAACTCAGCTCAACTCAACTTAACTCAATACTAGGGCTATAAACTCCGAACACACCCAGACAATCACAACTCCCTCGTGAGTAACTCAAAGTCTCCTTGATTAAATCTCCTAAGGAAAATTATTCGATATTTCTCTAAAATTACAAAAGAGAACCTACTCCACCTTTCGAGAAACTCTAAAACTTCCGAATCAAGTACGAATTCTAACAAGTACGAACCTGGCGTAAGAACTCTGAACTGTCAAGACTTAAGACTCTCGCGTAACGAACTCTAGAACTCTAAAATCGCGACTCTCGTGTAAATTCTAAGTCTCTAACAATCTGGACTCTCGCGTAAAGAACTCTAAACTTCCAAAGTTTACGCCTATCGAGCAACGAACTCCAGAACTTCAGAATTAAGACTCTCGAGTGAAACTCTATAGCTCCAGTAATTACGCCCCTACCGTACAAACTCTAAAACTCCCAACATTACAACTCTCGAACAACAACTATGAAACTCAAGGGAAAATAACGACTCTAGCGATGCTCTATAATTTGACCAATTACGCCTCTCGCGTAGAACTCTAACACTCTCAGAATTTCCACTAACAGACAACAACTCTGAAACTCAAGAAAAATTAAGACTATCTCGTAAACTCTATAACTCAAACAATTACGCCTCTCGCGTAGAACTCTAACACTCTCAGAATTTTCACCCTTGGACAGCCACTCTCAAACTCCAAGAAAAATTATGGCTCTAGCGGAAGTTCTAGGACTCTTACTCAAACTTACTGCTCTCCAGCAACAACTCTAAACTCATCCAAAACATTTATGACAGAACTTACGACTTCCTCGTAGAAACACCAAACGCTTCACTTTACCCCTGGCGAATCAAAATCTAACTCCCTTAGGTCCCGGACCTTTACAAAAGAATGAGCACCCCAGTAATCACAACCGACCGACACTAAAGAGAACGCGTAGTCTGGACGAGTCGACGGTCCCGTCCCGGATTAATTTTTCTACAATTTCTTCTCTGTAACAACACTTGGTTTCCTTTTCCACGAGCCCTGAGTTGCTCGCAAAATTGTCCCTCCAATTTTTAAATGGTCATTTTGTTCTACTCGGCCTATTAATATTCCCGATACGTCACAAGATCCGCCCTTTTGACTGAATAATTATCAAACTCGCGATTTTTCTGCGTTTCCTTTACCCAATAAGTATAAGCCCCTAACTGACTCAGCAAACGTACGATAACTCCCGTTTCTCGAGCCTGTTAGGTAGCTACAACCTCGTCACCAAATCGTAAGCAGTTTGGTGGTTTGCAAGGTTAAATTTACCAACGTTACCAAAAAGTTAGACGGTCTTAATAATGGGGCCCGACTAGCTCAACTCGTCGGTGAGTGGTCGTGGATGAATTACCATACGACCAGGATACTCGATGGTAAAAGGGCGCCAACAACTACAAACAAAGTCCGGCCCTGACTTATATCTCGAGCCGCCTCTAGTTGTTGAGGGGAGTCGATCAATGCCTCACAGCTATCAAACGTCTCACTTACTTTGACGTAGGTTTAAACGAATCCGAGAGAGAAGTTGAGGTTAGATTCGTTGATAAAACTTAAGCAACTCTAATAAATGAATTTAATAGCCAGTACCCAACTCTCAGATATGCAACTAACTTATCGTACAATCGATTTTCCCTAACCTGACTTTTAAAAGCACTTCCAACCTGTACGGGTGCTTGGCGACGCCGCCAATGGTCTACAGTTGAGGATCGGTCGGCTCTATCGAGGACGACGGGAGCGTCAACGGAGCCTTCTGCCCAGCTCGGTCGAACGGCTACCTCCTGCTGGGATCGGATGATGGCTCGGACCCCCTGGACTGTTGAGCCCTGTCGTGTCTGGAGACTGGAGTCTGGACTCCTGGAGAGGTGCTGATGACACCGCATACGACACCACGGAGGCTGACCGGAACGGAGACTGGATCGGGTGTGGGCTCGCCCCCGGACGGCTGATACTTGGAGGTTCGGCCTCTCGGACACCCGGCTGGAACGGCTGCTCTGGGCCCCCTTTGGTCGGACGGTGGAGTCTTCGGGTTGGGAAGATGACGCCCCGGACGGCGGAGATCTCTTGACAACGGAACGGTCCGAACGGAGAGACTTCACTTCGCTGTCGCCCGTCAGCCCACGAAACACTGTTTCCGTGATCGATCGTAATGGGTTCCGAAGTCCGCGCACTCACTGAACTCAACTAGACTTAACTCGGAGATTGGGACTGGCTGATGCTCACTCGAACTAACGATAATACTCTCCGTAACACTCGGAATAACACTCGGAATAATAAAAATAATCGCAATAGTACTAATACTCCTACTAATACTCGGAATCGGAAATCACCCAAAAGGGAGAGCCAGGGGAGCCTGTCCACTGTTATACCATTCGTTCCTTCTATAAAAACCAATCGAACATTCGAGAAGGTATTACTGTAAACTTAACGAATATTCGTTACCAACACAAATAAATGTCCCTAGCTATCAACCAATCCGGATCAAGTGTGAGAAAGAGAGACATATTTGTATGAGCGAACTAAAACTACTTGTATGAATGGTTGCATACCCTTGATTTCTAGGAATAGATAGAAATTAATCAAATTATCCCTATTTCCTTTGGTGCTGTTACTGTAGGGACTCACCATGTATTCCTAAACGTCGCCCATATTTCGCTTTAGATTTTGAGCCGAATTTTCCTAATGGTACTAACCTCTCATTCAAAAATGTGTTCACAGAGGAAGGGAGATCAGCCTAAGGGTTCAACCCTTAGTTATGGACTACGTGATAATCTATCATATCCCCTGTGAAGACATTCCGGGTATATCAGTTCTATTATCGACAATTCATTACATGTGTTATAATTGGAGGTTAGTATTCCTAGATTACTTGTTCTCTACATAGTCCATCCTAGCTAAGATAGGTTCGTTCTTGCATAACTACCTATTCTCCCGGAGCCTTATCTGACGTTATTCGTGTATAAGCTAGTTCGCTCACATAACCTCTCATGAACCAGAAATTTGTTCACAAAGGAAGGGAGACGAAACTAATAACTTAACCCTTAATGAGGGACAACATGATACCCTATCCCTTGCGACACCAGTCCTGTTACACCGGCTTATTCCTGATATTTAATTACATGTGGCCTGTTAGAGGTTATAATTTACCTTTACATTCACTACCTGACTCCTGTTGGCCTTAGGGGCAAACGAGCTATGTCAACATGTTATTCTGGCTCCCGGGGAGGTGAATTGCATAAAATGTGTGAGTATAAAGTTAAGTGGAGTTGCTAAGTAAAGAGCTAAGTTGGTTGCATATCAAAGGATCTTGAATAATTTTTAATCATCGGGCTACAGTTGTCAATTCATGCATCTTCTCAAAAAAATAACGTTAAAGGTTATTAACATTTTTATGTTTTTAATTAAGCATCCGGTGTATTCTACAAACAAGTACGTCATATCCTGTATCAGATTACCTCACGGATGCACTCATAACAGCTAAAGCTCTAAGTTATATGAATTAATATAGCTTGTAATTCATTCCTCGCTCTGTAATTCCATATATAGTTTTTTTTCTAAATGTTACAAATAAAAAAAAAATAAAAAAAAAATGCCTTAAACAACCGCAGGTTGTTACAATATATAATCTATTTTTCCAGGAACAAACACGTGGAAACAGGTTAAAACTTCCAGTTTCAAATTGCGTTGGTATTATACAAAAATATTGATAACCAAAGTGTTACTACGACTTGTAAAATTTGTACTTAAAAACAAGATTCAAGGCTTTTTTAAACCATGGGAGACACCACACAAGTTCAGATATTTGTTTTTAATAAACATTGCTTTCTCGCTAATTTTTACCCTTAAAATTATAGAATATTTTCATGTTATACAAAAATTCTGGCTGGTGGTAAATTATACATATGGCTCCTTGACCAGCTCCTTGACCGAATTTGAAAAATTGAAATATATACTAAAGCTGAATCAATTTAGATTCACATCTATATTGTTGATAGTTCTTACGCAGTATGTTGTTTTCCAGGAATTAATAAAAAACAATAGTGTTGGATTTACAAAAATTGTTTACAGCCATTTGGAAATTAAAATCTTTTCCGCATTTTGTTATTTTTTTTAAGTAACGTAAAAATTAACTATAATCGTCGCACACCCTTTTCCGCAGACGTCACGAAATTCCCAACGGCTTTTAGCCTACTGTTGATTTTAAAGCAGTGGTGGAGAACTATCTGTACCGAATTTGCTGGAAGGGAATGACCCCCTTAACTTGTAGTAACTGTCCTGTTGTGTTGCAATTGGACATAATTAAACTGTATGTGAATTGTCTATTACAATTATCAATCAATTATCAATTACTATCCGTCTATAACGGAAAGTAATAAACCCAAATCGGGATGTGTCGGTTCAACGAACCGATTGGAATTCGAAGCGAGGAGAATATTCCCGAAGCGATAGGAGTTCCCAAAATTTGGGATCCTTAGAGGCACCTAAACTATTCCCGGAGTTTTGGAAAACGGCATTTAGCGCCTTAAAAGAGACCGCTGGCTGCAGAGCGCCAGTCATAAAATGGTAAACGCGTCGAGCATTGGACCGCGGCGGCAGTGAGCGTAGGTAAACTACAGCCGTGTGAAATATAAATTAAATAATAAGTGTTAGTTTCAGTAAACATAAACTAGAGAAGATATTTCGTGTAGTGTTAGTTATTTTGAACGGTGAAAACGGTACAAACAGTTTACTACCGTCTAATAACCAACAAAAGGTATCAGGCGGATTCGAGACGCTTTATTTCTTTCTAATGCTTTCCACTCATCACACGTTCTCACGAAAATTTTCAAATATTTGACCTGCATACATATTCTGTAATAAGTTTCCATATAAGTCATCCTTTAAATAACCGACACACTTTTGTACCTGGCTAAATGGAATTTCGCTGATACTTTGAGAATATGCTCTGTATACTGAGATAAAATAGAAAACGTGATAAGTAAGTCATGGAAATGACCCATCAGGTCTTTGCACGTAATTCAAATTTATGATAATTTAACAAAGCGGTATTTCTTCCACTGTTTTCAGAAACAATATGTGTTAAAACATTTTATAGAATTTTCTCTGCGTTACAATTTAAATATTTCTGATTGGCGAAAAAGGTGACAAAATTTTTCTAACTCTGATCTAACACCTCTAACATCTAATAAATATCTGGCGACGCACAGTATGATAAAATATAAAAAAGGTAATTAAAAATAAAATTCAAGATAAACTGAAAGTGTAAACGATATGGCACTACAAAAGTGAGAAAAATGTGCAATGAACGAAAATAATAGAACAGGCAATAATGATATTTTTACTTTACGAAAGGCACTGAAACTCGAAACAATATTAAGTTATACTTTTAGTTATGTTGTTGTGAGCACTAAGTATTTTACTAACAATAAATGAGGTGTATTCAAGCTTGAAATTAGCTTGATACATCACATTTTATTTTTGAAATCGTATCAAGGTTGTGTTTTGTTGAGTTTGTTGATTTAATCTCAATCTTGGCAGAAGTAGTACCACAAGGTCTAAAAACTAACTGGTAGTCTTCTTTAACCATACATTATCGAGAAAAGGTTTGTTGTCTAAAAGAATCCATGTATATTTCTTTTAATACCTAAAAAATTCCATTTTTATATTAGTTTTCAAGTTGTGATTTTTTTTTGAAATGCTAAATCACACTGTCCCACTGTATCCTTTTCGTCTTTAGAATAACTTCTGGCCTGTTTGTTGCTCTTTTCATTCTCATCGAAATAAAGAATTTATTCGTGAAATTATTTAGAGCATTTTTAGTGCCATTTCGTCCAAGAGCTAATATATCGTTGCAATGAAAAATTTTAGTTTTTGAGGGTGCCAGCTTCACGACAGACAATTGGCTCTACTTAATACTTGATATTCTGTTCTATTAAGGATAATTCTACGATAATGAGGAAATGTTCATCTCCAACTAGAACTAGAACTGAAGAATATGAGGGTGCCGTCAATCACAGATGCAATGTGGAAACTGCCGAGATTGTAATTTTTCACGATATTGACCCTGTCGGGATTGTGAACGTCTGAGACTTTAGCTGTCGGAAATTCGATTGGTGAAGTTCTCGAACCAGACTTTTAATTAATTCCCAATGCCCATTCACATAAGTAAGTACTAAACCGTAGCAATTCTATATTCTCCGACTAAATATACAGGTAACGCAACTTGTAGTTCACCTCTTGTCATGGACGTGAAATGTTTTTATCTTTAAATGTAAAGTAGTAAATGGCAAAATATATAAAATTGCAATAGAAGCAAGAGCAATTACTCAACCAAATTTGTTAAGAATAGATCGTAAGATGGCGTAGGCAAATAGAAAGTATCATTCTGGTTGAATATGAATAGGGGTAACAAGCTGGGGTGAAATTATCCGGGTCTCCCCCACACCCACTGAAACTTTGGCGATAGATGTGTTATTTTTGATTATTTTAGAAAATACATTAGTTATTAAGGAAAACGTTTCAAATTTGTGATTTGTGATGAATCTGAAAAATAGTAGAAACCCACTGTTTTTTTAAAAATGTGCTTTTTTGTAATTTTGGATTTTATTGGCTGTCAAGAATTCAACCATTGATCTTATCAATTAGATCAATTAAAAATCTCAAACAGCACATAGACATCCAGTGGACTTATATTGGACGTCCCTCACCGGACGTCGCTGACATCTATTAGACGTCCACGCAATGACGGTTGGATGTACAATGTACGTCCATGAGAGAGCCAAAGTATAACACTGTGGACGTTCCATAGACGTCCTTCTGGATATCCAATGGACGTCGTTCGGAATATCCAAAGGACGTACATTGGACGTACAATTGATATCCAAAAGACAACCATTGGATGTCCAGGAGGACGTCAATTGATATCCAAAAGACGAACATTGGATGTACAATCGACATCCAAATGACATCCATTGGATGTCCAAGAGGATGTACAGTGGACATTCAATTGATATCCAAAAACCGTCCATTTTACCTACAATAGAGATGCAATCTATATCCGATCTATAAACAAACATTTGGAACCCCAATAGGATCCACTATATCTCCATCGTTAGTAAACTTCGTAATGGATGACTTAATTAAGACGGCAGTTAAGTCCCTTCCGTATACCATTCCTTTTGTGAAGAGATATGTTGATGACTTGATCCTCTCAGTACCTGCTGATAAAGTTAATGAAACTTTGGCGGTTTTTAATAGAATTGACCCAAACTTACAATTCACGGTTGAACTCGAGCACAATCAAACACTTCCATTTCTAGATATGTTAGTATGCAGAGAACATAATAACGTACTCCGTACTAAATGGTATCGTAAACCATATATGAGCAATCGGTACATACACTATAAGTCATACCATCCGCTATCTATGAAAATTAACTTAGTGAAAGCCCTAAAAAAGAGAGTGATCAGCCTTTCCCATTGTTCATACAAAGCAAGCAGAGGGCCTAAATGTACTAAACACCATCCTAAAGGAGAATGGGTATCCAATACGACTCATTAATCAATTATTGTGTAATACAAGTGAGACTGATAATAGGCATAGTTTTTCACAAAGTAGACTGGATCCACCAAAGGATAGAAACCCCTCACGGGATGATGAAATCCAAATAGAAGACCCTAACATGACGATTGAAAACACGCGTTTCATAACACTGCCATACATAGCTGAACTTACACCTAAGTTGATTAATGTGATTTCGTCCCTTAACCTCAAAATAGCAAAGAGAAACGTCCTTACGGCATCAAGAATTTACACTAAATTGAAAAACCCTCGCAAATTCTCGGAAATTTCAAATGCAGTTTACAGTATCCCATGCTCAATGTGTGACAAAATTTATATTGGTCAAACATCTAGGCTTATCACTGGAAGATTGACATCACACAAAAGTGATTGCAAGCGGAATGTTAAATCTTGTGCTCTTGCTGAACATGTTATAGACAAAGATCATGTTATGAATTACAAGGACACCAAGATTCTTAGGATTGAAAGAAATTTATTTAAACGTACGTTTTTTGAAATGATCAACATTAATAACACACAAAATTGCATTAACAAAAATAGTGATATTCAAAACTTAAGCGTCATTTATAATTATATCTTACAATTTTCGTCTAGGACTGCACGGTAATATGGCACAGAGTAGCATTACTAACATCCTGACACAGTAAAATTTTCATAAAACAGGGTCACACCAAGACAAGACCTAACAGAATTGTACACCGCATCTTACTTAGGTGTTGGCTTCCTGTTTGTCTTCTCCTGAAACTAAATCATAATTTTTGTTTAATTGTCAACCATGTTTATAATAACGCTAATGCTGGATTCATTGGAGATCAATTTGAATTGTTAAACGATTGTAAAAACTGCAGTGTGAGTTGCTACCGCATAAGAAATGTCCTTGTTCACTGACGTTGTGTAGATTTTATAGTTTTCAGTAATTTGTCGGTTGTTTTCGTGTGTTCCATGACACAATTGTGTGTATGACAGAATGTATGTTCAAACCTATGGTTCTGTGTAAACGACCTAACCTAAGTAGATAGTAATAACGTGGTTATTACTAAGAAGTCACAAAGTTGTAAAATAGCGCACAAAGTTTTATCTAGGAACTTATGTCTGTAAGTAGTATATCATTGAACACTGTATAGATGTTAATTATTACATAATTATAAATGTCCTGATGATGGGAAAGAAAGATCCCGAAAGCTAGACAATTGACAAATAGTTGAGTTTTAATTGTCCACTTGACTGCATCCCCAACAAGTTAACTCTCTATATTTATATATGTATGTATATATATATATATATATATATATATATATATATATATGCAGACCGTTTCTACGTTTCTAAAGAGTAGCAGGATGGTATAAACATAAGAGCGAAAGATAGGCCATATATTTCTCGTTGGCTCAACAGAGAACGACCTTTTGCGATGTTGCTAGCTCGCGAAACATCACAGTCATCCGCTCCGCACACTCACACTGTACCGCACACATCCGAAAGTGGAGGTTATGTCCTAACTAGAGAATGATCGCACGATCGAGCGTCGGCGTCGGACGCTTGAACGGACGATGAAAAAGTCAAACGCGAAAAATATACGAAGGTGTCCAAATTGAACTTAGAATGTGATCTGGTGATGGAAGACAACGCTCGGACTGGTTTGTTTCGATATCGCGTCGCTTACAACGTGCCGACTCATTAAGAACAAATCTGTACTTGGAGTGTGTGTGCCCTCATTGGTTACCGATTTTGGACCGTCGACGCGACGGTCCAACGCCTGGATGCGAGGAAACAAACAAGATTGTTTTCTATTGTATGATCAAGCGTCGAAGCTTGAAGATGGAGTTCGAAGAGAGGTTTGTCAATGAGATGCGACTGAACCCAATATTATGGGATGACATTCTAGTGTATTAATAAAAAACGTCTTCTTGAGATCGGTTTCGATAGACATCATTTGTTTGTTTTCTTCTCTTATGAAGAGGTTCCTCTGCAAGAAATGTCGACAAATATACATTTTCTTGTAAAAACAGAGCATCTTCGTTTCTTGAACCCATCACGAGACTTGTAGAACAACAACTGGGCACTGAAACGGTCGCGCGATGGTGTGTTAATCGGACCAACGGGTTAAGTTCATAAGTTTAGGCGTTCGGTATTAGGACACCCAATCTACATCGCGCGATCAACATCCGACGCATTTAGTCCGACGGATCGACGCGTCGACGCTCGATCGCGCGATCATTCTCCAGTTAGAACATAGCCTAAAGCGATACGCGACCGCGATACGCGTTGACTTAGACTGCCTGCTCGGCCGGCAACGTTGCAAAACATCCTTCTCTGTCATACTAACGAACTACTATTAGTTTCTCGTTTGCTCTTGTTGATTTCGGGAAATGCGTTTCAATAGGAAAGCTCCGTACATAAATATACAAAACACATACTGAAAATTATAAAAAAGTTTTCACAAAAATTATAAATATATACACAAAACACACATAATATAAAAGTAAAAAGTATAGTATTAAAAATATTATTTACGGCTTGTTTCTCTCAGCCCTGTCCTTGGCTCGTCGTAGCCACTTCATGATGCAGGATTTCACGTCTTTTTTGGTCACATTCCTGCTGACTGTCCCAGCGTCTGAAAAAAATAATTATTCTTGATTAATGACTTAAATAATCTTAATTGCATATGGGTTGGTTTCTATGTCCCACTTTACAAATGACTTGATACCCACCGTATTTTTTTATAATATATACCTAAGTAAATTACAGATTATGCCGTCTCTGTAAACGGTCTGTGCGAAGGGAAGTTTTCCTTTTAATCCGTGGTACGGAAACTTCTAGCCTAATGTATTTTAAATTAAACGCGAGATACATATTTATACAAAATAATATAATAGCCCATTTCCTCCCACCTGACAAAGCTCTTGTGCCTGTATAGAAACAAAAACAACTTATTAAAATTGTAATCAACCAAATAAATAGATACATATCGCGAGAGTACAATTTTCTTTATCTTTCAATTGTAGGTCCATTATTTGAAAAGATTCCAAATCGTTCATTGGGCAATCATATTTCAAAAATATTGAATCTGACACGTTGGCAGAAGATTCTGGAACTTTCACCTTATCCATTTTGTCCTTGATGCTATTGATGTCATCCGATAGCTGGTTAAGGTGTCCTCTAGATACATTCAGTTCCGTTTAAAAGAATAATTTATTTATAAAATTGTTTGAGAACTTTTGATACTAAGAGTTTTAAAGTTTAATATATCACTAGAGCACCATTACTAATTATCTGGCTGACTGAGCCCGCTTCTGATGTTTTGGACTACTAATGTACTTTGTTGCAGAATCGAAAATAACATATTTATATTTGTTTTATAATCCATCAATGATTCTCTGTTTCGAATTATTGCTTAATGGCTATAAATACAAATGTTTTTTCTTTAAATAACTTCAATAACTTTGGACCCTGTATAACTTAGCAAGGCTCATAGAGAAAACATGAATATGGAGTTGGGACATAGGTACTCACGTTTTCAGGTCCAATTAATAGTAAGCCATATTATGTCGAACTATGTGCTCCCAAGGTATGGCCAGGTAATCCTGGGATGCACAGTTCTCTGCATTTACTTATTTTAATTCGACTATTGCATTTTCATTTCATTATTTCTTTTTGCAAAAATTCAAGTTATTCACACTTCAATATTTCTTTCACCATGCTCCAGCAGTTAGAAAATCCTGATTTGTTTATATTTATGTTTAATCAAATTTAACAGGCTTTTCTGGTATATATCAATTAATGGTCTCTTCTACAACGTGTTTTAAAATGATTGTCATCTAGTTGGCGTTGGAATTTCTGTGCATGTAATTTTTGATGTGCCGCGCTCTATTGATTTGAACCTATCTAATTCTGACAACAAGCGTCACTTCGAACATTTATTGTGAAACTGACAATCAGACTGCTGGTAATTAACAGCCCTTTTCAGGGCCAATACAAATACTAGATACAAATGGATAAATACTCAGAATTCGTTTTCTTTTGACAGAGGAAATCCAGAAGTTAAAAGAGGTTAAGCAGGTTATTTTGGGGTTATGTATAGCTAGTAGAAAGTCCTCTTTTCGCAAGGCGGTTTTTTTTGTTTTACATGGGAATTCCACAGCCGACTAGATGACAATCATTTTAGAAACACGTTGTACATTGACACCAAGATAATAGTTAGTTTTCCATGGTTGTTTAATATTACTTTTCTTTAACATAATTTTAACATATTGTAACGAAACGGCTCGCCGGCCGCGACATAAACACGCCGGGAGCTACACAAGTTCGCCTTATTGCGATACCGGGAAGGACAGGACGAAGCCGAAGGTCGAAGAGCGAGCGGAGAAGGTTCGATGCGATAACAAGTTCCGCGAATTCTAGAATGATCTCCAGAAGTTCGGGAGTATTCCGGCAAACGTCTAGAGCCTTCTACCTACCATAAAAAGGGAATGTCGGACCCGAGGCAGCCAGTTGAAGAACCGGTGTGTAAACATTCGAGCGAGAGACCGCGCGCGTTAATATAAATAAACATCTCTAAGTGAAATGAATTATAAGTGTTAAGAGTTAGTAATAAATTAATTAGGACAAATAGTGTAGTGTTTTAGTTTTAGTCAATAGTAAAAACGTTAGAGTGGTGTCAGAGTGCGGATTAATTAGTGAAATAAATCAAGAACAATGAAGTTACTCGATTTAAAAGTGACGGACCTCAAACGTGAGTTAGAAGATAGAGAACTCGAAACGACAGGGTCGAAAACAGTGCTCCAGAAACGTCTGGAGATCTATTTAATCGACAATGGAGAAGACCCTGAAACTTTTGGTTTCGAGGTAGAAGTTGAGCGCCCCCTTGACAACAAAATGAAAGAACTTCATGGCGAGTTAGACAACAAAATCGGAAAACTAGATCACAACATGAAAAACCTTCACGGAGAGTTGGACAACAAACTAGGAAAACTCCACGACGAGTTGGATAACAACATAAAAGAACTCCATGGCGAAATTGGAAAACTCTACGGCGAGTTGGACGAACTCCACGGTGAGCTGGATAGCCGAATTGGGAATCTTGACAGCGCACCTCAGACTGAGAAAATCCAAAGACTGGAACTGGAAAACCAACTACGAGAATTGGGGAACCGATTACAATCCATGCATTTCCAGCCCAGTCCGCAAAACATATCCAGTCCAGGTAATCCGTTTAACGACTCAGTGGAGGTAACCAGGATCGAGGCAGTCCCTACTGCGAGCCATCGAGTGAAGCCGCCTACCTTCGACGGGGAAATTCCCTGGGAAAACTACCTCCGGCAGTTCGAGGCAGCGGCGAAAGCCAACAACTGGGCGCCAAGGGACAAGGCAGTGGCTCTGACAGTCGCTCTCCGGGGAAGCGCTCTCGACGTGCTGCAGACTGTTCCAGAGGGGGAGCTGGACAACTTCGAGCTACTCGTCCAGAGGCTTGAGAGGCGATACGGGCAAGCACACCTGGGGCAGGTCTACCAATCCCGAATGAAGAACCGACGACAGAAGCAGGGAGAGAGTCTTCAGGAGTTCGAAGCCGACATCGCGAAGTTAGTCAGATTCGTCTACCCGGAAGTGGCGGAGTCCATGACGGAGAGTCTCGCGGTCTCGGCGTTCATCGACGGCTTAAGGGATGTGGAGATGCAGCGGGCGGTACGGCTGTCGCGTCCCAAGAGCACATTGGATGCCCTCTCGATGGCCCTGGAATACGAGGCTGCGACGGAGGCGTCAAGGAGCTGTGGCCGCGTTCGGGCGGTGGTCGGGGACGACGCATGCGTGGAAGCCGAGCGGAAGGAGGACGCTCTGGAGCAGGTTGTCCTCAACGCCCTCAAGGGACTGCTGAAGGGAGGCAGAAGGGAACCGGCGAGATGCTGGGGGTGTGGAGAGGTTGACCATATCCGAAGGGACTGCAAGCGCCCTAGGGTGGAGAAGCCAACAACGGCCGAGACATCGGAAAACTAAAGCGGGTCGGCTCCAAGGGGGCAGCTCCGACCCGATATCCGTTCCAAGACCCCCTCGTCAAGATAGCTACCATGAGAGGTGAAGGTGGCAGCCTGTACGTGGATGGCGAAATTAACGGCAGGAAGCACACTCTACTGATCGACACCGGGGCATCCAAGACGATCCTGAAGCCAGGCCTGCTGAACACGCGAGGGAAGAGAGTGATGGAGTCCAGGTGCGAACGGCTATGGGCGAAGCTGCCGCCGTTCACGGAGAAGTAGACGTCGAGATCAAGATCGGCACTGCGAGATTCTCGCCACACCGAGTCATCGAGAAGAAGTCATCTTCTTCTATGTCGCCACGCCGACATAGAAGAAGACGCCATCTTGGGAATGGACATCATGAAGACTCAAGGCTTCGCACTCAATTTGAAACGACAAGTGATGCAGGTCGGCCCAGAGGAAATATTTCTGCACACCAAGGGTGAGACGATCCATCAGATAAGGCTGACAGAAGACACGACCCTGCCGAGTAGAAGCGAATCGATAGTGGCGACCCGACTTCAAGGCGTCACAGGAAAAGGGAGTCCTGCCGTAGTGGAACCTTGGAACCACGACGTGGAGGTGGGCAGAGGCGTTCTAGTAGGGAAGACCTTGGTGACGCTGGGTGATGAAATTCCCGTCCGGCTCATTAACATAAATGACTACCCAGTTACCATTCGCAAGGGGACCAAAGTGGGAACCTGCTCACCAGTCACGTCACTGATCCACCAGGTGACGGGGAGCGCTGGCTGCAGAGTCGCGAAAGTGGAAGAAGCTCTAGTGGACGCCTGCGATTCTCTCGCTGGAGTCGAAAAGAAGAGGCTTATTGAGCTACTCCGGCGATACCAATCGATTTTTGTGTCTGAGAAGGGACCCCCTGGGAGAACGATTATTGTTAGACACCAGATCGATACGGGGGACGCGAGACCAATCCGGCAGTCAGCAAGGAGGTTGCCGCAGGCGAAGCGGGAGGTAGCAGAGAAGATCGTCCGCGACATGGAGAAAGAGGGAGTCATCGAGCCATCTAGCAGTCCTTGGGCATCTCCTGTAGTCTTGGTAAAGAAGAAGGACGGAGACACCAGGTTCTGCGTAGATTATCGTCTACTAAACAACGTGACGAAGAAAGACAGCTACCCTCTTCCCCGGATAGACGACACCCTGGATACTCTGGCCGGATCGAAGCTGTTTTTCACCCTGGACCTGAAGAGTGGCTACTGGCAGGTGGAAATGGACCCTGCAGACAAGGAGAAGACGGCTTCCACAGTAGGATCTGGACTGTGGCAATTCACAGTAATGCCATTCGGGTTGTGTAATGCGCCTGCTACTTTCGAGAGGCTCATGGAGAACATACTCAGAGGGCTCTCCTGGAAAACGTGCCTCGTGTACCTGGATGACATAATCGTCGTAGGGAGGACGTTTGACGAACACCTGTCAAACCTGGAGGAAGTCTTCAAGAGACTCGGAATGGCTAACCTGACGCTCAACCCAAAGAAATGCCACCTGTTACGAACGAGAGTACATTATCTGGGTCACGTGGTCAGCAGTAACGGCGTCGAGGTGGACCCCGAAAAAGTGCGAGCAGTCAAAGAATGGCCAACACCGAAGGACAAGCATCAGTTACGAAGTTTCCTGGGGCTTTGCACTTAATACCGTCGTTACGTCCGAATGTTTTCTGACATCGCAAAGCCGCTGACACGACTAACCGAGGAGAAACGAGCCTTCCTTTGGGATGAAGTATGCCAAACAGCCTTCGACGCCCTGAAAAGACTCCTGACGACGGCCCCTGTTCTCGGGTTCCCGACCCAAGAGGGACACTTAATCTTGGATACAGATGCAAGCAACGACAGGATCGGTGGGGTTTTATCACAATTGCAAGATGGGCAGGAGCGGGTCGTTGGCTACTTCAGTAAAGTCCTGTCGAAGCCCGAGAGGAACTACTGTGTCACCAGGAGGGAGGTGTTAGCCGCCGTGAAGTCAGTAGAACATTTCTACAAGTACCTGTACGGGAGGAAGTTCCTGTTGAGAACGGACCACGCGGCGATCAGATGGCTCCTGCGATTCAAGAACCCGGAAGGCCAGGTAGCTCGGTGAATTGAGCGTCTTCAGGAATATGACTTCGATATCGAACATAGAGCAGGATGCAGCCACCGTAATGCTGACGCTCTTTCAAGAAGACCGTGTCCAGAGGGATGTCCCCATTGCAGTCGTGCAGAAGTAAAGGAGGCTTCTGCTTGCCGCACGACGGTCACCGACGAGGACTGGTCACAAGACCGGCTGCGGCGAGCGCAGGAAGGCGACCCTGAACTTCGACGGATCCTGAAGTGGAAAGAAGAAGGACGTCGGCCGGAATGGCAGGAAGTGGCTCCATCCTCTTGGACCCTGAAATCGTACTGGGCACAGTGGGACTCCCTGGTGATACAGGATGGACTGCTCAAGAGGGTTCTCGAATCCGATAATGGCGCAGAAAGGCGATTCCAACTCATCGTACCCAAGATCAAGGTGGCGGAAGTGCTACGTCACCTCCATGACGGAACATCTGGAGGCTACCTGTGAGTAAAGAAGACCCTGCAGAAAGTGCGCGAGCTTTTCTATTGGGTGGGCTGCTCTGAGGCTGTTCGTGAATGGAGCAGGAAGTGTACAGTTTGCTCAGCCAGCAATGGACTGCACCGCAAGCCGAAAGCCCCGATGAGACAATACAATGTGGGAAGTCCTTTCGAGAGGATCGCCCTAGACATTACTGGACCATTCCCTGAAACCGATTGCGGCAACAAGTACATCCTGGTGGCGATGGACTACTTCACGAAATGGGTAGAGGCCTACGCGATTCCCAACCAGGCAGCAACAACTGTCGCCGATGTCCTGGTGAAAGAGTTAGTGAGCCGTTTCGGAGTACCGTTGGAATTGCATTCCGACCAGGGGCGTAACTTCGAGAGCGAGCTGTTCCAGGGAGTTTGCGAAAAATTGGGAATTCGCAAGACTAGAACGACGGCGCTGCACCCTCAGTCCGACGGAATGGTGGAAAGGATGAACCGCACCATGGGCAAGTACCTCTCGAAGGTAGTGTCTCAACACCAACGAGACTGGGATCAACATCTCCCCTTTTTCCTGATGGCTTACCGTTCTGCAATCAACGAGTCCACCGGCCAAACACCAGCAAGGGTACTGTTCGGGCTAGAGATGAGGCTTCCCTGCGATCTGAACTTCGGTTGCAGACCGGGAGAAGATCTGGCTGGGGAAGACTACGTCACAGAGCTGCGCAGAAAGATGGACCAGATTCACGACATGGTACGCACGAATCTCCAATTCGCCAGCGACCGCATGAAGGATCACTATGACGTTCGGGCGGACAGCGGCATATATGAAGAAGGAGACCTAGTGTGGCTGTACAACCCACAAAGGAGACGAGGGTTATCACCGAAGCTTTAGAAAGCTTGGGAAGGGCCATATACAGTGAAGACAAAAATAAATGACGTCATCTACCGATTCAGCAAAGTTCAGAATGGGAAGCCCAGGGTCGTGCATTACAACCGATTAGTGCCTTTCGAGGGAGACCACGACCAAGATCAACAGGTGCGCCAACTACGGCCCCAAGAAGATGAGCCCTCCTTTGAAGAGTTTATGGCTGCGTATGGTGGGACCGGAAAGGCCCGATTCGGTGTGACCAGGGAAGAACAACGGGATCTCTTCGGAACACAGGCTGAATATCCGCTGGCTCATTGCGTGGCCCAGGACCTGCGGATGTCCCGGGGAATTGCTGCGGAGTTCCGGACGAGGTTCGGCAAACTGGACGAACTCCATCAGCAGGGACCGGCGGTCGGGCGAGCGCTGAGGATTAAGGAAGATTGATCACAACGGCCATTCTTCTACCTGGTTACCAAGAGGAGGTCCTTTCACAAGCCCACCTATTTGGACCTGTGGGACGCACTACATCACCTCAGGGAGACCCTACTTAGCGAAGATCTAACCAAGTTAGCTATCCCGAAACTGGCTTGCGGATTGGACGCCTTGGACTGGAGGGTCGTCAGGAATATGCTGGAGGTCTTATTTCGCTTCACCGGGGTAGACATTTTGGTGTGTTGTTGGAATCCTGAGAGGAGTCCCCACAAGAAGACCGTGGCATGTTATTTCCACCAAACCTCGCGCTGCAGACAGGAGACCAACTGTAGATTCCTACATGGGCCTGGCAGGGACACGTTTCGGGACGAAACATCTTTAAGGCGTGGGCAGTGTAACGAAACGGCTCGCCGGCCGCGACATAAACACGCCGGGAGCTACACAAGTTCGCCTTATTGCGATACCGGGAAGGACAGGACGAAGCCGACGGTCGAAGAGCGAGCGGAGAAGGTTCGATGCGATAACAAGTTCCGCGAATTCTAGAATGATCTCCAGAAGTTCGGGAATATTCCGGCAAACGTCTACAGCCTTCTACCTGCCATAAAAAGGGAATGTCGGACCTGAGGCAGGCCAGTTGAACCGGTGTGTGTAAACATTCGAGCGAGAGACCGCGCGCGTTAAAATAAATAAACATCTCTGAGTGAAATGAATTATAAGTGTTAAGAGTTAGTAATAAATTAATTAGGACAAATAGTGTAGTGTTTTAGTTTTAGTCAATAGTAAAAACGTTACAATATACTTTCTTTTCACTATTTATATCTCCCGAACAATAAAGTGGGGTCCTTTAGTACTACTTATTACTTGACTTTTACTAATTAGTACTTGCGAAATCATTGGTGTAAAAATTTGTATCGTTTGTATATACAACACGTTAGTTTAATTTTTTTTTATGACAAATCACACTAGAACAGTTCACTAACATCCGATCTGTTTCACAATGTAAATTCAGAATTCCATTGTCAAAATTGAATTTTTACTAATACAGATAAAGTCAATACGTAAATGTTTTGATAGTTTCAATTATCCTGGTTTGGATTTTGAATTTGGATTTGATCAAAACTCAAAAATCATTTAGTTTTCTTATTTATTATATTATATTTAATATAAATAAAAAGTAACGTAATAAGTGTAATAATGTAATACGTATAAATATAAATATGTAATATGTAAATAATGTAATAAAAACAAAATGTAATAAAATGATAAAAAATAACAAAATATAATAATATAATCAATATATCATTAATAATATAATTTACTATATATTAAAAGGACGGATGCCTACATGATCAAGTCCAATTTCAATCAATCAAATTCGTCCATTCTATTTTCAAAAATTAGAGTATTTATTTCACCATTGTGTTTTTCTGCATTAAAGCTCGCTTCGAAGTTTTTTCTAAAGTAGTCACAGTGCATTCGGGTTTGAAACGTTGAAGTTGAGATGTCCGAATTCGGGTTTTCTAACTTCTTTCTTTTGTAAAGTAAAATACTGAAAATTTCATAATTTGTAGCCTTTGTTACTCATAACTCATAATTGTGGCTTTTTGTGGAAAAAAAACGGAGCAATCTAAACCACTAAACGTTTTTTCCATTAGTTCAGCAAATTTCCCGTTGTTTTGCTGAAGAGGACTAGTAAAATATTAACAATCGCAAACCATTAGCGTTTTGTTTTCCCGTCACCCCCTCTCTCGCAACAATAAACCAAAGCGGGGCCGAAGTTATCTCAATTAGTCGAATTACAATTTTATACCGTCAATTTCAATGGTAATTTGCGAAATTTAGACGATGAATAATTGACGCTGAAATGTTTTGCGATAGTTTCGACTCAAAGCACGAATAATATTATACACCAAACACTGTAAATTCAATTAGGCACCGTAAATTGATTATTCCCATTTAATACAACTGTCGCTGTTGCGATTGTGTGTGTGTGTGTGTGTGTGTGTGTGTGTGTGTGTGTGTGTGTGTGTGTGTGTGTGTGTGTGTGTGTGTGTGTGTGTGTGTGTGTGTGTGTGTGTGTGTGTGTCTTCTTCCTATATACTTAGAGTTAATGGGGACGTTGCGTGTCCGGTTTCGTGATCGATTTATGTTTATGGTTTATGGTCTAAGTTCACATTTGTCTTGTTGAAACGGATGCAGGACAATTGCTGCACTACTTCCCGAAATATGATGCATGTTAAAATTTGAATATAGAGGTTTCAGCAGATCGGTCATAATCTTATTGTAACGTTTTTACTATTTACTTAAACTAAACACTACGCGATTTGTACTAATTAATTTATTTCATACACGACACTTATAAAGTTAACAATCCGTTAACTTAATTTATATTCGCACACACAAATGTTTATTTATTTAACGCGCGCGGTCTCTCGCCCGAATGTTTACACAACGATTCTTCAACTGTCTCGCCTTGGGTCCGGCATTCCTAATATACCAGGTATAAGCCTTCTCGAACTTTCGCGATAATTGCTAGAATATTCGATGTTCGAAGAATCCGTTATCGCATCGAACTCTCTCGACTCTTCCCGTCGGCTTCAACCCGTCCTTCTCGGGATCGCAATTCGGCGAACTTGTGTAGCTCCCGGCGTGTTTATATCGCGGCGAGCCGTTTCTTTACATTATTCTTCCTTTGAAGCTTTAGTAGTTTTTTGTTTTACTTGTTTAGTTATATTTTACACATTGAAATTACACACGCCAGGTTTAATAATAAAAGATGATGGATTGGGCACAATAATAATATTTTAGATATATCAGATTTTAAAGATATTACACGATTGATTTTATCAATTCAACAAAACAGTATTAAGGAAATTGGTTCTATAGATGTTTAATTTTATTTTGAAATTTCTGAACGGGCGAAATTTGAGCTCTTCCCAGAAATAATTGAATAATTTTATATCCATGAATGATTTTCTGGACTTGTTTCAGAAGAGGACAATATCATTTTTTGTGACAAGTGTCATATACATGTAATTTTGCGATAGTTTTTTATAACACACACACACACACACACACACACACACACACACACACACACACACACACACACACACACACACACACACACACACACACACACACACACACACACACACACACACACACACACACACACACACACACACACACACACACACACACACACACACAACTTTCGTCATTTAATTAATGTTTAAAAAATGACCTTGACATTTTAAACTGATACTTTTTGAAATATAGCATTTCTTTTCATCTTAACTTTCGTTTTAAAAAGGTCTCATCCTGAATCGAACTACTTGTTGATTTAAATGTATATAATTTTATTTGATTGAGCTAAAAGGAAAATTATGATGCTTAGCCCAGCCCAAATTAATGTTGCCTACGAGACGAGACGAGACGAGACTTTAAAAAATCTCGTCTTGTCTCGCAAAAAAAGTGGAAAGTCTCGTCTCGAGTCTCGTCTCGCAATAAAAGTCTCGTCTCATGTCTCGCGCGAGAGTCTCGCAAATATCTTGGAAATTTCTATCAAAATCTCGCAATTTCGTGTATATCTTCCGTTTTGCCACTTTATTACGTGAGGTTGCTCCTTGCTCCTCAATTATGTCGAAATGTTTATCAAATATGCTTCTCCGACAAGAACTGAAATAAACCAATAATATTATAGGTCGATTATAACATGACAAGTTGGGTGAGAAATAAGTAGATAATCCCCAAAGGTCGGTGAATATAAAGTAAATTTTCGTAGAGATATTAAAATTTAATAATCGTAAAGCTTAACAAAAAACTGTGAACAGGGATAAAATGTCAAAGTTTTTTCCATTACAGAAAAAAAATTATCCAACATAAAGATGTTGTGAATATTTGTATTCCCTAAGTAAGTCTTCAACTCTAGAAAGTTGCGTGTATCCGCCAAGCTCCCACAATTCAATTAAAAACTCACTTACTTTACCTTGATTGGTTTCTCTAGTAGCCCCAATGAAAAGACGATTAACGGTGGAGAATGTCTTTTAATTTGGTTTCTGTTTTTTTTATAAAAACGACGTTTCGCTCGCAACTGCAAGCATACTCATGTTATTTTTTTAGGTGAAGGAAGGCATGTAGGATAACATATACATAATAGATGGTCTACATCCTAGATGGTGAAGATATTTTCGCCTCACTACTATATATGGTCAGTTTAAATAGATTTGAGGGAAGGCCGTTATTAAAGTTAATAGAAATACTTCTCTTTGTTGATGGATCGATGGTAAAATCCAAATTAAAAGACATTCTCCACCGTTAATCGTCTTTTCATTGGGGCTACTAGAGAAACTAATCAAGCTAATGGCTACATAACACATAACCCCGAGAACATTCACAACTTCACTTACTTTACAATTATTTACCTGCTGAAACTACTGCTTGGAATAGTAACCGATTCGTTAACCGTTAAAGTTTTACTAGCAGTATCCTCTTCTTGCTCCTGTTCTTGAGGTTCAAATTTATCATCACTGCTCCCACTAGTTAGCAATGAGTCTTCTGAATCTATCTGTTTATCCATGAATTCTTCTGGCTCTAGAATACTAAGATTATTAACATTTCGCTTTCGTTTTCGCGCACTCATATTTAATAATTTTATAAATATGTTGCGTCCCAACTCCCAAGTAAATTGGTTTGGAGACTTTTTGAGTTTGGTATCGAATTGTAGAGGAATCTAAATACTAAGACGATCTTAATAAAACATATTCGCGTTAATTAAATTCTGCTGGAACATAATAATGAATTATAATCAATTTTATATTGTTGTATATTGTTTTATATATATTGTATTGTTTATATTGGTGATGTGTCGACTGGCCCGATCCCTAACGCCACGGGGGGTCTATAATCTGCCTGGTGCATTTCGGGCACCACCAACCTCGGGTATAAAATGAAAACTTAAGAGATTTAGTTGTAAAAATTCCTAGCGTTGTCCCAGGTACGTGTTTGAGGGTTATTTTCTTGTTTCGGACACTCCTGTTTCGGACACTGCAAAATGTTTACCTGAAATATTCCCCTTTCGGACGGTGGTGCTCGAAATGCACCAGCGAGATTATAGACACCCCGTGGCGTTAGGGGATCGTATCTGTTGACCGTTCGCAGGTAGTGATCAGGAAGTCCACACTACCAAACAATATAAAATTGATTATAATTGAATATTATGTTCCAGCTAATTTTGATTAACGCGAATATATTTTTATTAAGATCGCTGTTTCTTCCTCTATAAATCGATACCAAACTCAAAATATTTCCATCAAAATCAAATTGTTTATGGTTTTAAATGTGTCTCTAAACAATATAAAATTGATTATAATTCAATATTATGTTCCAGGGAATTTTGTTTAACGCGGATATATTTTTATTAAGATCGCTGTTTCTTTCTCTATAAATCGATACCAAACTCAAAATATTTCCAACAAAACCAAATTGTTTTATGGTGTTAAATTTGTATCGGACGGGCCCGAACTGCACCACATCGACTTTAGACACCCCGCTGCGTTAAGTAGGGATAATTACTTACGAACCGCTCTCGGAAACCAGGCGCAGCGGTGGATAAATGTACGCTCATCGGTGACGAAAAATGCGGTTGGACATATTGCCGCCAAAGATATTGACATAAACGTGCTTATATCATATTAAAAATAAACACTTCTTGCGGCTAAAAACAACCTTGTCAAATAAAAAAAAATAACTGTCTTACTTTCTAAAATGCAACTTATATAAATCAAAAGAAACTATCTTTTTATCGTCTATACTGATATGATACATCTTCGACGTATTGAAAACGATCAATTTGTCCGTTATTATATTCATTAATTTTTTGTGTTACATACTGTAATTTTTGACGGACGCGAATATCTCGACACCTTTGTGGTTCATCGGCACTGTTTAATTTAACGTAGGTTAACGTTTGAAATTGAATTAACTCCGATACAAATGTAAATATATTTGGATGAGATTCATAAAAAGATCTGGCAAATTTATCGTGGAAACTCTCACAGCCATTAGTGGTTCTTTTAATGCAACTACATTTTTTAGCCCACAATGTTGGAGGAAAGGGAGAATCGGGCTCTATATAATTCTCAACTAAATAATCGGCCATTTGGCGGATTTCGTCATGAACTGGAGCTATTGACATGAAGTCAAGATAGAAACAATCGCTTACTTCTGCCGGATCTAGTAATGCTAAACCGAACAAATGTCCAAGCCATTGCCCTATCTATATTGTAATATATATACCTATTTATTTAATACTAAACAGGTTTATTACTAAACTTACTACATATTGCATATCTTTCAATTTCGGAATACAAATTGGATGCATATTTAAACGGATATTCAGAGCATATTTTTCCAGCTTTAATTATTACCTACGACCTATACGTATAAATACCTTGTAATTTAGTCACAAGAAGAAGAGTATTTATTCGTAACCAAATAATAAGTAATACTTTTTGTCATTGCAAAGCAGTTTGGTAACAGTTCTTATCACGAGTATCTATTTCATTTCCAAAAATTTACGCGACCGTACGGCGTACGGCGTACGCATAGCCACTTCCTTGATTCCTTTTAATTTTTCACCGACCGTGGTTAGGTAGCGACCCTACTTAACGCAGCGGGGGGGCTAAAGTCAAAGCGGTGCAGTTCGAGGCCGACGAGTTGACGTTTGTATCTACTCACTAATGTAAAGACGAAATTGTTACATATTTGAGAAAGAGAACCAGGCACAATACCATGGCACGTAACTATCGGTTAAAACAAACCTTTTGTATAGTTGACCATAATATTTTGCTAATATTTAATACAATCATAAAGGCCGACCAATCACAAACTTGTCTCAGGGATCAAACCACAGTTTAGATATATCATAGAAAGAGATATATCATAGACTGTGATCAAACCAGAGCAGATTCCTGGAACTTTACACTACGTATGTGGTAAATAACATTAAGGAGGTATAACAAGTTCCGTTTTCATCAAGATAAAGATTACAGGTCAAGATTTCTCTTTCTCAAATATAAAACAATTTTGTCTTTATATCAGTGAGTAGATACGCATTTATAATTTCGTATATGTTGAGAAATATACTCCTAATATAATAATTATTTTCACCGAATATAGACCACAAACCATAAAACAATTTGATTTTCTTGGAAATTATTAAAGTTTGGTATCGATTTGTAGAGGAAGAAACAACGATCTTAAGGAAGTAGTCTGGTTCTCAATAGCTTTTTCCATTAATTTTTTTTTTCGTACAAAAATTTATTTTCACATTTTGTCTTTTTTACATAAGATAATATAGATATTTAGTATTACAAAAAGCTATTTTTTTTATTTTTAGGCACCGATATGAGCGTAACACGGCGGTCTCAAAAGGACCCATTTTTTTTCCTGGTTGACATGATTTCCCCATTCAGAAACATCTGAAACGAAACATTTTAAAAGATTATTAAAATAAACGTAAGCGGCTATCGCCTGAAATAGGATAAAACATTTTGACTAAAAAGACAAAAAATGGCGGACTTTTGTAATTTTCGACACGTTTTATTTGCACTTTTTTTGTATTAATTGTCAAAAAAAGGTGAAAGTCTTAATCAATTTTTATGATCCTAGTTCGAGCGAAAACTACACGTGTTTGGAGTAACTCCTCAAAATTTGAGCGAAATCGGTAGGGTGGTTTTTGTTAAATCGTGTCAACCAGGTCGAAAAACGTTGTTTCGAGAAAAACGCGTTTAAAGTTTTTTTTCGAAAATTACAGAAAATCTTAAAAAAGGCGTATTATGTTGGTCACCAATGACTGCTTTATATAGTATGCCTTCCTGTTCTTGAAAAATATCATTTTACTTACAGACAGATTATTGTTTACTTGAAAATTTGGGGTTTCCTGTGAAATTTTTCTTACATATACACTTGTTCTGCTTGTGTCACAATTACTGGTATGTCGATTTCCACGAAAATGTCTTATTTTGAACGATATGGTCTAGGATTATCACTTGTATTACTGGTTTTATCCATGTTGCCCAAATTTTCTTTTTTAAACAAATAATCTTGTATGGTCGTTATAGACAATAAATACAAACTTTCTAGTGGAAGACCAACCTACAATTGCTCCAAAATAAAGCAATACTATTTCTAAAAACCGAAATTGTACAAACAAGGAGAAAATTAGCAAACACTTTAGCATAAGCCCTGCTAAACTGAATACCTGCAGAATAGCCACATGCGCGCGCTCACACTCTAAAGCTCATATACGAATTTCTCGAGCTTTATGAGCAAAATAAACCACAGTACACTATTTTTAAAGGTGTATTGTATACGAAAATGACCTTTTTTAAAAATCGATTTTATCAAAATTGAGAACCAGACTACCCCCTCAATAAAAATGTATTCGGGTTAATCAAAATTCGCTGGAACATAGTAATGTTGAATTATAATCAATTTTGTATTGTTTGGTAATACGGACTACCTGACCACTACGTGCGAACGGTCGACAGGTACGAACCCTAACGCCACGGGGGTCTATAATCGGCTTGGTGCATTTCAAGCCCGACCCTTTCGGACATCGATTTTGCAAAGGGATCACTGAATCCCATTTTGGATACCAACCCTCGCGGTCGTCTACCTGACCTCTTGCTAGCAGTAATTCCAAATGGGCTCCCATTCCAAATACATATTTGCATAAATATTTTGAGTAACAATTTTTGTGCATTTATTTATCTAATGCATTCATTTTTCATTTTAGTTATTCGTCGCACGAATTGAGCCAAAAATGGTTCGACGTAGAAAAGTCATTAGAAAGGTTGTTATTACCAAAAAAGGATCTTTTAATTTTCGTGATTTAATGAAAAGTTATAATTGATCTAGGTACGTGAAAAAATTGTTAACTAATTGATTGCTATTATGCTTTTTGTAGCAAAGTCGAGTAAAAGACGGCCACAAAACTTGCAAAATGATCAAGAAGTATATTGACAACTATATTGACAATATCTCTAGAATTTAAAATTATTTAAAACAGATGACAGTCGATACATAACCATAACGATATCGATACATGATATATCTAATACTTCCCCTCGATGAGTTATCTTAGGGAATTAAACTGCCACCTTCTGCAGGCCCAAAAGAGAGACACAATGTTCATGGTTCAATCTTGTGAGCGCCTTGGTGAGGACATCGGCCGGCATTTCTTTGGACGCTACGTGTCCCAGCTTAACTGCTCCGCAACCGACGACCTCTCGAATAAAGTGATGGTGAACAGCGATATGCTTGGTTCGCGCGTGGAAGACTGGATTTGAGGCGAGTTTCTCGGCTCCGACGTTATCGTTCCACAGCTTCACAGAACCCACGAGGACGCCGAGTTCACGTAGTAGACGTCGAATGTACAAGGCTTCCTTTGTAGCCTCACCGAGGGCCATGTACTCGGCCTCAGTGGATGATAGGGCTACGGTCCTTTGCTTTCTTGAGTCCCACGAGATGCACCCGCTGCCCATCTTGAAAGCGTACCCAGTAAAAGATCTTCGATCGTCAATGGATCCAGCACAATCTGCATCCACAAATCATTCGAGATCTCCCTCCTTGCTCTTGAAAGTGATTCCCACATCTGCGGTGCCCTTCAAGTAGCGTAGAACCCTTTTCGCTGCACTCCAATGAACCTTACCGAAACAGTCGTTGAATTGCCCCAATACGCTGGCAGCGTGAGCCACATCGGGACGAGTAGCTACAGCCAGATAGAGTAGACAACCTACCAGCTCGCGGTACGGTGGTTTTGGTCCATCTTTCGAGTTCCAAGGTTCGATCTTCATCAGTTTTGTCCCAACGTCGAGGGGGGTTGAGACAGTTCTGCAATCTTTCATATTGAAACGATCCAGCAGCTCATTCACGTACGTACGTTGGCAAATCTTGATACCCTCGTCGCTGACTTTGAAGTCCATCCCGAGGCATCTCTTCAATTCACCGATATTCTTGACGTCAAAATGTTTTGTCAGTTGCGTTCCAAAAGAAATTGCTTTGTTTGGATTACGTGACATGACGAGGATGTCATCCACGTAAACGATGATCATAGTAAAGTTTGCGTCACTTCCCATGATGTATAAACACGGATCACCTTTTGTAGGACGAGCACCCATGACGCGAAGGGTCTTATCCAGTCGAGTGTGCCATGCGCGACCAGCTTGCTTGAGGCCATACAGTGCCTTCTTCATCCTGCACACCTTGTCACCGGTTTCTATCTGCTGCAGCATAGCTTTGGCATCTGCTTCTACGGCTGGGCCGTACTTTGTTGGCACTCCTTCCTGAATGACATAGCGAAGAACCTTTTTAAATAAGTCCGGAGTTTCCATATACACCTCCTCCTCGAGCTGTCCGTTCAGGTAGGCAGTCGTGATGTCGTATTGTTTAATGGACATCCTGTACTTGGCAGCTACAGCCAGCGCCAGTCGAACGGTGCTCAGCCTTGCCATAGGAGCAAAAGTTTCGTGGAAATCTACGCCTGGCCTCTGAGAGAATCCTCTGGCGACGATCCTTGCCTTCCGTTTTTCCAGAACTCCATCAGTACCGTATTTATTCCGAAGGACAAAACGGCTCCCGACGGTGCTTCTATCTTGAGGACGATCTACCAGGTCCTATGTTTCATTCTTGAGAATTGAACAAACTTCGTCGGCCATAGCTTTCATCCATTCGGAAGATTCGTCACTAGATATGGCTTCATCCAAATTCACCTCGGTCAGGTAAGCGAGGCCAGTCATGTCTTCTCGAGTCACCATGTGATGTTGCTTACGAGGTCTACCTGGTCGTCCAGTACGCAGAATTTTTGGTCTCCCTGCACCACGCTTCGTGATCGGTCCGGGTCGATCCTCGATACCACCTTCAGCTGGCTCGAGAACTGCAGCGTCCACCTCGGGTAGTAGTTCGGCGAGGTTTTCCAAGTCAACAGCATCCAGGAAATCTTCCTCGTCGGAGATCATCTCCTCTTCTTGATTCATCTGGATGGTCGGAATGTTCTCAGCTGTCTGTTCAATCTCTCGTTCTCGAATTACCTCTCGAACCAACGGTACTTCGACGACTTGTTTATCTCTTGACTCGTCCTTGCCCGTCGATTCCGATTCTTCTACCCAAAATTGACCTTGGTCACCGCTTGCTTTGCTTGCCATGTTGTTGAGGAACTTCACATCTCTTGATATGCAGACCTTCCCCTCACTTGGAATCCAAATTCTGAAACCTTTCGACTCTTCACTGTACCCTACGAAAACTCCCGTCTTCGAGCGTTGGTCCAGTTTACTCTTCTTTGGGTCGAGGTTTAAAACGCGAACTTCACAGCCGAAGGGTTGGAAGTAGCTAACATCCGGTTTTTGTCCATGCCAGACTTCGAACGGGGTCCTTCCATTCAGCTTACTGGTTGGACATCGGTTTCGGATGTAGTTCGCTGTGTTTACAGCCTCTGCCCAGAAAGATATCGGTAGACCAGACTGAATTAGCAAACATCTTGCAGATTCCATCAGTGTACGATTTCGACGTTCTGCCGTTCCATTTTGTTGAGGCGTGTACGGCACGGTTAAACGCCGCTTGATACCGTGCTTGCTCAGGAAATCGTCAAACTCCTGATTCACGTATTCTGTGCCGTTGTCGGATTGAAGGAACTTCACCTTCCTTCCGTGCTGAGTCTCTAGTAAACTCCTTATCTTCTGGAATTCTTTGAAGACCTCGTTCTTGTGCGCCAGGAACCTGACTTCGCACCAACCGGAACAGTCATCAATGAAGGTTACGAAGTACTTGCTCCTACCGTTCTTCGAAGTTACCCGCATCTTGCCGCAGACGTCTGAATGGATGATATCTCCAGGGCTGGTCTCTCTGGTTGGCGTCGATGGAAATGGCTTTCGAGTCATCTTCCCCTCAAGACATACACTACAGTTGAGTTTGGATTGTGGATTCTTGATCTTGACACCGTTGATAGCACCCGACTTCGCAACGTCGCGTAGATACTGCTCGTTCAGATGCCCCAGACGAATGTGCCAGTATTCCAACGAGTTCTCTTCAGGTGGTTTCTTGGGAGATTCGACCATGTCGACGATCTTGCACTCATCGACGTTAGCGCACTTCAAGTAGTAGAGTCCATTGGCACCACGCTCAGCCGCCATCACCACGTTTCCATCTGCGTCGACAGCCTCAGCTTTCTCTTTACTGAAGACAACGGTGTAACCTTTATCCGTGATCCTTCCAACAGAAATAAGATTCGAGCGAAGATCTGGAACGTACAAGGTGTTCGTGAAATGTATAAAAGTCTCACGTCCTTTGATATCGCATTTTACTGTAGCGACACCACGACCCTGTACACTTGTGCGTGCACCACTGCTAGCCAGGTTCAAACCTCCTCGCTGAGTAGCGTCCACTTCGGTGAATGCTTCTTTCTCGCACGACATGTGTGACGTACATCCACTGTCCACGCACCACGAATTCGAACCGCTGTATTCACCAACACGATAAGCGTCGTTTCCAATGATCTTCGCCTCAGCATATAGACTCACGTCGTTTGCGAAGTGCGATGATTGTTTCTTGACCTTCTTTGGTGTTGGGCACTGCTTGGAGTAATGACCATAACCTTGGCACGTGAAGCACTTCATCTTCGCTTCATGTCCATCATGGTTATTCTTCTCAGCAGAATTCTCGCTTGTTTTCTTTATTCTCTGTTTCTTAAAAGGCTTCTTCTGAACTATCATTGCGCTCTGACTTTCCTGCTTCTTGCCGTCTTTGCGTGCTTCAAACTCCTCCTGAATCTTCACTCGTAGCACCTCAGGTTTAGGAAGATCATCTCGGGACGCGATTGCACATCGAAAATTTTCGTAGCTGTCAGGAAGAGCACGTAGCATGACAACTGTCAACAAATCGTCGTTAACCTCGATATCCAACTCACCGAGTCTATCGACGATGTCCAAAAATTTTTGAGTGCTGTCTCGAGCATCATCATCCTCCTTTATTTTGTGCGAGATCAGTTGATTCAGGAGCGCGACTTTTCGAATCGGACCCTTAGACTGATAAATACCTTCCAGCTTCGTCCATATCTCACGCGCTGTTCCGCATCCTCTGACCTGCTTAATTACGGAAGAGCTGATCGCCAGAATTATGTCGTACTGGGCCTTCAGATCTCCGTCGGTCCAATTCTTCAAATTTTGGGTCGCTAGTGCAACTTCCGCTGCATCGGCGCCGACCGTCGCTGGTTCAGGTCGAATGCATGATCCGTCAGCATACCCCCAAGCATCGTTCTTGATCAATACCGCTCTCATGTGGATTTTCCAGGTCTCATAGTTGTCCTTCGTCAACTGCTCGAAACGTCCAGTGACCGAATTCATCTTGAATTAACGCGTCCAACTGATACACACTTTTTTCGACTCGGATTTTCACCGCAAGCCGCTATATCTATATCTTTTCTGGCGCTGGGCCCATAACCTGTAGCAAAGTCGAGTAAAAGACGGCCACAAAACTTGCAAAATGATCAAGAAGTATATTGACAACTATATTGACAATATCTCTAGAATTAAAAATTATTTAAAACAGGTGACAGTCGATACATAACCATAACGATATCGATACATGATATATCTAATACTTTTCATAAATTTGAACAACCGATTTCAGTGATACATGAGCAGTAAAGGTAATTGGTTCAATTAACCCCCAATTTCCCTCGCTCTAAGCGGGTAACACTGCACTGAGTAATGAATGAATGAAATAATGAAAGATTGAATGAATGAAAGAATAAAATTGCACCCTCTACCCCGAAAAACTGACAACCCTGGGTGGGACTTGAACCCACAACCTCTGGCTTTACGCGCCAGTGTTCTACCACTTGAACCACCGGGTTGGTGGAACGAAGTTGTAGTTGAGGCGTATATGAATTGAAATCCCACCCAGAACCATCAAATTCCCGAAGTCGAGGGTGCAAGGGATGATGGGCTATTGGGAAACGCTGACGGGTCACTGCTACATAGTAGCGTACGACCACGTTCGTCCCTGTGCCACCCGAAGTCGTATAAGGCCGACCACCATATAAATTAAATTATATGAAATTATATGAATTAATTCATATGGTGGTCGGCCTTATACGACTTCGGGTGGCACAGGGACAAACGTGGTCGTACGCTATTATGTAGCAGTGACCCGTCAGCGTTGCCCAATAGCCCACCATCCCATCAACCCATTAATTTGGGCGGAAGAAGTTTCGACGGGACCAGGTGTTTTACGATGGGTTGATGCGAATTGTTGACGGCATGACCGAAAAGGTGGGTTTATTGCACAGGTATTTTCGACTGTAAAGAAATTTAACAAGCCTGCGTATCGATGGTTGAGTTAGGAATGAAAATAAGGGGATATATACGTCAAAACAATTTATTTGTTACTACATTACAAGAGGGCAAGGAAAATCTACGGGATATCCCATCTTTATCACGAAAATATTAAAGGGCAAGGAAATTGAGTAAGTGCAAGGGAATGCGCAAATTACGGGAAATCCCATCTTTATTATGACAATATTAAAAGGCTTTGAACTTGAACCGTTCCTACCTACCTGCCTCACGCCGACGTCGAAATTTCTTGTGAGATTATTGGACCCTTCGATTAAAGCAGGTACCCTCAATATTTGCCGTCGAAAGTTTAATTTCCGCCCGCCGTTTAATTTGGCTAACTATGAAAGGTCGAAGAACAACCCTACTTATCGTCACTATCCCTACTTTGCGTTTATTACTTTATTGCAATAGGGTGTGTAGTTTCTTCACGTCCAATTAACCTAACTTTCGATAGAGCAGGAATAACAGATCAAGGCGCATTATAAGACTGAAATAATCTCACCCGAATAAGGTTTTAAAAAACTTGAACAAGTAAACTAAATAATGTTTCATTTAGTTTTATTTCAAAATTATAAAATGTTATAATACCTACTTATAATGAATGATTAAAATATTTTAATATATTATATTTATAAATTTTCATTAATACTGAAATTGTTTTGAATAACCAATTATTATCCGAACCAATTTCGTTTTACAGTTGCAATTGTATCCGACAAATTTTTCTTCCCAAAAACATCAAAACGATAGTTTGTTGTGGTTTAAATGTTATTCTACTAGAGACGAAAGGAGGACGAGTTATTCGTATCAATTTAACCAGCTATTTAACCGGCTTGTTTCGTATTTCCACTCGGCGACGTTTAATAAAACATTTCCATTGCCGCCAGCAAAGTAAACTTACCGTGGAACAACACGGGCCCGGTCGTATTTCTAAAACCGACGGGAAACGTAATCTACACGCTCGGTTTCCGTTGAAGGAAATACGGAGTCGTGTATGCGGAAATGTAAGATAAAAGTCGAATGTCGGATCGAAACAATGCAATCGAACGCCCCAAAAATTCGTAGCTGTTAATATCATTCGAACCGCAGAAAGAAGAGAATAGGGAATTGCTTAAGTCTAAAAGTATATTTCAGCGGAAAGGTAAATAATTTTTTTTCTGATTACTGTTCTTGCGAGGAACGCCTATGAGCTTCGCTTCAATACTTAGCAGATATACACCACCTGAAAGCGAAAGTATGTGGAATTTTTCATAATTTTAATAGGTAAATGTTTCTACAGGGGGCATCATCCCACTGAAACTTCGAAAATCTTTAAAAATTATAACTTATATCTTTTAACGTACCTATATCGAACTCTAGGTTTAGTTAACCTGCACACCATATCGATATCCCGGTCTCCTGAAAATAACAAATTGTTACGTAAAAGTGAAGATACTGCATTTCAGTCAAATGTGAAATAAGCATTCAGATACAAATAGACATAATAATAATTTATGATTTACACCTCAAATTTATTTAAAAAAGTTTTATAAACGCTCAAATTCCCAATTTAGTGTTTTCTTGCTCAAATTGAGGTTGACTGCATCGCTAAGTAGTTCATTAATGTTGTACGCGCTTTGCAGCGTAACATTATTCGTGATGAAACAGAATGTAAACCGGTAGGTTTAATCCCAACACTTTACCCGATGTGCTGTTAAGGTTAATAGCTACGGATTTCAGTCATTACATAAACTTGATTTGATAGTTCAAAGGGGTAGATAATAGTTTAATTAATTTATACTGGTAATTGTTATTTTGGAATTAATTTATTTTGCTTTATTAGAGAATCTGCCACATTACAAAATTAATAATCATCTTTTACTGTAAAGTGCCAAAATCATATGTAAAATGTAAAAGTTCCCTTCATGCAGTTGGTCTTTTGTACGACTTTTCAGCTCGGTAATGTGAAGGATTTCGTTATTTGCATTTTTTGATTCGATTTACATAAAGCATGAATAAAACTCCCTAATTATCGTGGAAAGGCCAAATGACCATTTAAAATATATACATACATACAAGTTAATGAACGCATTTTCCGTCGTTTCAAATTCGCTAGAATTTATTGCGCAACAAAATATAAAACGTGATAATGACGTTTATTGTCATTGCTCCAAATTGTGTATACGGCATTCGATATTAATAATCGTGAACAATCCCAGCATAAAATTTAACAAACCGACGGTAAACACATAAATTAAAATGATTACTAAACATTTAAAATATCTGTATAAAATGAAATTAAACCCTATTGCTTTTTTAGTATTAAAATTACAAAATCAGTAAAATGGGCACCCCTATTCGTTGCTTTTAAGTTTTTTAAAAGATGTTCGAGGTTTATTTAAAACTTAATGAGTAGTCGAGGATCACAAGTACCACTTTAAGAGGTCGGAACGAGACGTCTACTTAATAATGTTTCAACGTGTATCGGGCAACGTTGAAAAGCCGAAAACTGGAGGCATCGAATGCTCTCAATTGTCCTCGTTTAGCGGCGACAGATTAAGGGGTGAAACTTGGGGTGACGAGAGGATGAAGGACTTAATCGATTTTTGTGATGGGCACAAAATCGAGACAGAGTACCAAAGTGCGATGGGTGGGGTTCGGATTTTGCGTAAAATGCATATTTCGTAATGGAGAGAACATTTATAGGCTTAGGTCGTCGTCAGGGAATTTTACGGCTTTTTGAAAAAATTAGCAATGTTCAAACAGAGTACATTTTTCGAATATTTGCGCCATTTTCTATCTCGTACAATAGCTTTTTTGCATTCCTGATATTATGCTGGGCGATTTTTCTTTATTATAGTGATAAATCTATAATATATAACTTATGCATACCAATAATCATTTACTACAGGGCAATATAATATGTATTATTTGTATAGCAGGCACATAAGCTATTTCCAGTTAAACTATGAAATATGTTTACTTATAATTATCTTATGTACATATGTATTATAAGTAGCAAAACCTATATTGCCGGTTAGATTCCGAACAACCGTCATCGTAGAGAACATACAAATGTGTTTACTTTAAAACCTCAAAATTGACCTTTAATACCATTGCATTTACGTCGACTATCGACAGAACTATACCAAAATCCGTTTTTCTTCACGAGTGACTCATCGCCACAACAAGTTGCGAGTGGCACACGCAAAACTCATAAAATCACATCCCAAGTTCCAGCGATTCGCCGCTTTAGCAAATTTTCAACGTAAAGAGAGAGACAGAGACAGAGTAAATGGCAATATGGAGAAAGTTGTTTACAATACGTACACGTGTCGGATGAACAGTGTCGGTGCACGGCGAAATACGCGCTAGTCTGTACACGTGTGATTTTCGTTTTTAGTTTTAATTAGGCAATATTTCTTCCAGTCATCTGATTTCTGTAATAGCGCTATAATTATTTCAATATTATAGTTGCAAACTAACATTGTTTCATTCCATTAAATGATATAAATTCGATTATTTATATTTCGAAAACAAAATGAAATATACACGCCCCTGTTTCTACTTTCCCCTCACTTCTTCATTCCGCGGAAGACTAATGGCTTCTAGAAATTTACTCCGGAATGAATCGAAACTCGGGTATAGTCGTTTGAGAAAACACGTTGCTAACAACGTCAGAACCGAGCAATTCTTAGTGCCCATTACAGTTTTGCACAAATTGAAATCCTGTTGGAGGTGCTAAACGTTACTTGAAAAAAGATAGTTTAGTAATGTTAAGATGGTGTTCCAATGAGAAAGCGCTTTGCTGTTAGTTTCAAAAAACATCTGAGGTGGTAATTTAGATTATCACCAAGAAAAGATAATTCAAAAATTTTTATAACCCATGTCGTTTTTTTTTTTCACGAATCACCTAGTAAAAACAATGTTGTAAAATTTTAAAATTGAAAGTAAACATGTAAATGTAGAATGTATTTAGATGTAATTAGTAGTATGACTCAAAAGTATGGATATACAGTTTAACGATTGTCGCCTTATCATTTCATTGTCTTTCCAAACGAACTCTATGGTTCCAATTGACGCGTGTAGTTCGTGAGAAAAACAGCACTCCCAAATCATCCTCAAGTGTGATCGGTTCAATAATTAATACGCTTAATACTATTGTAACGCCCTTTGGTCGCACGAGTGGCACGCCTCGGGTGGAAGGGTTGATTGTGTCTTAAAGAGTTGACGCTCAGTTCGGAAATTCGGAGTAAATGTTCGGTTTACGGAACAGTTCACTATTTATTTAAACTGTATTCAAGTATTTAGGTAATAAAAGCGACTAAGGGTAACTAAAAACGGAAAAACAGAGACGAGTGTTATCAAAGCGGTAGTTATACGTTTGAAGCAGGAGAAGGGTACAAGCAATAACTAAATGAAAGGGTAGTTAAATGTGGTCTTTAGAAATCTGTGTCTGTGATTAAATTAAAAAGTATGGTCGAAAAATTCGTCAATTTACTTTACAGGGGTCAGTGAATCCACTGACCACTTCAATTAGCGGACCGAATATGTATGTTTTTCCTCCTATTAGTAAGGTGTGATGGTAAGTAGCGATGATTGGAGAAATCCCTTTTTGAAAGGTGGGGTGCGAATTTATTTGACATCCGAATAATGTGCAGTCGGAAAATGTACGGTTTCAGATTGCGAAATTGGAAAATTTCATGGTTTAACCGAATGCCACGAATTCTGTGATGGCGGTGATTTGATAATGCAAAGGTATCGAAAAATTAAATTAGAACGCTCTAATAACAAAAACGAGATAAAAATTTCTGTTAGTTCCTGTTCCGTAAACTGATAGAACATCAGGACAGTCTTCCATTGTTGGCGGTCACACCAATTTACTCAATAGCGCTGTTGTTGTTCTGTTTTTCTTTAAAGTTGAGCAGTATGGCTCCTTACTTCTCCCACTGGGTTCTTGTTTTCCTCCTTGTGTTGATTTCTTCCTTATGCCCTGTTTGTTCCTGTGGTCCGCTTCTTATGCTTTCCTTTACCTGGTAAATTCTTCTATTAGTTCTTCAATTAGTTTACGATAAGTCCTCCTTCATCGCCGACCTGGGTCTCTTCTTTCTTGATGGTGCGTCTTTGTCGTCGTCTGTTGCTATCCCAATGTGTGGGTTCGTGTGCTTCATTACGTTGATGATCGTATTCCTCTTCTTCTCCTTGTTCGTCCCTTATATACCATAGTGCATCCGTCATCCTTCTCATCGCTTGGTTCTGTATCCTCTCCAGTCACTCCATGTGCGTCTTTGCTGCTTGCTGCTAAGCTGCTGTCCTGTACTCCATGATCGGTTGGAATCTGCTAGGTAGATCTTCCTCTTCGTTTCCAATCTCACCTTGCTCCGTCGTCCTATGAGTGGTCCTAGTGTGCTCAGTCGGTCCCTCGCCTTATTCTCGGTCCCCTCGATGAGTTTCTTCCATGTAAGCCTATGTGGATTCCTAAATACCTTACTTCTTCCATTCCAGATCCGTATGCCTTACACTGATGTTAGTCGTCGGTCGTCTCGACTTGATTCCTAGGGAGTGACGAGATATTACTCGACAAAGAACCATACTATAAAAGTATCAACAGAAATAGAGTGGGGTATAATTCTATTTATTATGTCAGAAATTTTATTCTTTGTATCCTTGTTTTGAAGATTTCTTCATAATTCTTTAGCCCATAGTATCGTTCTTCTCCGCATTTATCCTGATCTACCATTTCTTCGTCCAATCTTCCATCTGGCCCACTTCTCGTAGATATGTCGCGTAGATACTTGTTAGGTTGTCTCGATGTAGGCACCTTTACCGTGTCGTCTGCGTAGCTGTAGATTCTGGTGTGAGTGTTACTTTGTACTATTGGTAAGTTGCTGGTGTAGATGTTGTACAGGACCTGCGCCAGTACCGATGCTTGGGAGGTTTTTACTCCCGTTCTCCTGCTGTTCGACGTCGTCCCTTTGTTCTTGATCCTGAAGTTCCTTTCTCGTAGACAGTCTTGCCATTTGGGTGGTCGCCTTTTAAATCCTAGTCCGTCCAGCTTTGCTATCAGTCCGTTGTGCCAAACCCCTCAAAATCTTTCTCCACGTCGAACAGTATCATGCACGTCGTCCTCTTCTCGCTGATGTCCTTGACCGTCTCTTCTACCATTCTCAGCGCCTGTTGCTCCGTCGAGTGTCTTTCTCTGAATCTACATTGTTCGTCAGATATGATGCGTAATATCTCCTTTTCTTCGTTGATATTCCTCAGTAATATTCCCTCCAGCAGTTTTCCTGGATTGCTCTGTAGACTTATGGGTAGTTTTGGGAAAAATTTTCTGTCCTTGCTTGGTTTCGGAAACATGATTACCTAAGTCTTTTTCCATATTCGTGGATAGTATCTCCTCTTTATCGCCGCGTTATAGAGTTCGTTTTTCTTAGTCTCCTCCTGAAGTACCTTGATCATCCTCTTTCTTATGGTGTCCCGCCCTGGTGCCATCTTCGTCGGTAGGGTCCTGATGATTTATTCCATCTCTTTCATCGTCGTGATCTCCTAATCCTCCTCGTCTCCTAATCAGGACTTCATTACTTCATTCATCTTGAGTTGGTCCTCCAGGGTATCTGCAAATTTCTTTGCATTGTACTCGTCCCTGGAAAATAATCTTAATTTACCGTGAAAACGGTTGCTCGTAGTTGAAGATGTGGTCTTCTATAGCCTCCTCATATTCTTCCAGAACGCTTCTGTAGCCTCGTCCAGTCACTTCAAAAATGTTTCCCATTTGTTGGTTTTGTGCCCCGCAAGTATTTCCTTGATCAATTTATTCTTCCTGTCGGTGATCCTCTGGATGTCTGAGTCGGAGTTATTCCTGTATCTTTTGTTTAGCCTGTTCCATTTCCTGATTTTCTCCTTGATGGTCCTCTGTAGTTGATAAGAGGTAGGGCAATCTCTTGTCCTTGGATCGAGAAATCGGTTCAAAAGGCGGATGAATCAAAGATGGTCAACGGCATGAGAATGCAGAAGGCAAAGGAGAACCACTGCATTAAAGGTCTACAAGACACTCCTAGTCAATCATTATAGCTATGAATACGATAGACAATACACAAAACTATACTGATCATGGAGATCGGATGCCAAGATCCGGCAGGAGAGGGACGATACAAAATTGCAGGGCCTCTTCGGTCGTCAGCATGCGAAACCCCTGTAAAAGAGACAAAGTTTATAAAATAGCAACATGGAACGCTCAAAGCATGTTTCAGTCAGGTAAGTTTGATAACATTATACAGGAAATGACACGACTACAAATAGACATACTTGGAATAAGTGACACGCAATGGCCAAACAACGGAGAGTGCGCATTTGAGGATGGCCGGTTTTACTATAGCGGGAGCGACGATGGCCAGCCACATAGATACGGAGTGGGCATATGCGTCAAGAAAGGTATTGTGGGATCAATATTGAATGTAGTGAGATACTCCGACAGAATAATAATGATACAACTAAAATCTCAAAACGGCAAGACCAACCTAATCCAAATATATGCACCTACAGCCGATAAAGCAGATCAGGAAATCGAAGAATTCTACAATGGAATCGATATACTTCTTAGGACAACAAAAAAGGCAGATACAACAATAATCCTTGGCGACTTCAATGCTAAAGTTGGAAAAGGAAAGGTTGGAGAATATGTTGGGGAATATGGTTTGGGCGATAGAAACGAGCGCGGAGACAGATTAATAGAGTTCTGTCAGCAAAATGATTTTGTAATTACAAATACATGGTATAAGCTGCCAAAAAGGCGATTGTACACCTGGACTTCACCTAGACACACTGCGCAGCATATCATCAGAAATCAAATTGACTTTGTGTTAATCAACAGGAGATACCGAAATGCTATTAAATCTGTTAAAGCATATCCAGGCGCCGATATAAAATCCGATCACAATCCAGTTGTGGCGACGTTCAGAATGCGCTTTAAAAAACTGAAGAAAAAGACATTACCCCCAAAAATAAATACAGACTTGTTGAGAGACCAAACGATCAAAATGGAAATAAAAGAAAATATAAACGAAAAAATGAAAATTAGAATAAGCGACAACAACGTTAATGAACAATGGCAAACCATTAAAGAAGGAATACTAGAGGCCTCACAGAGTAAATTAACAGAAACAGACCGAACATTCAAACAAAAATGGATGACAAGGGAGATTCTCGAGATGATGGATGAAAGAAGAACCTACAAAGGAATAGATATACATTCCTATAAAAATATAGATCGAAGAATAAAACGCAAGATAATTGAAGCGAAAGAGCAATATATGCAAGAGAGATGTCATGAAATAGAAGAGCTGGAGAAAAAATATGACAGTTTTGGGATTCACAAAAAGATCAAAGAAATCACAGGCACAGGTAAAAAGAAGAGCTACAGTCTCATCAAAGATAAGCAAGGGAACTTAATTATGGATGTTGCCCAAAAACTGCGAAGATGGGAAGAATACATTAGGGAACTGTTTGAAGACCAACGAGAAGCATTGCAAGTCCAAGAAATCAGAAAAGGTCCACCTATTACCAGGAGGGAGGTGGAATATGCTATTCAATGCACCAAAACAGGAAAAGCACCTGGCCCTGATGGTATTCCGACAGAACTGCTAAAACTTATAGAATATGACCAGCTGCAAATACTAGTAGATCTATATAACACTATATATCATACAGGGATCATCCCTACAGATTGGTTGAGATCAACCTTCGTAATGTTGCCAAAGAAAGTAAATGCAAAGGAGTGCTCTGACCACCGCACAATTAGCCTAATGTCCCACACTTTAAAGACCTTCCTCAAGATTATACATAGTCGAATATATAAAAAGCTAGAAATCGATATTAGTGAAAATCAGTTTGGATTTCGAAATGGAATGGGCACACGTGAAGCCTTATTCGCAGTGAATGTAATAATACAAAAATGTTTGGATATGAATAAGGAAATATATATGGGATTTATCGACTACGAGAAAGCGTTCGACAGGGTGAGACACGAGAAGCTAATTAATCTTTTACGAGAAAGCCAACTTGATGAGCAAGATGTTAGAATAATAAAGAATCTCTAATGGAATCAAGTTGCTGTGATCAGCTCCGAAGGAATGACATCAGAAGACATCAAAATACAACGAGGAGTGAGACAAGGATGTGTTTTATCGCCACTTCTGTTTAACTACTACTCAGAGGCCATTTTCAAAGAGGCTCTTGGGAACAGAAAAGAAGGCATAATTATAAATGGAAAGATCATTAACAACGTGCGCTACGCTGACGACACCCTAATCATAACTGACAGCATACATGACCTTCAAATAATACTTCAAGAAATCGATCGGGTCAGCAGGGAATACGGTTTAAAAATTAACTATAAGAAAACGAAATACATGGTCATAAGTAAAAATCCATCATGCCATCCTAATACCAACATCAAAGTCAATTCATTGTTGATCGAAAGAGTTAAGCAGTATCAGTATCTTGGCACGTGGATCAACGACAAACATGATCAGACTATGGAGATTAAAGTTAGAATAGAAAAGGCGAGAAATGTTTTCTTCAAAATGAAACAACTATTCACTAATCCCCACTTAAATCTCCAACTCAGACTGAGAATGATTAAATGCTACGTAATCCCAGTGCTTCTGTATGGACTGGAATCATGGACAATCAACAAAATCGCAATGAAAAAGCTCCAGTCTTTTGAAATGTGGATCTTCCGGCGGGCACTAAGAATATCATGGACAAAAAAGATTACCAATGAGGAAGTTCTACGCCGAGTAAAAAGAGAAAGAGAACTAGCGAACGTGATTAAAGCCCGAAAATTAGAATATCTCGGTCATATTATGCGTGGAGAGAGATACGGTATACTACGACTGATAATGGAGGGAAAGATCGCAGGAAAGAGATCGATAGGCAGAAGACGTATGTCCTGGCTAAGAAACCTCAGAGAATGGTTTGGATGCACATCCCTCCAACTCTTCAGAGCCGCGGCATCCAAAGTAAAAATAGCTGTAATGATAGCCAACCTCCATAAAGAGACGGCACCATAAGAAGAAGAAGGTCCTCTGTATGTCTCCTATTCTGGTTGGTTCATGTATTGTCGTGACGCTCCTTCTAACGGCTTCCCTGACGTCTCTGTTGATCATCTCTGCTTTCTTCTCGATTTGTTCCTTGGTGTCCATTGTTGCCGTTCGGCTCGTCTTCAATAGTTCTTTTTTGTATCCTTTCCGGTCGATATTCGTCCTAATGATAGTCTCGTGTCTATCTTCCCATCTTCCTACTTGTAGTATCACTGGTGTGTTATCCAATAAAAATTCCTCCATGGTTTTCGCTTTATAGTCCACTCCTGTGTTCTGCAGAATTATGCTCATCTGAATAATGTGGATATCCAAAATGTCTTCTCGTTCGTTGTGGTGGTAGTGCGTCGAATCCGCTCCTATGATGTCGTTGCCGAATCTCGCTTTGCGTCCTTGTAGTCTCTTTCCGTCCTTGTTGACGCTCCTCGAATCCCATTTCCGATGTTTGGTGTTTACGTCTCCTCCTAGTATCTTCAGCTTGTCCTTTTCTCTGAATATGGTGTTGGGTTTCTCATCCTGTAGTTCCTTTTTCGTTAGTTTGTTGGCGCTGATGGCCTCTATCCTCCTATCCCTCACCTCTACTGCAGTGTCTGCGATCTCGATGTTTTCCGTCTTTAGTGTGGTATCTCCGTGTGATATCCTTTTCTTGGTGGCTATCAATACTCCTTGTCCATGCGTTGGTCGGTTCTTCCTGAAAATAGGAAAATTTCGAATTATAAACTGATCTGTTACCTTTAAAAAAACTCTCCTGTATCATAACGTCGGGATGTCCAAGTTGTACTCCTCTAGAAATTTCTGTATTCCTCCTTCTTCTCCTTCAGTCCGTTGGCGCTCCATGTCATGATACGTAGTCCTTCGGATTTTATCCCATTCATGGGCCGTCTCAGGTTGAACTTGGCGTTGGTCTGTAAAAAGCTCTCGAAGATCCTCTTCATCTCTTCGATGGTTTGTAGGTCGTCGCTGTTGCTGTGGTCGTCCTAGCGGCCACGATTCTTAATGCTCTAGCAGTGCAGGTCACTTATAGAAATCCCCTACGCGCAATAAGGAATTGAGAGATTGGCGATTTGGAACGTACTAGTTTTTTTGTTAATTTCGTTGATTTACTGTGAGTCGGCAATGGAGACATATCCTTACGGGAATTTGCTTTCGTTGCACTATCATGAAATGATTTCAATTGGAGATAAAACGAAGCATAAACCACGCAGTAATATAACAAATCCTATTATTAATATTTTACAAAATGATGGAATTGAGACATATTTGAGTGATAATGAGGATGATGGCATAATTCAATTTTGATCTATATATCTTTTTGCATTTGTTTATTTGTTTTTTTAATTGGTGCGTTTTTGAGCTTTGTATTTATTTGTTTTAAATATTTTCTTTCTTATTATTTTGCATCTTATATTTAAAATTGTCATATTAGAAGTAATATTTGCAATTTGTATTTTTTTGAAATTGTTGATTTAGGGAACATTATCTCAATTGAAATATTTAGTTCATTGATTTGCAGACCTTTCTAAAAATCTACTGTACGCCCCAAATTTATTGCAATAATAAACTTTTTTTTTGTCGCGAAAGCGCATCTTTGTGAGACGCAACGACGTCCTGCAGCTATTCGACAATCGACAAACGGAAAGATACTATATTATCTTATATATTGTATTGTAGTATATTTGTCGCTTCTGACTAGTTCAATGTAAAGATTACAACTTAATGAGTTTGCAGCCAAGTTGTAGTCGGAAAGGACTCTATTTACTCAGGAAGTGCATTAACTATATTAATAAATATATATAGTTGTGATAATATATTAACCACTTACAGTAGTTCAGGTTATATCATATCGCTACAAAATATAACATTTAGGGATCACTCGCTGGCAATCGGTGACAAATACAATTTATGTTAATTTAACACAGGTAGAGATTAAAATAGCTGTTAAAAAAGAGAAATGTCTGGTTTGCTTTGACATTTACTGTCACGATGCACAAGAATAATACGCGAACTATGTTGGGTGACAAGTTTTCATTTTTTATTAAGAAAATCCCTTAAAACATGTAAAATATTAACAAAATCGTTAGCAAACCAAAAGAAAACACCAAGTCTTCACCACCAATTTATTTTGAAATGAGCGACCGCTTTCGACTATCTAATAGTCATCATCAGGCTCGTAATAACAAAACATTTTAGGGCTCCCGCTGAACAATATGTGAGACGTCACAGATAAAACAGACAAAAACAGTTAAAAATTTAAATTTCTTCACACATCGAACAGGACAATCATAGGAGACATGGAAACAGCCCTATTAGGAATAACGTCCTCATCAACTGTAACTATAAATAAATTTAATTTATTGTAAGTATTAACGAGCATTCCAAGTTCTTTTTGTATAATTCACTAGTTGCTAATATAATTCGTTATAGTTCATAAGTTATTTTAGACTCAGATTTATGTTTCAGATTTCTGTATAAGATGCCAACTAATTTATTTAATAATTTAGTTTCAATGTATGTTTTATTAATAGGTGATAAATTTGGAAGAAATGCTTTAAACTTTCTTTATCCTTTACTTTTCCACCACGTTGTTTCACTATTTAAACCGTTCAATTTTACATAATTCCGTTTTTTTGACGTGACAAACGTATTATAAATCGATGTGCGGACTACCTGCACTTTCCAGAAAACATTGTAACATGTAAAAGCTCGATTTGGCGATCGGCTTGGTTCGCGAACGCAATGGGTGGAGTAGGCGACAGCACGTTAGGTAAAGTTATCTGAATCTGAATATTTACTGTGCATACCATTGCTTATTAATATTACAATAAAAGAATTTGCCGCAATTAGGTAATTAATTCTTGCATTCTAAGAGTTTGATTAGTTATATAATCTCATATATTTGTTCTTGGACCATTAAAATAAAGTAGCATCGGTCAACGTGTGCAATAATAATAGGTTATGTTACGATTTCGACTAAAAAGTTATGATGAATGATATAAATGATCGTATAAAAAGTCGACTGTTTTCATTTAGTATTCAATGAAAACAGTTATCCTGTGTAGCAATTCATGTAAGGTTCAAGATTAATGTTCAGCTTCACACATGTCATAACAATGTGTCGAAAATGACAAGTTGGACCGGCCAACAGCAGTGCGAAAAAATCTTCTATAATATAAAACATCAATGATAATTTATTGATAATAATTCAATGCAATTCATAAACGTATGCAATTTTTCATCAATGTTTTCTTATGACGTTATCTCGTAAAATTATCGCCCGTAATCCGACTTTACAGACAACCAAATTTTTCCTATGAACAAACTTTGGGAATAACTCAAACTCTACCCTAACTCATTTATAGGTAACTAAATTTTCTTTTGTTATTCAGATGGTTCTAATGTTGTGGTTTAAACTCTCGTAGTTAGTGTTCAGACTTTATCTTCCTTCTCGGCTGATTAAATATCGTCAACGTTTATTTATATATGATAACATCTCTTCTAGTGTCTCTTCTTTTGTTCCAGGATCAGCGCGTTAATTGCCCCCTCGACTTGGGGAAGCGGTGACAAAGAAGCGAGCCCGCGTAAATAATACACGGTAATAGTCCGGCAGGCAAAGGACGAACTCCCCAAGGCCGCGGAAAAAGAAGAGAAAAAGAAAGGGGGAGCTGAATAATATATATAATCCCGCAAGGAGGAGTGCAACACGACGTTGGAACTATAAAAGTGAATAATGCAGTAAGTCGACAAGTCGCCGAAAATATTTCCCTCAGATGAATACGAGACGCTGTTGGCCGATTAATTCGGCAGTCGCCGCCAGGAGGCTCGTCGCTGGAATTGCCTTCGCCCTAATTTGTTTCGGTGAGTTGTAGAGCTAAATTTTAAATTTAAGAATTTATTAAGGATTTGCATTTAGGGATCCATAGGGGTTGAGGGATTGAACTAAATTTTTTTTATCGATTCTTCAACAGTGTTTAATACCAAACTTACGTCATAGTGACCTCATCGAATTTACCTTTTACTTCTACTGAATTTACTTACTTGGTGTTTGTGGTATATTGTTAAACTATAACAACACCCTGCTGATTCGAATACAAATTCATTTTTTGTATTCGTACTAGTAAGTTTTGCATGTTTACTTTCAGCGTTTATAACAAAAATGGAACACAATATCTGTTTAATAGATCAATAATAAAAATTTGTTATCGCGGTGTTTCCTAGATGTACTTGACGTGGTCTACATTTTTGGTCTGTGAAAGAACGTAAAACTCGAGAGTCAAAGGACCTCGAATCGATATTCATCTGAAATTTAAATTAAAAGAGAAGAGAAAACTCCCAACAATTTCGGAGTTTGTTGATGACACTCTGGAAAACGCGTTAGAATATTCTTCGACTGACATAGAATGTTTAATAAAAAAATATCTATTCATTCAAAATAAATTTCCTGTTATTGATGAGTCGATTTTCTAAAAAGAATATAACTAATAAATTCCACCCTTAACAAAAAATAAAAATAAATGAACTGAAAATCAAAACTGACATTAAAACAAATTCAGAGATTCCAAAAAAAAAAGATTAAGGCATGCTTTTTACAGTCAAGGTTATGCCTACGTTTTAATTGTAAGACTACTCGATTTACATTTTTTTTGTGTACAATGGCATATCATTAAATTGTAAAGTGCTTGTAAATCATATTTGTACTATTTGCTAATCATACTTGTAAAGTTGTAGACTATGTTAACGAAGCCATAGTTTTCGGAAACTGCGAGAGTGGTGTTGCCCACGAGACGAGACGAGACGAGACTTTGAAAAATCTCGTCTTGTCTCGCAAGGGAAGTGGAAAGTCTCGTCTCGAGTCTCGTCTCGCAATAAAAGTCTCGTCTCGTCTCATGTCTCGCGCGAGAATCTCGCAAAAGTCTCGCAAGTCTCGCAAATTTTTTATGTTCCCTATCTAAATAAAATACACAAATAAAATCAGTACAATTTTTTTTAAAGAACAAAAACATATTATTCTAACAAGATAAATAGAAAAAAAAACGAATATACAATGATACAGATACAGATACAGATACATGAAGTACAAAAAATAATAAAATCACTTCTAATTTTGATTTCAACGAACAAAAACAAAATACCGAGAAAAAAACATAATCAGTATATAAAAACAGTATAATAGATTATATCGTTCTAATATCTCAGTTATTAATATTACGATTTTTTTCTCAAACTTCGGTGGTAATAATTATTGGTGTATATTGGGAAATAGGAAGATGCCTAAATTGCCATCATATACAAAAAAATTTATCATTTGCGTACGGTACTAAGGAGTAAAAATGGGATAGATTTTTTCCCAACATACATAACTGAGGTGTTTGGGTGGATTCATGAAAAGTGTATTCATCTAAAATGGGTTGATGTTCTCGGGGAGATGCGTAAGGATGCAGGAACGTTCTTGAATAAACCCCAAAAAATGAAACAATAATCGTTGCCAACGGATGTAATGCCGACGTTTCGTCCTATATTACGGACATAATCATGGCTATTTTAGGCGGAAAAGAGTTGTATGCATTACACAGATTTGACCACTGTATATCGCCAATATGAGATTTATTGGAGGGCCATTATTAAAAATAGAAACCCCCCAAAATTGACGGCGTGTTGGACCAGTGACAAAATACAACTATTTTGTCACTAGTTGTAACTAGTTACAACTAGTTACAACTAGTTAGTGCCGTTTTCGCGCACTCATATTTAGTGATTAAAAAACATTACGTTCCGTCCCAAGCAAAAGTAAATTAATACTGAGTCAAGAAGCGACACGAAGGCCCATATTTTTCACACCACCAACATAATATAATATATTTGAAACCTATGTTATGTACCTAATATAGCCAAAACTAAAAGCTAAAAAATGTTTAGATATTTAGAATAATTAATTAATATTTGCCATTTTTATCTGCGATATTTCGAGACTTTTGCGAGACTCTCGTGCGAGATTCGAGACGAGACTTTCAAAAGTCTCGTCTTGTCTCGCAAGGAAAATTTAAAGTATCGTCTCGAGTCTCGTCTCGAAAACGAGACGAGACGAGACGAGATTCTCGCAAACGAGAATATCGTGGGCATCACTATGCGAGAGATCAATAATTTCATTCCAGTTCATATTTTCTCAACTTCCAAGGAAGAAATTAAACGAACAGGAACGAACATCACATTGATCCCGGACTTTTGTTTTTTTAACTTGTAGGTATACATGGGTACATCAATATCTGAAAAAATGTCCACCGGGAAATGTGCGGAAGGGGCTGGAAAATGTCTTCATGGTGTTAAAATCGACAATTTTCCCCGATATTGGCCAAAATATGACACTGAGGCAATTTGTGTTTGAACATGAAAGAAGAACAATTTATTATCTACAAAAATGATCCTTATCATTTTTGTCAAAAGTTTAACCCTTTCCGAGATAACCGGCCCCAAGCGTAGCTTGGATTTCAAGCTGCTGCGCCGCGTCTCGGAAAGTACGCTCCGTGAATGTAGGCATGAGCGGGTGGACAAATTGTTCCATAACTTGGCTAAATATGAATCTTTTTTCACGATTCAAAGTTCATATGAAAGGAGGGACCTGTAGGTATAAATCTAGTACAATCCTTAGCCTCCAGAAGTTCAACCCTGAGAAGAAAACAATGATTACAAACAAAAGGTAGATTTTTCATTGAGGTGAGAATTTTCTCAATTTTCCGGAAAACAAAAAATCACGGAAAAAATATAAAATGCCATCAAGAAGCGGACATTTTCAGCTTTCCAATATTGTGCATTGTATGCCGATATGGCTCTTCATTATTTATCAATTCTCGATAGACCCGAGCATATTCTAAAACTTCGGAAATCCAAAAATGACGTCCAAAGAAAAACACGTTGTTTATAAAAATACACAAGAATTATTTATTGATTCTTTCGGAATACATTCACCACCCATCCAAGCCCCATTATCCAAAAAAATTCAATGAAACTACTCTTAATTAAAAAAATATGAATGGATTGATAAGGAGGGTTAAATATCGAAGAAAGACAAAGTTTGGCCAGATTTTCCAATATTCCAGAATAATAATAAAAAAGGAAAAAGTAGTATGATATTATAGCTACAGGTCCCTCCTTTCATATGAACTTTGAATCGTGAAAAAAGATTCATTTTTACCCAAGTTATGGAACAATTTGTCCGCCCGCTCATGCCTACATTCACGGAGCGTGCTTTCCGAGAAGCGGCGCAGCAGCTTGAAATCCAGGCTACGCTTGGGGCCGGTTATCTCGGAAACGGTTAAACTTTTAACAAAAATGGTAAGGATCATTTTTGTAGATAATAAATTGTTCTTCTTTTATGTTCAAACATAAATTGCCTCAGTGTCATATTTTGGCCAATATCGGGGAAAATTGTCGATTTTAACACCATGACACCATGAAGACATTTTCCAGCCCCTTCCGCACATTTCCCGGTGGACATTTTTTCAGAAATTGATGTACCCATGTATACCTACAAGTTAAAAAACCAAAAGTCTGGGATCAATGTGATGTCCAGGTTGAGATCTTCGTTTACTGGACTACTATGGACTGTCGTGTTTTACACATTCAATGCTGTTGTAACGAAGTGAATTTTTAAGAACCGTGAGTAGGGCACATGCCATACCATTAACGTTAAACGAACCCAAGCGCAGATGGATGGCGAAAGGTAAAAGAACCTTCAGTCTACCATTATTCGTTGATCTTGAGGTAGCTTGGGTAGCCAAGGTACCCCAACTGGGTTCGCTACCACAGTGAGATTTTCGCTAGGTGAGAACCAAGAGTTGTGATTCATAAGTCATCCGTCCGTCCATTAATTGTATTTGTCTGTTTTACCGACCGTTATTTGTGATTGTCCGTTATTTGTTAAGTATCCGTTTTACCGACCGCAATTTGTTGTCTGTTCTACCGACCGCTTGTTGTTAAGTTGTCCGTCCGTTATCCGTCTACAGACAGCTAATTGTTAAGCTGTCCGTCTACCGAACGCTAATTGTTCAATTGTCCGTCCGTTATTTGTTGTCCATTTCACCGATCGCTAATTGTGAAGTTGTCCGTCTCTCCGGCCGTTATGTGTTAATTTTCCACCATCGTATTTAAGTAAAATTAATTCTCTACTGCCTTGTAACCATTTTTCGAATCTCACCCAGCGATTAACTATGATTTTTCCGCTTCTATCTGATACGCTGATCTCTCGCCTTTGTAAAAGACCGCCTTGCCAAAAATTAGACACTGCACGTTTTGCTAGCTTTTCGCAATTAGCTATTTCTCCATTTTTGTAAATTATTAGGATAATTTGCCGTTTCGGCATTTTCGTCACTTAGATTAATTTTGTATTTTCCACATTTTCAATACTTAGAATAAGTTTATTAATATTTTTCCCGATTTTCGTCACCTAGGATAATTTTATTTTCGCCACTTATTTTAATTACATATTTTCATCTTGTGTAATACATAGAATAATTTTTTATTTCCTACTGAAAATAATAAACTCGTATTTGTAAAGCCGGCCGTTCACTCTGACTTTTTGCCCCTCCGATTCATCTGTTGGAAACATCGTTTCAACATTAGTTTATATCTCTGGTCCGAAATTTATAAATACTTGTAAACAAATAGTTTTTCATAACTCTTCGTTTTTCGTTCCACACCAAACGTAAACATTACTTTACTTGTACATTGTTGCCGTTACCAATGCGAAATAAATTTACCGAGGTATTTTCCCTCTCACGTGTTTTTTTACGGACAGGCTTGGCATTCTCCTGAGTAAGTAAAGTACCCAGGCGTACAACCGAGGGAGAAAACCCTTAAAATCCGACGACCGAGTAAACCGACCCTTAAAACGTTCAACCGAATTCCCGAATTCCGTCCAAGTGCCAAACTCTACAAGTAACTAACCCTTTTATCAGAGTCGTGCTGCCGACGATGAAAAAGGACGTTACACTATACTTGGTTAATATTGATTGAAAAATATTCTTCGACAGTCAATTCTCTGTACGGTAATGGAAGTTGCGTTAAATCATTATTAATTCTCTGAACGCACTCCAATTCGTAATTCAATGAAACATATGTATGTTCGTACATACATGTGATAGTTATAACAAACACACGCAATTTTGTGAGTAATTTGACATGTATCTATGGATTTTGTTGCACGAAACAACAATGGGACGGTTCGGTCCAATTAATAAACCGAATTTGGAGTATTATTGAATATTTTCGAGTGGTTTCAGAATTAAAATCCTATCATTATATGCTCTCGCCAACAATAGAGTGTCGAGGAGTGCAAATTGATTAACTGTCCCACCGGATTCGATTGTATCCAGATTTTATCGAGTTAATGAATTAAAAAATGAATGTTATCTCACTTTTAACGTCATCAAGCTTAAATGTATACATATAAATATAAAGGATATACATGGTATTTCATAATGAAATGTCAATTTGGAAAGGATTACATCTGCGTAGGACTTTAAGACAAATCTTCAGAAAAACATAGTTCCGTTTTCGATTCATTAGGTTTTACCAAGGTTTAGAGACACATCATACACAAAAATCGAATTTTTAATATTGACTTGTAGTATGCCAATTGAGATTTTCATAAATATCTTTAATTAAAGAAAATAATGCGTTAGGCTACTCATTAGTTATAAAATTTACGATTTAACAATTATATTGTTTCTAATCTGAAATAAGCTGGTGCACCGTCATGTATAAATCACACTTAATATCTTAATTAAATTGATAGTTTAACCAACGCCTGTATGAGTAAATCCTTGTCTATAGACCGGCGATAGGTATGGCGTTTTTCGCATAAAAAGTCTATTTAATTGATTTTAAATAAACTCAGCCGGCACTAACCGAAAATTGCGATTAATGTTTAGTTTCCACAATGGCATGTAAGTTTTCCTCAGTCTATAATAGAATATTTTGATGATATCTGATAGCATTTCCTGAAAAATTAGCTGCGTTTGTGACATAGTGAAACAAGGTTTTTTTTTGCAAATTCTGAGAAAAGTATTGGCACAAATTAATTCGCAAATTTATCTTGAGCTAGTAAGGCTTGTGCCCAATAAGGTACAGCAATAACAGAAAATCGTGAAGAATTCTGTGAACTATAACGAGCGAGATATTCAACACATCTTCATTTTTTCTAGTAGGAGCTTCAGGATTGTTCCAGCAATGAAATTTGAAACTGATAATTTAATTTCTGGAGTTTTTTGAAGTCTAACGAGCACCTGTTTAAAACGGTTTAAAAGTATCCGTTTCACTCAATCCTCTGCTTATGTCCATTTGAAAATATTGGTGAATATAATGTAACTCTATCCGGAAAGTATTGTAACGTTTATTTTATAATTTATTTACATTAATTGAACACTAATTTATTTAACACACTAAACTACTTGTACACTAGACTAGACACTACATAATTTATTTGTACTGCTCCGCTTTCGGATCGTATGTCGCGTTCACTTCTGCTTCTCTACTTCTAACTAACTCCCTCGATCACAAGCCCCCCTATATATACACCCCCAACCATAATCGAGATCTTTCTAGTACATTCTAGAAGCCTACGCAGCAAATGTTCATAAGGTTACCAATTAATTGCTTTTCGTAAACAACATTTCGGGGGAAAATTCGTGCAGCTGTCTTTACGCGTCGTAGTTGGTGTCGCGTTGTTTACTTCTCGCATTACACTGCCCCCGCCTTAGAGACGTTTCGTCTCGGAACGTATCCCTGGTAGGCCCATGCAGGAACCTGCAGTTAGCCCCCCGCTTACAGCGAGACGTGGCGTCAAAATAACAGGGGATCGTCTTCCCGAGTCGACATGGTGCAGGCCCAAAACAGCAGACTAAAACTTCCACTCCGGTATTCTTCAACACCACTTCCAGCATATTCCGGACAACCCTCCAGTCCAGCTGATCTCGTCCAGCACCTAACTTGGGGACAGCTAGCTTCCTGATGTCGAGCTCCAGCAGTCGGTCTCGTAGCCTATGCAAGGTTCGCCATACATCGTGATAACATGGTTTAAGGGACCCGATCTCCTTTGTAACCAGATAAAAGATGTGTCTTACGTTGTCACGTAGTTCCAGAACCTTGCCAATTTCCAGGAGTTGCGCTCTGAGTTGTTCCAAGCGCCCGTACTTCTTCTTGAAAACCGTGGCGATACCTCGTGACATTACCAGGTCGGCGGACACACAATGGGCCAACGAGTATTCTTCAGGTACGCTGAACAAATCCTGTTGTTTTTCACAGGTTACCCCATACCGTGCTTTTCCGGTACCCCCGTAGGCGCTCATAAATTCTTCGAACGAAAGTTCGTTCTCCTGCGCCAACGTGTTTCTTACTCGGGGAACCTCCGCCTCATCGTGCGACCCCTCATATGGTGCCAATCGATTAAAGTGCACCACTCTCGGCTTGCCGTTTGGTAGTTTGCTTACCCGGTAGACCACGTCATTGATTCTTTTCTTCACAACATAGGGACCTTCCCAATTGGTCTGTAACTTAGGGGACAAACCACGTTTCTTCTGTGGGTTGTACAGCCAAACTCGATCTCCCATTTGGTAGCCACCCTCTTTAGCGTTGATGTCGTAACGCTCTTTGATGCGATCACTGGCGATATTTAGTTGGTACCGGACTTGATCGTGAATTTCGTTCATCCTTTGCCGCATCCGGGAAACGTAATCTTCCCCCGAAACGTCCTCGTCCGGTCTAGCGCCAAAGATTAGATCACAGGGCAGTTTAAGTTCTCGCCCGAACAGGACTTTGGCTGGAGTTTGTCCTGTCGACTCATGAACGGCCGAGCGGTAGGCCATCAGGAAGAACTGCACGTGTTCGTCCCAGTCTCGTTGATGTGACGAGACCATTTTCGCCAGATAGCGGTTGAGGGTGCGATTCATCCTTTCTACCATGCCGTCAGACTGAGGGTGAAGGGCCGTGGTTCTTGTTTTTCTTACCCCAAACTTCTCACATATCCTCCGGAATAGGCCACTCTCAAAGTTTCTTCCTTGATCCGAGTGTAATTCCATGGGCACTCCAAACCGGCAGATCAGCTGCTTCACGAGCACATCGGCCACTGTCTCTGCCTCCTGATTAGGGAGAGCGTACGCTTCTACCCACTTCGTAAAATAGTCCATTACGACCAGGATGTATTTATTCCCCTTTTCGGTCTCAGGGAAGGGTCCTGCTATATCAATAGCGATCCTTTCGAAGGGGCTCCCGACGTTATATTGTTTCATGGGAGCTTTCGGTCGTCTTTGTGGCCCATTACTTGCGAAACATGTAGTACATTTCTTGCACCAGTCCTTCACGTCGTCTGAACAATTGATCCAGTAGAATCGCTCTCGTACTTTCTGCAGGGTTTTCTTGATCCCTAAATGTCCACCAGACGATTCGTCGTGAAGGTGTCGCAAGACCTCCGGGATTTTACTGGAGGGAATTACCAACTGCCGTCTTTCCTCCGTCCCGTCTTGGCTCTCCAGTACGCGTTTTAGTAGTCCATCCTCAACCACTAACGAGTCCCACTGTGCCCAATAGCTCTTGAGTTTTGGCGAGCCAGGTGATACCTTTTGCCACTCAGGACGCTCTCCTCCCTCCTTCCAAACCAGGATTTCTTTGAGAACCGGGTCTTTTTCTTGCTCTTGTCGTAACGAGGATGGTGTCCATTCCTCGGCGACCACGGTCGTTCGGTAGACTTTCTCGGACTTTTCCTCAGCTCTATGACAATGAGGACATTCATCAGGGCATGGTCTTCTCGAGAGTGCGTCTGCGTTTCCATGACTCTGTCCTGGCCGATGTTCTATAACAAAGTCATACTCCTGGAGCCTCTCGATCCAGCGAGCGATTTGTCCTTCGGGATTCTTAAACTGGAGGAGCCATTTAAGAGCAGCATGATCGGTCCGGATCAAAAACCTCCTCCCACACAAATATTTATGGAAGTGCTCGATGGACTTGACGATGGCCAATAATTCACGTCGGGTGACGCAGTAATTCCTTTCTGGTTTGGAGAGTACCTTGCTGAAGTATCCAAGGACACGTTCTTGTCCCTCCTGGCGCTGCGACAGAACACTTCCAATTCCCACATTGCTCGCGTCGGTGTCCAGGATGAACTGTCCTTCTGGCAGAGGAAAACTCAGCACTGGGGCACTGGTCAACTTCCTCTTCAGCTCATCGAAGTCAGACTGGCATTCCTCATCCCAACAGAAGTTTCGTCCTTCTTCCGTGAGCCTTGTCAACGGCTTAGCGACGTCGGAGAACATCCGGACATATCGTCGGTAGTACGTGCAGAGGCCCAGAAAACTCCTCAACTGGTGTTTATCTACCGGTATTGGCCACTCCTTCACCGTACTTGTCTTGTCCGGATCAACGGCGACGCCCTCTTTGCTCACTACGTGCCCTAAGTACGAGACCTTCCTTCTGAAGAGTTGACATTTCTTCGGGTTCAGTTTCAGCCCCGCACCTCGCAGTCTCTGGAAGACGTCCTCTAAGTTTTTCAGATGTCCTTCGAAGGTCTTGCCCATCACGATGACATCCTCCAAATAGACTAGGCACGTTTTCCACGTCAGACCCATTAGCACGCTCTCCATCAGCCTCTCAAACGTCGCTGGGGCATTACAAAGTCCGAATGGCATGACTGTAAAATGCCACAGGCCGTTACCGAAGGTAAATGCCGTCTTTTCCTTATCGGCAGGGTCCATTTCGACTTGCCAATAGCCGCTTTTTAAATCCAAGGTCGAAAATATCGTGGATCCAGCAAGGGTATCGAGTGTGTCATCGATACGTGGTAGCGGGTAGCTGTCCTTTTTGGTGGCACTGTTCACCTGCCGGTAGTCTACACAGAGTCGGGTAGTCCCGTCCTTTTTCTTCACCAGTACTACCGGCGAGGCCCATGGACTGCTTGACGTCTCGATGACCCCGTCCCGCTCTAGGTACCATATATATGGTACGTTCCACGCCGAATTTAGATTTTTTTTTTTTTTAGATTTGGCTCAAAATCAACTAAAACGGTCCTTGTGGGTCCCTGAAACTCTCCCTAAATTTTTAGGGCCCCAAGTGGAATTGAACTCAAGTTATGGACAATTGAAAGTTGAAATTTTCAGGTTCGGCTCCAAAACCAAAAATTTTCAACCATCCATAACTTGTAAAAATACCCATTTTTATGAAAAAAGTTTTAAACAAAAGTTGTTTGCAATGCTTTAAACTTTCGGAAACTGCTAAAAAAAGTTCATCCGACATGGTTCACTATTGACGAGTCTTGGCGCCATTAGTCGTCAGGCCTCCAAAAAAAAAAAACATTATCAGCTTTCCTGACCAAATAAATCAGGAGCGTAGCTGGATTCGATATAAAACTTTTCAGCCCAAACAAAAGTTAGCCAGACCTAAGGGCTTAGAGAAAAAAAAATGGTTTTCAGGTTCAGCTTGAAAACCAAAAATTTTCAACCATCCATAATTTGTAAAAATACCCATTTTTATGAAAAAAGTTTTAAACAAAAGTTGTTTGCAATGCTTTAAACTTTCGGAAACTGCTAAAAAAAAGTTCATCCGACATGGTTCATTATTGACGAGTCTTGGCGCCATTAGTCGTCAGGCCTCCAAAAAAAAACATTATCAGCCTTCCTGACCAAATAAATCAGGAGCGTAGCTGGATTCGATATAAAACTTTTCAGCCCAAACAAAAGTTAGCCAGACCTAAGGGCTTAGAGAAAAAAAATGGTTTTCAGGTTCAGCTTGAAAACCAAAAATTTTCAACCATCCATAATTTGTAAAAATACCCATTTTTATGAAAAAAGTTTTAAACAAAAGTTGTTTGCAATGCTTTATACTTTTGGAAACTGCTAAAAAAAAGTTCATCCAGCACGGTTCACTGTTGACGGGTCTGGGCGCCATTATTCGTCAGGCCGCCAAAAAAAAACATTATCAGATTTCCCGACCAAAAAAATCAGGAACGTAGGTGGATCCGATACAAAACGTTTGAGCCCACACAGAAGTTCGCCAGACCTAAGGGCTGGTCCCAAATTTGAAAATTTGTGTTGAAAATTCAAATTTCCAGAACAATTCTTGTGGAAGGTTGCTTCAGCGTTGTCGTCAACAGTTGTGGACCTTCAAAAACATCAACAAGAGCAACAATTTGGGTGAGAGTCGCTTCTTGGATAAAAAATGTGCGTCAAGCGAAGTCATCTGGGATCAAAATTCAAGTATTTTGAGGAATTTTGAGTTTTTGAGCCGCCGGGGACTTGGAAAGTGCTCTATTTATATGAAAATAGCATGCCAACCTTAGTGATGTTGATCCCGTCAACTTCTAGAAAAAATGTCGCTCATGGTTTGAGATTAACGGGCACATAGTGGATTTCTGGGGGCTCAATGGAATTTTGTTGATATCAAGGGATTTTTGCCGGATTTCACCATTTTTTTTCTCGGAGCTCTTTGGTCTGGCTAACTTCTGTTTGGGCTCAAAAGTTTTGTATCGAATCCAGCTACCCTCCTGATTTTTTTGGTCAGGAAAGCTGATAATGTTTTTTTTTGGCGGCCTGACGACTAATGGCGCCAAGACTCGTCAATAGTGAACCATGTCGGATGAACTCTTTTTTAGCAGTTTCCAATAGTTTAAAGAATTGCAAACAACTTTTGTTTAAAACTTTTTTCATAAAAATGGGTATTTTTACAAATTATGGATGGTTGAAAATTTTTGGTTTTGAAGCTGAACCTGAAAACCATTTTTTTTTTCTCGAAGCCCTTAGGTCTGGCTAACTTTTGTTTGGGCTGAAAAGTTTTGTATCGAATCCAGCTACGCTCCTGATTTTTTTGGTCAGGAAAGCTGATAATGTTTTTTTTTTTGGCGGCCTGACGACTAATGGCGCCAAGACTCGTCAATAGTGAACCATGTCGGATGAACTTTTTTTTAGTAGTTTCCGAAAGTTTAAAGCATTGCAAACAACTTTTGTTTGAAACTTTTTTCACAAAAATGGGTATTTTTACAAATTATGGATGGTTGAAAATTTTTTGTTTTGGAGCCGGACCTGAAAATTTCATTTTTCAATTATCCATAACTTGAGTTCTATTCCACTTGTGGCCCTAAAAATTTAGGGGGAGTTTCGGGGGCCCAAAAGGAACGTTTAAGTTGATTTTGGGCCAAATCTAAAAAAAAATCTAAATTCGGCGTGGAACGTACCGTATATATATATATATATATATATATATATATATATATATATATATATATATATATATATATATATATATATATGGGATATAACGAAATTTGTCGGCAGGCTACAGGTCGCATTTTTTAAAGAATCACAACGAAATTTGGTACAAAAATCAGTTGGCCGAAAATCTCGGTCGAGTTCGTTAATGGGCCAAATCGGTCTAGCGGTTTCAAAATGGCGGCTTTTGTTATTTTCAAAAAAAAATCAAAAAACTTTTATTTCGCGTCTGAGAGAAAAATGTTACTTGGGTTTTTTGTTGCACTTATAGAGGCGAACGACTTTTGTATAAAACATTTTTTTCGAGAAATGTACAGAAAAAAAGTTATTTTTTTTCAAAAATAAATAAAAATAGGAAAAACTTTTATTTCGCGTTTGAGAGAAAACTGTTACTAAGGTGTTTTGTTGTTCTTATAGGGGCGAACAACTTTTGTATAAAACAATCTGTCGAGAAACTTACAAAAATAAAGTTATTTTTGTCAAAATAATTAAAAAATAAAAAACTTTAATTTCGCGTCTGAGAGAAAAATGTTACTTAGCTTTTTTATTGCCCTTATAGAGACGAACAACTTTTGTGTGAAATATATCTTTGAGAAATGTACAGAGAAAAAGTTACTTGCAAATATTTTAAAATTTTGACGTTTATATTTTTTCACACCTCGTATGCATTTATTTGACATATCGTGTGTTATATTACTGTATATCTTACCCATAAATCTACCGTTCAGCCTGGCATGCCATGGGTTTTTTTTTGTTATTGTACAGTTAAAGCATTTTGTGTCCAAAACGATTGATAGCTAGCGTCACCACGGAGAAGGCAACCGACAATACAAAAACAATTGTAACAGGTTGTCAATAAACAGCTAGCGCCGCGCGATAATTGGCCGTCCGGGTCGTACGGTTTTTCGTCGTTTACATCTCTCGCCGATTCAGCGCTTCGAGCGAAGCCAGCCATAAGAAAGCTATACTTCCAAAATAAAGCACGTATTTATACTGTCTCCAAATTGCTGGTTGGCAATGTGTGGTGGCTTCCCTTCCTTATGTCGATATTCGATCGAATTGTGAGCAGTCCGCCGGGGCTTTATTGCGGAGATTTATAGGGAAATAGTGAATGCGCAATGCATGACGCCAATGACGGACAGACAAGTGACGGTCGCCTTCGATTGTTTGGATCGCGCCGATCGCGGTACTAACGATTAGTAGCTAGCGTCACCATGGGGCAGGTAACCAATACAAAAAAAAACAATTGTAACACGGTTGCTACTAAACAGTTAGCGCGGCGCGATAATTGGCCGATGCGATCGTGACGATTTTTCGGCGTTTACACCTCTCACCGATACAGCGCTTCGAGCGAAACCCGCCATAATAAAGCTATGCTTCCAAAAAGGCAAAAATAACGAGACGGTGCACAAATGCCTGATTACACTAGTCCCCAGGGGGCGTGGAGGGGAAGCTGGTACAGGACTCGTTTCGCAGTGGACATCTTTCCTCACAAAAGCAGCAGACGAGCAGCGTCACGAGATGCTTGACTGATGTCGGATCACTGATCACTGATGATCTCAGTAAATCTCACCATGACTCACTAAACGGTCCCGATCCCGCGAATTATAACTTTGAGGATCCAGAAATCGTTTTTAAAAACGTTTATTACTCTAAGTTTCTACAAAGAACTAAAGAGGTTGAAAGCTAGACAAGAAGTGAATTAAATCTAGAAAAAACGTATATAAAACAAGTTGTTCTGCTGTCGCAGCGTCCATCGGATCTCTCGATGAGACAGCAGTTCTCTTGTGAGTGTCATCCATAACTCCTCCGTCTTTAAGCTGAAAAAATACTGGAAGTATTTTTTGAGCAGGGATTTCCGCCTACATCTTCCATGGGTATTTCTTCGATCTTCTTTTCTTCTGTTTTTCTACTTTTTCTTGATCTGCAGCGTTGATTTGTAATGGTGATGAGAACGATCAATAGGAAAATACAAATGATAGCTAATGCGGAAAGTGTTAATATCAGTGACGTTTTATAGTTAAACTTATTGCTTTCTTGAATAGGAGTTAATTGTTTACTAATTTTGTTAATTTCGTATAATTCCTCAAAATCTAATTTTGTGATGTTGGACGCCTGGTAGAATTGTCTTGTTTCGAAGGTTCCGGTCGTAAATTTTGGTAGGATCAATGGTTTTCCGCGTTGTATGTGTGGGTTGTTGGTAAATTTCATATCGTTGATTGACGCTTCGCAGTTTTCTGAGATTCTTAGCAGCACAGGAGATTCGACTTCCGAAATGTGGTCAGTCTGGCATCGTGATGAAATTTTCTCTTTCTTGGATGGAACTATGATTACCTCTTCGGTGGTGACTTGTTCTATGATTGTTTCTCGAAGGTTCACTTCGGTGGCGTAGCCTTCTAGAAATTGTAGGGTGCAGTTGTCTTTAGGGTAGAAATGCTGCTGGCAGTAGTAGGCTCCTTCTAGCATGGGGCATTCTTCTTTTAATGGTTGCGCTTCTTCTTTTGTACGTGCTAAGTAGGGGTACATGGGAGTAAATATTTTGTGGTTTTGGATGATGGTAAATGTGGTAGAAATCTAGGGGTCCTAGTTTCAAGATAGGAATATGAACAGCAAAGATTAATTTTGACTTAGAAAAAGTAAGTTGTGTTCCTAAAAACATGTAATATGTCAAGGCATTTTTAAATTTTGGAATTTCTGATTCTTTGTAAATATTTTGCAGGTGGTTGATCATTTCTAAAATTTCGTAACTGGATACTATAGAATTATGGAGAGAATTTAGTTTTGCAAATAGTATTGCGTTTTCAATATCATCAATGTATTTTGTTAAATTTTGACAATCTAAATTCAATTGATTGATTATACTTTGAATAGCAAGACGTCCTGCCAGTGTATCGATTTGTGTTCTCGTTATGAATTGAAATTTCTCTAAATACATTTGAAATTGTTTTTGATTTTTCGATAGAGTTGTTAATGATTTATTGTAATGATCAGTTGGTTTTCTATATAACGTAATTTGTAAATTGGACTCATGAATTAATTGTTTTTGATTTTGTTGTAAGGTTTCTATAGCTCTGTCATAACGTTCTCCATCTTCGGAATCGAGATTGCCGAAAAGCCATTTATTTATCTTACCTAACCCATTTATTAACCCTCGTTTTGTTCGAATATGCGGGTGGATGTTTTCTAATTTTCTTTCTAGTATATTAATTAGGAATTCGGTTTGATTTAACATATTGTCTGTTGAGAAAATGCCAAGAATGTGAATAGATTTGTTGGTTGATGAGTTAATGGTATTTTTCATATCGGTGAAATGTTGTTTTAGTGATTTTGTTTGCTTAACAACCTCTTCTAAATCTAAGTAATGAATAAAAGTATGTTTAGTATAAACTAATCTACAAGTTCCTAGCTTAATTGGTAATAGCAAATTTTCAAGTGGTGTTATTTGAACGTCATTGTTGCTGAGAGTTCCTGTCATTTGATATACTAGGTATATCAGGGTGATCGTCAATTTCATCGTACTGTTGTCTCTGTAAAGATTTGTCAGGATTATTTCTTGGTTTTCGGACTATACTTTTGTGATAGGTGCCCTTGTTAGTGTTTAGGAGGATACCTTGGTCATTAATTACTTCTGCCTTTTAAAATTTTGGTAGTTTTTTGTCTCTGAATTTTGTCTGAATATAAACATTTTGTTGATTGGAGTAATCGGGTGGATTTGATCGATTTTCATTAATTTTGTTAATTATTTTTTCTTTAGCTTGGGCGTTTGATTCACGGATTTTTTCGTATAGTTTTTTAGAAGCTTCTTTATGATCTTGCACATAAGAGGATAAGACTAGGTGATCGTTTAAATCAAATGGATCAGGATTATTAATATGTCCTTTAATGATTTCGAAAGGTGTAAATTTGGTTACGGAATGGATCGAATTATTGTAGGTCAAAATTGAATGTTTCATTAATTGATCAGCTGTTAGTTCTTTATTTGTTTCTCGCAAACATCTAAAATGTTCAATTAGAGTTGAATGAAATCGTTCAACTGGTGAGTTGGAATTACTATTTTTCGCGGTGGTGTAATGCAATTCAATTTTGTGAAGTTTACAAAAATCTTCTAAGTCTTGGTTTTTAAATTCGGTGCCTGAATCAGCTGTAATTTTGAAGGGTAGACCGTGGTGAGTGATATAATTTAATAAACCTTCAACAATAGATATTCCGGTGATACTGGGAATAGGATAAGCTTGTCCGTATCGAGAGAACGAGTCAATTATTGAGAGAAAAGGTGTATTTGAAATTCGAAATACGTCGATATGTATGTGATCGAATGGTTTATTAGCTGTCGGTGTTAAATTAAACTTTATTACTGGAGGTTTTCGGTCATATTTGTTTCTTAAGCAAGTTTCGCAGTTATTTATATAGGTCTCGATATCTTCCGTCATTTTAGGCCAATAATATTTGGAACTTAATGATGCTTTTACTTCGTTAATACCTCGATGACCGTTCTTATAAATGTGGTAATATTCTAGTTTGTCTCTCTGATCGTCTCGTGTTAATACGTCGTCTAAAATTGAGGTACATTGAACGAATTTAAATGCGGAATTTTTAAAATATTTCTGTACAATAACTGTAAAATCTTCCGGTGACATTGGTGGTCTGAAGTATAATGCGTAAAACTTTTTCGGATCAATGAATTCTTTCACAAATTGTACTATACCGTGTTCGAGATGTCTCTGTGGTAAAACAACAAATAGCCTATTATTGTCGAAAATTTTCTCTGTCTTCGTCCTGTGTTCGGTAATTTCTCCGCAAGTTATCAAAATTTGATTTTATATAGGTTTAGAGCTTTATTTGAGATGGGAATTTTGAGGATTGGATTTTCTAATGCCGTGTGTACTGTCTCTAGATCTGTATTATCGCGTGGTGGTTCTACTTGTATGTCAGATAGAATTTTAATTTTTTGATCTTCTCCTAATATTTCCGAAATTTCTTGTTCTGAAAGACTTGGTAATTCGCGAGAAAGGTCAATGTCTCTTAAAATAATTTCGTTGATGTCATTTGTATAGTCTGTATTGTCGATGTTAACGTCTACAGAGGATGTTTCTACTGCATTTAGGTCCGTATTTATTCGGGATAAACAGTCTGCTACCGTGTTATCTTTTCCTTTTCGATATTTGATTTTTGTATCCAACGGTTTTCTGAATTTTATTGGTATAATTACGTGATCGCTAATTAATCTTTTATTGGTGAAATCAATGTTAAGCCTCATTTTTATCAAATCTTCCAAGCCTATAATTCCGTCAAAGAACTCGTGAAAATCGTGCAATATGAAATTCATATTGTAGTCGCAATGAAATTCCTGGAAAGCTGGTATCTCTGCTTGATACATGATACGCTTACTAACAAGAGATGTTTTAATGTCTACAATTGCGTGATAAATACAATTCGGATAAAATTTTTCTGCAACTATGGGCCTAATTAAAGATTTTGTACTACCTGTGTCAATCAATAGTTTTAATGGGAGTTGTTTTATCTCTATGTAAGGCAAGGGATTATTTGATATATTTAATTCTATCCTATCGGGTCTTCCGAGGCACCTATTGGAAAATTTACATTTTCGTTGTCGTGTTCTACAGGTTGAGCGAAGTCCGAAGAGTCGTTATTCGTGTCACATGGTTGGTAATATTGATTGTTGTAATATTGGTTGTCGTCAAATTGATAGTATTGATTATCATATTGATCATTTTCGTCGTTTTCGTAATTGTTGGAATGGAGTTCCTCGACTAAGATATTCGGGTTTTTGCCAACATTTTGAAAATGATTGTGCCTCTGATTGTTGAAATTTGGTTTAGAATAGTTTAAGGTTCGTCTATTATTGAAAGATGGATTTCGGGATGTCGTTGACATAGGTTCTGGTTTGGGTAATTGATTCGGTGGAATCGGTCTCGGTTTCCATACATTTTGTGGTGGACCAAATACTTGAGAGTTTGTGGGTAATTTTCGAGGGGGTTGCGGTCGTGGTTGGATATTTATGGGTTGACTAGGGAATGGTGTTCTTTGATTGTTTTGAAATTGATTTTGTGCGTAACTGAATTCTTGAAATTGGTTCGGGTTTGGTGAGTTGAAGTTTGATTGATTATAGATTGGCTGATGGTACTGATTGAATTTGGATTGAAAATTTGGTATAGGAATGGTATTTTGTGGTTTAAATTGGTTGTTTTTCGGGAAAGGGTTTCGTTGTTCGTTATGGTTACCGTAAAGTCTTTCAAAATTGTCGAATTCGTCAACGTAAGCAATAGCATCTTCAAGAGACGCTGGTCTTTTTAGGTGCATATTATTTCTCAGGGTGCCAGAACAGCCTGCAATAAAGGTGTTTAAGGCAGTTTTGTCTCAGTGATTAATTTGACATAATTTATCTTCCTTACTCGTTTCAGTAATATTACTTATTCTTTGAACAACTTGACTTCTTAATAACTGTAGTCGCGTACCGAAATCTATCATGTTTTCGTTTCTGAAAGGTTTTGTTCTAGTTAATTCCTGTAAAAGACAATCTAAATCTCGTCTGTCAGAAAAACATTAAATTAAGGCATTTTTAAAATCTTTCCAATTGGCTAATTCCATTCGATTACCTACCATGGCTTCCGCTTTTCCTATCAACTTTTCTTGCAAACATTCGAAAATATGTTTGTTCAAGTCTTTATCTCTATAAATTTCGTAGTCGTGTATGAAACTTTCACAACGAGAAATGAATTTATTAAGTGTGTTACTGTTACCATCATATGGTTTGATGTTATTTAATTTTAACTTGAATAGATCCCAATTTAATTTACTGATATCTGGTAGTGACATTTTTGAATGTTCAATAGAATTTAGATTATCGTTTAAATTTGAATCTGACTGAATTTGACTTTCGTTTTCTAAACTTAACCTACTAAGTTCTCTTAATAATTCGTCTTCTAAATTGCTCATAAAATTACTTTTCTTCGTATTTTCGTTTGTTCTTAACCTATCTCTCCTGAAACTCTGACAAGGAGCAGGAAAGGCAAAAGGAACTTGGCACTTACAGTTTTCGCCTGGAGTACCGGAGTTTCTTCCCTGACTTCTGTCTCGCCTCCGCTGGTCGTTCCCTGGATGCTCGCCTGTGGTGGTACCGCTGAAGGGGTTGTTCACCGTTGTGTTCCTCTGAAGGGGGTGGTTCGTTGGATCCGCACTTCAGTGTTGAAACACTTAGATCGCGAAAGATTGTTTCCCGGCACGATGCGAAAATACGGTTTTTCGCCAATCAGTACGAATCCTATTGACTGCGCCAATTATAACTTTGAGGATCCAGAAATCGTTTTTAAAAACGTTTATTACTCTAAGTTTCTACAAAGAACTAAAGAGGTTGACAGCTAGACAAGAAGTGAATTAAATCTAGAAAAAAACGTATATAAAACAAGTTGTTCTGCTGTCGCAGCGTCCATCGGATCTCTTGATGAGACAGCAGTTCTCTTGTGAGTGTCATCCATAACTCGCGTATTTATTCGGTTAAACGTGTTTAAAATTTCCCATGCGCTATTTGTTATGATTAAATATACGTGTCTCGCCGCAATATTCTATTGTGAGGTCCAAGCTCTGTTGATTCGTGTTACTACTGAGAATACTTGTCCCAGTTGTATATTTCTGTCGATTGAGACAAAATGAATAAAATGTTCTCTGCAAAGCTGGTTCAAATGTTCCCTACATGTGTTCTTCTAAGAAGTTCTCTACATAGAAATGTGCATTCAGGGAATTACCCAGTAACGGAATTAATTTGTGTGAATATCGAATTAAATCTGGCCCCAAGATATTATTTCACCTAAAAATTTGATCTTTGGAGAGTTATTGTCACTATCACGGGGTCTTTGACATCCTGAAAAGTGCTGGTTTTGGGGGTGAAAGATCAGACGCTGAAGTAATTTAATAGCAATTGAAAACAAATACGTAGGTGAAATAAATTAATGACATTTATTGGGTTTACCAAAACAATTGTCTGCAGTGTGCTGGTGAGGAACGCAGAACTGATAATATTATCTAGGGGCGAAAGATATATTGAACATATATTGAGAACGCAAAATGATTGATCACTAACAACCAGAGATACGCAAAGAAAATAAATTCGAAAATAAAATAAAATGTGAGTTGTGTGATGCCATAGCTTACATGAGTTTGAAGTGCTTACAGAAATACAACCTGGCGAGGAATTTAGCCTGCCCTCTGTACATCTTTGCGAGGGGCAGCGTGTCGGACCCACTGATCATTGATGGCTAACTCCCTCCCGAAATTTTATTTGCCTCCGTTGTTTTTGGTTATTCGTTTTGACGGTGAAGTTTTGTTGAATTTGATAAATGAACGTGTGAGGATAAGAAATTACCTTTTGATGCTGTCTTAATTACGTGGTCTAAATTCCCCCATGATGTACGTGACATTTTTGCAAGCTGCATACCTCTGTCCCGACTTCCGTCACACTCGTCGATGTCCAAACAGTGAAGTAAAACTTGGCCCTCGTTTCACCTGAAAACAAAACTGTTCGGTCCCCAATTTCTAATTTTCGTGTTCTCTTGCAAAACGAAGTTTTTGGCACATCTGAAATTACTATATTACTGGCCGCTGGTAACGCCCTGATAAGCTATAAAGTGATGGAACGACTATATGTTGAAGTGAAATGGTGAATGAAATGGTACTTCTCATCTCTTAAAGTGGTACACACATCATGATCTAGCCTTGGAGTGCTACAGCAACTTCCAGATTGAACCACATGTTTTTCCGCTAGATTAATTGTAATGTAAGAAATCACAGAAAATTAACCACTAATCGTTGGCTATGTCAGGTGTTAACTAGTGTTCATGCTTCCGCTACCTACACCTATAGTCAGTGGACAAAGTGTTAGATTCACATTATAACATTAAATTTCTAAATTAATTCAAAATTGATGTCACGAACAATTTTAAATGGTCACCCTTATCTGAAATAATGGACTTCTTGCTATTTAGATGATTATAAGCACGCCAAAAAATTACTGTAGTAACTTTGTAGGATGCAAAGTGATAATTATTTCCAACAACCATGGCGCTGAGTACGCATTGTCCTCGCGGAAAACGACCAAGCTTCCCACGAAATGATCCGACTGCATAAGGACCACCCATTTCTGCTGTTGATGCAAATTGTGTAATAATTATTTCTCTAGTATTTTCGACAAGGTGTCAGATAATATATTACAAAATGTGATATGGTGACACTTGACTTAAAGGCACGTCTTGAAGTTCGCGATGTGGTCGGCTTGTCAGTTCTCGCCGATCAGGCGTTAGTATTTAAATATGGAGTTGGCGTGAGTTTAGTAAAGCTTCAGTTTGAACCAGGACGGTATTCCTCAGAACTAAACGGGGTGTTGGCTAACGCTCCCTCCCTTCAAGTAATATTTAGTTGTAAGAAACTCCGCTTTACGAAATGACTTAACGACTTTCCTAAGCGATTTATTTGCCCCAACAAAGTTGGAGCCAGCGTCGGGGTAGATATTCGTGCAAAATCGGCGTCCAGAATTTTTTTTATTTTAGAGCAGTTCTAAAAAACCATCGTTTGTTCACTAGCCAATTCGGTACGAATGGCCTTGGTGGCGAGACATACGAAACTACGTGCGTAACACCGTAATTTCTATTGGTTCCTATTTCTCCCATTTTTAAGCTAGAAGCGACCCGTAAAATTTACGCCGCAGTTATAAAATAATCTAGCAGGGTTTACGCACGGTGCAGGTAATTCGACCAACTGGTTATGGGAAAAAGACCTTAGGACAACTTGCGACATTGGTTCAATTCCCGCAATTTGTAAGAGACTGCGGCGTGCTAAGCGCTCCGTGTTCTGCGAAACCGAAAAGTAAAAATTTGGTTACATCTACCAAAAATTGGGAGATAGCGTATGCCAGCTTCTAACAGGTGTAGAATGTCGGAAAAAGAAAAGAAAATAAATTTCATCTACAAAACAAAACGCAAATCAAGAAACGGTTTAGGTAAACTTATACTAACCAATTTTCCAATTGAAACTAGTTATTTAGATAATAAAAAATTACAATAGATTTATGAGACCAAAGTGAGGTTTACATTACATAGTAGTTCTAACGCAATAAAATTTAAATATAAGAAAATAATATACGTACGGTGAATATGTAATTTATAATGAACAACATAATACAATGAGGAAGAAATTATTCTCTGTAATTTAATTTTTAGTATAAGTAGTTAGGAGAAGTTAAAAACAAATGAGGTATAAATAAATATATGAAATAAGGAGGGAGATAAATATCATGACTTTTTCATTGGGATAAATAATAATATATGTGTTATTCGCAATAGCCGAAATCGTTCACTGCCCGAAGTATTTACCCACAACGCGTTGTGGGTATAGTAGTTTACTCACGACGCGAATGGAAACGTTTTTTCCGAACAGTGCGTAGAATGAATTACCCACAACGCGTTGTGGGTAAGCTATGCTACCCATGACACAAAATAACGTTCCACGCGCCTTTGTTTTGCATTGTGGATCATTTCGTTTGCACACGTCGCGTTCTGGCTATTGCGGTTTACTAAGAACGCGTTTCAAATAAAACTGCGAATATGAATAAAAATGAAATATTTATTACTTACACAAAGAAAATTTAACAAACAACACAATTGAAACTAGAAATAGAGGAACGATCTTAAAAACAAACATCACTTATTTTTACAAGAAGAGCTGTTATGACATTTTAATTAAATTTTATGTTTAATTTGATGCACCTACATGCCTTCGTCTGACATCCTTTTAGGCAATTACATCCTACAAATACTTGCTTAGACCCAGAAGACAACTTGGCTTCTTCAAGCACGTTTACAGAATGACCTGCAGGGATCTCAGAGAGTAATAAAAATACCGAAGGCGATAATTGAAACTCATTTCGGGTCTATAACCGTTTCAATTTTCCATTTTTATTGCCGAGAATATACAAACCTTGATCAGTTTTTTCCATAATGATTGCTAATACATTTCGAGGAGCTAGACGTCCACGATCTCCCTTTGGTATGTTTATCAAAACGTTGTCACCTATGTTAACAGATGGGAATTTGCAATCCGATTGGGTAAGCATTTTACCAGCTTGTTTTTCAAGTCCCTGTTGGCAACCTAAATGGCAACGTAATTGCCAGAAAGGATGTCAAACGAAGGCATGTACCTACCGCGAAATTGAAAATTTTCAACCTTCAACAACTTGAAAATGGTAAAATTTTTCGGGTTAACTCAATAGACCTTTTAGTACATAAAATAACCTTTAAAATGGGCACTGATATAAGTCTTATGCATGAAAATTGACTGATTTATAACAAAAATAAAGTAACACCTTTCTTAAAAAAAAATTACACCCCCGTCATTACCACCCTGATAAAAATTAAGTGCAACCCATTTGCCTTTAACTTTATTTAGGTATTATTGATATGATCTATGTGTATTAACCGGTTTGGAATGCCTATTTAAAAAAAAGAATTAAATTGAAAATTGCATTTTCGTAATTTTGGGAAAAAATGCATTTTTTTAAAATAAATCAAAAACTATTCCAGATATAAAAAACTGTTTCAAATGTTGTTAATTGCAGGGTATGTCTTACTCAAAATTCCGATTTTTTTATTTATCTTTGTATCGTAAAAATTAAGGAGATATGGCGTTTCGAAGTTTGCATTCGCGTACTAATTATAGCTCATCCAAGCCCTTTGAACGCAACCCATTTCAAAACTACGCGTTGTAAAAACTTTTAACTAATTTGAAGTTAAAGCGCTTGGAATTCTCTACGAAATGCATTTTTTTAACAGTTTCTAGCTTGGAAAGTAAACGAATTTTTTTTGCTATTTCGAAATTTGAAATGGTCTATTTATGATACATTACATTTAGTTTTATAGTGAACATCTCGAAAAATATCAACTTTCCAAAAAAACTTTATAGAGTAAAAGTTACTTAGAATTGGTAAATCTATATAATTTCCTGGTTTATTTTGATTAAAAAATGTCCTACCCCTTAGAAGGGGTGTTTTCTACCCCTAGGGAAAAAGCACACTTCGGCACATGCTGAACATGTAGAAGAGGGTAAGTAAAATCAGCCCCTATTAGGTTTATAGAAAAATGCATGTCTTTGTTTTTTTATTAGCTTCATTTTTGTATTGATAACTTCTTCCGATAAAATGAGAGATTTTCAGGTTATTGGTGAAAAACAGTTAACAAACATTCGTTTTTTCAACGAAAAATGTGTAGATTTAATAATGAATAACTCGAAAAATATCAACTTTGCAAAAAAACTTTATAGAACAAGAGTTACTTAGAATTGGCCAATCTATCGATTTTCCGGCTTATTTTGAATAAAAAATTTCTTACCACTTAGAAGGAGTGGTTTCCACCCCTAGGGAAAAAGCACACTTCGGCACCAGTTTAACTTTGAAGAACGTTATAAATACTGCCTAAATACAAATTTTCAAAGAAATCGACCTTGATTCCCAAAATTCCACAGTAATACAGTATTTTACCGTTGATGATTGGAGTACAGTGTTCACCTACCTTACAAATTATCGAGTATTTACTAACAACAGACAGTATTACCTTCGCATTATTCACTCAATTTTAAGGAAATACTTGGAAAATCTAAGGATTACTACATAAACTAAGTAATTACTCTAAGAAGAAGTAAATGCTTCATTTTATTCACTTATTTCTAAGTATTTACCAACAAATGCCCTAGTACAAGCATTAAACTGCATTTTATTCACTTGGCTCATTGTATATGATATGATTGTATGAAATTTACCTAATCCCGACTAGCTAAAAAATGCTAGAAGGGAGAATTATAGTCATTCTTAACATATACATTCAATTCTCGCCGCACGAAGGACTCATAACTTGCCGTGTTTTGGGATGTTTTATCAAACATTTTTCCAATTTTCCTTCTTATATCAAAATTTACCTTCGTAAGGCTTATCCCAGTTACTGCATTCCGATGAATTGAAAATCATCCTTATTTACTTGTTATCCGCAGTACTTGGATTTTTCATAGTTCATAAATTACTCATAACAATTTTTGTTTATACATTGAATAAATTATCTGCACTAAATTGGTCAGTTCTTTTTAAATCGTAATATAAATACTTTTATTTGATAATGATAGTATATAAAATGTGTTACGCACGAAAGAAAATGCTGAATTTTGAAATGGAAAATTTTGAAGCTGTGCCATATAGGTACGTTTATAGATCTGAACAAATCTCGTGAGATGACTAGTCAGATCTCTCCGGTGATTTCCTTTAAAATAAGAAAAAAATCATAATAGCTTTTCTTCTGATGAAATTTGAGGTATTACTGTAGAGCATTGAATTATTTATGAAACGGATTGTACAAAAACATTATACTGCTACGCGGATTTAACCTGGTCAGTTTTTACACACAATCGAGCAATAAAGAGGGATAGTTGTAAAAAAATGGTCGAAAGTGGTGACAGGCTACTGCAGTTCCCGACCTAATGAAATCATTACAATTGCTTTTCTCCTTCGGTTCCCAACGTCCTTTCAGGATGCATCCCTAAATGAAAACCAATCCGATCTCAAAGGTGTATTTTGAGCCCCTATTGCCCACCCAAGATTTTCAATTTTCTTTAAAGAATTCTGTGGAGCTTCTTAAATTTTTGAAATCATTCTTTGAAAGCTTTGAATAAGTCCTCGTTTCTAGTTAGCTTTTCAACCCAGAATTCTCATCTTTACAAGTCATTGTCATTCACTATTAAACCAGACTAATAAAAGGTGAGCTTTAAATTTTATTATATGTACCTACTCGCAAATACTTTAACTTCTTTATCGATATTGTAACGTTTATTTTATAATTTATTTACATTAATTGAACACTAATTTATTTAACACACTTAACTACTTGTTCACTAGACTAGACACTACTTAATTTATTTGTACTGCTCCGCTTTCGGATCGTATGTCGCGTTCACGTCTGCTTCTCTACTTCTAACTAACTCCCTCGATCCCAAGCCCCCTTATATATACACCCCAACCATGATAAAGAATCTTCTCGTACGTTCTAGAAGGTTCGATTGTTCCTTTAGCAACGCCTACGCAGGAAATGTTCAGAAGATCACAAACTACTTTTCGTAAACAACATTCCGGGAAAATTCATGCAGCTGTCTTTTACGCGTCGTAGTAATTCTTTTGAAGTAACCGCTTCGCTCGGAGCGAGTAAACATGTGTCGCTTTGTTTACTTCTCGCATTACACTGCCCCCGCCTTAGAGACGTTTCGTCTCGGAACGTATCCCTGGTAGGCCCATGCAGGAACCTGCAGTTAGCCCCCCGCTTATAGCGAGACGTGGCGTCAAAATAACAGGGAACCGTCTTCCCGAGTCGACATGGTGCAGGCCCAAAACAGCAGACTAAAACTGCCACTCCGGTATTCTTCAACACTACTTCCAGCATATTCCGGACAACCCTCCAGTCCAGCTGATCTCGTCCAGCACCTAACTTGGGGACAGCTAGCTTCCTGATGTCGAGCTCCAGCAGTCGGTCTCGTAGCCTATGCAAGGTTCGCCATACATCGTGATAACATGGTTTAAGGGACCCGATCTCCTTCGTAACCAGATAAAAGATGTGTCTTACGTGGTCACGTAGTTCCAGAACCTTGCCAATTTCCGGGAGTTGCGCTCTGAGTTGTTCCAAGCGCCCGTACTTCTTCTTGAAAACCGTGGCGATACCCCGTGACATTACCAGGTCGTTGGACACACAATGGGCCAACGAGTATTCTTCAGGTACGCTGAACAAATCCTGTTGTTTTTCACAGGTTACCCCATACCGTGCTTTTCCGGTACCCCCGTAGGCGCTCATAAATTCGAACGAAAGGTCGTTCTCCTGCGCCAACGTGTTTCTTACTCGGGGAACCTCCGCCTCATCGTGCGACCCCTCGTAGGGTGCCAACCGATTGAAGTGCACCACTCTGGGCTTGCCGTTTGGTAGTTTGCTTACCCGGTAGACCACGTCATTGATTCGTTTCTTCACAATATAGGGACCTTCCCAATTGGTCTGTAACTTAGGGGACAAACCACGTTTCTTCTGTGGGTTGTACAGCCAAACTTGATCTCCTATTTGGTAGCCACCCTCTTTAGCGTTGATGTCGTAACGCTCTTTGATGCGATCACTGGCGATATTTAGTTGGTACGGGACTTGATCGTGAATCTCGTTCATCCTTTTCCGCATCCGGGAGACGTAATCGTCCCCCAAAACGTCCTCGTCCGGTCTAGCGCCAAAGATTAGATCACAGGGCAGTTTAAGTTCTCGCCCGAACAGGACTTTGGCTGGAGTTTGTCCTGTCGACTCATGAACGGCCGAGCGGTAGGCCATCAGGAAGAACGGCACGTGTTCGTCCCAGTCTCGTTGATGTGACGAGACCATTTTCGCCAGATAGCGGTTGAGGGTGCGATTCATCCGTTCTACCATGCCGTCAGACTGAGGGTGAAGGGCCGTGGTTCTTGTTTTTCGTACCCCAAACTTCTCACATATCCTCCGGAATAGGCCACTCTCAAAGTTTCTTCCTTGATCCGAGTGTAATTCCATGGGTACTCCAAACCGGCAGATCAGCTCCTTCACGAGCACATCGGCCACTGTCTCTGCCTCCTGATTAGGGAGAGCGTACGTTTCTACCCACTTCGTAAAATAGTCCATTACGACCAGGATGTATTTATTCCCCTTTTCGGTCTCAGGGAAGGGTCCTGCTATATCAATAGCGATCATTTCGAAGGGGCTTTCGACGTTATATTGTTTCATGGAAGCATTCGGTCGAGCTAGTCTCAGGGCCCTCTGCAGTTCCTGGTCCCGCAGCCCGCTCACGAACGTCTGCACTGCGAGGCACTCCATCATCTGTTCCGGTGCCGTAGGATACGCCAACCTCACTAGACTGGCCACGTTCCCTTCGAACTCCTGCAGGGTCTCGTTCGATCTCTGGCGGCGATTGGACATCTGGGATTGATGGACTTGCTCCAGATGTGTTTGGCCGAACCGCATTTCCAGTCGCCTCAGCAGCTCCTTGTAATTCCCGGCTTCCTCGGTGGATAGCGTCTGAAGAACTTCTAACGCCTCTCCACGTAAGGCTACCGTTAGGGAAACAGCTTTCTCGTGAGGGGACCAAGAATTAGCCTCCGCTGCTGCCTCAAACTGCTTCTTGTAGCTGGCCCACGGAATTTTTCTATCGAACGTTGGGGGCGTCACTCGATTGGTGGATATCGAGTTCTGTTGAACGACCGCCTTTATTTCTTCCTTCGTCTCGCCGCTACTGACTCGCTTTAGTCGTTCTTCCAACTGCTTCGTCTTCTGTTCAATTTCGTCTTCATTCCCTTCGCCGCTACTGAGTTGTTCTAGTCGTTCTTCCAACTGCTTGATCTTCTGTTCAATCTCCTTACCCTGAGCCTCAATCTGGTCGGTTATCTCTTCCCTCTGGGCGGCGATTTCTTCCCTCTGGGCAGCGATTTGAGCAGTGATGTCTTCCCTCTGGGCGGCGATTTCTTCCCTCTGGGCAGCGATTTCTTCCCTCTGGGCAGCGATTTGTGCAGTAATATCTTCCCTCTAGGCGGCGATTTGGGTAGGAATATCTTCCCTCTGGGCGGCGATTTGGGTAGAAATATCTTCCCTCTGAGCGGCGATTTGGGTAGAAATATCTTCCCTCTGAGCGGCGATTTGGGAGGTGATGTCTTCCCTCTGGGCGGCGATTTGAGCAGTGATGTCTTCCCTCTGGGCGGCGCTTTTTTCCCTCTGGGCGGCGATTTCTTCCCTCTGGGCAGCGATGTCTTCCCTCTGGGCGGCGATTTGCTTCGTGATGTCATCGTCTTCGAACTCGAAAATTTCCGGGTCCTGGCCATTTTCTTTCAAAAATGCCGAGAGTCGGTCCTGGAGTTCGGTCTTCTTCCCTCCCGTTTCCAATTTCCGTTCCTCGAGTTCTTTTTTTAACTCGGCCACTTTTAATTCGCGTAACTTCTTCATGATCCCACTTGTGACACCAATGTAACGTTTATTTTATAATTTATTTACATTAATTGAACACTAATTTATTTAACACACTTAACTACTTGTTCACTAGACTAGACACTACTTAATTTATTTGTACTGCTCCGCTTTCGTATCGTATGTCGCGCTCACGTCTGCTTCTCTACTTCTAACTAACTCCCTCGATCCCAAGCCCCCTTATATATACACCCCAACCATGATAAAGAATCTTCTCGTACGTTCTAGAAGGTTCGATTGTTCCTTTAGCAACGCCTACGCAGGAAATGTTCAGAAGGTCACAAATTACTTTTCGTAAACAACATTCCGGGAAAATTCATGCAGCTGTCTTTTACGCGTCGTAGTAATTCTTTTGAATTAACCGCTTCGCTCGGAGCGAGTAAACATGTGTCGCTTTGTTTACTTCTCGCATTACAATATGTTCAGATTTGATTAATTTGGTGAGCCCCCATATCGGTCAGAATTGACCTACTTCGAAACATTTTGTTGAATTGATGTTTCATGAAATTTTTGCTTGAAAAAATTTTGAATTCCAAATGAAGTTCTTATAAGTACTTTTTGTAAACATTCTTATAAACAAAAGAGCGTAAAATATTTTTTAGCTTCATGTTTAAAAAAATATATGTAAGTAATTTATTTATTGGACGTATTGAAATCTTACCAAATTAATTAATCGCAACTCTCTTTTTTATACTCCTAAGTACTGAAATAAATTTATAAAACTATACATCCTATACATGAAAATCGCATAAAAATGATAAACATTCCATTTTAAAAATGGGTATTGCTGCCTTTAATACTGGCTTGAGTATTTGCATAGGCAATATTAGTCTAAAAATTGAGGTTTTTGCAAATACATGTTTCTGAAATATTTGAAAATTCTATTGGGGAAACTTAATGGGTTGCATTTACTGCTAAGGAATGTTTTTCGGGGTGTAAGAAAATAGGTGCGTCTAATATCAACGTGCAATAACATATTGCTGTAACATCCAATTTGGTAAGTGTCACCAGGCGAACCTTCTTTGGTATCCTCACAGTTAAACAAACTCACAATTTTTTTTCACTCAATTTTTTTAGCCAAATCCAACAAATCAGAACAACGTGCCATAAAGTAAACCAAATCAGAACTTAACCCAACTTCAGCTGTTCCTGAGAAAGATGTACCTAACCGAAAATAACAACCAATGTAACTAAACCACACCCCAACGTGATTGCTTTAATTAAGTTTCTTTTTCACTTTTCTTTCTCGCTTCCTCTTTCTCGTTCTCTCTGATGTTGTATGTTTAAATTCGAAATAATGTTTTGAGTTGTATACAACCTGGGGTGCTTCGAAATATAATTTAAAAGTTTCTTTATGTCGGCGTGTGCGTTTCGAGGATTTTGTATATAATTCCTCTGTGGACATACGAGTGTGTAGTACATGAAACGTTCCTCCAGATTTTAAACTAGCTCCAAGGTGTTTTTCCCGGCTTTTCATGCAAATATATTATGTGAGTTCGTTCTCGGCACATTCTAAAAATGAAAATATTGCGTGGAACGTTCTCTGCGAATAAGGATTTACATACAGAAGTTGTGATATGAAAAAAATCAAAAGATTTACTGTTTCGTCACAATTATTAAATACCGTTGGAGAGACTTTCGAGTGTACTACCGGGCATTCATGAGAATTCTGAGTTTCAAGATGAATGGGAGGAGCGTTCAGTAGCAAATAAAATAAAGGAAAAAGGATTCGTGGAAGTTCTCCAGAAATTGTGTATTCTTTCCTAAAAATTAAAATCGACGAGGGATATTAATATTTCCATCTTGTTACTTGGACCGGATGAGTAGTAGTTTTCTGCAGATTAATTTACAAGCAATGATCGACAATGACCATAGCCTGTTCAAAGGAGCAACGAAGCATGTTTCATACGTGGTCATTAAAAAAAATGTTCGTAGCTTTTAAATCCTTTCAATAATAATTCAAAGTAATACATATATACAAATTGTAAAAAGTTGGCGAACATGTGGGTGGATAATTGAAGAATAGTTTCAAGGATAATAGAGAAAATCATTACTCAATTGAAACGCGAGAAGTGCTCAGTGAATCATCCAAAGGAGTAACACTGTTTTATGCCTCATACAAACCTTTCGTTGACGGAAGTTATATTCTTTAAATAAATTGAATACTTAGTTCTTTATTGGAAAAAAATATACACCATTTTTAACAATACCTACAGATCCACCAAAAGCATTTAAATGATGCAGGGAAAATGAGAAAATGTTATCGATGAGATTCTAATATTGTCGCGTTCGACCTCGCAGGAATCCAGAGAAAGGATACGCCCCCGCAGCAAAATGTGAATTAGCAAAACACAACCTCGTAAAGGAACTCCTGGCGAGGCACGTATGTACCTGCGTAAAACCATGCAGCACACGCGAAATGATAAACATTGTCCCATTAATAAATACTAGCGATCGGAGTCAACAGCAGGCTAATTCTCGGGGAAGTAGACGAAACCGAAAGAATTTTCTCGTAAAGCCGGTCTCAAATATTAAAACTCAGGTTTGGAGTCAATAATGCCCGTTTGCACCAATTCTACTTAAATCAGTACATAGCAAAGTGATACTTAATGTTTAAACCCAGCTTAAAATTGTGTGACTTGCACCAGTTGCACTTAAAAAATACTTAGCTAAGGTAGGGTGGAAGGTTGGTAGCACTTGGAATTATCATGTTTCGTGATTAAATTGTCAAGTGACAACTAGTCAGATAGTGGTTTTCTGGTTATGTTTGTTAGTTGTTGTTATTATAGACTGTTAGAGCTAGATTGTTGTTCCTAAAAGATTAATGCAAATATGATGAAATGCCAACTAAACAATCAAGAAAAATTTATTTTACATATTGTGTAAGATACCTACAAATCAAAAGAATATTCTAAATGTTCCTCAATTTCTTCCAACAACAAAAGTGTCGATGCTTTCGAGATTCGAAACTTTTAATAATAGTGTAATGGAATTTCACTATGTATCAACATTTGTTTCAATACGTTAATTTAGCTGACTTTAATTAATAATTCAATAACAATAAAGGAATAATGAACTCGACCAAGTCCACTGCACTTTCACCTAGTTAAACGAATTTGTTAACAATTTACATTAAACTGTTAACTATGCAATTTTTGTAAATAATACTTCTAAAACGACGAAGAGTTGCGACCGAACGGTCGAGTAATAAAGATAAGTTTCACTCTACAACCATACCTTAATTATGGATTTACCTTCTCCCTAAAGTTAAGGTTACCTAAGCCCTAAAGTTCACACCGCCGAACCATAACATCACAATAGGTAACATCATCAAATGAATAAAAATATTTTTCTCTGATGTAGATTGTACGTGGTATTTCAAATTCTATTAAATTAACTGCATTTTATTCAAAAATAACTTCATCCTCTTCAAATATTTGCAAATATTTTTTTGCTTCTCAAAATAAACAGCACAAAACCGTCAAAACCTCTATACACAACAAGGTTAAGTCAGAGTTAAACCGAGAATATTCTTGGCTTAGTTAAACCTAATACTAAGGTGAGCTTATGCCCGTTTGCACCAATTCTACCTAAATCAGTACATAGCAAACTGATACTTAATGTTTAAACCCATCTTAAAATTGTGTGACTTGCACCAGTTACACTTAAAAAATACTTAGCTACGGTACGGTGGAAGGTTGGTAGCACTTGGAATTATCATGTTTCGTGATTAAATTGTCAAGTGACAACTAGTCAGGTCGTCGTTTTATGGGTATGTTTGTTATTGTTAGTTGTTGTTGTTAGTGTTAGTTATTGCAACCACTAAAAAATGAGCGAGCATAAAAGAATGAGAAGTGCCAATTACACTATCCAAGAAAGGGAACTCCTTCTGAAACTGGTCAACTAATGCCAACTAAACAATCAAGAAATATTTATTTTACATATTGTATAAGATACTTACAAATCACCAGGATATTTTAAATGTTCATCAATCTCTTCCAACAACAAAAGTGTGGTTGCTTTCGGGATTCGAAACCTTTTATAATAGGTAACATCATCAAATGAATAAAAATATTCTTCTCTGATGTAGATTGTATGTGGTATTTCAAATTTTATTAAATTATAACTGCATTTAATTCAAAAATAGCTTCATCATCTTCAAATATTTGCAACATTTCTTTGCTTCTCAAAATAGACAGCACAAAACCGTCAAAACCTCTATACACAACAAAGTTAAGTCAGAGTTAAACCGAGAATATTCTTGGCTTAGTTAAACCTCATACTACGGTGAGATTAGTGGCGAAATGTCACCATGTGCAAACCCTTTTTTGAATTAAAGTGTTACTTAGGGTTAAGTGTAACTAGTGCAAACGGGCATAAAGGTATTTATTGATCATTTAATTCGTCGACGTTTCGTCCTTGGATTAGGGACATTATCAAGACACTGTTAAAACAAGAACACTAAATCGCAAATAACATCCAAAATTAAAATTGCAGAAAGTTTGCAGAAACTTTAAGGCGAGTTTCTGTCGCCTTAAAGCGAGAACCTATCGGCTAGGGGAATAAACCCCAACAGAAAATTCAGGCAGGTCGGAAGGCCCTGAGGTGGCTGCCCCACCATCCGACTTACCTAGCTACAGATTGGTAATCTGTACTGGGGAAATTATAAATACTCAGAAGCATCAAACTGGTAGGCCGGACGGATCAAAATTACGACGAACCAGGTAAGTCAAGGATAAACGAGCTGGAATAACGGATAGATTAAAGATAGCTACTTGGAATTGTAGAGGATTAGGATCAAAGGAAAATGAGTTAAACGTCGAACTGAAAAATCGTAAAATAAACATTGCCGTCATAACTGAAACAAAAAAGAAACTACGAGGAACTAAAAATCTGGACGATTACACAATGATATACAGTGGAGTAGATCAAAGCGAAAGAGCTCGCTGCGGGGTAGCTATATTAATTGATAAGAAATGGACACCTAGAATAGAAAGCTACTCATACATAAATGAACGAATTTGAACAACGAGATTGAAATTTGATCGGGGCCACATTACAATTATTGGCGTTTATGCTCCAAAGGAAGGCAAAAAAGAAGAAACTAAGGAACTGTACAAAGCACTTCAAAAAATACTAAGCAAGTACAATAAAACTGACCTTGTGATTTTAGGAGGCGACTTAAACGCTAGAATCGGAAATATTCCCATCCAACAAGTAGTGGGAACAAACGGTGAACAACACTTAAATGACAACGGACATGAATTGAGACACTTCGCTACTGAGAATAAAATAAAAATCACGAACACGTTTTTCAGACATAAAGATATCCATAAATACACATGGAGTGCTCGAGGATGGAGATCGATAATAGACTATATAATAGCAAATGAAAAATTACAAAATCTTGTAGAAGATACTCGAGTATACCGCGGAAGTGACATATATTCTGACCACTATCTGGTAGTTGGAACAATAAGAATATTGAGTGGCTGGAAAAAGGCAAAAAATCTAAAACCACTTAGACAAGAAGAAGTTTATAAAGTGTATTTGCTACAAGAAGAAAGTATCAGAGATCTATATCAAAGACACCTAAATCAATATTTGGAACAACAACAATCTACGAAACAGGATATAAATAAATAATGGTGCAGTTTAAGAACTTGTATTGAAAAAGCAGCTAATGAGGCTCTGGGCAAGAAAAAGAAAATTAGAAGCAGACAAGGATTACGACAATGGAATCAACAAGTGAAAAACGCAATAAATGAAAAGAAACGGCATATCACAAGTACTTGCAAAAGATGACAGACGAAAACAAGGAACTATACAAGGAAGCTCGGAATGAAGCAATAAGGATTACAAGGTTGACGCATCAGCAATCATGGGAAAAATTTATTAGCCAAATTGAAAACGATTTATATGGGAGACAAACTTTTGCTTATAAGGTAATAAGACAAATGAATAAAGCAGAAAAATATACCGCCCACTTAGAAGTTATTAATGAACAACAATGGATACAACACTATGAAAACTTGTGGTATAACCCTAGCAGTTATGTAGAAGAGGACTTTGAAGAACAGACTTTATCCGGAATACACCACATAACAATGGATGAACTTATGGAGGCAATAAGAACATTAAAAAATAGAAAAGCAACAGGATCAGACCAAATAAACATGGAACTGCTAAAATATGGAGGTCTCTTACTACATTTAAGATTGCTACATCTAATAAATCAGTGTTGGTTAAAATCCAAAATACCTGAATCCTGGCAAACAGCACAAATATATCACTGTTTAAAAAAGCGACCGTAACAATTGCGAAAACTATAGGGGTCTTTTATTATTATCTATTACTATAGGGTCTATTAAACACAATTTATAAAATATACTCCAAAATTATAAACGTTAGACTAAAAAATATTACAGAAGCCATCATAAGAGAAGAAAAACACGGTTTTTGAAAAGGCAGATCTACTAACGACAATGTGTTCATTATAAAGCAAATAATCGAAAAACGAAGAGAATTCAATTTAGAAACGCATATTGCATTTATAGACTTTGAGAAAGCCTTAGACCGTGTCGATATACATAAGTTATTTGATATTATGGAAAAAAAGAGGGTATCCAAAACATCTGATTAGAGCAATTAAAAGTATGTACAGAAATACAAACATCACAATTAAAATGCAAACACATGAAACAGAACCAATAAAAACAAACCAAGGGCTAAAATAAGGTTGTAGCGTATCACCAACGCTTTTTAATATATATATCGACAGCATCATAAGGGAGTGGGATGAAACAATACGAACAGGTATAAAAATCAATCAGCATACGCAAATAAAAACAATACATTTTGCCGATGATCAGTTGATAATCCAAAACTCTGAAAATGATCTACAAAGAGCCATCTACAAACTATATCTAGTGTGCAAGAATTATAATATGAAAATATCATCAAAAAAGACGAAAGTTATGGCGTTTGAAGGCAATTACCCCATAAGGACAAAAATAGTACTAGACGATCATCCATTAGACCAAGTGAGTCATTTTAATTACCTAGGGTGTTATACAAGTTTCGAGAAAGATAGAGACATATCATAAAATTCACATATTTCAATATATATGCGGAACAATTCACAGAACATTAAAGGACAAGACAAGCAGCGACACTATAATGAAATTCTATAAGACAATGGCCACACCTACTCTATTACCTACCTACTCTATACCTATACCTACTCTATATGGATGCGAAAGCTGGGTAATGACGCAAAAAGACAACTCTAGAATCCAAGCTAGCGAAATGAGATTTCTCAGAAGAGTGAAAGGCATTACAAGACTTGATAGACAAAGAACCGAAGACGTAAGGCAAGAACTAAATATCTACTCGATTAATGAGAAAATAAAAGAAAGCAGAACAAAATGGAAACAACATATAAGTAGAATGGATAAACATCGACTAACTAAACAAATATTAAATTATAATCCAATAGGAAAAAGGAGTGTAGGACGCCCCATGAAAAGATGGGGCGAAGTTTGATGCCGGAACAGGCAGATAAAAATGCCTAAACCCTGGAATGTAGAAGAAGAAGAGAAAGTTTGTAAATAGTAATACTATTGACTTAAACTATTGACTAAACATGACATTTAGGTGTATAAATGATTAAAAATGAATTAACTGGTTACAATTAAAATTATGAGCACTTATGGCAAACTTACATTACTTTCTTTTAGGAGTGCCCTATGTCCGAACCAGAAATAAACACAGTAAGTTCAGGTGCACCTCGAATAATAAACCAATGAGAACCCGTTTGATGTATTAAAACAAGGGCTATCTCGTTTGGGTATTTTAACAACTATAGTGAAATTGTATATTCGTGTTGCTTGTGTGTTGTTTGACCATACACTCGTCAGTACTCTTGTTGAAAATGTCAATTACTACAATCCATTTGTAAGTGTACCAGAATGAAAAGGAAAAAAACTGGTAAGAGTGGGCCCACATAGGGTATGATACATGCGGCACTGTTGGATACGCGCGGGAAATACACCTGTTTAAAATTTTCGGAATTGAAAGTATATTGTTTGGGAGTGACACACAGACACATTACAGATATCAGTGTCTGTTTGATAGTCAGAGAAGTCGGACGTACATCGCGCGCTGTCCTGCCTGGCGCTCCTCTGTTTTCCTGTGGCAGTCGCGTGGACTTGGCTCCGAGTTTTTATTCGTTTTTCGGTGCGCGGTCATGTCGTATGTTCGTCTGAGTACTCAAGGTGTGAGAAGTGAAATGCGGACTCTTTTGTGATTCTTACGCCCGGTTTCATAATGCACTTAGAGTCCACTTTAACTTAAAGTTTACTTTGACTGTGACGTTAGAAGTAGTAAAAGTCATGAAAGCATCACAGTCAACTTCAAGTTAAAGTGGACTTAACCGCATTATGAAACCGAGCGTAAGTCTGTTACTTTTCGCGGTGCCGATCTGATTTAATCGGCTAATTTGCGTCCGCGCTCGCGTGTTTAATTCGTGACTGCGGACTCGCGATTTCACTAGCGACCGCGAATTCCAAAGGACAATTAAGAAAATTTTTCGCAAAAGTTTTTGGCGTAAACGGGTCTCGAACCATAAACCCGTTCACCAGTGAGGCCGTGGACGACGGACGACCGACACTGCCACTCGGCCACCTAAAGGCCCTTTTATAATGGGTCCCAGCGTCGTCTTGAATTATTTTATGTTACTGGGAAATTTTTACGAAATCCTCCATCCAGAACACGAGGGAGCAACAACTTTTTCACGAGCCAGCCCCAATCCAGCTCCACCGGAGGGTTGGGAGTGTTGCAATTCGTCATCCCGACATTTCAAAGTGCCAGAATTAACATCAGGGGCGGCTCCAGAGGAAAATGGCATTCTTCGAACTTTTGGCGACTTGCCTCCTTCATTTCCGCCATTGTGTCGAACAGTTGGCGGAACGTTGCTAGAGCACCGTAAAGCTGTTCTACAGGGCCTCAACTCATTTACGTACGAAGGGAGGACGCAAGCATGGCCGCAACGACTCTTCTGCAGCCCATCGACATACGTCGAGGTTTCCAGCCACCATCTTGGGAACCGTGACCACACGGTGGTGTCAAAAAGACAACTTGTATTTCCGTACTTGTGTTTCCTCTGGAGTGCTTAACCTCCAGGGAAGTGTTTCCACTCGCAAGATGGAGGTGGCGTGTGAATGCGTAAGATATTTACTATTCCTCCAAAAGGAAGCAGCACAAACGTAACACACCGATTTCCAATGGATTACCAAAGTAAATATATGAACCACTAATCAAACGGTTCCAGACACATAAACCCAACCACCATTAGTTGTTTAAAACGAGATGCATCCATCAACTATGCAACCTACATTGACCCCTGAAAATCGGTCTATAATGTATGTTACTCCCAAACAATTTACCTACTTTTAAATCCGAAAATTTTTCCATTTTTTTTTCCTTTTCGTTCACGTACACTTACAAATGAACTGTAGTAATTGACATTTTCAACAAGAGTGTATGGTCAATCCAACACGAATTTCACTATAGTTGTTAAAATACCTAAACGAGACAGCCCTTTTTTTAATACATCAAACGAGCTCTAATTAGTTTATTGTTATAGGAGCTGCACCTAGACTTCCTGTGTCAATTTCTGGTTCCAGTACAGGTGACTCCTAAAAGGGAGTAATGTAAGTTTGCCATAAGTGTTTTTAATTTTAATTGTAACCAGTTAATTAATTTATAATCATTTATACACTTATATGTCATGTTTGGTCAATAGTTTTAGTCAATAGTTTTACTATTCATAAACTTTCTGCAATTTTAATTTTGGATTGTATTTGTGATTTTGTGTTCTTGTTTTAACAGGGTCTTGATAATGTCCTCAATCCAGGGATGAAACGTTCGACGAATTAAATGATCAATAAAGACCTCCAGTGACTCCACACCTGAGTTTTAATATTTGAGAGGGGCTTTACTAGAAAATCCTTTCGGAAACAACAGGACGATTGCAAGAAATCCGTACATTGCCATTTTTCTAACTAGATATTTAACTGAAAGTGGCTTTATTATCACCTAGGACTTAAATATCGGCGAATCAGAAATAAATTTTAATGTCACAGTTACAAACCACTACAAACCTCATAACTTAAGTACTTAGCTGTTTAATGCCTATACATTTCATTTGAAACATTTTTATCTAAAATTGTGCTAAAGGGCACTTCCTTAAGTGCATCGGTTTGTAGAGTAATTGTTCACTATAACTGATACATCGCCATCAAGAAAAGTTGTTTTTATTTAGTCACGTCGATGATTGGATTCTTCTTTCGAAGTATGGACATTGAAATTTGTTGTTGTTATATTATGTAGGTAAATTTATTAATCGCTTCGATAGGGTTAGTTGAATTCAAAAATATTTTTCAGAAACCTTTGTCATCTAACAAACAGTCAAAAGAAATATTTACTAATAAGAGGAAATGTTAATATTCAATAATAAATTTATTTTATAAAACGGTCATAATGTTGCCATGAATATTTTGTGCGGTCATATGATGTTACACATCGCCACTTTTTGAAACGTAAGAAATATTTCCAGATATTGTTAAATTTTAAATATCCTAAGTAGGGTCAGTTTTCATAGGCCCAACGCGGATATTCTTGAGATATTTACTTATCTCTGTTAGAGGAAAGCTCCTAAATCATTTTGGGGTGAAGTTAATATATGATATATCTTATGAAATAGTATTATGTTGTTTTTCTATTTATCATTTTTGACCTCTTCAAAATTGGATTTTGATACTAGAGATAATGTCTTAAAATTCGTCCCTCTTTCTGCGTACTCTTTATAATGCAATTACACCTTTTCGGTGTGTAATCCTGTTTTATGAATAAAATAGCATACCATAACCGTGTGGAATTTTTCAGGCGGCGGCAGAAAGTTAGTGAATAGTCGGGCAGGAGAAATTTTAGTTTTATTACTGTTGCAGCCAACTTTCATTCATTAATTATGCAAGTAAAAAATACCATTCCTGACGAAATAGAAAGAAAAAAAAATTGTGGTATGGGTACATGCAACGCACGGAAAAAATCGAATACCCAAAATGGCTTTTGAATGGCTGTACAACGAAGAAAAATACGAAAACCCAGATCACAATATCTAAGAAAAAAAAAGGAATGCCACGGAAAAGGGAGATTGAAATGAAGGAAATTGGAGAAACATGAGTAGGTACAGGATGAGATACGAGAAATATAATCTTTAAAACCTCGCTATGTATATGAACTCTCATAATAGATAAATAAATATGTATAAAAATTAAAATACAAAATAAAACAATTGGCGGTGTCGCAATGAGTACACCATTTTATTACTGCAACTATTCGGTAATCCGTGTTCAGTCAAAATAACGATCGTTTTGATCTATTAACCCGAGATAACGTAACGCTGTAGATGATTTGAAGATATTGTAACGGAAAGTCTCACCAGGAAATAAATATAAGTTGGGGAAAGGCCGTTTCCGACGAATCGATTATTGTTCATAGAATTCCAGAGAATTCCATACCCTTCGAGAGTGACTGGAATGTCCAGAAACGAGATAACAGGAAGCCACCGAACCCGAGCGGGGCAATCGTAAATGGTGGAACACGTCGAATACCTCACCGGAGCGCGCAATATACATAAACAAGTGTGAATTAAATGAAGAGTTCAGTGTTTGTTCTTAGTGAAAAACAAATGAGTTAAAATGGCGTAGTAAATACATCGCCTAGTGTAAGTTATTACAAACCCGTAAAACTTTACAATACCTTTTTGAAGTCTAGGCGTCCAAATATTGCAAAGATCAAAATGAAACGTCTTACGCTATTTAGATTTTCTCAAATCACCAAATGACTCTTAACGAACATTAAAAATTCCAATACAAATCGCATCCTTCTCTAAATAGGTATTCATAGGTTGCATGTTATTTTTACTCCTGATTTGAGTGCGGTCGTATGATTTGAAACATTAACGGAATACAAAGTTAAAGCAATCTTTCGATCTGTAGTTGAGGGAGAAAGAGGGGAAGAGAGGAAGATAACCGACAACGCATTAGCGAAACGAGTCATTGAAAACGTTTCGGAACGAACTAGACGTTTTGCCGGTCGAGCGACCATCATTAGGCTCGGACTTTATCATAGCGAGTTAAACAAATCGAAACCAGTCGACTGTAGCGGGCGCTATAAAACGGACTGTTTGCTGTCGATATTCGGAGTTGTCTTTATTAATTTGCTTTATTTCGTATGAATTTGTACCAGCGACGCGTAAACTTCTATCGGGAACAATCGCTGGAAAGCCGTTTATTTGCGAAAACAAAAACATGTGATAATTATATTACATTGCGGTCAGGGAATATTTCATTTCTAAAGAATTTAGCATGGAGCTTATGGCGATATTAAAGAATTCAATTTGACTAAGATACGCCGTGATTAATGTCCTCCGTGACATCAGAGCTTTTTATTGAAATTCTACGACAACGTTCAGAGAACAATCAATTTAAAAAATAGTGCTTTACGTCTCAATAAAAAATATTCCAATCACAGTACAACTTTTACTTGAAACTTTATGTTGCCTGAGAGTTTATTTCCCAATATTCTTCCCGTTTGCAATAAAAAGACACGTTACTAACCTACAAATGTCATCGCTATATAGATACTTTTACTGGTGATATAAATCAAAACGCCTAGTAGTAAAACGGCTACGTGGAACTTGACTTCCCTCATAGCTCTTACTAATTTTAACTGTCCGTAGATTACTGCACGGTAATGAAATAAACTAGAGTTTAAGTTAATTAAGATGGTAATTACCTCAATATTGCTTTTTCTCGGAATGTGGCCAAAACAAAGTCTAGTTCATCTGATTCAATTCAAATTATATGAAGTATCACATAAAATATGTGAATAATAAAATACTTAGATTGAAATAAGATTTCATTACTCAGACAACCGAGCAAGCACACATTACAGTGCTGCTTGGAACACTTTTCACCTATTATCAATCGGCAGTTCGAATCTAACGACGGCAAACAATAAAAATATAGATGAATTTCTAGTGCGCTGTGAGAAAGGCGGTACAGTATACAATAACAAGGGACAGCAGAGAAATAAGGGATAAATAGTAAATAAACTGTGAAAAGTGTTAGAAAAGAGGGTTAGTTATAAAAGTGAAGCAAAACACAAAATCCTATTCGTTCGAGGACAAAGTGCTAAGTGAGGTGCGGCGCTGACAAGCTGTGAAAGTCAGGAGAAAACTAACAAGTGTCTCCAAGGAGTTGATTAGGAAAATTTTATTTTCGAGAAGATAGTGTTGTGTAGTGACAAGGGGCACTTTGGAAAAGGTAAAATTATGCAAAAGAACAATTAGAAAGTCGAAAGAACTGGCATGGGGAAAAAGAAGGAACTAAAGGATAGAGAAAAATTCTAATAACATTAAGAATAACAAAATAATAATACTTGATAAATTATTCTTAATACAATAACATTTAAGATTAAAAAAAATTTCGTTGTAGCCCAAAAAAAAATTCAAACTATATTTGTCTGAAAATATTATTTTTAGTGAACAGTTTATACTACATGTACTACTTTTTGTCCTGAAGAGTTAAAATAAAGGTCATTGATCTTTGTAAAAATGTCCTCTGAGAAACATATTTTAATCGGCCGATTTCTGTTAAATTCAACTTTTATTTTTTGTTTTATGCTCACCGTGAGTAGATTCCAAATGACGACGCACTTTAACTGGAGTCATAGAGGTGTCTGGGAGAGCTTTGCTGAGGCATATAACGAGCTGAGGATTATCATTATGGTTCGTGAATCCTAAATACATAACTTTAACGTACCCTAATTATTTAGGAGCTGCTTGGGGTGATTACATGTGAAGCGTCAAGTAGCATTATTTTTTTTGGAGCGATTTCAGTTACAACAACTAATCCCACCATTATATTTAGGAAAACAGCTGTGGGATAAATTTGAAGCGGATAAATAAAATTCAGCAGAAGAACGCTACGGCGTACCATTTTAGGAATCTGTCTAACAAAATAACGAAAACGACTTTGTTTTCTCGAAAATATGTAGGGGCAAAAATACAAATTTATTGTATTTAGTGTATTTATATTTTTTCGCCAATTAGGTATTTGCCATATATTTTAAAATAAACGAAATATATCTAAATTCATAGGGACGAACCCTCAGACAAATTTTATGGGCGGATGTAATTTCGGCCGGTAATTCCCTTGGGTACCTGCCCAAAGTAAAGGGCACTGCTAATCACAGATGTAAATTCGGCCGAAGGTACTGTTTATGGTAGGAATGTGGAATTAAATTTTAATAACATAAAACATATTAATATTGTTGGAAATGGTGAAATAATAAGGAAATAAAACAGTTTAGAGACGCAAGAGGGCAAGGATCAAACATGTACTCACTGAGCCTAATAGGCATCATCAGAATTTGCAAGAGAAAACCTGTATGGGTCTGAATTCGCCTCCTCCGGTAATGTATCAATGTATCACTTATAAAATTTAACAACATTTTATTTCACCAGGCCGAAATTACATATAAGATAAGAGGGACCCTTTAAACCCCCGGCCGAATTTATTTTACGTTGGGGTGAAATCAGGAACGTTTTTAAAAAACTATTTTATTTTAAATGAGGGGTTGGTAAACGATACAAGTAGAAATTGCGAATGGATTATCAAATCTGGTTCTAACCGTTTGGTTTAGAAGCAAATTCAAGAATGTGAATCTAAGAGAAACAAAAGCATCGCTACGAGCGATTTGCCCACTCATCATCTCTAGGAGCAAGGAGTAGTAGTTATTCTATTCTCCCGGTCAAGGTTGTAAAGCACAACAGTAGCAAAGTTACGAGATAAGGATTCTCCTTTATTATATTGGATTTCACTTAGCCTGGGACATAACATTTATATCCTATGGTCAGGTAGCCGATGGAATTACCGGCCGAAATTACGCCCGTCGAATTTTATAATCATAAATAATCGTGTAATAGGCCCAGCACCCAGTATTTCAGGTATAAAAAGCAGTAAATGTGCGAGGACCAGCGAAACGACCGCTCATCGTGACGTCACTCCGCATATAAACACGGGTCCGTTCTGCAGTATTTTTTTTATACACAAATAGCTTTTTTAGAGTGTTTTGGACTTTATTGTTGTTTCCGTTGGAGTGTAGGAGTTAAATTGCGACCAAAACTAGTAATTTCTAGTATTCGCGTCGTAAAATAGTGTTTTCACTACACTGTTTATATGCGGTGTGACGTCAGACGGCGTTTTGGCGCCAATTCCTAGCGTTTGAATTTCAACTGACTTTTTTTGCTTGAATGTTTTTAATTTTTCTCTGAAATTCGATTTCTAGGCAATGCTTAATCTCATCAGATCCTTAATCTCAAATTCACGTGCAGCAGTTTCGTCAACTTTTTAATTGACTTAGAATTTTTCGTGGCAACCAAGATTTAATCAACACACTTAGCGATCATTAATAGTATATCCCTTTCTCTCATCCTGAGAGGCAAGGGTCATTTCTCAAAGGCGTTGGTTCAAATTTCTATAGTTCATTATACCAACTTCGTTCAGCTTGACGCAAACCATACAGTGACTTATTTAGAAGATAAATCTAGTCTCCTTTACTCAATACTTCGACAATTTCTGTAACCCTTTTTCTAAGCTACTGTATTTCTAATGATTTAACTTTTTCGAGCAATTCTGGCAAATTTTTTGGCTGCATGAATGAATTTCTCTTCCAATTTACCACTCAGTTATGCGCATCCAGTTGTCTTATATCAAATGTATGAGTCGTATGTCGAACTGGACAGCAATCGAAGTCGGAAGTCTGATTGTACTTAGTCTGCCAACAGGGTAAAGGTTTCGTTAAAGTGAATACAAGGTTTTTGACTGAATTCTTGGGATACTAACCAAATTTTTCTTTTCAAGAATTTTCCGTCAGCAGTATACTCACTTCTCCAAGTCATCCGACTCCCAATTATTTACTTATTCTTTCGGCATTGCACGAGGTTCCACGTGTGATTCCTTAGATAGGATTTAATTTTGTCGACCTCGACAAAATTACTACGTTTTACACTAAGGTTGGTTAGTGTGCAGGGATGAAAGGAGGGAACCTCCAATGTTATTGGAGGTCCCTGCAAGAAAATACTCCTTCATGGGGGTCACCCTACGTCCCCCTTCCCGGGAAACCCGGATTAGGGGTTCAGGTGCCCTCTAGTACTACTTGAACCAAGAAAGGTGAATCTAGGAAGTAAAGTTATCTAAGCATAGCGGTAAGTATGTTGATCAAACGCTAGGGCCTTAAGCAAGTGACTCCTAAAGAGATATCAAAAAGCTAGCAAGGCTAATCAGAGCAAAAAGAAAAAACAAAGTTTGAGCTAGTGAAGCTGAGAAGTGGCAGAAGCGAGCTAAGACATAGCTGGTTGGAGGTCCAAGGCGTGCATCGCTGGGTAGAATTTGGAATTTATTGCCGATTGTTCCCAGGCAGCTCCATCCTTTGCAGACGCACCTCTAGGTGGAGTCTGGGAGTCAGCATCATCCTCTCCAACCTTACCACCAGTTGACGCCGGGGTGTAGTGTTCATTCTCTCCAGCCGCATCGCCAGCTGCCGCCTGGGTGTCAACTCCTCTCCGTATTTCATCCTCATTGTGTCCGTTATAGCACGGAAGCCAACTCTCCATATCTCCTCCTCCTTTATCATTCTGAGAATGAGGTTTTCAGGCATCCACTCTCGACTTATAAGGCCTCTCAGGCATGCTGTGTGCGCCCGCCACAGGGGGCAGTGGAACACCGCAGGCTCGGGGGTGTCTCTAACTCCACAGATGCAGGTGTCCGTATCCGATTTCCCGACGCAGAACGTGAACGAGCGAAAGGCCACATGCCCCGAGAGATACTGCGCCATCCAGTGGTTGCACGTGCGATGTTTACACTGCATCCACGCCTCCAGGTCTGGGATTATGCTCCTGGTCCAAGCGGCTGAGTCGGTGTTTTCCCCCCATCTTCTCTGCCTTATGCTGACAGTGCGCCTCCGGGCCATTCTCCTCATGCCGGGTAATTTACCGCCAACTACGTTAAAAAGGTGACGACGTTCTTTCGCCTGCAAGTCGATGGGAGGACATCTCGCCATTACCTGGAGTGCCGCAGTCGAAGTCGTCTTATAGGCGCAGACCACCCGGAGCAGGGCCCCACGCTGAATGCTCTCCAGCTTGTTCCTGTATTGTTGGGTCTCGAAGATTCCGCAGCAGATCGGAGCGGCATATAATATAGTGGAGAGGACGACCTGCACCAGCGCCTCCCTTTTCTTTGTTACTGGTCCCCAGATGTTAGGCATCAGTTTGGAGACCGCCCCCTGCCTTCGCTCCGCGGCCGCCGATACCTTCATTATGTGTTCGTTAAATCACCCCCCCCCCCTATACTATCCGCACATCCAGATAGCGCAGGGAGGAAATAGTCCTCAACATTCCTTCGTCCAATCTTATATCGAAACGACGTTTCGAGCGGGGGACTTTCACCACAAAAATCTCTGTTTTGCTCCTCGCTATATTAAGCTTATATATGCGTAGCTACTCTACGATCCTAATATATGCATCGTTAAGGTTCCTCTTAACGATGTCGATATCGTCTCCTTCCCCTATGAGGGCTAGGTCGTCCGCATATGCTATGGTTCTGGTATCCGAAGGGAGTCCGAGCCTTAGTAACCCGTCGAAAAGACCATTTTGTATTATATTTTATAAATCATAACTCTGACCATCTCGAGAAATCATCTATGAACTCGACAAAGTACCGAGCCCCTCCTATGGATTCAACTCCCATTAAACCACAAACGTAGGGGTGTAAAAATTCCACAAGTTCAGTTCTTCGTTTAGATTGTATTGGGAAAGATGCACGCAGCATCTTCCTCTATAGATACGTTTCACATTTTATCGCGTTCGATGAGAGTTTCACATTTCTAAACGATACTAGTCCGAATACAATTTATTATTGTTTATCTCATCAGTAAGTTCTCTCAAATTCAAATGCCCAAATCGTCGATGCAATTTTTTGTGTCTTTGTAGAATTTTGCGTTACAGATACCGATCCGTTCGTCGATTTTCCAACGATATTTTCTGTTTCACGTATGTAGGTACTAAAAATTTCATTTCCATTCAGCTAGTAGTTTTACGTTTCGTTCGCTGTCTACCACCAAAGAGTTCTCTTTTCTAAGATGACTTCGTCACCATTGTTTGCTATTTTTTCAACATACATTAAGTTCGTCCGCAGGTCCGGAACGTTAGAAGCATTATTAAAAATGACATTTCTTGATTCACCGAAAACGTCAGCTTTCAGAGCCGTTTTTCCTTGAGCGGTGATGGCTGCGGTAGACTTATTCGCCAAGTTTAATTTCCTACATTTGATTCGATTTCGATTTCGATAAATTTGTCCTTGACTTCACACTGGTGAGACGTTGCTCTGCTATACAAGTACCATCTTCTTGTTTTTTCCGAGTAATTCGAATAGTAAGTAACGGCCAAAGTATACGTGCCGGCGTCCGCATTGTTCGCTGAACTGCAATGTTTATTTCGATTCTTGGAACTGAAAGCCTTATGTCCAATTTGTCTCCATTTGTGGCAGCGAAATTTTAATACTTATTAACTGTACCTAATAGTATGGTCCGATTCTTGTCCGAGTATTCCTCTTTCTTCAATTTCTGGTTTCACTACTGACTTTCCTTCCTGACGAATAGCGCCTTCGATGAGGTCTGGGACATCTCACAAGTGGGGGATTAAACCGTTTGGAGGCCCCAGGCGGTAACCACTGCGGGGCCCTTAGAAGCAAACCTCAAAAAACAGTGAAAAATAGTCATGTTATAAAGTCGCGTATTAAAACTGAAAAAGATCTTTCACCGGATGTATTTCATATTGGCATTGTCAAAAATATTTTCAAAATAATCTCTACGTTAGGAAAAGTAGAAGAAATTTCTCTTGCAGCCCGATAAATTTGAGATGCGGATCTCATGTTATCTTTGTTTTCGTGAATAAAGGTTAAAAAGTGATCTAATTTAATATTACAAAGGCTCGGGCACCCTGAAAGCTGGGGGCCCCTGGAAGCTGGGGGCCCCTGGCGCTCGCCAGGACCGCCAACCGCTAGATCCGCCACTGGCCGTTAGTCCCTTCAATGATTTTTATCCGTTTCTATCAACAACATAGGTAGGTACTGCGTATATTCTTCCATCCTCATAGACTGGTAGTCCGCGTCATATGAAAGAATATATTCGATTTTGTGCGTACATACGGTCGACCAGCAGACCTGTTCGTCACATTTACGTGTAATCCAAACTGGGATGAAATAAAAATTTTGTTGTTGCCAGATCAAACAACAATGCATCGCCCTGATATCACCGCACGTGTATTCAAACTAAAATTAAAATCTCTGATGAAATTGATTACACATCACTCGGTATTTGGAGAAAAATGTTGCTGGCTATATTCTGTTGAATGGAAAAGGCGAGGTTTGCCACATGCGCATATTTTGATTTGGTTTGTCGATAATGTGCGGCCAAAAGAAATTGATAAAATTAGATGTACAGATATACTCACACACAATCGATAGATCAAGTTGTGATGACTGTACGCGTGATGGCGTCAGATATTTTAATAATTTTTTTTAAATATATTTTCCTCAAAACGGGTTAAACGATTATAATCTATTTAAAGAAATTTACAATTTAACATAATAAATTTGAATAGGACATATGTCGGGTCCGCTAGTTGACATATATAATACATATTACTGTGGGGCCGTCCATAAATCACGTGACGCTAAATTTGCCTTTTTTGAACCCCCTCCCCCCCACCGTGATAAACCGTGATATGCCGTAATACCCCCTTAAGAATCACGTGATAATTTTTGACACCCCCCCCCCAATTTAAAAAAATTATACCAATTTTATTCTGTTTGATAAAAGAAATTTATATAATTTATTCTATATTACAGAGGAGAAAAATTAATTATAGTATTAAATTTAAAATTGGTTGGGATAATAAACGAAATAAAGAAGATATAAACTTTTCAATGTTTGGAACTTATAGGTAGATATTTATATTTTACAACGTAAATAGTCTTTAGTTTAAAGGCAATAATATTTAAAAGACGTCCATTTGAGAATTCAGTAGGGATTATAAACAAAATTTCTCCTTTAAGGTTGGTAGGTAGTATTGGGAAAAATACCGGCAATTTTTGAATATCACGTGATACGATTACACACCCCCACCCCCCCTCCGTGATAAACCGTGATAAAAAGGTAACCCCTCCCCCCCTCGGAGCATCACGTGATTTATGGACGGCCCCTGTTAAGATCACAACAATGTTTGTTGACTCTACGATCAACATAAAAGAGAGCTAAGTAGGGTTGTAGGGATTTAATAGGGACTTTAGGGAACATACTCTTCAATTAGGGATTAATAACCATTAAATAGGGAACTAGAGCAACTAGTTATTAAAACATCTTAGGTGAAAATTTCCAATTGTAAATTAATAATCAAAATTAATTAGAACAAACTGTCAGTGAAATAATTTAGTGAACTTGTTGATAAAGTAATCAATTACTAAGTAATCAATAACTATTAAAGAGGGTATTAAAACAACTGAATCGCTTAGGTGGACAAAGAGCGCGGATCAAAGTGATAATTTCAAAATCTTACAACAATAATTAAGCGCGTAAGCAAAACATCAGTTCTCGTAATATAACAAACGCGCTCAGTAATGTCAAGCACACAGCTAGGTCAGGGAAATTACAATCTAGGACGCCGAAAGATAACAAAACTTAATTTGCCATTTAACCAATGTAAAATAATCTGTATAAAAACCCTGAAATTTGGTACAATAAAACCAGTATACCCTATTATAGTATGCTCAAAACGATGTGTGTTGTTGGTCTTGATTTAAAAGTCACCCTTCATCTTAAAACCGACTGTGAGACTGCAGTCGGGAGACCTAACCTCACCGACACGACTACTCTCACGTTACCCCGTGAGAGTTCTACGAGATCGTCAAGCTAAGAGAACATCTAACTTCGAGATCTTCAACCCCGGATCTGCACGTTACGCCCTCAGATCCACCTGGAGAAGTTCGTCACGCCCTCTCTCCACAAAACTAGAACTTCAACTCCAAGAAATTCAAGAGATCACGTCACGCCCTGATCTCCAAACTACGAGACCGTCTTCAGCCTTACAACCTGGAGACAAGATTCATCTCCGCAGCCATTCACGAGCCAAAGAGAAATCTATACAGTCCACTCTCTAAAGAGGCCACTTCACACTTCGTTCAATGTTGAATATACACATAAAAATGTACATATGGGGTTGTGGAACAATCCGAGAACCGCGCTCTGTGATATGTAGTACTCACATACAAAGCCCTGATTTATTTTACAAAAATTTTCACATAACATTTCTAACGTTTTAATGGGTAATATAGACAAAAGGATGAAAACTATAAATTTATCGAAAACGATATTAATAAAACTCGAAAAATTGTACGATTTTTACTATTACAATTAAATTTTTCTATTTAGATATTAGCGAGTTGTACTATCAAATGATATTTCCCAGTTCTAGAAGTGACCTAGCGACAATTGACCTAGTTAGTAGAAGGATCTAGAATCTAATCAGCATACTCTTTACAACTTCGAAAAAACTTTTCCCGAGGAATTTCATTCGTTTGTCAAAAATACCAGTCTAATGGAATATTCTCTGAAATTTAAAATTTTTATATGTGGCTGGTTGAAATTTGTCATAAAGAATTTATTTCGGCGTGTATGTATACATTTTTGCGGATATAATATACATCCCTAGCTATCAGAATGGAATTTAATTGAATGGAATTGGAGCATTATTAAATATTTAGAGGAAAATCGCTGAAACAAGTCGATTCTGATTTTTATTTTTACCTCTCTGGTAGGAATTATCATCGAATTGTCCACTGAAAATTTCTAAATGTTATGCAAGAAGAAATAAGGAAAGTAGAAATTATGAATTTAGAATTTATTAATAAAAAAATTAGAAAAAAAATATAAAAATAATTGTTCGAAAATTGAAACACCTATGCTGAAAACTCCAACAAACCACTAATAATAAAAATATTTATTGATCTCTCTCCCCCTTTCTCTCACCTCTCTCTCTCACCCTTTTTTGCTTCTCTCTCTCTCTCTCTCTCTCTCTCTCTCCCTCTCTCTATTCTCTCTCTCCCTCTCTCTATTCTCTCTCTCTCTCTCTCTCTCTCTCTCTCTCTTCTCTCTCTCTCGTCCCTAGTAGGGTAAATTTAGTGGCGCCCCTTAAAAACTATTTAATCGAAAGAATTTAATTCCTTGTAAGTCCTCGGCAGAAAAGACTGGGATCCGACGAGCCGTTCCACTAACGTTACGTCTTTTATTCCTCTCAGCGGGGATATTACATGGACTTCCGTAGTCGGGACACGTTTTTAATACGCTGAAAGTTCATCTATTAGAAGCGTCGAAGAACGAAATTCTTTTGTTAAGACGCGGGGGAAAAAAGCGACGGTTGTTTACACGAACTTGTATTCTCATCTTCGATATTCCCCAACCCAGTCTGTTTTTTTCTAATTCAAATATCAAATGGTTTTGACATCTTCAATTTGTGCGGAGCCCGACGTTTTTGATTTACTTGTACATTCAAATGCGTTAGGTTTACGACCTCTCTTCGCTACTTCACGCAAGGTAATATTTTTCTTGACATTTCGTGTAGGAAGGTGCTTTTTTATTAATAGGTCTCAAGTATCATGTGGAATGAGAATATCAGTTTTCTTCAGACGTCATAGCTTGCTTAACTTTTAAAGTTTGTACGGCGAAATCGAGATATTCTAGGATAATCGGATCAAAAAATTCTATATAGTTTTTCGTTCCCATGCGATTTTTACATAATAATTATTTCGAAAAAGTCATGTTTCCGGACAGCTCAAAATTGCAAGAAAAAATATTTTTATATCAATTAAAACATTATTAGCCTGTAGTAACTTCAACATAATTATTGAAACTTTATCTCTTCATACAGGTAGAACATAACAAATGTGACAATTCTACGCTTTTTCAAAGTTATGGTGAATAAGAATTAACATACCTTGAAAAAACAGATAGAATTTTCATCGTAAAGATTTTTTGAGATTGAATTCATACAAAAGTTTACACAAAACTTCATTATAGCCTTCGAATAGCAATCTAGCTAGTTTATTTTGTTCAACGTCTTATGCAGAATTAGATGTCACGTGGATCTCTTTTAATATCACGTTCGGAACGAAAAGGTTTCCACGTAAAGTTTCTTCGCAGCTTTCTTCCTCTTGGGGAGATTACCCTGCGAGTTTCGAAGCGCGGAATTAACAAAATTGCAAACTGCAGACGTGCACCTATAACGGTGGTAATAGCTGGTGATTACGAGATGTGACCTCGTGAACTTTTGCGATTGTAATTTGAGCTTTCGTTTTTTGACGGAAAACTGTGGGAGTTGTTAATGTCTAAACATAATCGTTTGGCGGCAAGTTATCATGCCTGAATTCAAATAGGATGATAGATGAGGATTGTGGAAGGGTGCGGCAGGTGTGAAATCAAGATAATTTACAAATGTTTTCAACAAATAGTTTTAGGAATTCATAAATGATTACCTAAAAAATATTAAGCACATCCTTCGGAAAGTTTTGTGTTCAGAGAGAGTACAACCAATACTTGGTGGTATTTGGTTGGTATTTCCTTATTAGATGTTTTATTAGTTTTATTAGAATTCGTGAATTTAAAGTCGGTTTATCCAGGCAAAAGGGTCATCTTACTGGTGGGAAATACCTATGAAATAAAAACTGTGTTGAAATAAATGTATGAAAATATTGTGAACAAATGGAAACAAAAAAGGACAGATTTCAGAGAATAGTATTGAAAAGTAACAAACAATATTTTTTAATGATTGCTTTAGTGTGGCAATAGATTTTCCCGCGGACGTGTCTTGAGTAAATGATAAAATTAGAAACTTGAAAATTCCGCATATTTCACGTGAATATTGTAACGTTTATTTTCTAATTTATTTACATTAATTGTACACTAATTTATTTAACACACTTCGCTACTTGTACACTAGACTAGACACTACTTAATTTATTTGTACTGCTCCGCTTTCGGATCGTATATCGCGTTCACATCTACTTCTCTACTTCTAATCGTTCTCCTTGATCACAAGCCCGCTTATATATACACCTTGATTCTGATCTAGAACCTTCTCGTATATTCTTCCATAGTTCCGGAAGGAACCCGATTGTTCTTTTAATAATGCTTACGTGGGAAATGTTCAGAAGGTCTTAAATTACTTTCCGTAAACAACAATCCGGGAGAATTCATGGAGCTGTCTTTTACGCGTCGTGGTAATTCTTTTGAAGTAGCCGCTTCGCTCGGAGCGAGTAAACATGTGTCGCGTTGTTTACTTCTCGCATTACAATATTTACCGAGTGTAAAGGAGTGAAGTGATATTACATTTTTCCTAGAAAACCACATTAGGGTGCAAACGTAATGGAATTATGTGAATTTTGAGAAGGACTGGTAATATTTTAACAAATATAGCTGTGTGTAAGGTATACTATTAACCGTTGATATCCGAAAGCAATAGTAGCGGAGCCCAAGAGGGGATTTTTGGATTTACTCGAGCGCGTCAGATTAATATAAGAGAGGATACCTTATATATTGATAAGTACCTCCAGTCAGTATGAGCCCTTAATATGGAGGGGTTCGCCAAGGGGAACCCGTCAGATTAGTAAAAAAAATCGATCATCTGAAATAATCGAGCGCGTCAGATTAAGATAAGGGGGGTTAATTACTAACTAACAAGTGTCCATTTTGCTAATCTGACGATTTGACCGTAACCTAAGGGAGTGGGAGGGTAACAAAGTTGCAAAAAAAACGATGTGTGGATTTACTCGAGCGCGCTCGTTTCCTTCTTTATTCTAGAGGTAATTATACCAGAATAACAGAAAAAATATAATCTGACAATTTCTGCAAGCCGAAAGTAATCAGAATCGTTATACCCCCTTTACATGCAGCTCACTTCCGTGGCAGTGAGCAGGGAATTGGGCAGGGAAGTGAGCAGCTCGAGTATGTAAACGCGTCGCTCGCGCTGCCTTTGCTCATGCCACTGCCGCTGCCGCATGCTCCCTTCAGAGGCGGTATTTCGCAAGCAAGTCAAAGGATTGGCAGCACGAGCAGCAGCACGAGCGGTAACGCCTATTTACATGCTGCCGGCTGTCCTGTCCTTTCAGTTGATTACCATCAGGAGAATCAGGGAGAATGCTGCGAGCAGGACAGCGAGCAGCGGGCGTAGCAGCCGCAGTGGCCGCATGTAAATAGTTGCATGCTTCAAAATTATTCAGAGCAGGACAACGGACAGTGCGAGTAGCAGCGGTAATGGCTGCATGTAAAGGGGGTATTAATTAAGAGCGTGCAGCTATGGTAAAACATGTATTTCCCACTCCACGCCCCTATTTCGCTTTTCTTCTATCTCTGTCTGTCTCGCACCCAGGATCGGATTAACTCCATCAGGGCCACTAGACAGTTCTCGGGACACCATTTTCTTTACCGTTTTCTTACCTTTTAAAATACATATTTTCTATTACGCCTTATGGATTAGGTTACCATGGCAACTGTTGCTACACATTTTTTTAATTATGTCGGAGGTGACACTTCACTCTAATTCAAATTTGATGCCATCTGTCAGAGCGTATGACAATGATAGTTTGTAAAACCAATTAGAAGTGCAAGAATAAGAGGCGTGTTCGTGGAAGCTTGAGAGAAGGGAAAAGTAAGGTTAAGCTGTTTTGTCGCAATCGCTTCTGATTGGTTAACAAATTGTGAATGTCATATTTTTATTCAAGTACTATTATTTCAAAAAAAAATTATTTTTAAATGGTCAGATTAACGATACCCCTTAAAAGAATCGTCAAATTTTTGGCCAGCGTGGCTGGGATATCATGATGAAGCTTCAGTATGCTAATCTGACGCGCTCGAGTATTTCAGGATTGCGATTTTTTTTTACATTTTGAAAAATTCGCTGCGAGCTTGCGTCACTTCCAAATCGTCAGATTAAGAAATCGGAGCATCATTAGGGTTCACTGAACACCTCCTATAAAAATCTGACGCGCTCGAGTAAATTTATTTTTTTTTCGATTTTCATCCCTTCCGCATAGTCACCCCCACCATACAAATTGTCAGATTATTATATATTTCATATCAGAGACATGGTGGGGCATGAAAAATATTATAATCTGACGCGCTTCAGTATTTCTATGTCTTTGTTTTTTTTTACAATTTTGAAAATCTGTAGACACTTCCCCCACCGCTAAAAGTGAAAACATTATAGGAGCATTTACTCTTCCTTTAATCTAATCTACCAATTCTAATAGGCTCCGCGACGCTCGAGTAAATCCACATTTAGCATCATGGGTTCCCCTACTACAAGAACATGTTTCGTGATAATGAAAATTGTAATAAGAGAAAACGAAACGCTTTTACACTAGAAGAAAAGTATAAATTAATCAAAGATATTGAAAATAGTAAAAGTCAAGCTCTTATTTCCCAAAAAAAATTATTGGAAAAGCTATTTCGTTAATATGGAAAAATAGAAGTGAAATTGATAGAGCTTATGAATCTAACTCTTTCAATTTGAAGTGTAAGAAAATGGAAAAATCTACGAATAGTGAAGGTCAAAACATGTCCAGTTTCAGGACATGTACTTCAAACATATGTTGTTCAATTCTGTATATTTGAAATCATTTTTATTTCAAATACATGTTCTAAAGAACCATTGTAGATTGTAGGACAACAAATTCATGAAACCGAAACATTTGCGTGTAGCTCATCTTGAATTGACCGATTCAAAAAACGTCGCAATGGTTAGAAGAAATTTTGGCCAAATTTGCAACAAAATTATTCTGAGGTTAACATTTTTACCGGTGATGAATTCACTTTATTTTACAAATGAACACCTGAAAAAGCCCTAAAATTGAAAGCAGAAAAATGTAAAGGAAGAAAATTGTCGAAAGAAATAATTAGATTTTTTGTTGCTGCAAATTTCACTGGTACAGAAAATACGAAATTGGTGGTAATCGGAAGATCATAAAATCCATGTTGTTTTTAAAACATAAAATGTTTGCCAGTTCAGTATTATGCCAATAAGAAAGACCAGATGTCATCTGAGTTATTCAAAAAAGTGTTATTTAAATGAGACAATGAATTGCATAAACAAAAGGGAAATATTCTATTATTGGTAGATAATTGTCTGGTATACTCAGATGGGAAAAAGTTAAAAAATATCCAATTGTTATTTTTACCTGCTAATACGACTTCTAATCTACAGCCAATGCACCAAGGCGTTATTAGATCTACAAAAAGTATGTATCGGAAATTTTTAATTAACCATTGGATCGACTGCCCGGAGAGACAGGAAGAAATAAATGTGAGTTGATTAGATGTTATTAATTTTATCCACATCAGATCTTGGCAAGAGGTGTCAACTCAGACTATAGTGAACAGCTACCGCCATGCTGGGTTTTTAAACCCTAATACTAATACCATATTTGAACATTTTGATGGGGAAGATAATTTACCGTTGAGTAAACGGTTCAGACTTCAACATTTACCGAACACAAATATTGAATTCGAAGCATTTATGTCTGTAGATGACGATGTGTTAGCTATACAGCCGTTGGATGATACAGGCATTATAAAACTGGTAGTTTATTAACTAAAATGAAATTAGTAAACGGTAATGATTACCACATATTTTTATGCATAGAGTATATGCTCTGATCGGGATACCGTTCAGGGTCTTCTCAAAGACCCTGAACCCTGAATTCTGCAGATTCTATTTGCAATAGAAAAGCTAGTTAAGTGTAACGCTTAGGCAAGCGTTATGAAACGGTGAGAGCGGAGCAAGCATTATGGGCGAAAATCTAGCAAGCGGGATAAAACTATATTCGGCGGTCTAATAATTGACGGGCATGCGCTTTAGCAGATTTGATTCGCGTCAATCATTTCGCGGGCGCGGAAGTCGTTAGGAAAACTAGGCATGCGCGGTAGTTCAAGCAAAGGTCGGGTTGCGTCCAGGGAGGCCACCCCGAGTCTCACTCCGGGGATACACCAGCCCAAACAGCCCGGATCGATCTTCCCGAGTCTCACCCTGGAAAGAGTCAATCCGTCGGCCTAACCCAACGGGAACGGTAGAGGGGGGGCTCGAGTGCGTCGTATTCGGGGAGGTATACCCCGAGTCTCATTCCGAGATGTACCTGCCCAAACAGCCCAAATTGACCCTCCCGGGTCTCACCCTGGGAAGAGCCAATTCGACGGCCTGACCTAACAGGGACTGTAAGGGGGGGGGGCGGTCGGATTTCCCCCAACTACGATACCTTGGACGGTCTGTTTCCCTGGTCTCCGGGCGGCTGGTCCGGAACGGCAACGCTGCGAATGTTCTGGTCGGAGCGGATTACGGACACGTGCACTTCTCACACCTGCGATCTCTCTCGGAGATCGGCCGGCAGACTTCGATCATTTTTCGATATTTTTCTCTTATATTTAGAGCTCTTAGATAAATAAGGATGGGTAGTTTGCAGCTCGTAATTTAGAGAGACAACTGGTGGTCTTTTGTTTAAACTCGGTCTTGAAATTTTGCAGGTGTCACGGCGGAGAGACAATTTTTATTTATTTGAATTTACGGTCTTTTCGCAAACGGTAACAGAGGGAGACAAGGGTTCTAGCCACGGGAAAAATATGCTTCGTTACATCTGTCTACATCTTCCAACCCTATATATTTGCAGGTCGGGGTCTCTTTTAGGCTCCGTGCCACGAGCGGTCGTGGCTCATGCGGTCAATGTGAAAAATCGTGCCAGATGCGGTCACTTCAAAAATATTTCTACCTGATGTACAGGTGTCTTCCCATGTGCGGTCGTCATTTCCGAATTCACAGAATTTCTCGGTAGACACCCTCGGCCGATATGGAAAATTGATTACTATAGTTTTCGATGTTTTGAGGCGTGAATAGAGAATATATGAGATTTGGTTTGTCCTTAAAGCATGAATTACTTGCGAGAGGACAAGGAAAAACAATGTGCTTATTTTCAATTTGTATTAACCATTAATTAACCATTAACATAAAGTATACGTAAAAGTATTTGTACCTTGGGTGCTCGAGGGATCACATCTGGGACGTTTTTTATTGTGACCGCATAAGACACTACCGCTCATGGTGAGCCGGTACCGAGTACTCCGATAAATTGGCATGTCCTGGGATTGCGAAACTATTGACCGCACATGGCACTGACCGCATCTGGGAAGACACGTCCGTGTGTGCTTTCTACCGACATATATTCTGTTTCTGATATATGCATATTTAGAGCCCATTTTGCACATTCGTCGTCCAATTTTCTCAGCGTGTCATTTACCTCGCCCCCATCACAAGCTATAACAACTTGGTCGTCTGCGAAAAATATCCACTTATCCTCTGTCTCAATTCCCATTCTCGCGATTTTGGTTCTCCAACTACCTAGAGCTTCTTGATTAGTAATATATTTTAAATAACGTTGGTGATAAACTACAGCCTGGCCTTAAACCTTTCGAGTGCGAGAATGGTTTCGATATGGTGCTTCCTATCTTGATTACACTTTTTAGTTTCGGTATACGTTTTGAACAGCTCGAACACAAAACACAAACATTACTAAATTACTAAGTTATTAAAAGTAGTCACTCAGTTTGACGAGAATTACAACTAATGACGGAACATAATAAGACGAAATTGATATGCCTACGTATGGTTGATTTTAATTGATTTGAAGTGATATTGAAAAATGTAAGAAATATAACCATAATTTTTGCCAGAACTTGTTTGAGATCGAATTATCGAGCTCCTCTAGATTCATGATAATAAAGAATGATTAAAGTTTTATTAAACGATTTAACGGAGTTTAATTAGTTTTGGAGTTTTGGTAAATTTGTTTATTAATATTTGCAGCTGTTGGTAGTTTGAGTTATTTCGGAAAGTTGGATTACAAACATGTCTAGATTTTCATCAAACAACAAACTTTCACCACCTTAAATAATTAAGTCTCAAAGACTAATGAACATTTTCTCCAGCAAGGACAACAATTATTATTTAGACTAGAAAGCTACAAATTCGATTTATAAGTTAGGAGTTAAGAATAACAGAAATTATATCGTAAATTCTAAATTATAAATAAATATGTTTTATATAAAATATTGTTAATAAATGATGGTTACTTGCAATTAATGTTAAATGTTTAGTAATTAAATATAATAATAAGTATTACATAGGTACTAAATGTTTCTATTGATGATACAATTGGTCAAGTAAATTGCTATTAAATTCCAAAGAGTGTGTTATTTTACTTCCTGATCCGGTTTTCCCAAATCCGTATTTGATGCATTTGGCGTCGCGATGTTCGCATTTAATGCGGAGCGGCGCTTTGTGTAATTTAGCCTTACGGGAACGCCGCCCATCCTTTCACTGGCGTAAATATTTTCTAACGCAAATACGTGACGCTCCCTACCGATTTTGTGTACCTACAAAAACTTTGCGTTTACATTTTAGGCCACGAGGGATAGATATATAGAGAGAGGCGCTGCAGTCGACTTTGCGCGAATTATTATTCGCGCGGCATCCGCCAGAATTAAATTATTTAAATAAAAGCTCGTCTCACGGACACACTCGATTCTTGCGTGATCGATACCGGGGACGCTTCGCTTGCTAGATGCCTAGATGCATGTAATTTTCACGACAAAAATTTTATTATTCTAATTATTAAAACAGCGTTTTCCATTACAGTAAAATGAGCGACGACGGTAAGACCAAAAATACCTTTAGTTGAGTACACGTTGCATATCCTAAACAGTTAGCCTTCCGTATAACTAGGAATGTCAATAGAAAATTACTCGTTGCTACTTGAAACCGAATTTAAAAGAAAACTTAATTTTAATTGACCTCTGTAGTTGATTATTTCAATAGTAAATTCGTTTGTTTATGTCAGCCACGATTGTGTTCGAATAAGTATATTTTTTTCGCATTTTTTTCGTTTCATATTGCAAGCAAATTTCTTTCAAAAAAAAATGGAATAAAGGTTTCTACAATTCTCCAGTAGTTGTCCGTTTTACTTCAATTAAGCCAAGAAAAGGTTATTGTTTCTCGTGAATTATCTGATGTATACATCTAAATATTTATTTACCACCACATCAATATATTCTTCCGAAATTAATGAATAACAGGAAATGTCCTAGAACTTTGACAATACTTTAAAAATTGACGGAACCTCAACTTGTGTTATTAGACATCATTTTTGTTTCAAAAGTTTGCTCTATGTATTATTGCAAGAATACCTCGTTTAAAACCTGTGCTTCATTGAGATTAACTGAAGAACAATTCACATGTTAACATCTTTTACATTCTCTCTTTTTTACAACTCTCGATTTTGTATGTTTTACGTGTGTTTTGGTTTTTAATGCTTCTTTAGATGTGTCAAATATACCCTTAAAGGAACATTACAATATAAATAAGACATGAAGGGTGGGTGCTTCGCATACGTAATTCTAGAGTACGGTGGAGCCATTTTATCTTTGAGTTGTTAATAATAAATAAGGAAGGAAAGCACTATAGCTCATATTTAAAAAAGTATTGTAGTAGATAGATATGTTCCGGACTACATTTAATGATTTTCTTCTTAAATTGCTAAAAATCTAGACCAATTTTCTATTATCAAACACACCCTACATTTGGATATAAAGGACATACCATTTTCGGCTTGTTAATAGCTTACCAATAACTGTAATATAAATTCCAAAATTAAATATAGGTGTATATTTTCTTCAACACAACTTATGTTTATATAAAAATTAATTCAAATAGATGTACAACATTCTTCTATAGTATAAATTTTCTATATAAAAAAAAGAAACATAAGACTATAATATTTTCCCATCCAAACAAAAAAAAAAACGATATTAAACCAAAATAATCCTGAATCTTAAAATTTGCAATTGCAGATTTTTTTGTTTATGTTTTCATTGCTTTATGCGATAAGTGACAATATATTTGACAAATTAATTTCATTATGGATAAGAAATAATTGATGAAAGCGTCTTAATTATATGATCTTCATATGAACCGTATATTTTGGGTTAAATTATAATTCGTTGGATTTATCATAAGGTCAGGTTTAATAATCAGTGCTCTCCATTTATTGAAAGAGTACTGAAATATGTATTTGATATGTTTTAAAATAGTTTTTGACAGAGACAAACATCTTTAAAGAAGGGAAAAGCATTTGTTAATTTACCATATGAAGGGTCCAGGGGAAAAACTGGCCAAGTCCAATAATTTTGTTATTAAACATGACATGCCATCTAGTAATGAAGTGCCACCTCTATCCATCCTTATATTTAAACTGGGAAATAAATGGATAGGTCGCAAGATAAAGCCGAAATCAGAATTCATTCACAGGGCAAAAACGAGCTAAGTCTAAGCGGTACTGGGGCAAAATAAGCTAAGTCCATGTAATTTCCTTTGTGTTGATGTTTGTTTTGCTTGTAAGGAACTAAAATTATGTTTATTTCCCGGTTTAAGCTTGTCAATAATACGTATTCTGCAAATAATTTTTTTTATTTAGAAACCATTTACTATGCAACAGGGGAAAAACTCGTTAAATATATATATATATATATATATATATATATATATATATATATATATATATATCAGCAATCCTACAGCCTTCCTTGCCGCATCCCGCATTTCGTACGCCACACTTTTCTGTCTATCCACTCGTTCTGCTGAATAGCTCTGTCTCTCATGGTCTGTTCGATTTCGTCCTTCCAGGACCTTGAGGGCCTTCCTCGTCTTCTTCTACTGTGCGGTTGATACATCAATGCCTTTTTTGGCCACCTGTCCTGCTCCATCCTCATCACATGTCCATACCAGAGCAGTTGTTTAGTCTGTATTCTCTCTGCAGTCGTGTATACCCGTCCTGTTCTTCGCCGTATATTTTCATTCCGAATATGTTCTATTCTGGATATCCTGCAGGATCTTCTCAAGTAGTCCATTTCGACAGCCTCTATTGTTTTCTCCTGTCTATCCGTAAGTTGCCAGCACTCGCATCCATACGTTAAAATGGGCTCCACTATGACTTTGTAGATTGTCAATTTCGTGTTTAATTTAATTTTATCCGACCAAAGTAGTGAATTCAAAATTCGTGTTGCTTTTTTCCCTTGTTGCACTCTATTTCTTATATCTTCTTTTGTTGTTCCATGTTCCGAAATTATACTTCCTAGATATTTATACTGTCTACATCGTCTAATCCTATTTATTTGTAGGTCGGGGTCTCCTTGTGCGTTTCCTATCGGCAGATATTCTGTTTTTGACATATTCATATTTAGACCCCATTTTGCATATTCATCGTCCAATTTCCTCAGCATATAATCTGCATCGTCCTCGTCACACGCTATAGTAACTTGGTCGTCTGCGAAAAATAAAGTTGTTAGGCACTTATCCTCTATCTCTATTCCCATTCTCGCTATTTTCCTTCTCCAACTACTTAGAGCTTCTTGAATATATATTTTAAACAATGTTGGTGATAAACTGCACCCTTGTCTCAAACCTTTTGAAGGCGAGAATGGTTTTGATATAGTGCTTCCCATCTTGACTACACTTTTTGAATTTTTGTATATGTTTTGAATAGCTCGAACATAAACATTACTAAGGTCAGATTTCGTCAATATTTCAAACAATACTTTCAACGGTACCGTGTCCTAGGCCTTTTCAAGGTCGATAAATACGAGATGGGTGGCTAGATTCCTAGCTTTACGTTTTTCTAGTATTTGTTGTAAAACAAATATATTATCCATACATGAGCGTCCCGCAAGGAATCCGTTCTGTTCTTCTATTTCAATTATATTCTTTTCAATTCTATTTTTCAATACTCTGCCGTACAACCTTCCCATTGCGCTAGTTACACTAATTCCACGATAATTGCTACACTTCTTCTTATCCCCTTTCTTGTATATTGATATTATATATCCCATATTCCAATCTTCTGGGATTTCGTCCCCATTCAACAAGCATCTATTGAATAGATTTGTTATCATTTCATGTAATATCTTCGGTCCATGTTTCACTAGCTCAATGGGAATGTTTCCGGGTCCTGCTGCCTTTCCATTTTTTGACTGTTGTAAGGCTTTTCCAATTTCGTCCACTGTTAACGCCTCTACTTCTTGGTTATCAACTTGGATATCCTCATACCGCAATTCAAATTGTGGTCTCTTTTCTGTAAGTAGTTGTTCGTAGTGATCCTCCCATTCACTTATGTCTATTAAATTGAACTTATTTTGTTGTCTTTCTTCTTTTCTTATATTTCTTATTGTTTTGCACGCCATTGCCACCTTCGTTCCTCCCATATAGCTATCAACTTCTTCACATTTCTTTTCCCATGTTTCATTTTTACTTTTTATGACTTCTTTTTTCACTTCTCTGTTCTAGTACATATACAATTTTCTGTCTTCTGTTTTATGCGAATGGAGATAAGTACTATACGCTTTCCTTTTGTTTGTACCAGCTCATTAATTTTTTTTTGTATACCATTCCGGATTTTGTGTATTTTGTGTCTCTTGGTATCCTAGAGCTTCTTTAGCCGCTTCCTGTATATATTCCTTTATTTGACCATATAATTGTTCTGCGTTCGCATTTTCCGTTTCCATGTTCTGTAATTTGTTCGCCAGCCTTAGTTCATAAAGGAACTGGGTTGATTCTTGTTTAAGACTTTCTAGATTATATTTACATTCCTCTTTTTTACTTTGTTGTTCTTGGTGGTTGTCTTTTCTTCTTGTTCGTCTATACTCCACCACTACCTTTGCCATAACTACATGGTGATCGGACCCACATTCTAATCCACGGTACACTCTAACATCTGTTATGTTTAATTGAGAGTGCTGCTTCTGTATTACATAATCTATGATTGACCTCAAATTCTTGGTTGCCTGCTCCCACGTAAACTTATGGATAGCCTTATGTGGGAAGAAACCATTCATTATTTTCATTGATGTAGCTTCGCACATATCCCTTAGCCGCATACCATTGTCATTTATGACGGGTTCACCATATTTACCTACTATTGTACTGTTGTTTTCGGTACCTGTCCTTGAATTTAAGTCTCCTAAAATGACTATATCTTTATCCTTTTTGATGTTTGATATCACCTGTATAAGCTTATCATAAAATTGATCTTTTATTTGTGACAACGCATCATCACTGGGGGCATATACCCCAATTATTACGATATGTCGGCTGTTTTTTTTCTATCTCTATGGTGATTATTTGTTCGTCTATTTCTTCCCAGCTTTTGATGAACTTTTTCATGTCTTTATGCACGGCTATTGACACTCCTCTCTTCGCTCTAGCATCCTTTCGTACCCCGCTGTAGAAATGTATATACTCTCCAATATTTTCATTTCCTTTTCCTTTTTTCTTCGTTTCTGTCAATACACAAATATCAATGTTCATCTTTTTAAGCTCGAGAAAGACTTCCGATTGCTTAGTCCTCAAGCCCTGTATATTCCATGTTGCTAATTTCATTAACCTTTTCCGTTGCATTTGTCGTATCCGTTTAGATCTGCCTTATTCCGAGGCGATTTATCGAAATTTTTAACGTTTGTTTATTTTTCCGAGTATCGAGGGGTTGGCCCGATGTCTCAACCCCCAACCTGGAGGACCAGGGTTTTATATCGTAGTTCCTTCTCCTAGATACATTGCCTTCTCTACAGCTAAGGAGCTGTATCTACCCCACCTGTTGGTCCGCGGGTGGTATTTTATTTCCCACCTACCCGTCGTTCCTTCCGGAACGATTAGGGCATTCCCCTATCCGCCACCTTGGGGACGCGCTCTCTAGGGGTTACAGGCTCCCCCGAAAGAAAACTCGTTAAATCACAGATAAAAAATTTCTAAATTCTAGATAAAAAAATTAATTGCGCATACATCCTGTCACCCTGAACCCCTAGAATTTCAGAAAATAGAAATAAATATACGTAAGTTTTCTTTCTTAGCTTATCTTGGTCACACGATACACACTTAGTGAAATATATTAGATTAAAGGTTTAAAACGCGATTATCTCAAAACTGTGAACTTGTGACTTAGCCGGTTTTTCCCCTGCTGGGCCCCTCATATATTCAACATTGCTGTTAATAGGAGTGGAAATATATAGTAATTGAATTAATATAAATATTTCTCATACTTTATACATTTAAGCAAATATTTTGCTACAAATGCTATGTTTTATATATATATATATAGGGTGGTCGTGATATAACCTTACACAAAAATTCTGGGTCATTAGGAGGATCCAACAATTCAGAAAAACCCATATTTGGTAGGTACAAAATGATGCAGAAAAATTAACCCCTATCCACACTCATTTGACGCCACTGACCACAAAAATAAATACATACATGTTTAATCAAGACTTAATTGTTAGTTACCTAGTTACAATAAATTGACAATTTGCTTTCAAATTTGATAGACGTTTTCATTTGCCAGTGATTTACTTGTCAGTTTGCATATGTCAGTTGTCATTTATATGTCGTCGCCTTTCTTGTTTTCAATGTATTTTTTCTCTTATAATCATTTTTGTACAAGAAGTCTATAAAACCAGTCTTTTTCAAGACTTCACTTGCGTTTGTGTTTGCAGTTTGTAAGTAAATAGCGAGAGTTTCCTGGGTCAAGACACAGACCGATAATCATGATTGTGGTTTTAGGTTAGAATCTGCCGATAAACACAATATTCAACAAAGAACAACGATCTCAACTTTAAACGGCAAAGGCAACGTCAAGTTTATAAATCGGCTTTAATAAATAACAAAAGAAAACCAGTGTTTTTTTCGCAAATTCTTGATTTGTAAATTTCATTTCTACCGCAAATTCAAAATTATTGAATTTGACAAATGTTATTCAGTTTACTAGTTGGTACAGGTACCGATTATGGTTACTAGACAATCTAAATCACATTTTTCATCCTGATTAACTCATTGGCGTACAGCAAATTTTGTACAATTTTCAATCATTTTTATCTCGAAAACGAAGAGACCACCCTGTATATGTATATAGTATATATATATATATATATATATATATTTCTTTAATATTTTTATTAAAAAAAGTTTATTCAATAGTTTTATATAAAATATGGTATATTTATTAACATTTCTCCTATTCAGTACCGGTTTCTTTATGTTCCAACATAAATTGCTTCGTGATTTATTACAATTATACCCTTTCTCTTTCACCTTTCTTCGCGTCTATTTATTCACGTCTATTTCACTCTAGCTCTTATGGCTTTACACTGAATGCAAAGTGAAAGCGAGTAAGGTCCGGTCCATATATATTTTAATGTCTGTGGCCTAAACCCCTTACTTACTTCTCCGTAAAGAAAACCTTGCTTCTGTAATTTGCTTCAATGCATCCTTCCTTGATTAGGATTAGATCACAACACAAACCCACAAACTAACATGGATTAAAAAACAAATTATTCCAATGTTTTATCGAAGAAATGTCGTGACGGTTATATTTACACCAACTTCACGTCGCTGCAGTCTTCATTATCCACAGCGGCGTATCAATCTGAGGTGCAGATTCCATAGGCGAGTTCCAGTGAAACAATCGCGTCAGATTAGGGTATTTAGACGTAGAAAATATGTTAATTGTGTAATATGATTTTTAGGAAATTTAATTGAAAATTTCCAATAGTTGGAATGAGAAGTGCTATTTTAAGTATTTGTGATGTGCCGGTTACGAACATCCCTGTTGTTGTAGGTAACATGTGTTGTAGATTGTGATCTACAACATGTGATGTAGACAGGTATACTTTGTCCAGTCCCAACTGGAACAGCAAAAAAAAACACTTAATGGCTTATTAAGTGGTGAAAAGCCATGCCGCCCGGTCCTCCATGGGCGTATCATTACGGATAATAACTCTAACAATGAATTCACTTCCAAATCTCACAAACAAATGACACACACATTCACACACAAGTTTGTGATATTTTGCAGTATTCTGCGACAATCACAAGTACGTTTCAAGGTCGCATCTGCAGTGTAGACAGTGTCATTCAAACTTCTCTCGGGACTTACAGTTTTCAAATGCTCTAAATTATGCGAAATTATGTAAATAACTTGTATTTTCTTAGATATTGACACATAAAAAAAATCGTTAATTGATTAGAAATTCAATTAAACCAAGGCAGTATGTAGTTATTAGTAACTAAAAACCTTAAAGGAATTTAGCTTTTCCCGCTAAATTTCAATTTTTGTGGTTAACTTAGATTTAGACTAGACTAATCTACATCTAGATTTGGACGTACATTCTTAAAGAACTTTCGAAATTTAAACCTTTATATCCCTAACATTTCTATATGAAATGTAATATTGAAATCGTTAACTTGCCTATCATTATTAAAACTTAATAGAAATATGCAACCAACACTTTTATTGCGTAATAAGTAGGTGCTAAAGTGATTAGAGGCATTCCGTTTCAAGGAATCGGTCGTTAATAACGATTTTTTTACTTATTTACTGTCACAAGGATCATGATATTAGAGCGGGTTGAGTTTAACGAGTTGCTGCCATCAACCAACAGCTAATATTCATTTTACATCAAGAACTTGGAATGCATATCAATACCCAATTTACCTTAACTTCTTCTTAATTGCACCGTATATCTTTGCTTTTTTTTAAACACCCTGCCACTTTCACGAACTTCGAGTGTTTATGTGAAAACATCTAATGGCACGTTGAATAGTAAATTCGAACGATGCGGGACATGTTCTTGGCTCACATAGAGCCATACTATAGCATAGAGCATGTAATATATAGAGGATGTAAGCTGTAAGCGTGGTAATAAGTGAAAACGCGCCTAACACAAGAGAGAAAGAATCGAAGAGTATACTTTAACCAGTAGCAACTAGAACACTCAATAAAATCTGAATTTACAGAGGACATTCGAAAAGAGCCCGTTGTCTCTATACAAAACCATGGGACTTACCTTTTTGCTTATTCAGAAACGCACTGGTATTTTTAAAATGCAGGTGTTCAATTGCCCAAGTGAAATCATATATGTAAATGTATGGATATATACAGATAAAGAACTAGAGGGTCCATTGAACCGCAATTTTTTTTTACGGCGGCGGCACTTCGTTTGTGTCTTCATCTTCTTCTAAAGTGCAGGTGTACAGTCGATCAGTGAAATCGTGTACGAGGAAGTACGCGAGACTCTACGAATACTGGATGGTCCACTGAACCATAAGTGGACCATAACATAGCGGCCACGTGTGCTTTCCTTGTGATCTCTTCTTCTGTAATTATACTTCAGAAAGCTAATAATAATAATAATAATAATAATAATAACTAATAAAAGTGGCCGCGGTGTTTGATAGAGAACAAAAAAATTTTCAGCTATATCCTTAGATCTGTAAACTTTGCCCTTACCTACCCTACAAGATTGGTGATGTTAAAATCATTTACAATTCGTTGCAATCTGGCAGTATATTCCTTATATTTTTTTCAGGGTTGCGTCAGGTATGCTTCTGAATTATATTGCTTCATCTGCAACTCATTAATGACTTGCTGTCCATGATCCCTGGCATTGTTATTTGTAACTGTAATGATGGTTATTAAAAAAACCCACTAATTATTGAGGCTTTTGTGTGTTTACAACCGAGTAGAAATTTCTTGGTCTGTAATATCAAGTAACCGTCACGCCATACGTTAACATAATAACAATACATTTACAGATGGTGGCGTAAGGTATATGTAACTGGAGGCTTCAAAATAAAGTCGAAACCAGTCCGTCGAGCATCGATTCTAACATTTCGATATGACAAATAGGCAACAAAATTGACAAATGCCGATTGCACACATATTGAACAAATGAATCATCTCAATCGATGGCCACTCACAAACACGCCTATACTAGTATGATTTACGTTAGTTGACGCTATAAAAACATAAAATAATTCACCAAGCGATTTAAGGCTACATTAATTTTTGGAAGGTTCACAATATCATTTGGTAAGAGTACTCTCAGTTTGAAAATTGTGCTAATCCGCAAATAACCAACGAAGAAATGAAGTGCGCCTTGTCAATTCTGATTTGGTCTTGGTACTACATTCTCCCATCTAAGAAATTCTACTGGGACACTAACGGCGATATGGGAAACAAGATGGTCACCGAGGCAATGAGACGCGATAGATTTTTAAATATCTGTCGTTTCATTCATTGCGCCGACAACAATTTTATAGAGAAAACTGATAAATTTACAAAGTTCGACCATTTATAGGTAGAATTAGAGAAAAAATTTAAACTAATTTGTGCCTGAAAATGATTTTAGTTATGACGAATCAATGGTTAAATATTTTGGCAAACATTCATGTAAGCAGTTTGTAAGAGGTAAACCAAATAGATTTGGTTACAAAATTTGGAGTTTGAGAAAATCCGGATATCTGGTAAACTTTTTGCATTACCATGGAAGCGATTTGCGTATGAGGGCGGATTATCAAAATGCCTTTGGTAAGTCGACATGTCCTCTTATCACGATGTTAGATGGTTTTTCTGATTACCAAAAAGTTACGGTACAATTTATATCTTGACAACTTATTCACTAGCCTTCATCTTCTATATTATCTAATGGAACAAGGATACGGGGCTACTGGAACGATACGGGAAGGAAGGACTCCTAGGAATTGTCCACTGGTGTCAAAATCCGAGCTGAAAAAGAAATCTATAGGAAAGTATGATTATGCTTTAGATAAAACCAATGGAATTTTGGTTGCGCGATAGATGGATTATAACGTGGTTTCTGTGTCATCAACATAATACGGAGTTCTTCCTTTAGGCATCGTAAAGCGATATTCACATAAAGAAAAGAATAACATACAAATAGGCAGGCCCAACGTTATTGGACGTTATAACTCATCTATGGGGGAACACACCTCATGGATCAAAATGTTCCGCGATACTGGATAAGTGTGCCGGGGAAAAATGTGTGGCGGTCTTTGTTTACCTGGCTTATCGACGTAACGATACAAAATGTTTGGATTCTGTACAAATACTCCGGACATAAAATAAAACAGTTACAATTCAGAAGGCAAACTGTAAGGACCTATTTGACAAAATACAAAAATCCTCCAAGAGGAGCTGGCCGCCCATCTACTGATGATGTTCGATACGATAATGTCGGTCACTTACTTACACATGTGGAAAAAAATTAGTTGTGAGTGTGAAGGATGCAAATCCATTATGCGGACAAAATGCATCAAATGCAATGTAGGTGTTTGTATGCAATGTAATGTGCGTTATCACACGCAAATATAGTACATATGTATGCATAATACTTATAAAATGTAATAGTTCCAATAAAGAATGCACCTTTATATTAATCTTTACTGCTTATATCAATAGGTACCTCAAGGGACTGGCCTTGCCATATGGCAACACACAATTTTTTTGGAAAATACTTAAAATTAGATGTTTTTGAGAAGTAACTCTAATAATAAAGGTAAGTTTCTCTATTGTTCTGTTAAATCTACAACTTCGTATTAAAAAATTTTAAAATTCCGGCCTTTTAGGTCCGGAATTAACGTTAATTGAACGTTTCTCGCCAGACGAGTTGGTGGGGAATGTTAGAGTTTGGTTTCGAATCTTGTAGATAGAAACGTTACTAATTTTCTCATCCATTTATAACCGTACTGTTACTAATACTCATTTGGCATTTAAGTTAGTTCAAAAACATAATCCATATTGGCACAGTATGTTATAGATGATCAGTTCCTAAGTTCCTTCGAGTTATAAAACAATAAATGAACTAAAGTTTTTTAAAATACTCAACTTGCATTTTGTGGTGGGACTTTTTTTATTAGAAAGTTTATCTTTAATTTTTGTAAGTACTCAGTATTATTTTATTGTAAGATGAACCTCCTTTACTCCTGTTTCTTTTTTGAAAATTTCGGAAAAGTCGAGGTGGTGCCTTAAAATCCTATCATTATTTTAACCAAATTACAAAATAAATTTTTACAACTGTCGTTTATTTTCGGTTTATTTTTGTGAATTTCGATTCATTCCCTACTAATATTTCTTGATCCGATCGCACCCCTATCATGTCGGTAATTTACACCCAACCATTTCTCCGTTTTGTACTGCTTAAAGAATTCCAATATGACAGAAATGAAAAACGTTTCTGTTATAATTCGCTTTTGCAGGTATTCACCACATCGTTGGAGTGAAATTCAAATATTAACATGTAATTGGATAGTCACAGTTCATTCTCTCTAAGCTAATGAAAACAACTTATCGGAACATTTATGGATTGAAGGACAACAGTGACCAGTGTTAGCAAAATGTTTAATTTTTTGGCCAAAACTACACACTTTGAAGTTAATAGTACATTTTTCAAAACACTGATAGTATCCTCTTTCACAAAAAAAAAATGTTAATTGGGCTTGGTCCGCCAAGACGAAAATATACCTGTGAATCTAATCGGATAATGCTACATTGTTGAAAACATATAATGTGCGGTTTATTATCTGAAGATAATGTTCTAAATTGCCATACGAGCGGGAGTACATTTCATTGTATTAGTGGATTGAATATTTCTTTTCAAAAATTTTACTACCTATTAAGAGATATTCTACACTGGTTCAGCTCCACAATTCCGCACATAACCTCACTTTTGATGACCCGCTCGACGGCCGAGGTTCTCCCCCACCCCCAAGCCCCGTGGTGTCCGGGTTTCGCGTCAAAATTTGACATTTGACAAAAGTCTGGTTAAGCAGGGGAGCACCCGACCTGCGCCCCCGGGCGTGCTGGATATCCTACGTTGGTTCAACGACCATGTACTTTTGCTGGGGTTTCTCCTCCGGGGTTCCCCGGATACCTAGGTTGGTTCACGCCAAAATTTTACAGATTCGTGCCAAAGCACAGGAGTGTTTAGAAACACGAATACCTAAGTGTGACACCTAACCTAACCAAACCTTACTCTTGCTGACGCGGTAGTGCTCCTCTCTCGGGTCTCTCCCGATGCTCCTCTATAGTCGCCTCACGCCAAAAGTTGGCTGCGCCTGCAACCTGGCGCCACCTACCGTACAACGGCGTAGGGATCTGGGATGTATAGATCGTGATTTGAAACATAAGTTATGTATTACATATGAATGGTATATTACGTAGATATCTATGTTTGTAACAAATTTCCCAAAATTTTTTACAATTCTTAAGCTACATGTGTAGTTTTTACATTCGAAGTGGTTCATACAGAGTGGCGGTAGGTTAGTTGAATTGAAGTTTGTTGAGTTAATATCATTCTTTATCTCCTAAAGTTATAATTTGTACATTCATATTCCGTTGCATTATTAGAATGTCCGGTAAAAACGAGGTCTTTTGATGAGCCCGGACATAAATGTAATCAGATGCATCTCTAAAAATTTCATATTTTTGTTATACGAATCCATGTCTGTAATTTAATGCATGAATATTTTCCGCGTCAAACACGACTTGTAGCTTTTTCCGCAATATCAAGTTTTCAAATGGGACCGCCTCTTCAAATACATGTTGGTTTGTTTGTTGCAAGTTAGAAATTTCCACTACCTTGGTGATAACCTTTTTAGATAGTGTAACGCGAAGTGTAAACACCAGCGTGAAGCGTGCTCCTTCTTATCGAACTAAGGCGGCCCACTTCAAAGAGGAAACGGTTTCGGAGTAAATAGCGCGACCATGAAAACCTTCTCGAACGTTCCGGAAACGTCTAATCAGAGAAAGAACAATCGTGTAACTTCCGGAATGTTTCCGAAGACATTATTGACGCTACACATTACGACGCATTGTGGTCGGAATTAGAGTAGACGAGGAGCCGTCGTGGGTGAAAAATGTGATAAGCGAACTAAAAAGAAGTGTACAAATAAATTAACGCGTTAAGTGTGTAATACAAATTAGTTAGTTAAGGTATAGTCTAAATAAGTTAAGTAGTGTTTAGAACTGTGTAAATAAATTAGAATAAACTTTACAATAGATTTAACCCTTGGATATCCACGAATCGTTCCTTCATTGTTTACCTGCGAAACCCAATACGTAGTTAGAGATATGAAATGTTTATTATAAAGTAGAAATTTTTCTATTAGAATAGTAAAAAGGAAAATTATTATCGTCTGACTAAAAATATCAAAACCAAAGTGTACTTCCCTACGTAATATACCAGCCTAGTCGAAACAGTGGAAAGCCAGTAATGTAAAGGCGGAATGTCTTCTGGGTATTACAGTACAATTCTATATATATATATATATATATATATATATATATATATATATATATAAATTTAAATGCGTTGATTTCAGGAATAATTAGTACGTAGTATGCATGCACTTTCCTATAAAAAGTTAAAATACATTTTCGTAAAAATATTTCGTGTAATACATAATTTATGTTTTAACTCATCCTCTCGACATCTCAGCTTCCTACCCCACTGTAATATACAACGTGATCAAGAATGACTGTTTGACTTGGCAATGCTGAATTTCATTTTTAAATGGTACAACTGGTAATTTGAATTTGCTATTTCAAATTCAAATTTCTGGTATTCTTTTCAAATTTATTTATTTAAAATGATTTTCACGTTACAACACGATATTTTCGTTGGAATGGCGTACTTTCGAAGCGGGATTTATAACCCAATTACTGGTTGGCAGTACTCTCTCGAAGCGACATACCAGCAATTTCAGGAAATGTTTCCGGAGACTTTGGTCACTTTTGCTGTCTTTCAGCAGCATTATATGCGAGTAGTTGAACGATATTTAAACGCAGGGAACGTAAACAAACAAAAATTAACTGGTAGACCTTCTACTCTAAACGAGGAAGTTGTCGAGGATATCAGAACTCGAATGGAAAAGAAGTCCTCGCAAATAATTAAGAAAGCTCTCCCTTCAAACAGGTTTGGTCCTTATGCATCCTATTCAACCAATTTTCATTCTTACCCATATGACTTCCACTTTTCCATGTTGTTCTAATTCACGGTTTTACAGGTTTATCATATGGAAGTTGCTCAACTGTGCTTAAAAAGAAATTAAAGTACCACCCTTACAAAATTTCCATCGTCCAGTCATTAACGCCTCTTGATCACCCACAGAGAGTTTTATTTTGCAATTGGTTCAATGAGATATTAAATAATAATGATATCCTTGACAATACCTTATTTTCCGACGAAGTCTGGTTTCATCTCAACGGCCATGTGAATAAACAAAATTACAGAATTTGGTCAGGTGAAAATTCTTATGCTATCAGAGAGACACATTTGCACCCGGTTAAAGTTGGTGTTTGGTTGGCAGTCTCAAGGACGCGGGTGTATGGGCCGATATTTTTTAATTTTACCGTCAATTCGGAGAGATATATCCAACACCTTTTGAGGCCTTTTATAAACCAATTAACAGACGAAGAGCGTCAAATTGGATATTTCCAACAAGACTCTGCAAAGGCACATACGGCTCGTGCTACTATGGGATATTTAAGAGAGGATTTCGGCGACAGAGTAATTAGTCAGGGCATATAGCCAAGCAAGTCACCAGATCTCACTAGATCTCATTAGATTTTGCGTTATTTGGGCTCTTGAAGGACAATGTCTTTAGGAACATATTGCATACTGAAGAGGAGCTGCAGGAGGCAATAGTTTAGGAAGTGGCAAACATTACCCCGAATATGCTGGTGAATATCTTCGAGAGCCTAAAAAGTAGAGTTAATTTATGTCTGGACCAAAATGGGGGGCATTTGAGCATTACCTTTATCTGTTTAATTAAATCATTGTTCTGTATTTCGAGTTTCATTTTTAAGCGTTAATTTTTATTCACATAACCTCCAATCTTATCACTTGTTATGTCAACTTTTTGTCAAATAAACATAACTGATTGTTGACTGGTTCTAGCGTTGCAAACCCTTAGCCAAAAAGTCCTCCTGGTAGAATTGCCAACTCAAACAGTCATTCTTGATCACCCTGTAGTTGCCTATGCTGTCAAATTTTGACGCAAATTAGTCGCGACGTATCCCCACCCTGTCCCCACCCCACGACTCGGATTTTGATGTCGCTTTCCGTGCTTCTGACACTGTCAAGGATTTTTGTATTCCATGTTTTCACGCGAACTTTGACGCCAGCATCCGAGTGGCCCGGTGGAAGAACCCCAGCAGGAGTGCACGGTCATTGAGCTGGCTTAGGATATCTTTAGTCCAAGAGCTAGCTACATAAGGTACACGATATTTGAGTTCATAACAGATTGTAAAAACATTAAGCCAACACCAAATGGCTATTCTGCCGGTTTGCATAAGCCGGATATGTAAATGGCGGCCAGTTTTCCACGTCGGAGAAACATGCCTGAAAAACCGATAAGGTACACGCATGAAATTTTTATTGAGGCATTGTTTAGACCTTGACTAAGAGCTGTGTAACAGTGGCAGAACGTTAGCATGTTGGAAAAACCTCGGCAGAAATGATTTAAAGTCGCGGAAAATTGCCATGTAAAAACCGATAAAGTTCACGTGAAAAACTTTTTTACGTACATCCTTTGGGCCCCAAGGAAGAGCGGTGCGATAGTGGCAGAACATTAGCAGGTCGGAAAACCCTTGGCAGAAGGTCATGAAAAACGCCCTGTTGGAACTACATGGAACGCCCAATAGGAACTGAAAGTCATGAGTGACATGACAAACGCCATGTGTTTACTACAGGGCGTTCTATGTAGTTCCTACAAAGCGTTTTTCATGACTTTCAGTTCCTTCTGCCAAGGGTTTTCCGACCTGCTAACGTTCTGCCACTATCGCACCGCTCCTCCTTTGGGGCCCAAAGGATGTACGGAAAAAAGTTTTTCACGTGTGCCTTATCGGTTTTTGCATGGCAATTTTCCGCGTCTTTAAATCATTTCTGCCGAGGGTTTTCCGACCTGCTAACGTTCTGCCACTGTTACAACGCTCTTAGTCAAGGTCTAAACAATGCCTCAAAAAAAGTTTCACGCGTGTACCTTATCGGTTTTTCGGGCATGTTTTTCCGACGTGGAAAACTGGCCACCATTTACATATCCGGTCTATGCGAACCGGCAGAACAGCCATTTGGTGTTGGGTTAATGTTTTTACAATTAGTTATGTACTCAAATGTCGTGTACCTTATCGATACTGTTTTATGTAGCTAGCTCTCCGACTATTTGGCGCGCTTCAGGACGCCCGGGGTCGCAGGTCGGGGCCCGCGGACACCGTCTGCTGATTTTTGACATTTGACATTTGGGCTTGGCGGAGGGGGGGGGGAGCCGCGACCGTCGTGCAGGCCGGCAAAAGTGGTGTTATGTACGGAATTGTGACACTAAACCAGTGTAGAATATCTACCATTATTATTTTCCAATAATATTTTCCACTTAATATTTTATTCTGTTAGCTGATTTCGGTAACAATACAATCTGGCATTCACATTCGCTTCTCTCCCTTAAAATTCATATTTTGCTCCATAACGAAACAATAACTCCATTGAAAAAGAAAACTATAGCTTTGAAACTCTTTCTTTACTCGTAACAACTGTCCACTTAACGAGCGGTTGCTCGGTCCGCAACTCAACCTCTGACGATGAATACGAGATTAGCGAATATCCGAGGAACGAGGTAGCCCCATTTTTGTTGCGTGCTCCGTCAAAAGTAATTTGCCATTTTGTCTCAGCGGTAAGGCGCCTTCTCCTGCGCTATTATTTCAGTCGTTATCGATAATTGAATTTCAGACGGAGCGTAATAGACGCACTTTACTCCATATTATTCCGAAGAATTAGATGAACCCAGTCATGTAGGTTCATCTGATGGATTAAGGGGGGGGGGTGTAGAGATTATGGAAAATTGTTTACATGTTTTTGGTTTGCGATTTATAACAAAATATGTACGACTAGTAGTTTATAAAACGTTCTTCATAGAGTACGCGGTGTAAAGAGTTTTATTAACTTATTCAATTTTGACGTAACATTTATTTACTACTTACAAATTAAGCAAGCTTTGAACGGTATTCGCTTCCCACTCGAAAGTCTTGGTTTCGTTGGATCCGTACCATATTTGAATTATTAATATTAATTAAGCGAGACAAGCACTATGGCTTACGGGTAGGTATAATATCATAAAAGATATTGAACATTTAAGAATCAGCTATAGCTGGTGGATATGCCACATTGGTAAGTATGTTTTAAATTCTATATCCAATATGACTGTTGTTTATGCTATACGCATAGAATATTCAGGAACACAGAAAAATGTGCCAATCGTATGTGAAAAATTGCGAAGTTATGTTAAAGAAACGGACGCTGATTTATAAGTAACACATTTGTTTGTACTTAAGATAGTTGGACCACCCACTTTAGGTGATTTGCAGGTTTGCTTGCTTGATGTTGTGTTTTGTTGCAGTAAATCACTTCTATCCATGTCATTATGGAATCTTACGGTTTTCAGGCTTGATATTTGACAAAAGCTGTAATATGAAGTTCAACAAATTTTAAAAACGCTCATATTTCATTTGATATAAATATATCTTTAAAGATATAATACACTAACATCTCATGCCTGAGGGGCACTTTAGGGTCTCGTTTTTGATGTTCAGATGGTGGGGTAGAAGAGCATGTTAACCAGACCAAAAACATGTATTGATCCTACCGCCAATGAAATACAGGAGGTGTTATGTAACTCTAAGAACTGCAGGTCTTAATTAGGGGGAGAGAAAATAATTGGGCATATTAGAAGATGAGACAAAATTGAAAATATATAACGAATCGAAAATCAAACTAACACAAATAAACAGAATACAAATTAAAAGACCAAAGTGAATATACCAAAGAGGTGGCAGAGTTTATGTGAGTTGTATGGCGTAAGCGGGACGCTGTGTCACTACGAGACGGAGGGGCCCTCGTTTGGGCATGCTGTAAAAGGGGCAGTATCACGGTTTCGACCTAGTGAGATTGATTGATGACTGATCAAAAGAGATTGATCCCGATTGTTTATCTAATCGTGGTTTTAATTCGCGAGCCAGTGCCTTTTGTATATTTGTGTAAATAAACTTGTTGATGATTTTCAGAGTTGTCCGTGTTGTTATGCGCTCAATTCACGGTCAGTATATGAGCTGGAATTAAGCGTACATATGAAACTAGGCCAATCCTTTAGAAGTTTAATGTTAAAGAATATAAGTATTGTCCAAGGCTTAGTTACTCGGTTCAGTTACTATCCATATACGTGCCGTGCAATACGAAATTTAATATAAATTCAACGTTTTATCGCATCTAAAATGTCAATTTTCTAATCAGAAATACAAAAGGCAAAGTGAATTTAGGTATAGGCATTGCTTCATAGAAAAGAAAGCTTACGAAATTCTCTTTAAAACGGTGGCTGGTAAGACTTTACATGTTTAATATTGACTGAGATATAAACGTTTCAATTCAGCAATTTCTCTCTATTTTTGCTATTTCTTTAAAATGCGTATTGTTTCATACTTTTACCTGAAAAATAGTATATTAAAGTATGAGTGGATATTGAGCTCTTTCAAACACGCGCGAGTTTTCGAGTACGACGGCGTAGCCGGAGTGCTCGAAATAGAGCAAGTGCTTGAAAGAGTAGTTATCCACGAATACTTTACGCGTTTTTTTTTATTGGTACCATTTTTTATACCAAAACCAAATGCATACCCAATATGATTAATTTGAATGACACTCGGGACGCTTCGTGACGGCCCGTCGCACGTCGTTCAACCAATAGGCTTGTCCGGCTACGGCCAAAAACGCTCTGTTATTGGTTGATATGGCCGTTGTTGATACGTTTCCATGGCGACTTTAAAACACGCTCGTGCGAAAAAGCCCGATTTACGCACGCCAAAGCATGTTTTAAATAGGCAAAATAGCGTACCAATAAAAAAAATATTTTTATGCAATAAATAACTTATGTACGAATAATTTAATATAAAAAATGATCTTATTTATTTATATTCAAAGTCAGTTTGGCACCGAAAATCACTGCACTCTTTTATATTATCAAAATTATATTTTGCACCCAGTAAACGTATAGTATAAATGCCGAAAGCTATGGTCTTCCTGTTAGAAGAGCTAAATAGATTATAAGAATCTCTCATTGAGCTACCCGAGCAGGTATAATTGAGGTTTAACGTGTGTCTTTAAACGATTACCTCGTTAAACTGGAATTCCTGAGAATTTAAAAATGAAGATAGAGAACATATGGAAATAGTATTATGTAGGTATCAATGGTATCCTCAGATAACAGGAAGACCATAGCTTTCGGTATTTATACTACGTTTACTACGTGGAAAATATAATTTTGATGATGAAAAACAGTGAAGTGATTTTGTGTGCCAAACTGACTTTAAATATAAATAAATATGATCATTTTTTATATCAAATTATTCGTACATAAGTTACTTATTACATAAAAATTATTGTTTTCAGGTAAAAATGGGTATATACCGGATATAACGAAATTTGTCGGCAAGCTACAGGTCGCATTTTTTAAAGAATCACAACCAAATTGGGAACAAAAATCAGTTGGCCAAAAATCTCGGTCGAGTTCGTTAACGGGCCAAATTGGTCCAGCGGTTTGAAAATGGCGGATTGTTATTTAAAAAAAAAAATCAAAAAACTTGAATTTCGCGTCTGAGAGAAAAATGTTACTTATGTTTTTTATTGCCCTTATAGAGGCGAACGGCTTTTGCATAAAACATATCTTTGAAATATGTACATAAAAAAGTTATATGCATAAAGTTAGAAATGTTGACGTTTGTATTTTTTTTAACAACTCGTATACATTTTTTTGACACATCGTGTCTGTTATATTACTCTATATCCTACCCATAAATTTGCCTTTCAATCTAGCATGCCATGGGTTTTTTTGTATTATTTTTTAAATGAAAAAATTATATTGATGTTTTTCTGCATAAAAATATTTAATGAAAAAAAGCACTCACACGAAGTAACAAAATTTCAAAATTTCACCACACACGCGCCGGTCTAAATCTTAATCTACATCTTTTAAACCACTGACATTTTAAAAATATATCACTAAACTGCTCCATATTTTTAAAATACCAACACCCCCAAGACTGTCCGAAATTGTGAGGGAAAATTGTAGATAGAGATATTTGTCAGAAAGCACTTACTTTCATATTTGTAAATATTTTACTTTATTTCATTAAGGATTAGATGAAAAAAAATTGAGTGCAGATAATTAGCTAATGCGGTCGCTACCTGGCCGGTCGCTGTGAGCACGACGGGTCGCTAGTCGCTGTGAGCACGACGGGTCGCTAGGAGCACGGGCCGCTCTGAGCACGGTCGCTGCGGCCGCCTCGGATAAAAATAGTTAGGTAAAGGAATACGAAAATTACGGGAAATCCCATGTTTATCACGATAATATTAAAGGGCAAGGGGCAAGGAAAATCAATCAAGGTACAAATATTATGCCTGATTGGACACCGACGCCGTCCTTTTTTGAACCGCCCGACGGACCTGGTCTATGAAATTTTATTGCCGGGACGCACCCCGGTTATTTTACTAACCGCGGGACGCACCTAGGTTCCACCGATTTAAACTTCCCAATCTTCTCGATTACTTTATTATTCATTTCTGTTTAAAACTCAATCTTCTCTAATTCACAATAACATATTTTCTTGAATTTCCTTTTGCCGGCTCGAATTACAAAAATATTCTTTTATTCTTATTCAAAATCCCAAATAGATTAGGGTAATAACTTAATAAGCTGATAGCCTCCAAACGACGCCGAATACCGGGAAATCCCAAAAAGCCCATTCTCCTCCTTCACTTAAACCCTCACCAAATCTAAGTATATAAAAATTAGACTTCAGATATAAGAGAACGATTGTAAGCTATTAGACAGCAAGAAAGAGTGAAAATGAGTACTTCAGTAAAGATTTACTTATGCCATTTAAAAGTGTTTAATTTAAAACGTCTTGGACCCAAAGAACTAATTCGGTGACAACGGTGGCAACAGCATTTATGGGGAAAATTCACCCGGAGTCACCACCCTTTGATTATAATAGTATTTGGAGTTGTTTAAACCCCAGTTAGTCATGAAAAATTTTGATATCTTTTGAGTGTAGTACATTATAGCGTGTCTTTTCATGTTTTAAGAAATTCTAATGACAAAATATTGGTCAGTTTAAATAGTTTAAAAGAATTTGCAGTTGACCATCACTAAAAGTTGGTAAATGACTAGAAAATAAGAAAAAAGCATTTGTATATAAGATGTTCAAAGAGTTGGCAATTAAATCTTACAACTTTTAAGAATATACATATTTTACGTTTGGCATGTATAATCGTCAATAGATAAATATGAATTAACTACATACTGAGTAAAATGTCCCATACGATTCGGAATTTTCCAGTAACATGGTAGGACAATTTATACAATCTCCCGTCAGAGATTCTTAACAAATTGCGATTTTCCTAAACTACCGAAATTTACGAAATTAAACACGCCATAAACTTTCATGGCTTCACATTACCGAGATGCCTCTCAAAACTCACCCAATTAAAAAATTTAATAAAGCCCCTACTACTCATTTCCAGATCATTTCCCACTATGTCAAAAATCGTCCTTGGATAAATTAACTCCCAACGACCGATTATTTGAATTCTCTTGTAGTCACCGAAAATTATCCCAGGCAATCGTTCGCAGAAGTAATTTTGACGAGATGAGAAGCAAGAAATTCGCCTAGTACGTACAATCGGGGGGACTACTTTTATTAGATCCCATTACTGCTATCATTCTAATTTCCTGCGCCAGCGTCTGAGGCCATTAGTATGTCACTTTGTGTTTTATGGCGAGATTTCAATTTACAGTGAAAACGAAACGGAAATTACTTATGAGGAGAAATATTTATTATGTACGGAAAGGGTCTATGAATCAGAAATTTATTTCTTAATAAAAGGATTAGAATACTAAACACGTTCTTGACCAACAATTAAGAAATAGTGATATTAATTACTCCAGCACACAGTTCATTACTTTAAACAGAAGTCATTTGCATATAAGATACTTAAATCAGATATTTGACCATACAATAATGAAATTATTATGTCAATTAATCATTTGACGGTAGCGTCGGTATTAATAAAGCTTTCATTTAAGTGAAAGTTAACCAGGTCTGAAGGGCTCCTGTGGAGATTCTGGGTAATATTATGATTGTGTAGACTTAATACTGTTTTAGTACTTTTCTCACACATTTCTTATATTACCACAGAAATTATATAAAGGAATTAAATCTATAGTTCACTTTCACTAGGATAGACTGATATAGTGTTAGTTAACCTGATGCTAGGCGTTGGCCGATAAAGGTTGTTTAAAATAACACAGTCTTATCCTTATCAATAATACTAAGTAATAGAATTAAATTAAATTAGGTGAACGAAAGTGTGCAATGATCTCTAGAGAGTGGACTGTATGTAGATATCTCTCGAAGCTCGTGGTGGCTGCGGAGATAAATCTTGTCTCCAGGTTGTAAGGCTGAAGACGTTCTTGTAGAGATTGAAGATCAGAGCGTGACGTGATCTCCTTGTAGTTCTTGAAGTTCTTGGAGTCGGAGATCAGGACTTGACGTGATCTCCTTGAAGTTCTGGAAGTTCTTGTAGTTTGGAGAGAGAGCGTAAGCGTACTCCCCGGATTGAAGTTCGTTAGGTTTTTGGTAGTCGGGTTAAGTGGCGTGAAGAACGATCACAACACACTGTCGTTTTGAGCATACTAGGGTATACTAATTTATTGTACCAAAATTCAGGGTTTTTATACAGATTCATTTTACATAATTCAAATAGGATTTTATTGTTTCGTTACCTTGCACCCAGCTGACCTTCCGTTATCACGTTACCGAGATGTTGTGTTATGATTAGTCAGCTGAGTTGAACTTGACCGCTCCACGTTTATTCGTAATTGTTTTCCTCTAATAGTAACGTGAAATGGTCGCTAGTGTTATTAATTCGTATGCGAACGTTAAAACAATCCAAAATATTGTTCACACTTATCCTCGTTCTTAATTATGAATGATTTTTCTGTTTTGTAAAACAAGGCGTATTAATTTCAATGATTAAATTATGTAAATAGTTCCCTAAATTCGGTTACAAAAAATTATAATTTCTTCACCTAAAATTCCCTTAAATAATGTTGACGCTAGCGTCAACATTAGGTTTCTTTTAGTTTTACATAGGAAAAACTAAAACAGGTTCTAAAATTCAGGTCACGTCGACACATACAACATATTAAAAATACATAGTAAAATACACAGGATGTTAAAAAGAGTGTCACAAACATAAGTGGGGGGGGGGGTTATGACCCAATGTATGCAGGAACAGTCTTAGCTAACAGGTCTCAGCTATCGATTACTTGTTGATATACAGAGCGTTAAAATTGTTGAAAGAGAAATCAATTTTCTTATTATCTTTGAAATTAATTTCTGATGCTAAGTTTGATGCGCTGATTACAACTATGAAATCGAAGGATAACTTGTTTCAACCTAAATGGTTATTGGTTTATTGGTTTCCAAAATGTGGGGAGGTAAAACTACTTGAAAGTTTTTTAGGTGTTTATTTTAAAATTTTACTCAAGTTATCGAAAATGAAGCATTAAACTCTTGTTTCATTTCGATAACAGCAGCCATTTTCCAGAAAATTATTATTAAATACCTTACTGCATTACTCGATTTTTCATGGTGCCCACAGAAGTTTCACAAACTATAGTGTTAACGATTCGCGATTTAAAATAAGATTTGAAATAAAAACCCTATATTTAAATAAAAAGTTATATTGCCGCCTGTATGACACGTCAACTCGCTCGCTCGCTCGAACCGAATCTCTCTGCTGATTGTCCATGAATGCCGTCCCACTGCTCCGCGCGGTCTCTCTCGTCTCGTACCCGTGGTTCCCGGAGAACCTGCATCAGCCCTTTTTCGGTGCAGGCGTGCAGGCCTCTCGTCTCGACGTATACAGGGTGATGGTTGTATACGTCCTGGTGACTGACGATAACATTCGGCCTTTCCTGACATCAAGTGCGCCCTCGCACTTGCCTCTCCTAGGGAACACCAAGACCGGGACTTAAGAAAGTTACAGACTGGCGGTACTATCGGCATTCGGACATTTTGTACCTGAACGAAAAGTTCAAATAATTAGTTATTGATTTAGGGATTATAGAGCTAATAATAGCGGTGGGCTAAAATAAAAACGACAATAGTACTGTCAAAATTAGAGACACGGGGAATACCAGTAATAAAATATATGATGAACTCGATGAGTTCACTCCTCAACATGCCAGGACAACAACTTTCGATAACAAGGTGCAGGATAAGGTAAAAGGTCCCCTTCCGGTAGGACGTCCCCCATAGCACGGTTACCGTCCCCATGGTCCTCCTGACCAGCAGACTAACTCAATGCTAGCGGGCCCGCCGAGAATTCACAGGCAAACCGATCACAAGCTATTGCTACAGAAACGGCGCCACAGATACTTCTCGAAAGGATAGGTAAACTCACGTTTGTATAGGAGAACATACGAAAAATAAAGAATGTAAACTTAAATAAATAGCAGTCAAAAATAAAGGGCAGAGATTGTATACGGGGAACATACGAAAAATAAAAATGTAAACTTAAATAAATGGCAGTCAAAAATAAAGGGCAGAGATTAGTATACGGGGAACATACGAAAAATAGAAATGTAAGCTTAAATAAATGGCAGTCAAAAATAAAGGGCAGAGATTGTATACTCGTATACGGGAAATATACGACAATTAAATGTAAAAATATGTAAATATCTGTCAAACGTAATTATGAGCGCAAACATCTGTCAAAAATAATTATTGGTGCAAATATCTGTTAAAAATAGTTATGGGCGCAAATATCTGTCAAAAATAATTATGGGGGCAAATATCTGTCAAAAATAATTATGGGCACTAATATCTTTCAGAATAATTATGGGGGCAAATATCTGTCAAAAATATTTATGGGTGCAAATATCTGTTAAAATATGGGCGCAAATATCTTTCAGAATAATTATGGGCGCTAGCACAACCCACGCTAGAGAGCACGGATCTGGAACACAAGGCGTCCCCCATGTTCCCACTGTAACTCTTCTCCTAGCCACACCCCCGGACAACCGGTTGGAGCTCTTCTTCAAAGGTTTCCAGCCCCTCGAGAATCTCATCGGAATCTCAGCTCATCTCATCTCATCTCATCTTGCATCTCCACGGTAGACTCGAGGGCTCAACCCAAAGAACCGAGACATCCAACCTTCCATGGCAGTGTTGTACCCCTTATCTTACCTTCCGCAACTGTTCGGACAACCGGTTGGAGCTCTTCTTCAAAGGTTTCCAGCCCCTGCTCGACAACGCATCCCCAGGGTAGACTCGAGGGCTCAACCCAAAGAACCGAGACATCCAACCTTCCAGAACAGTGCACAAATCTACATCTTACCCTTATTAGAACCGTATCCACGGTTTCATGTTCTCAACTCCGGCCACGCCAACATATGGCACCTGAGAACGAGCCATGCCTGGGATGTCCTTTACTTCGTAACGGTCTCCTCCCATCAACTTCACGACCCTGAACGGTCCTCTCCACTTTGGAAGTAGCTTTTGGCTCCTACCAGTGGCTGGCTGGCTGGTTATGCGAAACAGGGCCAAGTCCCCTACGGCATACGGCTGTGCCCTAGTACGTTTCTGGTCAAACCGGCGCTTCTGCTCCGCCGGATACTGACCAACACTCCCCTCAGTACGTTTTCGGATATCTGTAACATTAATAGTCTTAGGTTCACCACCTTCAAGTTGGCCATGCGCAAAAACCCTATAGTAACAAAAGCAGTTAGATGAATCTAATCCGCAGCTACTGGGATTTGATGATATCCCGAAAAAGATCAAGGCTGGTGAAATATTTAAAACCAGAGAGACGCTTCAATTGCTCTTCTATTAATGGTAAGGGGTCTTTATTGGTCTGGCACGATAATTTTGTTTAATGCTCGATACTCCCGATAATCCACGCATAAGCGTCCCTCTCCGTTTTTCTTAGATATGTAATAATCTGAACCGAAGGGGTATCTCACGGGCCGGGCGACGAGTGACATGGGTCCATCGCTATCCGCTCGGCCGGCTCGGCACATACGCTGACTGTGATTCCCTCACAATTCCGTGTTTTAAAAGATCAGCAGTAATGTCTTGAATCTGTTTACGTTCAGGGTCTGAAAATTGTCTTGGCCTAAATGCTATAGGTTTCTTACTTGTAACTGTGATGTGCATCTCACAAAATGACGTCATACCTAACTCAGTCATTTCTCTAGCAACACAATTAGGATATTCGTTTAATAACGTTAAAAGGGAATTCACGGTTTCGGGATCCTCGAGTCCTATATTAATAACAGCAGTATGAATTAAGTTTACGTTTACAGTTTCTGAAAATACCAACCTACCACCTGTTTTACTATATTGAATGTCGTCTTGTTCCGTAAAATTCTGTCCAATTAATACGTTCACACTTCACACCCATAATGGGGTATGATAAACAAGTCAATGGCCCTCTCTATACCGTCGACCGCCACGTCTGCGCCATAAAAATATTTGGGTGTCATATTACCAGACAGGGTTTTTAGTATAACGTTATTTATAATTTTCTGGAATTTTAACTGAAATTGAACCGCCGCTTGTTTTGTTAAGAGAGAACATTTACTACCCAGATCCATCAATTTTATCCAGCCACTCATCGATACTCTGAGTGACAGGGTCAAACTCCTGGATGATGTCAAGGTTTAAAGAGGCAACACTTACCAAGCTATTCCGGGCACCTAAATCTTTAGCCAACTTATCTATACCTTGGATCAGTGCGTTACTCAACCCGATGATATCGCTCGTGACTCCATTCCTACCAGAGCGTCGAGAGTCTCCACCTACGCTATGGGGCTGCTCCCCCAATTCCAAACTTGGAGAGCGTCTCCTCGAGCCACGTGAACGTTCTGCTTTCCTGGACTGCCTCGGAACCTTTCGGACACCCTTCGACCTCCGCTCTGAGTGACGTTCCCTCTGCTGGGAACTCCTGGAGGATCCATGTCGCTTGGCCCTTTTTTTCCACAACTTCACTAACCGCACAATTTGCCAAAAGGTCTTCGCGGATTCTGATCCCACTTCTGATGTTAACGATTCGCGATTTAAAATAAGATTTGAAATAAAAACCCTATATTTAAATAAAAAGTTATATTGCCGCCTGTATGACACGTCAACTCGCTCGCTCGCTCGAACCGAATCTCTCTGCTGATTGTCCATGAATGCCGTCCCACTGCTCCGCGCGGTCTCTCTCGTCTCGTACCCGTGGTTCCCGGAGAACCTGCATCAGCCCTTTTTCGGTGCAGGCGTGCAGGCCTCTCGTCTCGACGTATACAGGGTGATGGTTGTATACGTCCTGGTGACTGACGATAACAATAGGTATAGTTAAATTATCGTTCAAAAGAGATAGAAGCAAAGAATAGTGAAATAACACGAAGGGAAAGTCCCGACCCTCTTTATTGTTTTGGGTAAACCGTTTTCAATGACCTTGAAAACTTATATTGGGGGAAAATCAGGGCCGGACCACGCCGGACTGTAAACTATTGCGGCGACAGCAAGGGTCGGCGCACAGGTCCGCAATAAGTATCGAACGGGTATTGATTCAAACTTGTTTAAATACATGTGTAACAAACGTGATCAGACGAAACAGGTATGTGCCGTGATGTCCCGATGTTTTTTTAAATTCCATTATGAAAATTAGAATAAAAACAGCGAAGACTCTAATGCTTATACAAAATTCGCTACCTACGCCTCTGGTTATCACAATGATATTGAGATAAATATGTATTGCACACCTACGCCACTGGTGCATTTTCCCCCAATGTTACCATGCACAACAGATCTGCGCGACCATCGGACCTCTCTCTCTGTTTCCCTTCTTGTTATTTCCCTATTCTTTGATAGAAGTCTTTAGTGAATTTATGTTGTAACGGGTATTTCGTTACATTTCTCGTTAATTATCTTTTTTTCTCTAAACGTTAGTTCCGTGGTCTCAATCTCTAGGATACACCGGTTAACGCGCCTTATAAAAGGAATCACGACCGTGGGTTTTGCGTTCTGTACCTTTGTCGGTCGCTCTCTGTGGTCTATAGGTTGTGTCGAATGTGAACGTTCCGTACCAGACCGGTAAAATTACTTCATTCTTTCTTGTCGAATTCTCACCAGAGTAGGTACGTTCCTCTGTTCGATCTTTCTTTTATCTAACGACGACTATCTTTAGCATTTCCTCTGCAAGCAATTGGCCCTCGAGACTTCACTTCGGAGCAGTTTGTAGCGTATTGCCGTCGTCCTGAGGTGAGGAGAGCCGTACCTCGTATTTTTTTGGTTCGTCTGCATCTTGGCTAAGGATCTTGGTTAAAATAATTATAAAATCTATAGATCATAAATAATAACCAAGCAAAATCCCATAAGCACCTGCTGGGTGTTACAATTTAAAGTTGACTTTCGGTAAATATGGCGCCTCTGTGTCTGGCCGCGGATTGCAGCGAGCGTTGTTTAGATAGAATGTTGAAATTTGGTCAGAATGAGGCTTAATTTACTAACTATTTCTGGTAAAAATTTAAAACTGTTCCGTTATCTTTTTTATAGTAAAAACATGATCTATACATGATCTTCCTTTTCGGAATCCTGCTTGTTCTTCGGGTAAAATTTTATCTGAGATAACACTAAGCCTTTCATTGATGATTTTCCTTTATATTTTGTATGCTGCGTTTAGTAGACCGATAGTTTTGTTAATCCTTTTACTTTTTTGAACAGAGAGATTGCTTTATCTGTTTTCGTCTTCGGGGATCGCGGGATTCGTTGAGCATCTATTATAAAAATGTAGTAACCTTAGCTCTAGGAACGTTCCTCCATATTTCAGTAGTTCTGAATTTATGCTGCCAAGGCTTGGAGATTTTCGAATTTTGGTCATGTTTGAAGCATTTTGTAGTTCGCTCATCTCAATTAGATCGACTACCGTTTTCTCACTTTGTTCTTCAGTCTCATTTAATTTTTGATCATACCGTAGTTCTTTATAAAGTACAAGCCATTTTTCTTCTGGCATGATATTTAGGTGTGCTATATCCGTTTCTTCTCTTTTTAGATGTTTCATTAGTTTATAAGCGATTTCGTGTAGTGTCTTCCGTGTAAGTCATCTACTATTCTGCTAATAAATGTTTTCCACAACCTATTGTGCGCTTCTCTCACTGTCGATTTTGTGGCATTTCTAATTTGATGTCATTTTTTTAGGTTTCTCTGTATTCTTTTGTGAGAGTCTCTTTATCCATTTTGGTTTTGTTCTATGGCCTCCTTTATCTCTTCGTTCCAAATCTCATTCCTCGTTTTCGTTTTCTATTAAGTTTCGTATCTAGTTAAGTTAAGTTACTCCTTAGTATGATATCTATATATATATATATATATATATATATATATATATATATATATATAAATGGATTGCTGTTCGTTTGTCTAGCTTGAACTCGAGAACGGCTAGACGGATTTTGCTAATTATGATCTTGAAATATTTGTGGAAGTTCAGGGAAGGTTTTTCGGTGAGAAACATAAATAATAATATATTATATTATTATTATTATTATTATATATTATATTATAATATTATTATATATATAATATTATATAATAATATTATTATTATATTATTATATATATATATATATTAATATATATTATATATTATTATTATTATAATAATGATATAATATAAAAATATTGAAAAAGGTACGTTTTGTAATTTGACATTTATAATCAAACAAATGAAAGTATAGTGTCAGTTGGTTTTCAAATAAATAAATGTCAAGACGATTATTACAATCTATCATCAGTTTGTCAGTGCGCGAGAACTTTATTGATTTTAAAATTCCAAGGAGAAGATGGACTTAGGTCGTCGAAGTCAATCAAATGTGCTACGAGACGAGCTCTCACGTCCAAATCGCACTGACGACTGACGACCGGTGAGAGACAGATAACATTCGTATTGGTATGACAGAATTACGTTCAACAGTAAATAATGGAATCGAACGAGTTCGGGCACATCTTACACAACAGCATTTAGATCGACAGGGCACCGAGTCTACAAAGTCTACAAGTTCGAAAAAACGGACACATCGAGTCACTGCAGCCGGAATAAAAACCGCCAGTGATTGATTTCAACTTTAAAAACTTCAAGAACTTCGAAGCCAACACAAAAGCGGAAAGTCAAGAAACCAAGAAGAGTCCTGAGTAAGTCAAAGCAACTTCACCATGACACTAATTCTACAAATTCTACAAATTTGAAATGACGGACATATCCAGTCACAGCAGCCGGAGGAAAAGCCGCCAGTGATTACAACTCCAAAACTTCAAGAACTTCGACGCCAACACAACGGCGGGAAGTCAAGAAGACAAGCAAAGTCCTGAGTAAGTCACAACCACCTTTTGCAGAGAATTAAGTTAAAAATTTCACAATTTCAACTACGACAAGATACAACAAGCAGATGAGTTGATTCAAGAACAAGAAAAAATAGCCTAAGAAATCATATAACTACAAAATAATTACAAGAAAGACGTAAGTGAAAGAAAAACCAAGGAATACTTACAAAAATGGATTGACCTAGGAGCACTATGGAGGAAAGCCCAAGAGAACAACGAGGCGTTCCATGAACTTGGGTTTGACGATCAGCACAATTATATAAGATCACACTATTCCAAAAGGATGGAGGAAAACTACAAGACAATTCGACTATACCTGACGTCAAACGAATAAAACACCCAAGAAACAAGTCTATGAGGTACAAATACAAGACCAAAACCGGAAGTGAAGAAACCCAAACAACAGATCGAACAGGATTACCGACGAATCGAACTAAAAGTAAAAATAACAAACAAACAAAAACTACTTATACAAGCTGAAAAAGACATGGCAGAATCAACACCAAGATGGTTATGCACGTACTACGAGCAACAAATGTCCAAAACATGGAGCGCACTTCAAGACACAATGAAATAGAGCGATTCCGCAGACGCAGTGTTCCTGTAAACTTGGAACGAGTAGCATTCCACTACGACCCGGAAATAGATTATTGTGCCGAAGAATCCGTAACGATTGGAGAAATGACAATCGTTTGTCAATATTGTAAAGCGTTAAAATGCAGCGGTAAACCTACTGGATTATGTTGTGCTGGTGGTAAAGTAAAATTGTCATAATTGTTCCCACCACCAGATCCATTACCTTCTTTAGTTTCTGGGATGGGAAATGATTCTAAATATTTCTTGGCCAACATCCAAACGTATAATAATTGCTTTTAAATGACGTCGTTTGGTCAAACTCATATTGTACAGGAAAATTTCATACCTAATTTCAGCGTAGTTTTTCATAAATTATTTATTAAAAATTTAAAAACATAATATACAATTGCTAATACAAGGACAGTTTGCGGACTAAACTTGCGAGTTTCCCGGTTTTGCGCATGGGCAATTATAGCAATTATACGTCGCGTGTTCGCGAGTCGTAAACCGATCGTCTTTATATATTTACGCACCGCAAAAAAAGACGGAAAATATAGTAGATCAGAAAGCCTTAAATTGATTATGTGTATAACTGTGTTGCATTTAATTTAATGTAGATAAAAATTTTGTATTAAGTATTGACAATATTTTTCAAAAATATATGTATGTGATAGGAAGTTCACCGGGTCATCTATAATTTTTTTTTCTTTAAACATTACGTGGCATTGCGACGCATGTCGGGTACGGCTTGTATTTTATGTTTTTCCATTTCTCGTCAATATCTGATTCTGTCGGTAATTGGCACAGTAATTCTGTGAGTCTTCGGTGATAAAAATATTTTATATTATCTTCGTGAATGAAATTTATTTTCAATTTCTTTCCTGATTCTTTCGTGTTTATCATATTTTGTATCGGTTTTTCTTTTTTTTCCATCTAGTCCATAATTATATTTTGGTTACGACTATTTATATTTAATATATTTCTTCCTGAAGAAAGTATTCGTCCCTTTATGCTCATTGAAGGATACATATTCTCTTAGTTTTATGGTTCATTGTGGTTAACTGGCCTCTGTCAAATTTCATCTTAATATGTAGTATTCTTTCTTTTATTTACGAATACCCCTTAACCTGGTTTTGCCACTTTCTGTCTATAAGAATAGCTTCTCCACAACGTGCCCTTTTTGCTGTTGGTACGCCACTGTATATTATTAGGTGGTTTGATAATTCTTTTGTACCCTTAAGTTTCTTTTTAGGTTCCGTTATAAAAGCTATATTAACTTTATACTCTGAGGATATTATTGAGTTCTACTTCGTTTGTTCCTAATCCCTGAACATTCCATGTTGCAATTGTCAACATATCGTGTATTCCTAAATTCTTTTCCTTTCTCTCGCCATATCGTAAATCTTTTAGTATGCAACTTATAATAGTAATAATAGTAATAGGAAGTCCACTAAGCTGTTTACTTTTCTGCCCAAGAACATCATTGAACGGCGGCGTTCCATTGAATTTTGGTCCTGTTGGGAACTTCCACTTGGCTACCAATTCTTCCCAAGAACATCCTACTTTAATAGGCCGAGACTATTACTGATTAAGAATATTAGTATTAAACCTTAAAGTCGTAGACATTTGTGTTGGGGAACGAGTTAGATTGGAATGTATGGTTTTCTGATTCCCAGAGATCCGCCACCTTCTTATAATTACTCCGACCTCATTAATATTGACGATTGCCTAATTTTTGTTTTCTCTTAGCTGTGCGTTCAAGTGCAGTTTTCCAAATAAATTTGCATTGGTCCAAAAAAGACAATTGTCCGAATGTGACTACGAGAAAATGGAGAATAATCTAAACAAATTGTTCGGATGTACAATTTTTTTTAATCATTGTTAGGAAATATTTTTTTAAAAAATATCATTATTCGAAAGTACAATCCCATTAAAATTTGTGAGAGTGTTATATGTGTTATACTACAAAATTAAATTATGAATACTTTTGATTTCCCAATTTGCTTTTACATACGTAAATACAGTTCTAAATTAATAATTTTTTTTGGATTTTAGACCTTTGTTTTGGTGTTAGAGTTGTGTCCCGCACTCTTGAAAGTCATCGTTTAGTGATAGTTCAGAGTCTCGATAATATTTTTGTCACTCAGTTAGTTTAATCGTTGATAGATCAGGTGTTCGAGGATTTGTTTTTCAACGGAATCGAATATTGACTTGACCTTACAATGGATGTTTCTGGAGATTGAAAAAGCGACGATAGTGAAGGGGTATGTATCTTTTATGGGATATTTTATGCGCAGCACTTTCAACAGATGATTGGTGCATGGCCATATAGAGGGGGGAATATTATTGACCAAAATTGGGCTTTTTGTCCCAAAAGACTATGGCACAAGGTGCGGGTGACGCCGAAGTAGGTTGGAGTGCTCACTTGCATGCAAGCAATGCGATGGCAATTGCTCCAACCAAAAAGGCACTTCCAACGAGGCCGAGGATAGTAACGAGGAAGAAGATGAAGAAGAGTTTGAAGATGTTTAGCAAGTTAAGAATTGAACTTTATGACGAATAATTCAATGTTAATAAACAGTGCTCTTTATTATTTAAATAAAGTATTATTTTCATAATTTGTGATTTTTCACTTTCTTCATTACCTTTCCCAGCAGAGCAACCCCCAAACCCCCCCAGGATCATTCTAATGCCAGCATTGAATTCGGCATCCGCGAAAACCCCCGAGCAACGATTTTCGAGCGTTTTTTTCTAGTTTCTAGACGTTCTTATAATGTTGCAAGTAATTATGCAATTGCAAAATGCATTTATTGCACCAGAATACATTTTTCGAAAAATGGCATGACCAGACGATATAGACATTTTTCTTAGGAGCTTTCTGAACACAATGCAGAAAACCGCATCTCGATATTTGCTGCCCCTAAAAATTTCGGATTTATTTCCTACCTTCCCTGGACTATCTGTATATTCAGGTTGGGCGAAAAATGTAAAATCCCTTATAAAGTTTCGCACGACTCTAAAATCTACTTTCCATTGCATGAACTACATTTTCCATTTTTACATTAAATACTTCAATTTTGAATTTGGCTCATGCTTCCTGCGGAGCTTCGTCACTACATGTCTCATCATGAAATTTTTTCCTAATTCTTTTTCTAGATATTGGCATCGTTATTTCTAAGAGAATCTCAAGACCAAAAAATTCTGCGTTCGACTCAATCACGAAAGCAGCAGTTTCTTCAGACGCTTTATCAAAATTCCTGGACATATTTTTTAATGATGTTAAAGTATCCTCAACCATTCGGTACGCTTGTAAAAAGTTCATTGCTGCTGTTTGAAGATATTTAGACAAAGGTGTAATGGAAACAATTTTTTTTTAAATACTATTGCGATTAAAACTGTTTCATGTTTAAAAAAAACCGTCCAAAAGACTTTGAGCTTTAAATCTGATCTCAGCAATAAAGTTCTTGGAGTTGGCCATCTCATAAAATGTTAGACATAAATTAACAAATTAGCCCTTTTCGCACATTTCGGTTCGGCCGGGAGATTAGAGAGTCCAGCGCCTGGCTAGGATTAGCTTTGCGTTTTGGTTTCATTTATCATTAAATTTGAGGACAATTTTGGTTACCCGACCCGCCCAATATTAGGAATTGGGAAGAACGGCCCACCGGGCAATCGCACGATGGCCCAGTCCGGTCCTGTGAGGCGGCGCGATAAATGGGGGCGCCGCCGAACCGAGAGTAGTAAAAAAGCAGAACCATAGAGATAAAAGAGAGAGGAGGTAACAAATAGGGAGAGGGGGTAATAAATTTTGTAGACGGAACCGGCCATATTGAGAAGCCACTCTTCGAACTCGTGCTTGCGATTGTCATTGCTGAATTGTGCAGTGGCGGATCTATGGGGGGAGCTACAGTCTACCACTGGGAACCAAAGTTTAACAATTAATAATAAATACATACATATTTTTAATATAATATAATGAATAACTGAATCAGCTCTTCCTGGTTTCCTGCTCGTTCTTTGTCTTTCTGGTATACCTGGAGCACATTTCTTTTTTGGTAATTTTTCTTCTATTAACTGATTAATCCCAAAATCGGAAATTTTTTGTTTGTTTCCGTTTTCCAAAGAATGAACAACAGCGTAAGGTTTTAAAAACTGATGTAGGTAATTTTGTTAGGAACTATTAGTATAAATGTGCGTTAAATTAATCAAGAAATTTAAAAATAAAACATTCTTTACTTAATTCGTATTGAGCAACCTTCGTATTGTTTCATATCTTAGCATTTTGTGACATTTTATGGAAAATAAAACTGCTTCATACAGATTATTATTTCATAATTTTAGTTAATGTAATGCTACGCCATTGGAGAGAAAGATTTCTTACAGGAAGTCGGCCATATGCAGAAGCCACTTTGGCCTGTGCTTTGGTCTATTTGTTCCAAGCACATTTGTTACCTCCTCTCTCTTTTATCTCTATGAGCAGAACGCATCGAACACCTGACCTGAGCAGCCGTGCGCGTAATATAAATAAACAAGTGTGATATAAATTAAATGTTAAATTTTAGTTCTTAGTGGAAATAAATTAGTTAAGACACTTCGCGTAGTGTAAGTTATTTCGAACCCGTAAAACGTAACAATATGATGAATATCGTAATTTCAGAAGATGGCTGTCTTCCTGCTCGAAAACTTTCATTTTCCCAAATGCAGTGTACGAATGTACGATGCAGTGTATTTGGGACGAAAGACTATGGTGAGATGGCTATCATATTTTGCATAGACCATCGCTGTCGTGTGATTTTAACGATTTCATTCCCAACATAGTGGACCCTTACCGGTGGCTACAATTGGATGTACTGTAAAAATTATTTTTTCGCCCTTCTCCCTTAAAGAGATGTGTTGTGTTGTCAAATGATATGAATGTACAAAAAGTGATATATTCTTTCCTTTCAAATTGAAGAGACTTTTGCGTACGTATAGGAAACAAGCTTTTCAAATATTCATATTGTGATGGATGTTTTCATAATCCTCTTCGTTGAAAAATTCACTTATGCATTCAGATAGATAAAAAACCTTTCAGTGCTCCCATTGTAACAAACGACTTTCTACATATTCGTATTTGAAGAGACAATTGCGTGTTACACAAAGTGACAAACCTTTCAAATTTGTCAAACATTGTAACAAATATTTATATTTATTATGCTTTTTTATACTTTTTTATTGTTTCTACTTGGTTTTACTACAGGATGTAACACCTAGCTATCGAGAGTATGTGATTTAATTAAGCAATTGATAATGTTCGTTAAAATCGTAATATACCTTTCAGTTATTAATTATAAAAAGCAAGTAATAAGAAAGAGATACGCTTTAACTATAGCGAACAGACTGCTTTTTTATTCTGGTCTTAACTTTTGTAAGCAGATAAAAAAAGTATAACTGGATATTCGGCATTTATTTCGATTTTGAATTATTATTCTCGTTCCAGAATTAAATTTAAAAATGTTATATTTTGAATAAATTATATTTTAAGGCCTCGAAAATAGACAACCATATTAAAAATTTTTTACATCACTATTACATCTAAGTCGATTTACTGTTGGGGTTAACGTATACCTCCCCCTTTTATTCTGAATTTCATCAGGTTGACAAACCACCCCCAGTTCATATGCATGTATGTTTTTTGTTGGTAAAAGCGGCGATGATTAAGTGTCCATTTCGAGCTGCCAACGTATACTATATATAAGTATATGGCATATTCGGTCCCCTCCTAAAATTGGAACTTTATAAATTTCAGCCGGACAATCGAGTGGGCTGCGGCTGACAAGTATGAAGGTTCCCATTGTCGCCGACATCCGTGAGGATATGGAAATCGAATGCCACTTTGACATGGGTGTCGAAGAATTATACGCCGTCAAGTGGTACAAGGACGAGAAAGAGTTTTTCAGGTGAGGAGATTTACGACGCGGCCCCGGCGGTTTTTATGCGCCCTCTCTGAGGGCTTTTGCAGACGGTTTAAAGCAAACGACAAACGGTTGCCATGGTTTAACATAACCCGAAAAGAATATATTTTTTAAAGAAAAATGGTACATTAGAGTAGTTGTTCCTGCTTGAAAATTGTAATGATTTAGTTTACAGAGACATACCAATTGTGAATACATATTAGAGTAAACTATTTCGTGCAAGTAATAGTTTTTGTTCTGATAGACCAATTTTTATTATTAGTTATCAGTTAAAAGGTAATACTTGCAGTATAGATTCATCAATGATCGCGCTGTTATCTTTTCTTCTTTTTTTATTCTAAGTTGAAAATCTCTCTTAGGTAAATCGAAATTTTAAGAAAAGGTTCAATACCTACTTGGCTCATCAAGTTAATTAAGCGAAATCCATACGAATCACGCAGTTTCCTGATGGTTAACACTACTCACATTTTCTACGTTGCTAAGAGTACTCGTGTAAGTATTAATACAACGATAGGGTATTGAAAAATAACGTCATCCACTATTTAAATATACGTTTAATTGATATCTGCGTTTGCGCATGAGTGTACAGAAATAACGAGAACGAGAGATAAGTGTCTATGGAGATAAGTTACATTTGTCAAAATCACTTATTTGCCAAATATGTCATTGTTTTGACAGCTCAGTAAATAAGGTAATATAACGGACTTTTGAAATAAGCAAACTACTTTCCGAACTGAGTTTTCACATCAAATGAACTAGCGCAAATGGCGTGTTTTAATACAGTATTCAAAAGTGCGCAATTTCTCTCATATCGCCCATCAAGATAGCGATTACCGGAAAGTTGCTCGCCGGCAATTGCTCGCCGACAATTGCTCACCGACAGTTGCTCGCGGGGAAAATTGCTCGCCACCCAATTGTTCGCCTCATAATTGCTCGCCTTCAGATAATATTCCTCATAATATTATTGTTAGTCATAGTTAAGCATTATTATCAGAAAATGGTATGAATTTAAAGAAATTTAATACACAATTGTTAGTCCCATCAACCCTTATAAACCCAACTCTCCAACCTTAAAGGCTCCAACGTAATCCTCAAATATTTATCGTTAAAAGCGTTTAAATGTCACTCGTTAACAGTAAATGCCTAAAATTAAGTAATAATGGTTACCAATTTTCGGAATTTTAACAGATACCTACGTGAACTTATGATTCTATGACACTAAGTAGGTGATGACACCTACTTAGTGTCTTTTCTCGTCAGTATATGTTCAGTTCGGACACCGGTTCAGTTATCTCTGTGAAAGGAACGGAAAAATAATAGCGGTAACATTTGTGAATAGTGAAAAAGGAAAACGGAAGTTGGTGGATCAAGGACACATGTTCATTAAAGATAAAGAAAATGACCAGAAGGTGTTTTGGAAGTGTGATCAGTGCAAGCAACTTAAGTGCCGTGCTCGTCTCCACACTATTCAAGATGAAATAGTTCTACGTCTGAATCAGCACAATCACGCTGGTAATGCAGCAAGGTCTGAAGTCGCGGCAGCCATTAGTGAAGCAAAATGTAGAGCAGAAAATACCCAAGATGGAACACATCGGATCGTCGCTGAGTTGTACACCAATTTGCCCCAAGCTGCTGCAGGACAGATGCCACGAATCGAATCCATCAAGAGAACGGTACGAAATGTTAGGAATAGGAAGGAGTGTGTACCACCAACACCTAAAACACTTTCGGAACTTCAAATACCCGAACTGTACCAAAAAACATTTGACAGTGAGCAGTTTTTATTGTTTGACAATGGTGACAATAATAATAGGCTATGAATTTTTTCCACAAAAAAAAAATTTGACTTGTTTGGCTCGAACAGAACACTGGTTCGCAGATGGAACGTTTAAGACTGTGCCGTCATTATTTATACAGTTATATACGATACATGCAATCATAAATAATAAAAGTATCCCAATAGTGTTTGCGCTATTAGCCAACAAAAGGGAAGAAACATACGTAAAATTATTTAGCGAGCTGAAACGTTTGGAACCCAATTTAACACCAAAATCAATTATGACAGATTTTGAGCAAGCGGCGATCAATGGTTTTAGAACTGTGTTTCCAAACACGTCTCTTAGAGCTTGTTTCTTTCATTTTACGCAGTGTTTTTACCGTTGTATTCAACAAAATGGTTTACAAATGCGGTACCAGGAAGATAGTGATTTTTCACTTAAATTACAAATGATACCGGCTTTGGCTTTTATTCCTGTTGAAAATGTAGTACGTAGTTTTAAAGACCTATGCGATCAAATTGATTTTGAAGATATTGTACATCCAGTATTAGATTATTTTGAGGATACCTGGATCGGTAGGCCCAATCGACGTAGTCGTCGTAATCCTCGATTTCCCTTGGAACTTTGGAACTGTTACAACACTGTTCAAAATGGTTTACCAAAAACCAATAACTTTTGTGAAGGTTGGCATCGAGCTTTTAGTGAATTAATTGGTGCACATCATACAGTAATATGGAAGTTTATTACCGCATTAAAAACAGAACAAAGTTCCTATTGTGGAAAAATTGAACAATACATAGGTGGTGCTAATCCCGAGGTTGCACCTAAGAAATATCGTGATTGCGCACAACGGATAGAAAACATTGTAAATGACTATGCAAATCGAACATTAGTGGAATATTTGCGTGGCATAGCCCACAACTACAACTTTTAAATTTTTGATTTATTAGCAAGTATTTTCATATTGTCAAGAACGTTTTGATTTATATTTGTACATATATGTTTTGTATCTGTTTCAGATTTTCTACATTATTTTGATGTATTTGAACTATCTTTAATAATATGTATTTTCGTCAATTGGGTTTATACAATTTTCAATTAACTAGATTTTATGTATCGAAACATGAGTGAATTTGTACCTAATCGTTAAATTTTTGTGTTCAATTGTTTGTTAAATTGTGTTTGTGTTAAATTTATTTAAGTAGCAATGGTTTATTTTCTGAAGATGACAAATAAATGATTAAAAATTGATTGATATTTTTTTTGAAAAATAAGTGCCCTTTGGTCTAGTTGTTAATATTACCTGAATATAAATTTACCGGATGGCGAGCAACTGAGTGGCGAGTAAATGTGTGGCGAGTAAATGTGTGGCGAGCAATTTTCCCGGCGAGCAAATGTGGGCGAGCAATTGTCGGCGAGAAATTGTCGGCGAGCAACTTTCCGCACACGCAAGATAGCCAGTCTGAGAAATGTAGGTAAAAGTCTCAAAGCGCATCTATCCAAAGAAACAGTCAAAAGTCATAAGGAAGAATATTAATATAGTTGGGCATTTTTTGAACCTCTAGTGCTCATCTTAAGTAAAACGTTGCCTGTAAGAAAAACAATTAATAATGTGTGTCTCATACACAGACCATTAATATAACTAGACCCGGTGTTCCCATTAGAAACTGATCTTTGTTTACATGCCAACATAGCCGATAGGCGCGGTGTAAAAGGGGAAAAAAATATGGCCGCCTTTGACGAATTTTGACAGCGTACAAAGTAGCTATCCATAGGCGTATCAATAATAAGGGACAAAAAGGAAACAAAATTAAGAAAATAATTTATTTATTATTTAGATCAACGGGCAATGAAGCCCTTTAGATGCTAGGTAACAAAGGTGCGAAATAAGTGACAAATGATAAAGAAGGACATAGATTATCAAAATCATCATGACAGTAATAATGCATACAATAAGTATAGTCCAAAACCCATCTGTCAGAAATTTGCTTTAGATTGGCATAAGAAGTAACCGCAATGTTTTTACATGAATACCTCGGGAATAACGTCTAGAATATGGATTGAATTATCCTCCAAAGCGCATCGGTCGGGAATATTGTTAAAAATGCAACAATTTAAAACGGAATTAAAAAACGCGTTTTTTTCCCGAATTGTTTTGCTTCTAACTTTTTAATTATTGAATTTAGAAGAAAGTAAGAGAGGAAAAAGTTGCAGAATCTATTTTTACATAAAATGGCATAGGTTATAAATTCAAAAATTCATTAGCGGTTTTGCCAAATAGTAATAAACAACAAAAAATCGGCCCAAAAAAGTGTTTTTTTAACTTATTATTTTAGGCACTTTAAAATGTAGTTAGGACTTCCATATCACAGGTACAAAATCCTCAGGTTATAATAAAAGAATCGAGTAAATTTCGTTTCGATCGGATTATTAGAGTTTGCACAATAATTTTGCAATCCAGAAAAATCGGAAAATATTGAAAATTTTCAAAATTGTTTAAATTTTTTTCCACTATTCGATTTTAATAAAACTAGCGGGTCATATATAAGAGGGAACAAGCTTTCATGTACTTTTGTCAGAATTAAAAAATATTTATTAGAACGGATACAGTCATTGTTTAAAGTTGGTGTCGTTTTTTTTTTGCTTATAAACAAATAAATTATCTCGGCGATTTTTTTGTTAAATGAAATTCTGAAAACATAGCAGGAAAGTACTCGGAAAGACGCTTCTTTTTATTCATAATAAGTTGCTATTTTGCTCCTTAGCTTCTGAGATATAACTCCCCAAAGTTGTTTAGTGTTTAATAAAATGGTTAATAATAGTTAATAAAATTACTATTTTTTCTCATATGTTAAGAAATAATTGTTTCTCACAGTAACCAGTATAATATTTTTGTTGAAATTTACATTGAAAAGTTTGAAATTTAAATTCAAAAAATGTCTCGCTTCGAATTTTGACAAATTCATAAATTTGACATTTCTATTAAACACAGTTACAGGGTAGAAATTAATTACCTTGTAGTACTGTTAGGTTCAAAAACTTGATGCATCGGCAATGAAACAGCATCTCTCTTTAAATATCTAGCATTGTCGGTTGCACCTATTTTAGACACAAAATCATCTTTATTGAAATGTTTTGAGCAAATATAGGACGATTTTGTTATGTTATCATTTTCGCTAAGTCCCAAAACAGAAATCCAAATATTTCTTTTAATTGGATCTGCTGGAAATCTAAAATAATAACACTGATAGAACGCCACTGAGATGATACATAACCTCAAAAAATTTCATTAATAAATTTCTTTATTTACCTATGAAAAGAGAATCCCGAGGCTTTCCCTGCATCGCTATAATCGTTGCATATCTTGCACCTATTAACCATTGTTAAATGTTTCCTATTTTTATCAAAATTACTCCCGGTTAGTTTTGGTTTGGTTAGGTTAGCGTGTGACAGACTAGGACGCGATGTTGCCACGTTGCCTCTCATAACGAAAGTCTATATTATTTTAGATTTACGTACAACTGACCAACCGCAGGCGAAGTAGGCTGGATGTATAAGCAAATCGTAAGCGAGAATTCTTCATTTGCATTCATGCAACAGCGCAAAAAAACGCTTAGAATGTGCTAAGATCTTGTCAATACATTATTTTGTAAACAAACGGGTCTAGTTATATTAATGGTCTGTGGTCTCATATATACCCCCTGTTATCAACATCTTATCTGCAGTTATCCTATAATCCATCGGAGTGTAACAATTGAAATGTAACGTTAAAAGAGCAAAAACACAATTAAACAAATATAAAAATTAAAGTGTCACCTACATGATGGACCGATATTATTATGGAAAAATTCCCACAAAAGTAAAATTTATTAAACAAACATACAAAAACTAACCAAACAATAATAATAGATACAATTACAAATTAAAATTTTTGGAACAATTCTCTTAAGGATATCTATGCTGATAACAGTCAACTAAAATTATTTAAATAAGAAACCATGTGTATGGAAGAGGAATTTACTATAATTCAGTAACAGGTGGTGTGGTAGGAGCTAGAGATAATTAAGGTAAATTAACATAACCTATGAACACGAAGTCCTTAACCCGAAGATCTATACACACCCTCCAGGTAACACAGCGTTCAGTGGAAAGGATCATGCTCGGGATTAGTATGAGAGATCGAGTACCAAATGACAAAATCAGGAGAAGAACAAAAGTGGCGGATGTTGTGCGAAGAACAGCACAGTTGAAATGGCGATGGGCTGGCCATATAGCACGACAAAAGGATGGCAGATGGACCAACAGATTAATAGTATGGCGTCCAAGAGAAACAAAAAGAAGTGTTGGAAGACCCCAGAAAAGATGGCGAGACGATGTCCAGAAAATCGCAGGAAAGAACTGGATACAAAAAGACTAAAACAGAAAGCTGTGGAAAAATATGGAAGAGGCCTACATCCAGTAGTGGATGAATACGGGCTGAAAAAGAAGAAGAAGAAGATGAACACGAACATACTCAATATAATGACCTCGAGCAAATCAACACAGAAAGAAACCAGGTGAAACCGGGCCAAATGGAAAATAAACTGCGTAAGGGTAAACAACTGTTATGAATTTGTACAGGACAGGAACTTGAAAAAATGTGAACAACAGGAAGTTGTTCATTGAGGAGTGAATGCTGAGGATCCTTGGCGGCTGTTACGATCTCTATACACTCCGACAGGTTCAGTCTAATAACTTTAGTTTCAAAATGTAATGCTTCATATTCCTGGGTAGGAGGTAGATAGGTAGGGAAACGGTGGTTCTCTAGAACGTGACTTGCGAACGCACTAGGGATGCGAGACAATGGGATGTTTACATGTCGTAACTGATTCAGATATTTTATGTTTTATCTTCAATTAATTATCACAGTATACCAATGTAGCACTATTTCAATTTATTCTGCCCAGATCCATTCTATAGAAGGCCAAATTGTTGTAGATTCCTGTTACAGACTCTCTAGTTTGAAAGAATTTTTCGCATTTGGAAGCATAGTATTCATATTGCTAGTCTCGATCGCAGCGCTGCATCGCTGAGAGGTATCTACGACGAAAATACCAATGACCGTAACCAAACGATTATATTACAATAATAACTTAATTATATTAATATATATAGACACGGAAATCATGGGTAAAACCGCAGAAAGTGTGAAAAGTCTCTCACACACACACACTTCCACCATCATATACATTATACCGCATGGTACTCCCAGGTACGTGCGTATTATTAATAAATATATACTTATAAATATCTATACGGTTTGCTGTAAGATTGTAGACACATGTTCTCTTTTTATCTGTATAGGACGATACCTAAATTAAATATTTTCTTTTTCGTGTATTTTTCCTAAATGTTAATAAATTTACATGAGATGTTTTTTAAAATATATATATTCGATCTACATGTATTAGTACAGCGTTATAGGGAAGCTATGATTCCCCTCTCGGTCATTCCTGGAGTGCCTCATTTCGTTTTTAAATTTGAAACTTGAGTTTATCCTCTATTTAATGCTACTTGAGAAGGTTTCTTTTTCTGCACGTACTGATTAGTTCAATATAATTTCACAATTTTCAGCCATATCTAGTTTCTGCCCGTTGTGTTCAATGGCACTAAATTCCCCATTTACCGGTATTATGCAGAGTGTTACTATTGAGTAGTCAATCCTTTAACCCTCGAATGTTTGGGAGAAAATAATGGGACACTCCTTATATCGCATTCCATTTGAAGGCATTTTCTCTAACATACAGTAGACCTCCTGTAAGATTTTAGACAATAAATTAAAAGAAATATTATATAAAAATAGGAGATGTGGTAACCTTTATGCCTCCATTTTTTTACGAACTCCTAAGGACATGGCATCCATTTTTTGCAATAGAATGAATAGATTGAATGGAACTCTTGAACAGTTTGACTCTGTGTTGCTATTTTTTAATCACTTTATTATTTAAAATAAATCCATAATATTAATTTAATTAATTCGGTCCTTTAATTGATTAAGATTTAATGTTAAAAACGTCTAAACAGAATCTTTTATAAATTATTAAAATCCGAAAACTAGAGGATTCATGTCGGAGTCGTGTCAAGTTGAAACTACAGATTTTTCCAAACAGCTAGAGGCACATCATCAAGTAAGTTTATATCTACTTAAAAATAATCTTGTTTTCTGTATCTCAAAAACACATAAATGGAATCCTCACCCACCTTTATTAGGTCCTCGACAGTAATAAGTGAATAGTCTTTCGTAACGCCCAAAACGAGAAGTTCATTTTGCCCTAACAAAAGTTCTATGTAACACAAGATGGTAGGTTTTCAACTTTCACCTGATTTCTGGGATGTATTGGAAACATCATAAGCACATCTTTATACAGGTTACGCCCATTTTTCCACAAGGAATCTTGTGGATGTTAATTGAGTAAGTTATTTCTACCAACCATTTAACTTCAAATTTTACAAGTTAGCGGAATGTTAATTTTCTTTAAGTATGATTTAAATAACCCACCCTATAATTTCCACATAATTGTTACTAATATATTTTGCAACTACTTAATATACAAGAAAATATTAGCTACACCTTTTAGTATTAAATTTATTAGTGTACTAGTGTAGTATATTTATAGATTTTTATTTAAATTTCAAAATAGAATTAGTACAGGGTTTTTCCATCTATAGTTAAAATCCACTAGTCTTGAGACTAAACCACGTTGCCATATCAATTCCCCCCAGCCAGAGATGATAGAGCTGCGCGGCAGACAATGGAAAGAGGAAACCGATTCCAGTGACGGGTAAAATATTGCTTATTCTGAATGAAAATTATTACAAAATCTATCGTCGAAAACAAATGAAAGAAATTGGAATCATTAAATAAAATAAATTCTTAACAGAACATATTATAACAAATTAAAAAACAAACAAATTTATAAATAAACGAATTATTAACAAAATAAATAAATGTTCCTTAACATTAAAAAATTCTCGACAAAATAAATAGAATCTCTATAATAGTATATTATTATACTAGTTTAATAAGACGGACTATTGTCACACGAGAGTTTTAATAGATCGAGTGTGAGAATACGTCTTATTAAACGAGTGTAATATACCATTTTATCAACTTTGCTTTATTAATTCATTAAATTTTGGCTGTTCAAGTTTTTGTATTACACTAGAGAATTTTGCGTGGGTTGGTTGCATTGACGTCACTAACATTGACATTTCGTACTTGAATTTGATTATCTAGTAGCCCTAGGACAAATTCAATAACTACTTACTTTGGTGCGCGAAATGAAACAGGTACAAAAATGTGGAATGTAGAAATACTAATAATTTAACCTTGACGTCTACGTGACAGGCTGACGTACCAATTTAACAAAACTCAAAGTTACCAAAAGTAGTCTATTAATATGAATATTATTTCACTACTTTCGGTGTAATAATGAGATCATTAGTAACGCAAAGTAGATAAAATAAATAACTACGCTGACTTCTCATATAAAACGAAAAACAAAATAAATTAAACATGAAATATATAAGGTAATCTGAAAGGTAAATTGAAGGCGATAAAAACATCTTAGAGTACGTTGTCTGTGTACGTAGTTGGTTTAAGATAAGTCATTTTCGAGAGAAGACCCTGAACTTGAAGTTTCATGAGAACTGCTGTCATCACCAAGAGTAACGATAAGCGGTTCTATTACTCTTTCTATTCGTGGATCCAATTCCCAGAATTTTTCTTCTTTTTTAACAACGTGTTGGATACATTTTGTCCAAGCATCAGCTATAACAGCACTTACTGCATTCTCTAAAAGAATTTTGACATCCGCTATTGTAAATGTGACGTTTTTTCTAGCGACTTAAACTTTTATTTGTGCCCAAATTAATTCGATCGGATTTAACTCACAGTGATACGGTGGTAATCTTAAAATCGTAAACCCTCGTTCCCTTGCGATTTCATCCACGACTAATTTCAAATAATTTTGTTTATATTGTCGAGCGATTCGAAGCAATTCCGGTTTAAGCAAGTTAGCGTCGCAAGCTAAATTTTTTGATCGCAACCAACCGAATATTTCACGTTTTTTCCACGCTGATGTAGGACGTAGTTCTAAGCGACTACTGTGATAAGGCGCATTATCCATTACAATAACCGAACCAGGTTCCAAGCGCGGAAGAACAGATTTGAACCACGTTTCAAATACGCCCGAATACACATCCTCGTAATAATCACCGGTTTTTCGTGATTCGAAAAGGTTTAGCCCGTCCGGGACAAAACCCGAGTCACTTCCGATATGCGTTATTATCAACCTGCGCCCTTTACCCGACGGTGATTTAAGCCCGGTCAAAAGCCCTTCAATTGTAGCTGTTTTGTGATTTGTCACGGATAAATCTTGCCAAACTTTGGAAACTCTATGTCCCTCATTGACCCATGTTTCGTCCAAATAATATTTTTTTTTACCTCGAAAATTTCTAATTCTAATTCTAAAAAAAGCGCGTATGCGGCCGCGTAATTGTCGCGTGAGGTAGGGGAGAACTAACAAAACTTTGGGTCTGTTGCCCAAAATTTTCAAATAATACTGAGATCGAATATAAATAAACTTATCCATACTTTCACATGGAAATAAATGAGCAAGCATAGGTACTGAGCAATTAGCTCACAAATGTGTTCTTAATAAAATGTTCTTCGGTAAACTTTACTACTCCGGGTATTTAACGCAAGCTATAAAGTTGAAATCGACAAACGATATTGTACGTAAGGTCAGTGCCCGGTAAGAAAATTTGTTGTGGTCCCTAAGTTTATCGAAGTATAAACTCACTCATCCATATTTCATTATCCTGTTGTTTAGTATAAGCAATAATATGTATTATGATTTTTTTTTGTCAAAAAATACTGACAGTTGAATTAGTCGCACTGATAATCTATTTTAATGTCCATTAAATATTAAACTTAATTTTGTATTTACATTTACTGTATATTATTATACGGTAATTACATATACATATAACACTATATAAATGTATTATACATATTTACTATTTTAAAATAGGACAAATACCACTAAATGGCAACCATAAAAAATGAACGGGTAATCCGTGAAATAAACGAAGGCGAATGATGGTAACGACTCTATTTCTCAGCTAATTTTTAAAAGTGTTTACCCTGCTCAGTTTTACACTTTCTGAATGAAGCAGAAGTCCGCCTTAGAGAGAGACGGCGGTGTGACGCATCCGCATGAGTCTGAGCTGCTTGATATTTCGAGGTCCTTGAATCCTGTCCTCGGCGCCGCCGCTGGCGGGCCCCTGACGACGATCGCCAAGATCATCTCGTGGACGGCCCTTTCGACCTGATCGCCATTGACGTAATCCGCCGTCTCACCGCAGTACTTCCTCATCAGTCCGTAATTCTCGCAGTAGTAGTTTAACTCAGCCTCGAGCACCTTCGGCTGGTCCTTCGGGTGCGGCCTCAATACCTTCCCTTCGACTTCCTGCGTCATTTTTCTCACGTTGACGGTAGATCCAGTGTGTGCGTCGGTCAGTCTACTAGACACTCTCTCTTTGCAGACATTCAAGTCGCACTCGAGAAATATAATTCGGTTCGGAGGCGTGTCGACAGCGTCTAAGTACTTCAAATCTGTGGCGGTGTACGGGAAACCTGTCAGCACCCAGCCATTCCTCAGGCAGTCCGGCTCGAGGATCCTCCGGTTCACCACTTGGGACAGCAGATCCGAGCGGAAACACGCATGGTTGCGGCACTCTCTCAGCTTCTCCCCGAGCTTGTCCTGATTTTTCCACGCCTGACAGATCAAGTACTCGAAGTCCACGTGCACTAATCTCAATTCCTGCGCCAGCAGCTTCGCCTGCGTTTTCCTACCGGAACCTCTCGGTCCTAATATAATCACCCTTGGTATGGTCGGCTTTAGCGACCTCCTGACGTTTAACAGGCTCTCAATCTCGTTGACGATCTCCAACAGAGGTTTCTGCTCGAGGTGGACCTCTCGCAATACGTTTTCAAAGGCGTTTCTGATGCCGACTATGTTTCGCCGGTATTCCGGCCAATTGGATTTGACGTTGCAGTAAAGTAAATCGTCTATCTTCGGATGAAACGGGGCTATTGGGTGGATCACGTGCGTCGGAAGGATCCCTGACTTCAGCAAAGTACGTGCGTCCTCCCCGTCCCTGATGCAATCTACCAGGATCCAACCGGATCTATAAAAATACAGGCCGTCACTAGCTACGACAGAGAATATATACTGGAACATTTTAAAGAAAAAACACTTATGCCGGGTTTAAACAACATTTGTGCAGTCGTAATCATAATCACATAGTCCAAGACCTAGCTACATAAAACAGTATCAATAAGGTACACGACATTTGAGTTCATAAATGATTGTAAAAACATTAACCCAACACCAAATGGCTATTCTGCCGGTTTGCATAGGCCGGATATGTAAATGGCGGTCAGTTTTCCACGTCGGGAAAACATGCCAGAAAAACCGATAAGGTACACGCGTGAAATTTTTATTGAGGCATTGTTTAGACCTTGACTAAGAGCGTTGTAACAGTGGCAGAACGTTAGCAGGTCGGAAAACCTTTGGCAGAAGGTAATGAAAAACGCCCTGTAGGAACTACATTGAACGCCCTGTAGGAACTGAAAGTCATGAGTGACATGACAAACGCCATGTAGTTACTACAGGGCGTTCCATGTAGTTCCTACAAAGCGATTTTCATGACTTTCAGTTCCTTCTGCCGAGGGTTTTCCGACTTGCTAACTTTCTGCCACTGTTACAACGCTCTTAGTCAAGGTCTAAACAATGCCTCAAAAAAAAAAATTCACGCGTGTACCTTATCGGTTTTTCAGGCATGTTTTCCGACGTGGAAAACTGGCCGTCAATTACATATCCGGCCTATATAACTGGCAGAATAACCATTTGGTGTCGGGTTAATGTTTCTACAATTAGTGATGAACTCAAATGTCGTGTACCTTATCGATAGTGTTTTATGTAGCTAGCTCTCCGACTAGTAGTCACAATCACAAAAGTTAAACGTTGGTCATCTTATGCACCCGTTTATACAACATGTCACATACGCAGTCGTAAATATAAGCATAAATATTGACCTTGAGAGTTGGTAATTTTCATTTCTTAAGACTGTGATTATTACGAAAACTGAACTGCGCTGGCGTCATCTTCTTTCTGTGTTACGAAGGTTTTGGCTTATACTTATTTACGACATACGTACGTGTTCCAGGTCCAGGGCAACGATTATAGACTAAACAGGATTGCTCACTTCCATTTGACCAATGTTGGACGATTTTTTGACGTCACCACCAGTGCTGAAGTCGTGCATTTACGTGCTGATCTGTGGATGACGTGATGTGGATATCCTACGTAAATATGGATTACGTAGAGTGCGTACGTAAACCATACAGTTTACTATGATACAACTTACTGTTTACTACAGTAAGGTGAATAAACCGGGGCTTAGTCATAATGATTTATTTTGCTATGTATGGCTGAGCGCTTTCCCCATGCTCTATCTCAAAGATGGTTAACCGTTTTGTTAAAAACGTTTTGAATAAAATTTGAAGGGAATTTTTTGCTTAACCAACCCTATTATACATGCAAATTTCATCTAAACCGTAGGAAGCGAAATATTTGCGAAAAATGTTTCTTTGTGACATTTTTGATCATTAATATCTTAAGACGAGGACTAGAGATGTTATGAAACTTTAAGACAACCTTCAGTATGCCAAAATAAAGGTTTTTACCAGTTTACAGCTTTTTATACCTCACTCCGAGGTTGACCCTATTTTATCTTAAATGAGTGCACCAGAGATCGTATAGCCACGCTTTCTGTCCCTCATCGGTGGTGACGTCACAGAGTTTGCCAGGCAGATTCGGCGAACTGACCAATCCTGGTAGTCTAGAATAGTTGGGTCCAGGGTTCTGTCTGTCAGTTGTTAGTTCTGTGTTTGTTTATGTTTATTCAAGTATTGTGAAATTTGGCCGTATTTTAAGTTTTGTTTTTTCTATTTTGAATTTCCTTTTGTGGAGTTTAGTGTAAGATGTAAGATGAGTGACGTATGACGTTATTGACAGATGACAAGCAAACTGAGTATTGGGTTTATTCTTATGACTGTGATTGTGATGTTGTATAACTATCTTTGAATATTTTAAAATTATGGGTGTGATTAGGACTGTAACTACGACTATGATTATGATTACGACTATGTAAAATGTTGTATAAACCCATCGCTGCCTTTTCTTTTTCCTTTTTGATCTACACAAGTCGAATTTGATTCTGGGTACATGTAGTAAGTCTGGAGAAAGAGACGCCAATTTGCTACTCGATCCTCCTTTTTGGATCTTGCCATCTGGCATTACAAGAAAAAAGAATTACCCAGATAACAAACTCTGCTCTGTGAACTCATTTCTGTCTTTCTCACTATAATAATTTGAATCATCTTGAACCGAAGTCTTGTCGAGATTAAAGGATTGGATTCAAATACTTTCCTTTCTACATTTTTACCTGTAACTGTCCTTCGAACGCACCAACCTGGAGAGACAAGCGACGAGGAACTTGGATGAGAGCTTCTGGAACGACGTCCCGGCGACGTTCTCGACGTCATTCGGCGTCACGATGACATGACCGCTCTTTTTCGCTATAATCTTGGCTATTTCGAGGGAGTTCACTTTAGGCGTCGACACAATAATGACCCTCGTTGCGTTGCGGGCGTCTGCCGCGTTCTGCAATATCTGCTTAATAAAGAATACGTGGTCGTTCGGTTGGTTTATGACCAGCTCCCTGGTGATCTCGTGGAAGAGCTCGTATATGCGGTGCTTCTCCAAGTAGGGCACGTGCCACTTGGGGAACTGGAGCGGACGCTTCATAGGATCCTCCATTTTGACGTACCACGAGAGGTGACAGAAGGATATTATGTTTTCATATACCTGACTACATGAGTGTAAAGAAATGACATTGACACTGATAATACTAAATACAAGTGTCTAAAAAAATTATAAAATGAAATCGTGAACCCGATGAGTGAAAATTAAGAAAAAAAATGGAGTGGGGCATTTCGGCAGTTAATTTACACTCGAAGCCAAAGGGAGTTACTTAGTTCACTTGGCGCCCTTCTATATCGTTTGAGTTACGAACTGGAGTAAAAAACCGAGGTGTTCAGGCACCAGCGTTTTTAAATGGAGATATGTTCCACTAAGCAATCACATGTCAATTTAAGCTCAGGAGAATGCTAAGGTATTTATCGAAACAAATAGAATTCCGAATACGGAATTCATTTATGTACAGCTAACAAACGGATTTAATTTATACATATTTAAATATGTGCGGGGGAGGAGCAAGTACAACTGTTGATGTAAAGATGTTGTTATATTTTTCATGGGTTCAATTTAAAAGGGGTTACATGGGTTTCACGGCTTCAATAAATCGATTTTTATTTTATTGCCTTTTTTATTTCTACAAGATCTCTAGAATAACGTCTTAAATTTTCAAATCGATCCGCGTAATAGTTTCGGAGATACAGCCTTGGGACTTTGCGCGCTCAAGGTCAGCTAGGCTCAGCGCGCCACAACCGCCACAGGTGTTTCGGCGCAGGTGTTCTATTGGCTGTCCGTTTTTTTCGGCTCGCGCGTTATTCTTGTCCTTCAGTTGGTGATTGTGATTACTTGTGGAATTACGAGGTTTCTTGCAGGTTATAAGTGTCCGTTGTAAGTGTTATTTAAAAATGCCGAAAGTTTCGAGAACTCAGTTATCGCACGGTACTCGTAGAAATGATAGACCCAGGAAAAGGAAACAATCATTTAATCCTAAAAATCGTGAGATGCATGATGATTCCTTCAAGAGCACGTCGGCAAAAAAATTAAAAGGTGGCGATAAAGAGCACGTGCCAGAGGAAGACATGCTCCAATATTCCATCATAGACTTTGCTTTAGTTTTTTCAACACTCTCCTGTTTTGTGCGGTGTTCTAACATTATTAAAAGTGAAGGTGAAGAAAAATTGTGTAATGGAAAGGTAGATTTTAAACAATGCTCGAAATTCGGCCTGGGATTTAAAATTGTGGTAGCATGTGAACGATGTGATCCGAAATATATTTTATCATGTCAACAAATTGGGAGAATGTATGAACTAAATCGCCGGTTCATTTTTGTTATGCGAATATTAGGCTTGGGCCTTGCCGGATGCAAGAAATTTTGCGGTTTGATGGATATTAGTAGCTCCTTTTTTAATCAGTCAACATACGACTTGTATGTTGATAAAATACATGAATGTATCGTGACAATTGCTGAGAAACTATTCTCTTCTGCTGCTGAACAAGAAAAGCAATTAACCAACTTTGGAAATGACGTTGAAGATATGACAGATGTGATTGTTTCCGGTGACGGTACCTGGAAGAAGCGTGGATTCACATCACTATATGGTGTGAGTTCACTAATCGGATATTATTCGGGAAAAGTCTTGGATGTGGTGGTAAAATGCTCTTACTGTAAGTTATGTGAGTCTTGGAAAAGAAAATTAAACACGGCAGAGTATGAAGAGTGGAAAGAAGAACATGTTGCAACAAATCGATGTAGCGCCAATCACATTGGAGCATCTGGGAACATGGAAGTATCTTCGATTGTTGAAATGTTTAAATTTGTAAAATATGGCCTGAGGTACGTAAACTATATTGGAGATGGGGATTCAAAAACATACTCTGGTATTCTTCACAATATGGTGAAGATTTTGTTGTCAACAAGAAAGAATGCATTGGACATGTGCAGAAGAGGATGGGTACCCGTTTACGTGATTTAGTCAAGAAAACAGTCGAGGAAAAACTAGTCAAAGGTAAAAGAACTCAAAAAAAAACTCTCTCTGGCAAAGGTAAACTGACTAATAAATTAATTGACAAATTAACTGCTTATTATGGTTTGGCAATAAGAAGAAACTGTGAGTCAGTCGAAAAAATGAAAGACGCTATATGGGCTACTTATTATCACTACAGCTCTACAGACAATAAACCTCAGCACGGAAATTGCCCAAAAGGTCCAGACTCCTGGTGCGACTGGCAGCGAGCATCGGCTACAAACACTCTTTCAACATACAAACACGATTATACGCCATTATCAGATGATGTTTTGACTGCAGTGAAACCTATTTATGAAGATCTTAGTAAGGATGAGCTTTTGGAGCGGTGTGTTGGTGGTTTTACACAAAATAGTAATGAAAGCTTGAACCAGTTAATCTGAAAAATTACTCCAAAAATAATTCCTGCTGGTTCAAAGGTCGTTGATATTGCTGCATTGGTCGCCGCTTGCACTTTTAATGAAGGAACATCAGCTTTATTATTAATTATGCACGGTATGGATTTAAAACTTGGCCGAAATTCCCACGAATATTCTCGAAAAGCTGATGAAAACCGTGTGTGCGCAGCTGAGAAAAAATCTGCAAGTGAAACTCGTGAAGCCAGGATTCGTCATCGACAACAGCAAAAGGATGCCCTGGACATTGCAGCTGCAGCAGGATCTTTACTTTATGGCCCTGGAATCGACGATTCAATGTAAGTTAAAAAAAATATTTTTTTCCAGTTTTATTGTCACTCAAAACTTTAAATGCGTTTTTCTCGAAACTGTCTTTTGAAAGCCGGTTGTCAAGATTTCTCGAGAACCACCCAACCGATCTTGATGAAATTTTACACGGGTCATTGCGAAACAATTTACAAGGACTTGGACGAAGGATTATTTTCTTTTTCAATTAAAACAATTTTTTCTTTAAAAAATGTAGAGCAAATTTCAACGAAATTTGCATTTTTTTGTAAAAAGTTCAATTTTCACTTTTCCCTTTTTTCCTTCGTCCAAGTTGTAGTTTACTGTCTTAACTAAAACACGTAATTATTATTTTTCACTTCAGATGATCCAGTCATAAGTTCTGCTGTCAACGCGGACTCACCTTTTTTCCGAGGTATCATCGGAAATGACATGGCAGTGGCGGAGTTATAAATATTTTTCTACGAAAATTTCAGAAAATCTTCGTCAAATGTGTATCTTCAAGATAACAAAAAGTTTGAGTGAAATATTTTATTTCTTATATAATTTTTTTTAATTTAAAAATTGGCCGTTTTCCCCCCGAGTAAACCCATGTAACCCCTTAAGGTAAACCAAAAACCATAGTCACTACTAAACTAATTTACACCTACCACCATAGAGCTCAATTTATTTAATTATGTATTGAGTGTATATTTTCGAGCATTGGTATAATAGCATGTATGCTATGTCCAGCCACAATTGGAGCACCAAAAAAAACACTGAATGGGTTTTTAAATAGTGAAGAGTGGTGCCGCCTTGTACCATCACGGATAATAACTCTAACAATGAATTCACTTCAAAATCGCAAAAACAAAGGTACACACATTCACACACCACTGCTTTCTCGAGTATAAGTGCGGAAGAAGACATCACAGGAAAGCACACGTGGCCGCTGTGTTATGGTCCAGAGGACCATCCAGTATCTGAAGACTCTCGCGTACTTCCTCGTACACGATTTCACTGATCGACAGTACACCTGTACCTTAGAAGAAGAAGAAGAAGATACAAACGAAGTGCCGCTGTCGTAAAAAAAATTGCGGTCCAATGGACCCTCTAGTTCTTTATCTGTACATATCCATACATTCACATATATGATTTCACTTGGGCAACTAAACACCTGCATTTTAAAAATACCAGTGCGTTTCTAAATAAGCAAAAAGATAAGTCCCATGGTTTTGTATAAAGACAACGGGCTCTTTTCGAATGTCCTCGGTAAATTAAGATTTTATTGAGTGTTCCAATTGCTACTGGTTAGAGTATAACTCGGAAGCCAGACTTGTCGTTCGGCGCCGCTCGTTGTGTCAATGATCACAGTGTAGAGCGCATACGTTCAATACTGTACTTTTGTCTTTACACGAAGGTGTTCCGGAATCATCGTAATATTTCTGCCTCTACGACGACACCAAACTCAAGGCAAGACTAAAACGGGCATAATAATTTCATCAGGGAAATTTTCGTTACAATATGTAAAATGGAAAGATCCACAGCATGTTAAAAGCTAGCCTACACATATAAAACCAAAAGGACGGTCGTTCATTTTCTACGGTATTAATGGAGAATCAAGCGAGCCAGCTGTTGTTTGAAGTCGCTAATTTTGAACTTGTGTTGGTGGAAGCAATAGTGCGACGATTAAAGCAAGAGGCCGCAAAGTAGTCTCAAAGAATAGTGGCAAACATAAAAAAAAAATCAGTTCTGCGGAAAACCTCTGGTTATTCTACGTAAAATTTCAGTTTATTCGTTGGAAAGAAGTGACAAACAGACAAAGCATTTGGATTTGGAAATGTATTGCCCCAAGCAATACACCAGGACTATTAATGAGAAGTTCCGTGACGACTTTATGGATGTGACAGTTGATTGCAAATGATGGTTATGCAATTGTTAACAGTGAAAACCATAAACGAATATTCGTTAACAAACACAACAGAAAACATATAACCTGCGAAGCCTGCCCGGAGGCTGGAGAGGAAGAGACAAGGGAATAAAATACTTTTCCTATACATACAAAAGAATTTATATTACCACCTGTTAATTATCTGATAGGGGAAATGATTGTTTCTAGCGATACGAAAAATGTTGGAAAGTTGTAAATTTCAATTACCGATGGACAGAGGAATGCTAAACAGCCCATAGAATAAAGAATTGCAAGTTAATATTTTGCATGAAATATTGAACGAGTGAACTGTGATGACTTTGCTAATATGGGTAGGCGTTCTAGAGATCTGAAACGTTAATCCATTATCCATGAAAAAAATTTTTCGTCATGAAATGGATGGGAACGTTTCGTTTAAATCACATCGTAAAATGAATGTTAGCTTCTGTCAAACTAATTGGTCTGGTAACTCAACCATATTTCTTTGAAACAAGACTTGACATAGTCCACACAAAGCTTCCAGAAAATTGGGTTTCTGAATGAAATTTTTTTTGTCGGTTTTCTGAATTCTATTGTTCTAACTTTGCTCAAATTCTGTGTCAGAATATTTCGATAATCCTTCTCATAAACAATTTTATTTATTTCAGACTATACAATAATATTCGCTTTGTTCAACTATATCTGTTTCCCAAGATCGTAGGCTTTCACGGCCGGAGTCACTGTAATAGTAGATTCCCGGGCTATTAGGCCGTGGTCCATGCAGGTTTCTTGAGCCTGACGTTTCGTCTGCATCTACGGCAGACATCTTCAGAGGCGGTGTGGTAGCGGTCTTAGTGTTCTTCTAAGATTCGCGTCCGCGACTGCTTCTCCGGTTCGAAAGTCCCGTCTATTTATACCGATGTCCCTTATTTCTAGAATATTCCTGTTTACATGTATAGGGTTGTTTTTATCCGTTGATGTTTTCGATGGTCCTAATGGGTTTGTTGTTGTGTTTCGGGTTAATGATGTGTTAAATGTGTTTGTTATTGCCATCCGGGTTAACGATGTGTTTGTATTGTTTGCTAATGGTTTTGTTTTCGTCCTTTTTAATGCAGGTATCCATATGTTGTTTACTTTTACACTTTCTTCCTTCCTGTTGAAATTTTTCTCATGTTTGTGTATTTCTATTGCTTCTCTTTGTAACCTCGTGTGATAATGATGTGTCGTCCCAAGTATTTGTGTGTTTTCGAACCTTATTGTGTGGTCACCGTTTTCCTGTAGTGCGTGTTCTGCTATGGCCGATTTTTCTATTTGTCGAAGTCGACAGTTTCTCTTATGCTCCTTAACTCTTGTGTTAACAGACCTTTTTGTGGTTCCAATGTATACTTGACCACATAAACAAGGGATTCTGTATACTCCTGAAGATGTTAATGGATCTCTTCTGTCTTTGGGGCCCCGTAGACTCTCTTGAATTTTCCGGGTGGGTCGAAAAACTGTCTTTATTCCTTCCTCTCGCATTTTCCTGCCTATCCTGTCGGTTATAATTTTAATGTAGGGTAAGTATACCACACTTCCTTGGTGTTGCTCTGTTGGGGTCGTCGTTCTTGTATTTGAATGTAGTGCTCTCTTGACTTCCTGTCTTGTGTAACCGTTTTTCTGTAGTGCTCTTTCCAAATGTTGTAGTTCTTCTTTTAAATATTCAGGCTGGCAAATACGTGTTGCTCGTGTTGCTAGTGTCTTGATCATACCTCTCTTCTGTCCTGGATGGTGGTTGGATTTGCTATGTAAATATCAATCTGTATGTGTGGGTTTACGATACACTGTGTGCCCCAATTTACCCTTTTCTTTCGTCATGACCAAGACATCCAGAAATGCTATTTGCTTGTTTACTTCCCGTTCCATTGTGAATTTTATATTGGTGTGAATGCTGTTGATGTGAGTCAGGAAATTGTTGAGTTCCTCTTCTCCATGCTGCCAGACCACAAAGGTGTCATCAACGTATCTGTACCAATGTTTTGGTTTTTTCTTTGCCGTCTCTATTGCTTTTTCTTCGAATTTTTCCATAAAAAAAGTTTGCCACTACTGGACTCAGCGGACTCCCCATGGCAACACCCTCGATCTGTTTGTAAAATTCTTCATTCCATTGGAAATATGAGGTGGTGAGGCAGTGTTTGAAAAGGGCTGTAATGTCCTGAGGAAAGATTGTAGCGATATACTGCAGAGTCTCGTGGATAGGTACTTTTGTGAACAATGAAACGACGTCGAAGCTGACGAGTATGTCCTTAGGGTTGAGAGTGATATCTTTGAGTTTCTCCACAAAATGGGTCGAGTCTATGATAAATGAGTAGCTGTGTCCTATGTGTGGTTTCAGTAATACTGGTAGATGTTTTGCCAGAGGGTATGTAGGAGATCCAATCGAACTCACTATTGGTCGTAATGGTACCTCTGGTTTGTGGATTTTTGGTAGTCCGTAGAGTCTGGGCGGTAAGGCTTCTGATATTTGGATGGCCTGCTTTGACTGTTCTTCCAGAGATGATTCCTTGATGAGTTGGTTCGTCTTTCTTAGAATCTTCGCTGTTGGGTCCTTGGGTAGTTTTCTGTATGTGCTAGGTTCCAGTAGTTTCAGTATTTTGCTTCGGTACTCTTCCATATCCATGATGACTGTCGTATTTCCTTTGACTGCAGCCAGAATAATAATGTTTGGGTCATTGTTAAGTTGTTTTATTGCTCTCCTTTCTTTTCCAGTCAGATTGCTTGCAGGTGGTTTTGATCGTTGTAGGATTCTGGCACATTCTGTTCTAATTTCTTCAGCTTTATCCAATGGTAGTGTTCTGAGTCCGGTTTCTATATTCGCTATAATATCTTCCGTGGGTATTACGGTAGGTGTAATGGCAAAGTTTCCCCCTTTTGTTAGGTTGATAACCGTTCTTGGGTCTTCAGTATCCGGTGTTGACTTCGTGTTTGGTTTTAATTTCCTTAGTTTGGCTTTTTGTCTCTCGGTAGTGACGGCAAGAGTTTTTTCTTTCGCTAGGTGTGTAATTCTGTCAACTTTGTCCCAGTATTCGTCCTGCATTCCGTTTCCCATGGTCAAGTGGATGTCCAATAGCTCTTTATCTGTTGTTGCTAGATCCCTCCTTGTTTGATGAATGCGTTCTCGTAGCATGGCTTTCTCCGTGCGACTGTAGATGCGATGAGCCTGGGCCGTCTGGAAGTTCCTTTTTATCCTGAGAAATTGTGGTGTTATTGACTTGTCCCTACAGTGAAGTAAGAAGGTGAGTGAACATAGTAGGTAGGCTTTCTTCTTCCGTAGTTTTTCATTTCAGCATTGTAGCATTTCATTCGCGGACGCCAATCTTAGAAGAACACTACGACCGCTACCACACCGCCTCTGAAGATGTCTGCCGCAGATGTAGACGAAACGTCAGGCTCAAGAAACCTGCATGGACCACGGCCTAATAGCCCGGGAATCTACTTTTACAGTATATCTGTTTTCTTTTGCTTCTTTGCCTCCAATGTTTTAGAATCAAATCTTATTTTACCATTTTTGTTCCAAACGTTAATTTTGATGGTTATTGTCCTTTTAAACCATGTTCCGATAGAAAAAAATGTCTTCAGAAGAATCCCTTTAATAACATGACAATTTACTTAATGTATTTTTAACAAATTGAACTATATTTTCTGCTGCTTTGTTCGTGGACGGATGATAAGTTCTTTAAGCAGTATGGACAATACTACAAAATTCAAAGAAATTTATAAACTCTTTTGAACTTATGGTCCATTATTTGTAATAACATGATTTGGCAGGGCAGAACGTACTGCATTTCGTAGTGTATCTACCGTACTTTCCGTATCTGTGTTCCCCAATTCTTGAATCTCAGTTTATTTGGGATGTGTGTTTCTTAATCTGAAATCAGTTTGTCGACGTTTCAAGTATGCTAGAAATTGTATTAATTTAAATAAAAGTGTTAGGTATTTTATAGGGTGTTATAATGAAATAAAATATTATAAAGTATAATAAAGATATTAGTTATTATTAGGTATTTTATATTACATCCGAAAATAGTCACAGCTATTCACCAAGCTCTCTATGTCCTTATCTAGACATGGCTGCCACGTAAATCACGAGGCTAATGACTATATTTCTAACTACACCTTTGTGAGTGACATGTAGCTCCTCTAATATTTTAAATTTTACTAGGGATGAACACTATATATCTCAACAGTGATCAATAATTTTCAATATTGAGCTCCGTTGCACGGTTTGCGAATGGTTTGAATCCATTTGATATTTTGTCTGGCCAACCGTAAGAAATTCGATCTCTAAAGATGAAATGAAAATATCTAAATTAAGTTTCTTCTTTTACAAATTTAAGTATGAGTTACCCCGTTCTGCGTCCCATTTATATACTACAATTAATCAAACCCATTAAAAAATCGCCCACCTCTGCATGCTCCAGGCTACCATTCGATTTGTTTTTTTATTTCCAAACAATGCATTAGTGGTTTATACTCCAAACATAAAATAACTTTGCTTCCCCCTAAATGATGGGAAAATTTTAAACTGCCCCATAAATGCTCAAAGCTTTTTATCAATTGCTGGATATCGTGTTCATTTTTACTCAAGACTCGTGAAGCAACAGTTATTGGTTTCTCATTCCCATCTGCATACAAATGCAACAAAACTGTCCCCAACCCCACATTGGATGCATCACAAACAAATTTTCACTCGGATCAGAATAGACTAATTGTGCTTGGATAGAATAGTTTCCATAGCCATCTTGAAAACCCTCTCACATTTTTATATCCACACAAACGTTGACTCTTTACCAAAATATTTTCACATTGGACTTAAAGTATTTAATAAGATGGAAATACATTTTTCAACATAATCAGTGCAATAAATACTTAAATTTATGTCTAATTCTTTGGGTACTGTTGCTTGAACCATTTCCGGATCTTTATGTGAAACTTTTTTTATATATCTAGCCGTGACATATCCCGGTTTCGCTCGCTGAATAATTTAAGTAATTTAACTGGAATGTACAAATATTTCTTTATAATACTCTACATAATAGCGTCCTAAATCAGTTTGAATTACACTTATAAAGGTAGTCTTTCGGCATACTTTCCAGTGCTGTCTGAAACTTTTTCTTATTGAAACAGCCTTTATAGTGTAACGTTTTTACTGTTCACTAAAACTAAAACACTACACTATTTATCCTAATTAATTTATTACTAACTCTTAACACTTATATTTCATTTGACTCAGAGATGTTTATTTATTTTAACGCGCGCGGTCTCTCGCTCGAATGTTTACACACCGGTTCTTCAACTCTCCTGCCACGGGACCGACATTCCCTTTTTATGGCAGGTAGAAGGCTCTAGACGTTTGCCGGAATATTCCCGAAGTTCTGAAGATCATTCTAGAATTCGCGGAACTTGTTATCGCATCGAAGCTTCTCGACTAGCCGTCGGCTTCGTCGCGTCCTTCCCGGTATCGCAATTCAGCGAACTTGTGTAGCTCCCGGCGTGTTTATCGCGGCGAGCCGTTTCGTTACACTGCCCCCGCCTTAAAGATGTTTCGTCCCGAAACGTGTCCCTGACAGGCCCATGTAGAAATCTACAGTTGGTCCCCTGTCTGCAACGCGAGGTTTGGTGGAAATAACATGCCACGGTCTTCTTGTGGGGACTCCTCTCAGGATTCCAACAACACACCAAAATGTCTACCCCGGTGAAGCGAAATAAGACCTCCAGCATATTCCTGACGACCCTCCAGTTCAAGGCGTCCAATCCGCAAGCCAGTTTGGGGATAGCTAACTTAGTTAGATCTTCGCTAAGTAGGGTATCCCTGAGGTCATGTAGTGCGTCCCACAGGTCCAAATAGGTGGGCTTGTGAAAGGACCTCCTCTTGGTAATCAGGTAGAAGAGCGCCCGTTGTGATCCATCTTCCTTAATCCTCGGCGCTCGCCCGACCGCTGGTCCCTGCTGATGGAGTTCGTCCAGTTTGCCGAACCTCGTCCGAAACTCAGCGGCAATTCCCCGGGACATCCGCAGGTCCTGGGCCACGCAATGAGCCAGCGCATATTCAGTCGGTGTTCCGAAGAGATCCCGTTGTTATTCCCTGATCACACCGAATCTGGCCTTCCCGGTCCCACCATACGTAGCCATAAATTCTTCAAAGGAGGGCTCATCCTCTTGGGGCCGCAGTTGGCGCACCTGTTTGTCTTGGTCGTGATCTCCCTCGAAAGGTGCTAATCGATTGTAATGCACGACACTAGGCTTCCCATTCGGAACTTTGCTAATCCGGTAGATGACGTCATTTATCTTCGTCTTCACTCTATACGGCCCTCCCCAGGCTTTCTGAAGCTTCGGTGATAACCCTCGTCTCCTTTGTGGGTTGTACAGCCACACCAGGTCTCCTTCTTCATATATGCCGCAGTCCGCCCGAACGTCATAGTGATCCTTCATGCGGTCGCTGGCGACTTGGAGAGTCGTCCGTACCATCTCGTGAATCTGGTCCATCTTTCGGCGCAGCTCTGTGACGTAGTCTTCCCCAGCCAGATCTTCTCCCGGTTTGCAACCGAAGCTCAGATCGCAGGGAAGCCTCATCTACCGCCCGAACAGTACCCTTGCTGGTGTCTGGCCGGTGGACTCGTTGATGGCAGAACGGTATGCCATCAGGAAAAAGGGGAGATGTTGATCCCAGTCTCGTTGGTGTTGAGACTCTACCTTCGAGAGGTACTTGCCCATGGTGCGGTTCATCCTCTCCACCATTCCGTCAGACTGAGGGTGCAGCGCCGTCGTTCTAGTTTTGCGAATTCCCAATTTTTCGCAAACTCCCTGGAACAGCTCGCTCTCGAAGTTACGCCCCTGGTTGGAATGCAACTCCAACGGTACTCCGAAGCGGCTCACTAGCTCCTTCACTAGGACATCTGCGATAGTTGTGGCTGCTTCGTTGGGAATCGCGTAGGCCTCTACCCATTTCGTGAAGTAGTCCATCGCCACCAGGATGTACTTGTTGCCGCAATCGGTTTCAGGAAATGGTCCAGTAATGTCTAGGGCGATCCTCTCGAAAGAACTTCCCACATTGTATTGTCTCATCGGGGCTTTCGGCTTGCGGTGCGGTCCATTGCTGGCTGAGCAAACTGTACATTTCCTGCAACCATTCACGAACAGCCTCAGAGCAGCCCACCCAATAGAAACGCTCGCCACCTTGATCTTGAGCACGATGAGTTGGAATCGTCTTTCTGCGCCATTATCGGTTTCAAGCACCCTCTTGAGCAGTCCATCCTGTATCACCAGGGAGTCCCACTGTGCCCAGTACGATTTCAGGGTCCTAGAGGATGGGGCCACTTCCTGCGATTCCGGCCGACGTCCCTCTTCTTTCCTCTTCAGGATCCGTTGGAGTTCAGGGTCGCCTTCCTGCGCTCGCCGCAGCCCGTCTGATGACCAGTCCTCGTCGGTGACCGTCGTGCGGCAAGTAGAAGCCTCCTTTACTTCTGCACGACTACAATGGGAACATCCCTCAGGACACGGTCTTCTTGGAAGTGCGTTAGCATTACGGTGGCTGGTTCCTGCTCTATGTTCGATGTCGACACGTTTGGATTTGTCGACCCTGGGGCGCTTGCGGTTCCTTCGGAAACGGCCAACATCTCCACACGTACAGCACTTCGCTGGTTCCTTTCTGCCTCCTTCCAGCAGTCCCTTGAGGGCGTTGACTCAAGCCCTCAAGGACCAGAAGGAGGACCAGCCCCAGCTTGTCCTCCTTCCGTTCGGCTTCTACGCATGCGTCGTCTCCGACCACCGTCCCGACGCTGCCACAGATCCTCGACGCCTCCGTCGCAGCCTCGTATTCCAGGGCCATCGGAGGGCTTCCAATGTACTCTTGGGACGCGACAGCCGTACCGCCCACTGCATCTCCACATCCCTCAAGCTGTCGATGAAGGCCGAGACCGCGAGACTCTCCGTCATAGACTCCGCCGCTTCCGGGTAGGCGAATTTAACTAGTTTCATGATGTCGGTTTCGAATTCCTGAAGGCTCTCTCCCTGCTTCTGTCGTCGTGTCTTCATTTGGCATTGGAAGACCTGCCTCAGGTGTGCGTGTCCGTATCGCGCCTCCAGCCTCTGGACGAGGAGCTCGAAGTTGTCCAGCTCCCCCCGTGGAACAGTTTGCAGCACGTCGAGGGCGTTTCCCCGGAGAGCGACCGTCAGAGCCACTGCCTTATTCCTTTGCGTCCAGTTGTTAGATTTCACCGCTGCCTCGAACAGCCGGAGGTAGTTCTCCCAGGGGATTTCCCCGTCGAAGGTGAGGGTAGGGACTGCCCCGATCCTGGTTACCTCCTCCGAGTCGTTAAATGGATTACCTGGACTGGACATGTTTTGCGGACTGGGCATGAAATTAATGGATTGTAATCGGTTTCCAGTTCCAATCGTTGGATTTTCTCTGTCTGAAGTGCGCTGTCAAGGTTTCCAATTCTGCTATCCAGCTGACCGTGGAGTTCGTCCAACTCGCCGTGGAGGTTTCCTATTTTGTTGTCCAACTCGTCGTGGAGTTTTCCTAGTTTGTTGTCCAACTCGCCATGGAGTTCTATTATGTTGTTATCCAGTTTCCCTATTTCACCGTGGAGTCCTTTCATGTTGTTACCTAACTCACCGTCGAGTTCTTTCATGTTGTTGTCCAACTAGCCGTGAAGTTTTTCCATTTTGTTAAGGATGAGCTCACCTTCTTCCTCGAAACCGAAAGTTTCAGGGTCGTCTCCATTGCCGGTTAAATATTCCTCCAGACGTTTCTGTAGCACTGTTTTCGACCCTGTCGTTTCGAGTTCTCTATCTTCTAACTCACGTTTGGGATCCGTCACTTTTGAATCACGTAATTTCTTCATTGTTCCTAATTTATTTCACTAATTAATCCCACTTCTGACACCACTCTACGTTTTTACTATTTACTAAGACTAAACACTACGCGATTTGTACTAATTAATTTATTTCTTACACGACACTTATAAACTTAACTTAACAATCCCTTAACTTAATTTATATACGCACACACAAAAGTTTATTTATTTAACGCGCGCGGTCTCTCGCTCGAATATTTACACACCGGTTCTTCAACGGTCCCGCCTTGGGTCCGGCATTCCTTATATACCAGGTATAAGCCTTCTGGGACTTTCGCGATAATTGCTAGAAAGTTCGAATTTCGCGGAACCCGTTATCGCATCGAACCTTCTCGGCTCTTCGACCGTCGGCTTCGACGTGTCCTTCTCGGGATCGCAATTCGGCGAACTTTTGTAGCTCCCGGCGTGTTTATATCGTGGCGAGCCGTTTCGTTACACTATTTAAGTTGTTATCTGTAAATTATATTTTCTAATATTGTTATAGATTACAAGACATTATAATTCAGATAAGAACGCTAAGTGATAAGATTCTGGAGGAGGAACGTGAAAAAAATGTCTAAATCCACGGCTCGCTATATCCATATAAACCAAAACCAATCAAATTCAGTCTGGAATCTGCATCAAGATCAATAAACCCATTAGATTACCACAAGATCAATAATGAACAGATTGTATATTCGTGGACCTTTTTTCGATATCAGTTAAATTTTGTTGAAAGCGCAAGAACTATAAATAGGAATTAACCATGTAAAGCACTTCAGAGTTAGTTATAATTATCTTGAGTTATCGGCTAATTTTCTCATTCCTAATGGGACGTCGGGAACAAATCCGGCGATGTTGTGTACGCAATCAAACTGTCAAAGGAACTATAAATCAGAACTTATCAACGTCGCTATGACAGCCGTTTCTCCGTCCGACTGTAATACAGGTATTTGCCATACGTCATAATTTGTACTGAATCTTATAATGTTGCTGGATAGAATTGATTAGCTAACGCGTTCGTAATTAAAGTTAACGCGAAGAGCTGGAAATTGTTTGCCTCGATCAGAATACGTAGCAAATCGTAATTACAAACCACCTCAATTGCATGCTGATAATTGCTGATAATTGAAAAAAAAGTCGATAATCCAATTTTACGCGAGAAGATTCATTTGATTCGTCATTAATACCAGTAATTCCGATTTTCCAGACAAATCCAATTCCTGTCCCCGAATTCGAAACTTGTACGCGAACTTTTTTCCCATCGCCGGCCTAAAAACGAAACTCGCGACCATTACATCCGAAAGTACACATTAAATTCACTCCCTCGGAAAGTTTCAATTAAAACCTACGAAGTCGTACAATGTACGTTTTTGTAGTTTGATAATTGTAGTTGAGCTAATTGTATTTCCGTCAGTGATTCGTTGTGTACAGTATGTGTCCGTTACATAATGGCGTTTTGATTTAGTCTCGGACTTCATTGTTAGGAGACTCCTGGTTTTACTTCGTCTGTCAGATTTGAATTTTATAGCGGAGTCATAGGCTAATTGAGTCCATAAATGCAGGGTGTGTTTACGAGAATTCGCATCGAGGTAAGTAATGAATGAACCCTCTTGACGAAAGCGGAGGAATAAGACGATGCTGGGTAAAATTATTAAATTATCTGAGATCGATAACTGGTAATGATTAGAACAAGTCCACATCAATAAATTGCAGTTTATGTTTTTTGAAGTTTGTATGACTACATCATTTAATAGAAGACTATGTGATTACCCAGCGATGTTCTGCCTTATTATAAGGCAGAAGGAATAAGACAAGACGTAAAAGGAGGAAACCTACAATTTTACCGAGCAAAAAATATATTGTAATATTCAGTAAAGGTCTTATTTACATGGTGTTATTTAATGTGTACTGCAACACACAGTGTAATGTGTCCTTTTTCAGTTAATATAATTACTTACACACCAAATAATCTGTTACACTTACCAAGTTAGATTTCCTCATATATGTAAAACAGACCACTTACCAAAGCAATAATAAATGCATGCTTGTATGGTACTTGTTCATTTATATAAGTTCAGTTGTTACGGTATTTAGAACATATAGTTATACTGCAATATTTTTTCAACAAGCACATTTGTTCAATTGACTTTTAGTCTTATAATAACATTTTTAGAACCTCCTCCACTTTCAGTAACTACATTGAGATGTAGCGGTAGCTGTCCAGTAGCAGGAAGTATCGTAAAGTATAGCGGTATAGCCTTGTATTGTATTTTGAAACTACATCAAATATCGTGCCGAACCGGTAATAGCTATCTTCTGTCGTTCCTAGCACTATAGCTTAAACTGCCTGAGAAATTTCCTTATCGTGATCGTCGTGTGGAATGGGAATTCCTACAGCCGATGCATTTGTCGGGTTTTTCCGATGAGTAATATCTTATGCTAGTTAATTTGTTTCGCTTGTACCTGGAATATTTGGTTGGCACCCTTGTTGGCATTTGCTCTGTTTGTGGTATATCGAAAGTTAATATTTTTCTAATTTTATTTTTTTTTTATATCTATAAAATGTAATGATTTATGCGATTGAAACAAATATTGAAACAAAACAATTACCATTTTTTTATGTGATTTCTTAGCGATGACTATTATATTCTGGTAGTACACCTTTACTCAGGTCATAATTGCTGCTACTCTGATTGCCCAATTTTGTACGTTGTCAGTACCAACACCAATAACTTCACATGAAAAGCTTTCGATTTCGATGTATGGAGAAAGAATTAAGCTTTATTTTCTATAATAAACGTTGAAAAAAAATGGTTTTTTGCAGAAATGTGATGCCTGAAGAAAAGTTAATTAAACACCCATATAACTTTGCTCCACTTTAAAAAAAATTGAACTTTGCAAAATATTTTTTAAATAAAATTCGCATTATTCTCACTCTGTTAGGTCTCATACATAAGGACAACGCAAAGAAAAGTGATTTATATCTATTTTCTTATATATTTTGAGGGCATAAAAACGGAGCAAAGTAACCCCAGTTCAGTATCTAAGTAAGTAACCGACAAAATCGGTTTAATTCGGTCAAAAATATTAAACGACCAACAGGCATCATGAACAAAATTCTAAGGGTATCACGAACAACTTCGACACAAGGGATATGCCAATAGAAATTGCAACCCAATGCAACGATCGTTATTTATTCCGTGAAATAGAGCTCTTAACTCCGGCTGGCGAATGATAATCTCTGGGTCTGGTCGAAAGAAAATCAATGTTCGGATTATAGCGGATTAATTGGGTAAGTGAAATGGTTTTAAAAGCACAAATAAAACGATCGGATACTGATACCAACTTTAACCTAATAACTACAGACGACCTTCTTAGATCGATCGTACATTAATTCGTAATACAGATACGTAATACTTAACCAACAAACCTTACAAAAAAACAATAACTATGTCAGGAAGGCACAAATTCCCTTTCTAAATGAAGCATATTACCAATGTCTACAATACAATGTCAGATAATAAGGATATAGTCGATCGATCGATTAAACGTTTTTGAATATGCCTTTTAGTTCAATAAATACCTGTGCACTAGTGCGTAATCAAAAACACTGATAGCCGGGTGCCCCAGGCCCACTGATATTGGCTGCTTCCAAGGATCTCTCTACCTCACGGCCCTTCTAGCGAGCTCGCACCGAGCCCGACGTTGACGTTGATCGCTGCGCTCCTTGCCGTTCGACGGACACGTTCTCAGCTCCCTCTACCCTCGCTGTTAGCGCTTATCGACACGCTGTAGGCGATTGCAGAGTACCAAACAAACACACACTGTTCAGCCTTCAGCGTTATTTTCGAAGAGTACCAACAAATACACCGTTTAACGTTATCTCGGACGGAACCAGGATTCCACCAAACAGATTCACAGAGGAAAGTTATCTTACATGGGCTCCTCAGATTTTGGGGTTATCCAGCAAAAGTTGGTCAAAATATTATATCCCGACTTTACTGATCTGTACGCTTTTAAAGTCCCGGACCGAATCCTAACTGACTTGAATTTTAATCAAGTACCCAAAACTAGAATACTGGGCCAAAGTGGCCCAGCCATCCGAACCCTTTCGGGTCCCAGAGACCAATCCCTCTCTCCGTATCGTCTCATGTGGAGAATAACCCCTTCCTATGCCCGTTCGTGACATGTCAGCCAATCATCGAACTTAAACCCTTTCTCTTTCTTAACTCTAGTCTAGACCTATACGAGCTCCCTTAAAACCCCACTCTTGCAGTTTCTACTCTCCCATCAGAAGACCGCGTCCGGTCACGTACGCTGCTCATATTCTCCTTCAGTTAGTCCCAAAACGGAGGTAGAAAATAAAAAGTTCTAATGCCAAAGTGGGACAGACTTGAGCGTTTTGCATTTAGCGTACGGTGTGATAGCAGCTAAACTAACTGGAGAATCTCATTCAATCTTCATCAGCTTATGACCCAAATATACAACATTGATCTACCTAAATCCTAGATTCCTACCTATTAGAGTCTTGTCGTAAAACAATCGCAGACATCGTGACGCTTATATCTCAAGTAAAAGTCACCACACGTCCTCATAAATAAACAAACATGCGACTAGAATCGCAACTCACTCGAGTCAGGTTTTGACAAAGCCAAGTGCGATAGAGGGTATGGCACAACGTTGCCTTAAAATTCGGGCTAGTTTAAAATAACTACCGAGGAATCGTATTTAATCAAGTTCGACTGGCTAATTTGAGGTGATAAAAAACGTAACATAACACCAACTCCAAAAGAACAACATTCATAACAAACAGGAGACCCGCAAATGTGTGTTGGCCGATATATCACTGGCACTCCTGAGGCAAGGGACCAGGAAAAAAGAATGCACTAAAATAACTGAAAAACCAGTTTTTCTTCAACATAAACAGTTTAACAGCAGTGGCCGCAACCACCTCAGAAATAACAAACTAGGAGAGGAGAGATTTATGCCAACTCCGCACAAATTGATAATGAAGTTATGTAGCTGGTGGGTTAAGTTCACCTACCATGGGAATGAAATATATTTATTATAGCCTATGCATTAATCTAATTCATAAATTGGACTCCGGAAACCCTGTTTAACTTAACAATAAATCAAGTTTAATCCAACATAATATACGAGTCCCAATGACACTATGCACTATGCTAAATAAGCAGTGGAAAGTTACCAATGGAGATTAGATGAACATTTCTCCAGCATTGATCCCAGATTCGTATTGAAACAAATCTTACACAAACGTCAAATATTGACTTCGAATACGAAGTAAATGCTCTAGAGTATTCTAACAGAGGCAGTGCCAGATTTCAACTGTATATATCTGATGAAGTTAGTCTGAAAAATAGGGCTACCCTTGCATAAGTTCCCAATAGATGAAAATTTACATGAACGTTTGGGATACTATTATAGTGAAATTGTGAAAAGTCCCCATCGACCCCATCTGTGCAATAAATTTTATGACAGGTCAAATTTCACCAAAATGGGTTTTTGGATTTTGTAGCGAAACGGTTAATTTTATAATAAAAATAGTACACACAAAAGTATAGACCATGCAATTATCTACAAAAATTATTTTTAGACTTTTTCCTTAAGATTGACCATTTCTGAGAAAAAGCGATTCTAAAATTTACCAAAGTTGTATTCTACATAATATATATACGATTCCACGCCCCTTATGATGCAGTGTACTTGGTGCGTTTTTTAAATGTGGTTTCCCGCTAGGCCTACTCCACGGTCTATTTTACTTAAGAGGGCTTTCGTCCCAGTCGGAAACGTCATTGCACGCAATTCCTTTAAACATTGACTAATTTTTATGCGGTTTTCACTGAACTACTTGGAAAATTGTTCTCTTTGGGGATAACTGAAAATTTAACTTTTGATCAAGAGTAAACTGTAGTTATCGTAACAGTTTATACAATGAAAGGCAATTAACCATGTGCGCATAATAATCATGCATTTAAATATGCAATGGTTTGTTACAAAAATGCGTTAATAAGCATGTAAAGTGCAAAATAGAAAAGGCATTTTTTTTCATCCGCGAAGAGTCGCCCTCACGCGGCTTAATTCCTAAACGTCACCTCTGCATTCCAACGGAACGTTGAAGTCGAAAAAAGTAGAAGAAGTGTAGAGAACGTCGTGTTATTAATTTCACTAGCCCGCTCCGCTTGCCTGTCGTGAGCCCTCTTAAGTACTGAAGTTTAATGGAATATCTGGTCTTCTTATTCAGCTTCTTCTTCCTGAGTCAGCGTAAATTGTTGCAGCAGCGATACATGAGTTTCGCCGTTGGTGTTAGAGTTCTAGAGAGAGATCCCCTTCTGTTGGAGATCCAACATTTGAACACGGCTGACCTTGAGAACTGGTGCATGCTGGTGAACAAAGTAAGCCTACCTTTTTGCGCCGCATTTCGAATTACACCTATTTTTGCAGTTGCAAGAAATAGTATATAGGAGCTTTTCTGGTGCAGGTGGAAGTAGAATGTAGATTGATTCCAATATATTATTAATTTGCATCCAACCCCATTATTCTGGGTCCAGTTGATTTCCAAGCCGCACATGTACATGGTAATATACTCGATAAAAATGTTGGTGAGCAGAAGCCGATGTTAAAGGAAGACAAGCTAACTGCACGTTATATTGCGTGCATGTTTTATATATGATAAATATCGTAACTTATCTACGATAGTAATTTTTTGGGGCTCCATATACAGAAATCAAATTTCGTTGGTGATTAGGGTTTCTCGAACAGAGTACATATCTTTAAAAACTATTGCAAATTTAATTAAATCTTGTTTTTCAAACAATTTAAAAACTGTTGTTTTATAAAGAATACGACTTTAGTAAATTTTAGAATCGCTTTTTCTCACAAATGGTGAATCTTAGGGAAAAAGGTGTAAGGATAATTGTTGTAGATACTTGCATGATCTACAATTTTTGTCTGAACTATTTTATTATAAAACGTTCATGAAAATTTTCAGGTTTTTCAGAATTTATGCAACCGTTAATGTCTATTTTGACCGGGCTATGATTGCCTTGATAAAAGTAGAAGAAGTCACAAAGTAGAAGGTATGATTAATAGTTATTTAACTCAAAAGGAATGTAAAGATGTTTTACCATTCGAGGCAAGTGTGTACGAGCCGAGACGAAGCCGAGGCTTGTCAGACAGCTTGCCGACAGTCGATACATTCCTCGTGGCTTATTAGATTTTTTACGCTGCCGTTGAAAATTTCTTCATAATTCCTCAAAAAATGAAATGTTTGATTTAGTTTGGACGTAGGTCACTCTGACATAACTTGACTGACATACGTCAGACTTACATATGTCAGTCTGACATATGCGTAACTAGGGATAAATCAACTTGATTTACTCTTTTGATTTTCCTAGGAATATAAATGACAGTATTTACATTCCGTCGTCAACGAAAAATAATACACGAATGTTATTTGCCATTTTCATGCTACGTATCTATGCATATAAGAGCGATTTACGATAGCGGCAGCGTGAAAAATATAAAACGCAACAAGCGCAAAGTTCAGATTATGCATTACGATATGGAAACTGCTAAGATCCTTCAATCACCTATTTTACACAGCTTTTCAGAAACTCACAAAAGATTTAAGATCAACGAGGAACTATAATAAACAAAAGTATATAGATATTAGCATGTACCGAAAATTTTGACATCATAGGCAGAACAAAGAATATTGCATTTAATTGAATAGAAAGTCTCACGTGACAAAAACAAAACCATACAATCGTAGACCACAACAAGGGGGCGTTCAGCATTTCACGTACTTGACTTGATTGGTCACTGCAGACAACAACACTCATGAAGAAAATATAACTTTCACCTTAGCAAACAATAGACACAAGACCTGAGGTCTGATAAAATAATTAGAGAAACAAAATGCCACATAAACGAAACCTTAATACGCCTGGTTGTAGTAAATATTTCAAAGACATAAACTAATAATAAATACAACCTTGAACTTCATGCAGCCTTCAAAGTACTTGACGTTCGGGTTTTCATAAAAATAGACCGTTTGCGTTTGATGTGAAAAGGCAGAAGAATAAGACCTCTATCTCAATAACCCAATTAAGCTGACCAAATAAAAAAATAACACTGGGAATCAGCAAGTTCGAGAACCATAACGCAAAAAGGCGAAAATCATTGAATAAGCCGGGACGGCAAATGGAGTTCTACCGCTATTGATGATGACGACGATGAATTAGCGTTCAGGGTAAATCTAATACGTTAATCAGTGTAAAGCACAAGTACCGCCAATAGCGGTTTGAATGTGGTAATATGTATAGATCTGTAAAGGTGCGTATGTGTGTGGTTAGCCGTATAATCAACTTTCACGGACGATTGACCCGTACTTTTTTCCAAAGAGACGCAAAAGGTACGACTATGTTTTGGGTGCGAAACCAGACCCGTTAGTAGTTCCTATCAATTCATCCTGATCATTTGTAATGTTATTCGCTGAAATATAAACGTAGGAATACACGAAAATCAAAACTAATTCGGACGCAAGTCATCATTCACGAAGTATGTATCGTCCATGTCCAACTCAATATAGCCGAACACGTCTCAATTTAAATATTCCGCATATAGCGAAACAGTTCCAGCGGGCTGGAATCCGTCATGAACATAACTGAAGCGAATCATTAATATGCACGGAACATGTATATTGTAGCGTATTTCTTGAGTTTCCTTCTCTGACGATATCAAGGTGCAGACCAGTTCTTTCCCTGTCGCGTAATTACTCTGAACATATTTTGGATGTTTCTCAGATGTATCTTGTTAACTTTCCATATGTTTTTCGCATCAAGGCAGTTCTGTAATTTTAGAAGTAGACTCCCGCATTGGTTTTATTAACATTCCTGGTGTGAACTTTCCTTGTTAGTTAAGGCAATCTTAAGGACACTTCCGAGAAATTCAGAAATTCTTTGCCGCAATGTTTTTTGTAAAGTAGCAACAGTCAAACTTTCTTGTAAACATGGTTCGATTAAACTTATTTCTAATTGCTTTAGAAAAGATTTCCGATTATTGTTTCTATTTTCCTTCCAATGTGGATTTGAGAGGGAAAACAAAACCATTGCATTTTTTCCACTAGCATCAAGTATATTGAAAGAAAATCGTAGTGGCCAACGTCTGGTCTTCCGTGAGGTTGTGTACGAATGGCAGAGCTGATCGAATGTATGTTCCTCCCTTTGTTTCATTATACGGATGTATAATATTGGTTGGATTATGTTTCCCAGTAACGGCATTTAGAGAGTCATCAGAATGCAATGTTAACAACAAAAGGACAATTTTGTTTCGTTTAGGAGTGTATGAAACAAGAGTCTTAATTCTGTCAAAAGCAAATAGCGATGAACCTACTTCCTTCTTCATGAGGAAGGCAGTATTTATTTCTCGCTTATTCTTTCTCAAAGTTCCGAGGAGAGTTAATTGCTACTGTTCTAACCTTTGTTCAGCTAGGGGAATCGACGTAAACCAATTGTCAACTGTGAGGTTTCGATTAGTTACATGTATTGGTTGTGAAAGTTTCCGAAAATAATAAGCCGGTACAGACTCATTGTTTTCTGTAGTTACCCTTCCAACGTATGGAATTGCATTGAGCATATAATACGTTTTTCATTCATAATTCAACATCATTATTTTTATTCCATACTTATCAGGCTTACTAGCCATGTAGATTCGGAATGGACATTTCCCTCTATATCCAACGAGCTATTCATCTACAGTACGGTATTCATATGGTGTATAATACGATTTACAGTTATTCACAAAAATGTCGAATAACTCCCATATAGGTGTAAATCTATCTGCCTAACCTTCTTTCGCCTCTAAATTACAGTTTGATACGCGTAATACGCCGGCTAAAAATAACAGCTAAATAAAAGCCTTCACTTCTATTCTATTTACTGGTCTTATGTAACTCTGTTGTCTAATATAATCGCATTTACGAATACTTTCTTCATTTGAGTATAAAACAATAAGATCTATCGTTTGTTCATTGAACAACAAATTACAAGCTAGGTTCAGGAGATTGAACTCTTCTAGCTTCTTCTTTGGGGCCAGGTAAATGTATTACAATGTTTTCTCGTCTTATACGACCCTGTCTTGCTGGTGCTTGTTTGCTCCACCTATGACCATTTCTCCCCAGTAAACTGGTAATATTTCTAACTGGTTCATCCACTACTTCCTCTTCAGTGTAACTTTGTTCACTGTTGTTATCTGAGAGTTGCTCTTTAACATCATCTTCATCAGATTCGTCCCCTCCAAACATATCGTCAACGATGTCGTTTTCATTCTCATTCTCCCATAATGTTTCTGCCTCTCTCTGCAATTCCACCTCAGATAACGGAAGGCGATTTTCTCTGCTAGTAGACGCCATTATACTATAATATATAATCATAAGTTGAAACCAAATGATTACCATAAACATCATATTTGGGTCTGGGGAACCCATGTTTGTATTCTTGGAAATATCTTACCTCGTTGTTTCACTAATATGCAGCAGATCACCCGTATTCTAACTCGGCTAACTGCAGACTGAATTTACGTAAAGTGGCGACACAAACAAACCACTCATGCTCATGTCACATTGCAATGCATGGCGCTCTGGGTTTCTTAGACCCAAGAGTGCAGCTCCAGGCTTAAAACATCGTGAAACATCAATGCGCTCCGAAGGCTCTGTGGTTAGAGACGACCTTGCGTAACCCAATGAAGTCCCATCGAAAATCGCTGACAACCAGATTTCCAATGTAACAAAGTACCTGGACAAAGAGATCCTTGAAGAATATCCCTTGGAAATGGATGTGGCAGGTCAAAAATCAACGACGCTGCAGACAGAGCAGACTAGCATTTGAGGATTTCCAGGACTTTCCGGGCGATAAAAACCATGTATATAAAACTGCGGGAGTCATATGGTTGCTTTTTTCCGAACAAATGGCTGCTCCAGCATTAGCTGGAGAAGCTGTAGCCACAGCAATACTTTCAATAGAAAGATATACGTTTGTTGAATATTTTACTCTTAATTAATTACTGGCCAATAATAGAATAGTCTAAGAGATATTATAAACATTAAAAGAAATCTATATTACACCGTTTGGAGACATATATCTGTACACATTAAAATTCCTTCCGGTTTTTCACTGAAAAATTATAGTAAAAAATTGTTTTGTTTCTTGATTGCCATAATGTCAATACCAAAAATACTCCTTCTATCCAAATTTGATTAAGGGGGAGAACATCCAAGCGCTTGATAAGGAATGACACTAATCAGCTAGTTATACAAAGCTAATACAAAAATATGCGTTGCTCGGGTATTTTATTGATAATTAATTAGTGGCCAATAACAGAATTGTCTGGGTCTAAAAACTATTATAAATGTTATGAGAAATCTACATTACAGCGTTTCTTGACGTATTTCGGTACACATGAAAGTTCTATTCCATTTTTCACTAAAAAGTTTTCTTCTAAAATTGTTCAGTTTCTCGTTAGCATTAACGTCAAAACCAAAGATACTCCTATCCTTCTATCCTTCTATCTAATTTGATTAGGAAGGAGAACATCCAAACGCTTGATAAGGAACGGCACTAATAAGCTAATAACCTAATAAGGATGGCTTTTAAGCAGCAATGATATTGTTGGCACTGACGTCAGCGCTGTTTAGAAATCCTTGAAATATTATTATTTTAATAAGTCAGTTACTTAAAAACGCATTTATGAAAATTAATTTATGGTGTTTAATTAGGAAATCTTTAAGTTAATACCTGTTAATAATTTTACCTGTAGCAATTGTAAGTACTTTAACATCACACCTTGGTGTGCAATGCTAATGCCTATATTCAATGTGTGTATCATTTTTATTGTATAGTATAATTTTACAATAATTTTTCGGAAAACTCACTTGAGCCAAAATAGATAAATTGTTTATAGATGTTACAGAGCGTTAGTAACTAATGAAAACATTAAAGTTTTAAATAGTTTAAAGAGTGAAGTATCTTGTGAAGTTACCCTAACGACAAGGCATGTATTTCCGGATTCTGGATTCTCTCAATAATTTGGTATACTATTTAGTATACTAATATGCTAGTATTAAGTATTGGTATTAAGTAGTAAGTATTAGTAAGCAATAATTTATAACTTTAATATTACTAGTTTTTGATCGGGACTACCATGACCTCACATGATTCTCTGATCGCGCGCTCTCCGTCCTCTATCTAGAAAACAGTTAGAGGCATGAAGAAATGTTGAAGACAAAAGGTGTAGAGAATTTAATTCTGTACAATATTGATAAGAAGTATAAATAGCGTAAAACCCATAGAAAACGAGATATTTGCCAAAAATAAAAAAAAAATCGATTTTTGTGACTTTTGACCCCCGACTTTAAAACTTGCGGCCACCCAATTATATGTGAAATTTGAGGAAAGTTTTAGGATGCCAAAATAGAAGTTTTACGTGATAATATACTGGGTATGTCGATTTTCCTAGGTGAACCCCCTATAATGACTGGACTACTGCTCAGAGTTTCAAGACGCTACTTCGGATCACTACACGCCCTGCACTCACTTTGCGACTGTTCAGCAGATTTGGACCCTGTTGATCTATGTCTATACAAACATGTACTTCGAGAATTTCTACTGTGGAGTACTATAAGCTGCAGTTCAACGATACTATACCTTCTTCTTTTCTATAGTGTCAAAACTTCATATAGTTTAGTCGAGACATTTTGACAAGAAATCAGTGGATATGGTTTATGCGACAATAAGTTGATATTTCCACATCTGAACGGATTGAATTTAGTATGCATCTCCAATTCATCTGCCAATGTAGAAGGGATCATTTTGTCAATCAGTGTACTGGAAAGTAAACAAAGAACTTATTTAAGTACTGAAAATCTCACGCGATCCTAACAAAATATTAGCAGACGAAACGTCAGGTTACTTAAACCTTTTTGGACCACGGCCAAATAGCCCGGAAAAACGCATTTGCATATTTGACTCCGGCCGTGAAAGCCTACGCTCTTGGATAAGATATTAGGTTTTATTTTTATTTGTACAGGTATTGTATAAATCACTTCTATGTGTCATTAGTTTCATTTACAACAATATTCTGCGATACGTCTTTCTTTGTACTTGGAAAGACATTCAAGAAAGGTTTTTGTTGAAACTGGTACTGTAATCGACCGGTCCTTTGGGAAAAAAGATAAATCAATCAAATCTATGAATCAATCAGATCAATAAGATATCAATTTGACTTTTTAATTTAATTGAGACTAAGGACCGGTATTACTTTGAGTGGGGCAGACTCAATTACTTAGAATAGACTCTGACGATGATGGTTCCAGAAAGATCGTGGGCGCAGGGCTTCTCAAATGCCTGCCTTAGTCGTTTCAAAATAAAACACGGAATTAATATCAATACATCTATTGAAAAAAAAAAAGAAAATATCAACACAACACAAAATGACCAATCGTGCGAACTCAAAAGAAATCCCCACAATTAATATAATAAAATAACTTGGAACTCAGTTCTCCCAGAATAAAATACAAAATGTATTAATAAAATTATCTCCCAACAATAGAATGTAAAATAAAACAAAACAGTTATCCCACCAAGATACGTTATAAGACGAGGTAACAAAATTACTCCCTTAATTAAGGTGTACGACCAGCTAACAAAATTATTCCCTTAGATAAGGTATAAGACGAAACAATAAAATTATTCCCTTAAATAAACTGTAAGACAAAACAATACAATTATCCCCCTTAAGGTGACGATCAGGAAACAAAAAAATAAGCCCACAAAAGAAAACTTACTCAATACTTATCAGACAAATAATTGAAACAGTTTACCTTTATATATCTTAATGCCCCCGTATATGGAAACTTTACGCAGTACGGTTCCCGGACGAGACGTTCTTACGCGTTTTGTAATCGGCGTATCGAGATTATAGCGACGGACGGCGAATGGACAACCCGATTTAATCAAAATAAAACCTCAAGGGCTGTGCAGCCCTTATAAATCAGAACAGACTCACCAAATGGCCTCGGAGCGAACTCTGCTTACTGCCTGGACCTTAGGCGGGGAAACCCTCAACTTCAGCGCTCAGCAAAGGGTGGCTCGAGGACTCGTTTCGCTCGCACGGAACTCGGAACGGGTGAATTTACTCACTTTAATGATTCTATTCTAGAAGGTTCTGACTCAAGACGTTCTCGGCGAAACTCTTAGCAAACCCCCTTATTCGAACTCTATGCCGAACTCTAATTAAAACTCCAATCAACCCTGCTCAAAACTCTACTTCAAATTCTAATCAAGACTCTAATTTCCCCTTGACGCACTCTATAGGAAACTCAAAATTCAAGTACTATTCTCCCTTGAAAACTGAACTCAAATTCAAACTATCTCCCTCGGATTTAATTATCTCAAACTACGATTCCCACAAACTTTACTTCAAACTTTACTTCAAACCTTACTTCGCCCCGCGAAAATAAAGTAAACTCTACTTCAAAACTCTAAGTTTCACTATGCAGAACCTTCTCAAAAATTGAACACCAAAATAAAACACTCACGGCTCGGAACTTCGTCGTTCGGGAACCCGGTTCCTCAAACAACTGACTCCTCTCTCGATTCTCTCGCTCCTCGAGAGCTCCCCGTGATTTTCCGCGACTCGAAGTTTGCTTGTAAAATTATTATTCCAATCCTCTGATTGGTCGTAATTCCCTTATTCAACCATATGTTTGTCCCTTGAACCTCATAAGTCCCGCCTTTTTCTGATTAAATAATTATCGATTCCCGATTCTTTCGCGTTCCCACGACTTAGTCCGTACACGCCTCTTTTACTGAATCGGCAAGAGTTCCTTCACCGATTTCCCCTCATACGGCGACAAAGTAGTTCCATCATCGTAAGCACTCTTTTCGAGGTGCGTTACTTTTGAATTACAAAGTCACGTCCGGTGTTAAATTTCCCCTAACGCCGAGACATACTTGTTTATAGTTAATCTTTTAACGTCTCCTATTTTTCCGTACTTCGCTACGTAATTTCCGTATACTGGGTCTTTTATATAAATGTTACAATATAACCAAATCAATCAATAAAATTAAAATTAGAGTCCTACAATCTCCTACAGGGTGTTAAAGGATTAATTAAATCTACCAAAATAACCAAGCAAATCCCTTAACCACCTACAGGGTGTTATTTCTAAAGTTTACAAATAGAATAAAACCAAAAAAATAAAAATGCCTAGAACAACCCCAGGTTGTTACAATACTCCCCCCTTTGTAAAAATTAAGCCTTGATAGGCTTAACTTTTTCCAACACCTAACCTAACACTTCAACCGTGACAAGTTACCGCGACGAGTTTATATACCGCACTTCACTTCTACAGGCCATAGGGTACTTGTATTGTGGTCACAAGTACTGTTTGGTTCGACAATCAGAGGTAAGTGTGGTTTTGCGGAGAGCTTATCGGAACCGTCCGTCACAATCCCGCACAATTTCCGGCACTTTTATAGTGTCTCGTCTTCCTCTTTGTACGTCGTCAATGGACGTATTTGGTGCGTCCAATGGGTGGGTGACCCTTCCCTTTCGGCGACGTCCTTGGCGGAGGCTGATCTCCTGGGGTGTCTTAACTGCGGTATCGCTGTCAAGGCCGGTAGACTTGTTGAAGTGGCTCTATCCCTTCTTAGGTGCTCGTGACCTCCCTGGCCCTCTTCTTCTTCTTCGGTCCCCTCTGGACTTCCTGTGTTACGTCTCGGGGTCCCATCGGTGTGCCAGTACTGCTGTATGAGACACATCGTTAGCGTGTTCCATAGAGATGCTAGTAGGTGCACCCCTAAGCCGGCGGTCCTATATAGCTGCAATCCGTTGATCACTACGCCGATAACGTATTTAATGATTCGGAAGATCACGTAGAATCCAATCAGTCCGCTTATGATTACTCCAAAGTCATAAAACCATCCCCACATATGGCGCAGGGTGGTGTGGGCTATGTCTTTTATTTCTTCGGCGTCAAACATCTTTAGTGGCGACAACCCTTGGTTATGTGTCTCCATCCCAACGATTTTTCTCGTGATGATGGTGTCTACTGCCTTCCTCTCAGTTCCGAACATCATAATCCGTTGTACTCTCTCGATCTCTTCGGAAGTGTACAGCCCTTGAGTTCCTATCGGTACGATTGGGGTGAAGTTCAGGCTTGGCGTTCTCTCGACCTCTAACTCTTTGGGTGGATTCTTGGTGGAGGGGTGCGGAGTCATCCCTATCCACTCGTCGTTCAGGAAGTATAATGGCGGCGTCAGCCCGTTGCAGTCCACTTCTTCGGCGAAACTTTGGATAACTCTGGTGATGGGCGACATGAACTTCGATTGGTTATTGACCTGGATGGGTAGCTCGTTATAGCATCTGTCTGTCCTCCGGATACTCACAGGAACGGGAATACATTTCAAAATGTATAGGACTTCCCCTAATACTCTGCCTACGAATCCCTCTTGAGACTGAACCAGATGTCCCACGGCGTTGGGTAGAATCGGCGCCATCAGTAGTCGATTTTTCAAAACCTCCCTCTGCACCAAACATCTTCGATGCACTGTGTCGACGTACAGCTTTTCTAAGTCTCTCTTGAAGCCCTGCTCCACGTAGAGGAACTTGCTGTTGACAAAGTCTATCAAGTGGACATCTTGGGTCGGCAGGGTCCCAGATACCAAGGGGTGGCCTCCCCTCAGGACAGCTATCCTTGGGTGCTCCGTTAGCCAAACGTCGAACTCGCAGATCCTTCCAGTCTTGACGTATGTTAACGCAAAAACTCGGGAGTTTTCTTCTACCACCAAGTATTGCTCCTTCGTATGGACGTTCGTGACTTCTTCGGCTTCCCCCTCGTATAGGACGCTTATGTGATCAGCACATCTGCTCGGTCTGTCTGCTTCCCAAACTGCTTCTCCAAGCTCAGCATCGAAACAGTAACCTTCCAAAAATGGACATGTGGTCCTCCCGGTCAGACTGATCTCGTTCTCGTCTAATTTCACTGGTGCCCAATAGTCCCTCAGCGTTATCGATACAGATGCGATGATAACGACGTTGTTCCACGTCTGCCCGTTCTCCTGGTACATTGTCCCTACACAGGAGCCGTCACTATTTAATTGTCCCAGTAGTGTCACCGACGCGGTAGTCGTGGCATTCTCCGTAATGCCTCCAATCGTGTTCGCGTAAAGTTTAACAGTTTTATCCCGATGGATCAGTTTGCACTCTTCCGCCCCGACTCGATGCACGGTATTTCCTAGTCCTCCCGCGACATTCGAGCTGTGACTATGCATCCCGCAATAAGAGATTAACCGCACTATCTCGATCAAGCAAGACCACACCCTCTGTTGTCTCACCTCATTACGTTGCACTACCGTCACTACTGTCTTTGAGGAGACGTACGATGAGCCTGGCTCTGGACACCTGGCTACGTCTCTTAGTGATATCGTGGACATCACCACTGCGGGGTCCTCGCAGTCGTAAGCGATGATCCCTGCTGCACCTTGCCAGGAAAGTACCAACAATGTGGCACTTAGGAGCGAGATGCCACTCCGTCCCATCCTTATACTAACAAAAATTTACATTACTTTCTTGAACTATAACCACTGATCGTATCATTCCGATAGAGAAGCATGTAGAGTCAGCAACCACCCCTAATCTTGATAAGATTACCTCTGTAAATTACAGACAACGAAACTTTCTTTCGTTCGCTTTGTCGACATACCTCCCTAAGCAGGCGCTCCTCAATCAGTGGCTAGAATCCCAAACACCAATTAAAAGAAAAGAAAGCAATAAAATAAAAGTACAACAAAAAAATAAAATACATAAGTCCCAATTATTCGTGTAACTAAATAACCGTCACCCTAGTATACAGTAAACCTACTATATTCCTAGCAACCCTTAAACATAACCCAAAGCAAGATTAATAACCCCAAAAAAATTAGATATGAAACAAAACGACTTAATTAAAAGAAAATGTTCATGATTATTGCTATAGTGCGCAAATAAACACTCCTGTTCGTTCAACGTTAGAACATTGTCCCATTATTCCTTTGAAAATTATTGCGTATAGCGTATATAGCATCCCCTATTTTGTGTCTTTGATTGTTTTTCTATAGAAGTAGAAACATGACCCTTTTTAGACCCATTTTCTTCTTGCCCTCGGTAGTCGTCTCATACGACAGGCTCTCATAGCCTCCGAGGTATAAGTATTTAACCACCCCTATTCTCAGACTAGAATCCCGAATTAAGTAAAATCAAAAAAAAACTTTCGTTCCCCGCACTTAAGTAAAATCAAGAAAATAAGATATCTCGGCCTCATTTTTTTTTTCTTTTTCGTAAAGAAGCTTAATGGGCCACTGCGACCTCTTTTAGTCGTCTGTTGCGGAAGCTCCTACCTGTCATAGAACATGTTAAGGGAGTGAGAGCAGAAGTGCGAAGGCCCGCTTGAAATACGAACAAAAATTCCCAGTTCGTAATAAATGCGAAAAAATGAAAATTCTTCTAGGCACACCGCGAGTCTAGAAACGAGCAATTAACGGAGAGACAGTCCAAAAGAAAAAATAAATTTTTTTTTCCTCTTCGGAAACTAACGATGATGATCTACAGGGGAGGACAGAGTTGGCAATGAAGTATTCTTCAGATTTCCATAGTGACGAACACGTTTCGACCCTACAATCGAGAAAGAAGCGACAGCAATGGTTCCTCTGGGAAGTCAATCGAATCTTCTCAGAAACCTCTGATCGAATCTACAAGAGAGGACCTCCCGAAAGCAAAAGGTCAGAATGTAACGCTTAAGGAGTCCCCCGAAAAAAAAATCCAGAACAGCCAAAACAGAATTACCCAAAAGGTGATACTCGTGCCACACAGCAGTTATATCGTGGCAAAAAAAAAAAAAACGGAGCTATTAATTGGCACGGAGATATAAAGAACACATCCCCCTCAAGGCAGCTCAAATAAACGAAGACGCGCGACCGCGTCAGAACTTGAAATAGGGATACACTGAATTCCCATCGGGTGTATGTATAGGTATAGAGAAATATATAGATAGGTATGAGAACAAGCTTGTGGCTCCATTTTCGAAGTTGGAGCCTCTCCTTCGTGCCTGGGTTCGCCTGCACGCAGAAGACTAAAAGAAAAGTCGTCAGGCTGCCAGAAACCGCCTAGGCAGAACGGGTTGCTTGCAACGTGACAACGCTGATTCTAAGGTATAGAAGTATAAAATCAACAACGCTAAATCCAAATTATAAACATATAGACCAACAACGCTAACAAAAATAGAAAGTCAAGGGTAGGCAAGATGGCCTTTCCCCTCTCGAGGAGTTGGATATAAACAGTTAAAAGCTTTTCGGGTCCCATCAAGAAGGAGATTAGAGGATCGGACAGCGGGAGCAGCAGTCCTACAAACGAGGACGCGACGCCCATCGCCTCAGATAGAAGCCTCGAAAACAGTAGAGTAGCTATTAGGGACCTCAGGAGATTTGTGGAATACCACAAGAAACTTCCCCTTCCAAAATGGAGGTGGGACCGGTATGCTCTAGGGCAGTTTAACAGCGACCTGGCCGCCAACACGACGACCGTCATCCCCAACGCTAGAAAAAGAATTCCAGAAAAGATGGTGGCCATAACTCTTGAACCCGACTGCGGAACAGCCTCAAAACAGGCCAACAAATGGCATGGATATAATAATAGTAAAGGGGATATAGTAATAAAAAAATAGAAAATAAATGGCCGAAATGGGCCGGTACGCTCTAGGGCGGAATGTGCCCCAAAAAGAAACTATAATCCTCTGGGCGAAGAAAAAAAAATTATAAGAAAAAAAGGAATGGTCGCCATAGACCTAGAACCGGAATTTGACGGGAGCCACCAGAGCGTGGAGTCCTTGAAGGTGAACAGCATCAAAACGACAACCGGCCACAGAATGAAATAAAATAAAATTATCGACATAGATAAAATTTACCAGCGTCGTCCAGCTAAAAGAGTATAGACAAGAAGGAAAAAATAGAGTTACTGGACGATACGCTGGGGTCCCCTTTTAGTCGCCTCTTACGACAGGCACAGGGTAGCCGTTGGGGTATTCTTGTCTTTAACCTCTACCCGCCCCAACACGGGGATCCTACTAGAACCGGAAACTAGGGCTGATATCTATCTGGGGGTTTTCGAACCCGTTGTGGCCTTCTGAATCTCTCACTCTCTGAACAAGATAGGGACCTGCGCCGTGGCTCATCATCGGCACGCGGTCTGGCTAACAAATCTCGACTTATCTCCACCTCGTTTGGAAGAATCACCTTGGCCCTGACGGCCGCCTCGTCTTCTGTGTCTGAACCACCTACGTCGTCGACCAAGTTCTCTCTGTCTGATTCATCGCTGTACTCCGAACCTAACTCGACTGATCTAGGCTGCATTCTACCCGGCTCCTCTCGACCCCGGTACTCCTTCAACCTGTTGGCGTGGACTACCTGCTCCTGTCGACCACCCAGTAACCTGACTCTATAGGTAACTGGTCCCATAACTTCGACAACTCTATAAGGTCCTACCCAAGACTTCGCTAATTTCCTGGACAATCCCACCTTTTGTGTCATATCTTTTAAATACACTAAGTCTCCTATTTGATAACACCGGTCTTTAGTCTTACGATTAAATCGCTCTACTCGATACCCTTTAGCCCTTTCCGTATTATCAAAACACTGTTGATACACTCTTTGGAGCCGTGCCATCAGTTCCGATGCGTAATTGTCATCTAAATCGTACCTAATGCGCGTCTGTTTCAGGAATCTATCTGTTGGTAGAACTTGGTCTCTACCATGGAGCAAGAAATAGGGGCTAAAGCCCGTGGAAGAATGTATGCTACCCCGATATGCCATGAGAACGTAGGGGATCCACCGATCCCAATCCCTTTGATCGTCCGCTATGTAATGTGCCAACATATCTTTAATAACCCGATGCGTTCTTTCTATTTGACCGTTCGTACTGGGCGCGTAACTCGCGGTTTGAATTTTCTTAATGTCAAGTAAGGCGCAAACATCCCTAAATACCTGTGACATGAAATTAGTTCCCCTATCTGTCAATAATTTCGCTGGCGTCCCGTGTCTGGTGATAATGGTTTCGACAAATGTTCTGGCGATCGTACTAGCTTTTTGATCCGGCAAAGGTATCGCTTCTACGTATTTTGTAAAATAGTCCTGAAATGTGAGCAAGTATCTATTACCATTCAATGAAGTTACTAATGGTCCTACTATATCCATCGATACCAACTCCCAGGGCTCTGCACAAGCCGTGAAATGTTGCAAAGGTACCTTCTTATAATGAGGGGACGTTTTCCGCCTATTACAAGCTTCGCAACTAGCCACGTAATTTTCAACATCCTTCTTCATCCCTGGCCAAAAGAAACGCGCTTTCAGATATCCCAGAGTTTTCTGACAGCCCGGATGAGCCACCATTGGCGAATCATGAAAATCCTTCAAAACTTTACGTGTAAAACTCTTAGGCACCACTAACACATCCGTCATTCTCTCATGGTCCGTTTTGTACAATACACGGTCATTATTAATATAATACGTCGCCCCTTCTGGTTCTACGCCCGATTCTGGATCCTGATTATTTAACTGATTAATTATCTCCGCGCAAAATCTATCGGTTTCCTGTGCTTCGCGTAAGGCGTCTAAATCCCATTCAGGCTCTACCGGTTCTTCGCCTATAAAAAGGATCTCTCCCCTTTTATCAATATCTAACCTCCCCTGTTTCGATTTTTCTCCCTCTGAAATAATTACAGTCGTTCCTGCACCAAAAAATATAAAGGCTAGCATATGGCTCACCTTTGAAAACTCAAAATTTTCCTTCGCGATGAACTCGGTTGTAATGCATAAGGACTTCTCGCAAGCTTTATCACACTCCTCCCTTACTCTTTTAAAAACTTCCCATAAAATGGCGTACTCTGCGTTCTCGGATCGCGATCCCTTTAATATTCCCACAATATCGACATTATTCCCTTCTCGAATAGCTACTATGTCTCCTACTTGACTCCCTTTTAAACCTATTTCGCGCCCTTCTTCTTTTGACATTGCCCTAAACTTAGCATTCCCATCCAATGGGATGGTCTCGCCTTCTCCTATGATGACGTTTCCGGCCCTTGGAGGTCCCTGTTTCTCACAAAAATCTAAAAACCCTATATAGTCAACTCTCACATAATTATCCTCTGGATCGTGCATTCTACTAAGCGCGTCCGCGTTTCCATGCTGACGACCCGGTCTATGTACTACCTCAAAGTCATATTCCGATAAGGAAAGAGCCCAGCGCGTAAGACGAGAATTTGGATCTTTTAAGGTTAATAACCATTTTAGAGGTCTATGGTCGGTAACTATCGTGAAATGTCGTCCGTACAAATAACAGCGAAAACTTTTCACCCCAAAAACTACCCCTAACAATTCCCTTTCCGTGGTTGAGTAATTTAACTCCGCTTTATTCATTGCCCTACTAGCATACGCGATTGGTCTCTCTTGTCCGTTCCTACGTTGACTTAATATCGCGCCTACCCCTGTACCTGAAGCGTCTGTTGATAAAGTGAAGGGTTGATCAAAATCCGGAAATATTAAGAGTGACTCATGTGTTAAGGCTTTCTTAAGGGATTCAATAGATCGCAATACTTCTTCGGTGATTTTGAAAGGCACGTCCTTACGTGTTAACTTCGTTAAAGGTGCCGTTAGTTCTGTAATGTTTGGAATAAATCTTCTGTACCAATTTACTAACCCTAAAAATGACCTTACCCCTCGTACTGTTTTAGGTATCGGAAAATCTCTAATCGCCTGAACTTTGTCTGGGTCGGGTAAAATCCCGTCCTGTGAAATAATGTGTCCTAAATACTTGACTCTAGTCAACAACAAATTGCACTTTTTGGTTTTTAATTTAATGTTAGCCTGTCTCAGTCGATTAAAAACCTCCCTTAATTTTGAAATATGATCGCTATACCCTTCTGAATTGTAAACTATAATATCATCCAAATAAACCATACATAGCTCCCCAGTTAACCCCGATAAAGTGGTGTTCATGAATCTTTGAAAAGTCGCAGGGGCGTTAACTAAACCGAACGGCATTTTTAAGTACTCGTAATGTCCCTGAAATGTACTGAACCCTGTTAGTGGTATGGAGGAATCTTCCATATCGATTTGATGATAAGCCTCAGCCACGTCTATTACTGAAAATAATGCTTTAGACCCCGATTTGTAACTTTGCAACAGATCTGAAATATTCGGTAATGGGTAATATTCCTTTTTAGTGACACTGTTTAGACCCCTATAGTCTATACACATTCGAACCTTTTCCTCCCCCGTAGGAGAGACCTTTGTAACTAACACGACCGGAGCAGACCAAGGGCTCGCTGATGGCCTAATTACCCCTGCGTCTTTCAGTCTACTGATTTCCTTTTCTAACACCTCCCTTTGCTTGTAAGGGATTCTGTAGGGCGCCTTACAGATAGGCTGCGCCCCAGGCTCCAATACTAGACTATGTTTTACTTGACTCGCACTCGATATAGGCTCTCCCTCTTCTATGAACAGATCAGCATACTCTCTTAGCAATGCAATAATCTCGCCTAATTCATTATGCGCCAGGTGAGATAGATCAAAACCCTCGTATATCCACTCATCTGTGCTTGCATCAACCGTACATACTTGAGGAACAGCTCCCTTTTGGTTAGGGCCCCTTGAGTTTTCATTCTCCAAATTTTCAATCATCCTCTCATTCCATAAGCGTCCATTACTTGCCTTTTCATTCCTTAAACCTTCAGACCTTGCACGGGCATCCCTCAATATTTCACCCCTTAAAATTTCATCCCTAAAAATTTCATCCCCTAAACTTTCATCCCTTAAAATTTCATCCCTTACAATTTCATCCCCTAAACTTTCATCCCTTAAACCTTCAACCCTTAAACTCTCATCCCTTAAACCATCAACCCTCAAACTCTCATCCCTTAAGTTCGCACCCCTTGACTTTGCATCCCTTCGTCGTGCATCCCTCAATGTTGTACTCCCCTGCCTTTCGCCCCTTGGACGTACAACCCTCCGGTTGTCGCTCCCTCCAGTTTCGAAGTCTGGAGTTTCAAACCTTAAACTTTCATTTCCTGAACTTCCACTCCTTAAGTTTTCTCCCCTTTCGTTCTTTAGTTTTGGATTCTCATCCCTTACACACTCGGTCCCGCTGAAGGCTTTCCCTAGGAAATGTCCCTTCGTCAATCGTACTTCCCCCTGAGAGAAATTCACTACCCTAATCGGTACATACACCCCATTCTCGGCCATACTCCTTGCTACACTAACCCCATTCATCTCTCTACCCCCAGATTCACACACAACCCAATCACCACTTACTCTCTGTTTTAGCCTCCCTGTACAAATCATTTCCGTTCGTGGAGGAATTGTCAAAAATTCAGTAGTACGACGTCGGTTTCAAAATTATTCACCTTTTCATCCATCTCTTTCTCTCCCTTTAATTTCTCTGCGTCCCCGGACGTAACTTCCCTATCCTGTAATGCCTTAGTACTTCTAACTTCGGTGCCCATTTCCTCGCGACTATCTATTTCATCAACATCTTTGGAAAATTTTGTAAAATCACCGTCTGATTTCCCCTTATTTTTTCCTGACTTAGTGTTTTTGAAAAATTCCCCTACCGTATTTAGCCAGTCCTGTCAGATTCCATTATCACTCAACACAGGTTCCCTAAATTCGGGGTTAGTTAAAGGGATTCTATGTCCATATATCTCTAAGTAGGGTGCGCCCTTATAACAAATTACCGCCTCATGGCGCGCAAGAAAATCTCGCCCTAAAACTACCTCAACGTTATTTAAAATTTGATCTTCACAAATGACCATATCGGCCCCGATAGAAAACGTCGCATCTACTGGTTGGACGGTTATTGTTGCTAAACCGAAAGTACCCAATTGGTGCCCCGTCACGCCCTTAAGTGACAACGGGAATTCTTCCCTGATTAATCCCCTGATTTGTGACGCGACCCGATTTTTGATTAATGAGACTACTGCCCCTGTATCTACAAGACATCTCTGAGGATTCCCGTTAATATTAAGTAAAACTAAGTGAGGCGTTTCGAATCGTTCGTCCTCTACACTCGTGATTATTTGATTCATAACTAGACGAGATGAATTTTCTGAATTTTCTTTCCCATTTCCCTTAATTGATGACTCTATGGACGCAATTTTTGTTTGCAATTCTTTAACAATACTATAAATTTTGTCTCCTTGTTCTATTTCCATCCCTTCTACTCGGAGACTGCTAGAAGGCGAAATTAGTTTAAATTTTGCGACGGTTGCGAATTTCTCGAACTTTCTCCCTCGCGAGCCCTTTGACCGGGATGTCGGGTGGCAACATTTCTACCCGCGCCGAACCCCCTATGATTAGGAGTATACCTAGCTTGCCAATGCACCCCTTGTCGTAAACTATTTCCCTGATATTCTCGCGATTCCTGATTCACAGAATTATCATTTCGTCCTATGGCGCCACCGTTTCGACTGTCTTCTGACCGCGATGTGTAAACGTAATCGAGTGATTGCCTAGCATTGGAAAATCCCCTGCCCCTGTTAAATCCACGATATGAGGGGTTGGGTCGCTCCCCAGAGTTTCCCCGATTTTCGAAATTTCCCCGGCTCTCAAAATTTCCGCGATTTTCAAAATTTCCCCGGTTTCCTAAATTTCCGCGATTTTCAAAATTTCCCCTCGAGTTCGAATTTATCTGCCGCCTAATCATTGTTCCGTTATTTGGACAGTCCCGAGCCCAGTGGCCGTACTCTAGACAATAAAAACACCGATCAGTGCGTTTGGGATTCGCCTCTCCCCTACATTCTCTGGCAAAATGGCCGGACTTCCCGCAGTTACGACATGTATTTCCCTGTTCAACAGTAGCAACCCTATTTGACGGCCCCCTTCCTGAAAGCATTCGATTGGTCGTCTCCTGTACCCGGACTATTTCCTCGGCCTTATCAAGGGTTAAGTTTTTCTCTCGCATTAATAAAACTCCTACGTCCCTGAACAAATCTTTTCTCAGTCCTACCTTAAATTGGTTCACTAATAATGCCTGATTTTTCCGTCTAATTCCCGCTTTCTCGTCATCTTTCGCTTCTAAGAGATCTTCATGTAAAACTCTGGACCCCAAAGTTCTTAATCTAGTACAAAATGACGAAACTTCTTCGTCTTGCCGCTGATAGCATTTACTCAAATTTAATTGATTTTCCCCGGGATACCTAACTGGGGCGAATTTGTCTAACAATTTACCTTTAAACGCTTCATAACCCAACGAATCTAAGCTCGAATCGGATCTCACAAAATTATGAGCTTCCCCGGTACATTTAAATTTTAATAATTTTAAGGTTTCTTCCTCGGTCCAATTATCAAGTTTCGCGCGCTGTTCTAACTTATCAAGGTAACGCGCCGCGTCTCTTCCCGTGAACGGATCAAGGGTGGTGGCAATCATCCCCAGAGAGTGTACCATCGGCATGCGCAAATTTCCCTCTGCCGCTTGCATTTTTTCCTCTACCTTTACCTTAATTCCCTCTAACAAAGTACTTAGCTCGTCTTGCAAACCCTCTGGCATAACCTTCCGGCGGAACAAGAAGAGCTTATGTTCCTAAGCAACCACCAACGGTTTCTTACCAAATTTCATAAAACCAAAATTTCTAACTTTCGTGGGGAATAAAAAAAAAATACCAAATACAAGCAATATAAAAGAAAGGGAAAAATCAGCACCAAAATAATACAAGGCGTCAATACAAAAGAAAACGGTTCAACCCTCAGTCTTCGTGCGTATAATCTCGATACTTTCAACTGCGCTACGTCTCCGATTTTTCTATTCTCCGACCCCAAGTAATAAAAAAAAAATTAAAACAAATCCCTAATTTGGGCAACTCAAGTAATAGTCCCAGTGGCACACTCGCCGCTTTTCTACCGGGCGTTCCAAAATTTCAGTGTTTGAACGATTTTTCGAACTTTTAAAATTAAATCAAATTTTTCTTGACATATTTGTTGTACAAAAAAAAATTCACGATTCCAACTACTCAAAATTACTCTACAATATCAAAAAAAATTCCCCTCTAATTCAGCCAATTAATTTAATTAATTTAACAATTTTCCCTCAAGAAGGTTCTCCCGTAGGGTGAGTTTCTATTTTTATATCGGGCGTAGGAGGTCGCTCTGACACGGCCTCGTATTCGAAAACAGTTTCCTGATCTTCCCTTCCCAGGGGGGTGGCAGGGCCAAGATTAAAGGGTGTGACAGGCCTTTCCGGCGTGCGGATAGGGCTCAGATTACCTAACCTCGCTTTTTCGAGTCTCAATTTTAGCGCACGCTGCTTTCGCCCTTTACGATTTCGTGGCATACAAGAAAACCAAGATGAAACAAGACTAACTCCAACGAAAAATGGTTTACTTCCCCAAATCAGCGACTTATCGAGTTTAGTCACTCCCCTTGCAGTTAACTGAGAGAAAAACGGATGGCTTGGAAAAGCAATCAATTCCAAATGAGGTCTCGGAATGCTTGGCCGCACCGAAGACCAGTCACCTGAGGAACCGATCACCCCAAAACGGCTGGTTTGAAATAGCGATTAATTCCCCTCAAATTACATGCATCGGGTGCTTGGCCGCACCAACAATCCCGTAATTTAAGACTATCGCCTACTTAACCAGTGTTTTGTAAGGGAGAGAACTCCCCTTCCGGAAATTATCAACCCCACAGGGTGCAATATAGAAGCAGAACGGGGAGAGAATAAAAAAAACTTAGAAAAATTCACCAATCACAAAAAAAATTCCCAGAAAAACTCAAAATTACTTATTTTTTTCAAAGATGAAAAACTACCCCTATTTAACTTTTGCCTACCCCACAGGGTAAAATATGGACGCCGGCAGGAGAGATTAAAACAGAAAAATTCACACACAAAAAATTTACCCAGGAGAAAAAGTCAAAATTAATAATTTTTCAAAAGATGAAAAACTACCCCTATTTAATTTTGCCTACCCCACACCTGACACCAGTTATGTAATCGACCGGTCCTTTGGGAAAAAAGATAAATCAATCAAATCTATGAATCAATCAGATCAATAAGATATCAATTTGACTTTTTAATTTAATTGAGACTAAGGACCGGTATTACTTTGGGTGGGGCAGACTCAATTACTTAGAATAGACTCTGACGATGATGGTTCCAGAAAGATCGTGGGCGCAGGGCTTCTCAAATGCCTGCCTTAGTCGTTTCAAAATAAAACACGGAATTAAAATCAATACATCTATTGAAAAAAAAAAGAAAATATCAACACAACACAAAATGACCAATCGTGCGAACTCAAAAGAAATCCCCACAATTAATATAATAAAATAACTTGGAACTCAGTTCTCCCAGAATAAAATACAAAATGTATTAATAAAATTATCTCCCAACAATAGAATGTAAAATAAAACAAAACAGTTATCCCACCAAGATACGTTATAAGACGAGGTAACAAAATTACTCCCTTAATTAAGGTGTACGACCAGCTAACAAAATTATTCCCTTAGATAAGGTATAAGACGAAACAATAAAATTATTCCCTTAAATAAACTGTAAGACAAAACAATACAATTATCCCCCTTAAGGTGACGATCAGGAAACAAAAAAATAAGCCCACAAAAGAAAACTTACTCAATACTTATCAGACAAATAATTGAAACAGTTTACCTTTATATATCTTAATGCCCCCGTATATGGAAACTTTACGCAGTACGGTTCCCGGACGAGACGTTCTTACGCGTTTTGTAATCGGCGTATCGAGATTATAGCGACGGACGGCGAATGGACAACCCGATTTAATCAAAATAAAACCTCAAGGGCTGTGCAGCCCTTATAAATCAGAACAGACTCACCAAATGGCCTCGGAGCGAACTCTGCTTACTGCCTGGACCTTAGGCGGGGAAACCCTCAACTTCAGCGCTCAGCAAAGGGTGGCTCGAGGACTCGTTTCGCTCGCACGGAACTCGGAACGGGTGAATTTACTCACTTTAATGATTCTATTCTAGAAGGTTCTGACTCAAGACGTTCTCGGCGAAACTCTTAGCAAACCCCCTTATTCGAACTCTATGCCGAACTCTAATTAAAACTCCAATCAACCCTGCTCAAAACTCTACTTCAAATTCTAATCAAGACTCTAATTTCCCCTTGACGCACTCTATAGGAAACTCAAAATTCAAGTACTATTCTCCCTTGAAAACTGAACTCAAATTCAAACTATCTCCCTCGGATTTAATTATCTCAAACTACGATTCCCACAAACTTTACTTCAAACTTTACTTCAAACCTTACTTCGCCCCGCGAAAATAAAGTAAACTCTACTTCAAAACTCTACGTTTCACTATGCAGAACCTTCTCAAAAATTGAACACCAAAATAAAACACTCACGGCTCGGAACTTCGTCGTTCGGGAACCCGGTTCCTCAAACAACTGACTCCTCTCTCGATTCTCTCGCTCCTCGAGAGCTCCCCGTGATTTTCCGCGACTCGAAGTTTGCTTGTAAAATTATTATTCCAATCCTCTGATTGGTCGTAATTCCCTTATTCAACCATATGTTTGTCCCTTGAACCTCATAAGTCCCGCCTTTTTCTGATTAAATAATTATCGATTCCCGATTCTTTCGCGTTCCCACGACTTAGTCCGTACACGCCTCTTTTACTGAATCGGCAAGAGTTCCTTCACCGATTTCCCCGCATACGGCGACAAAGTAGTTCCATCATCGTAAGCACTCTTTTCGAGGTGCGTTACTTTTTAATTACAAAGTCACGTCCGGTGTTAAATTTCCCCTAACGCCGAGACATACTTGTTTATAGTTAATCTTTTAACGTCTCCTATTTTTCCGTACTTCGCTACGTAATTTCCGTATACTGGGTCTTTTATATAAATGTTACAATATAACCAAATCAATCAATAAAATTAAAATTAGAGTCCTACAATCTCCTACAGGGTGTTAAAGGATTAATTAAATCTACCAAAATAACCAAGCAAATCCCTTAACCACCTACAGGGTGTTATTTCTAAAGTTTACAAATAGAATAAAACCAAAAAAATAAAAATGCCTAGAACAACCCCAGGTTGTTACAGTACACAAATATTTAGTTTACCAGTTTTAACATTTCCTTTAAAACGAAAATAATAACGAAAAAGGCGATGCGTCGCGGAGAGCCTGGCGGGTATAAAAGTTAAGTTATAGCGGATTGTACGTACGTACATATACTGTAAAATAATTAAATAAACTACTGTAGAATAGATTTGAGACTATATGTTGTATCGAAGCCGATTTTCGAGAGCTGAGGGTAGACCACCCACTATACAGTTAATCACGAAATCAAACCTATCTCGGATAGATGGCGGCCGATAAGGCAACGTTCAATCTACCATCGCTTAAATATCAAGACTAAATTTAGCTAAGCCAACCGCCCCCTCCAGCTGTCCTGTACCTGAGTTAATCCAAGGTCAGAACCAATACTTGTCTATGACAAGCCGTACGTTATCCGTATTTTTCCGTTGCGTCTGATATCCGTTTTCTGTGCTACCGACCGATATATGTGATTGTCTTATGTGTAATTGTGAACGTTACCGACCGTAAGATTAGATTTAAACCGACCGAACTATTCGCTATTTGTTACATAACCGACCGATTGTGAACGTACTACCGACCGATACATGTAATTGTGAACGTTACCAAACCGTTAGATTTAGACCGACCGATTGTGAACGTAATACCGACCGAATTATATGTATCTGTGATCGTTCCGCCGTTATATGTTATGTAATTGTCCGTTACCGACAGATATATGTGAGTGGTCTGTAGCACCGTGAAAATGTCCGTCTCTCCGAACCGCTATGAGTTAATTGTTCCCTCGTCGTGTTAGGAAAAAATTAATTCACCACAATCTTCCGCTCGCTGGCTCGCTCTCACTCGCTCCTAATGTAAAGGTCGTATTACCGAATATTAGACACTGCACGTTTTCCTATCATCTCCGTGTTTAGCTATTTAGCTATTTAGCTATGTTATTGTGAAATTGTTAAGATAATTTTCCGTTTTCGCATTTTCAGTATTAAGAGGGATTTCATACCTCAAGTTCTAAATATTTGTAAGAGTATTTCCACTGTCCGTTTCCGCATTTTCGATTTGTTAAAATAATTTCTTCTCTTCTCACTGTTACTTAGAATACATTTTATTTCTCTCCAACTGTGATAAAAATAATATTTTCGCATTTGTGTGTTTTCTTTCCGAGGTACATAAATAATTGTAAATAAGTTTTTGCCGATCTCCGTTCGACGACCTAAGCAGGTGTTAGTCGTACGAATTGTTTTTCGCTCTCGTTTGGAAATAAAATAATTTAGGATTTTCTATTTTTGAGCGTGTGTTTCATTTCTACAGACAACCCTGGTAATCTCCTGAGTTCGTAAATTACCCAGGCATGATCCCGAGGGAGAAAACCCGTAAAAATCTGGCGCCCGAGCAAAACCGTAAAACCGATTCTTAAAACCGTTCCCGAACTCCCGAAATCCGTCCCAGCGCCAAATCTCCTTAGTAACCGCACAAAGCGCATTACAATGTGTTCAAAATATTTTAAATTACTACTACACGTACCTATCGATGTTTTCAGATCAAAACGCGTAGGCAGAAGTTAGGGGACAAATTTTTAGCGACACTACAAAATATATTCGTTTGAAAACGACAGCTACTAAGCCGTTTAGAAAGCGATATGTTACGAACAACTTGGTCCTGCAGACTGTGCAACCATACTCCTAAAACAAACTGTCTGCCTTTTGTATATACCTATACAGAATTCACACAAACCTTAATCAGATATTTGTAAATCCTCTGAGTATATCAGATGTAATATATTCTCGAATACAACTCTCTTGGGCTGCATTTGGAAAACTCTCATACATATTGAGAAATAACGATATTCCCATAAACCTACGACGTCCTGTTTTCAACGCCTGCGTTCTACCTGTTGCGACATACGGAATGGAAACGATTGCTATCACCCAAACAAGTGCCAACAGATTCCGAGTAATGGAGATGGCAATGGAAAGGTCAATGCTTGGTATCAGTCTAAGAGACAAGATAAGAAATGATGAAATCCGGAGAAGCACCAAGGTTAAAGATATAGTCGAGAAAATCGCAGAACTGAAGTGGCAGTGGGCGGGTCATGTCGCAAGACAGAAGGACGAGAGATGGACGCCAAAAATAGTGCAATGGAGACCAAGGGAAACGAAACGTAGTAGAGGCAGACCTACACTACGGTGGGCAGATGATATAAGAGATAAGAACTCTAGCAGATCTAAAATGGTACCAGAAAGCTCAGGACAGAAATCAGTGGAAGGAGCTGGGAAAGGCCTATGTTCAGGAGTGGACGAGTAACGGCTGAAGAAGAAGAAGAAGAAGATATTCTCGAAATTAAATTCAAAGTGAAGGTGTAGGTATATGAAACAAATGTAAGAGAATCTGTGAAAATGGAATTTGTGGCTCAGCCGGGATGTGAACCCGGGTCTCCCAATTTCGCGTCGGGTGTTCTTACCACTAAACTACCGAGACACGTATCAATTTCATTTTCGATGTTCATGTTAAATGTTTTAACGTGAGAGGAGGTACGGTGTGTTGCGTACACACAATTCGTCGTCCGTATTATCCTCTCAAAACGTGTAACATGAACATCGAAAATGAAATTGATACGTGTCTCTGTAGTTTAGTGGTAAGAACACCCGAAGCGAAATTGGGAGACCCGGGTTCAAATCCCGGCTGAGCCACAAATTCCATATTTACAGATTTCTCTTACATTTGTTTCTCTGAGTATATCGTTTGATACACACTTTGCATATTAGCCAAAATACCTGATGTATGAAGTATCGTTGGCAATACAGACTTCTGTAACTGTCGATTACAAATCATGTGGATTACTCGATAATAGTTTGATACAAATTTTGCCAAATGAGGAGTGCAGTGCTTAAAGTACCGACAAAAGCAATACTTAATGGTCATTCCAAATAATAGAATAATTCCAAAAACGCAATAGCCGGCACCTCCCTACGAAAATCCCTGCCTTGCTATCTTCACTACCTTTGTCCATTGTTTGTCACTAAATCACGGCACCACACTACAAGCTGACATAACGACGCTTTTCACGATGTTTCGTTTCTATTTCCCTACTTTTTTCGATTTTCCAGAGGAACACAGCGCACTTTTCTTACCTGCGCCAACTTCACATAGCTGCATCAAACATCATGATCCTAGGCGTAAAGTTGGCTGCAGCGACGGACCAGTTGTTGCGATTTGATATGCGAGTTCCACTGCGGCTGTGATATCAGACTAGATTATTAAAACGTAGAAAATGTATTAGTTAAGTAATGTGATTGTGAACTCCCGTTTCGGTCTCCCCTCTCACTATACAATACTGGAGGGTATCATTTTCCATGCAAGGTAGCCATTTTTAGATATGACCAATTTTCTCCAATGACTAGCTTTGCGGCGAAAGCCTGCGATAAAAAACTTCTCTTCAAAAATGGAAATTGACTGACTTACGACTTATATATTTATAGTATAATAACTTGAATGCTAACTGAACAATGTTACTGTTAAAATCACTACTTAAATTAACGTAAGACGGAACAAAACGAAAACCGAATAAAACAGTGTTTTCACACAAATTATCACTTAAAGTATTCTATTGTCCTTTTAGCACAAAGGAGACATTTATTAAATAAAAGAAATGAGATATATGGTACGCTACACAATTCACTGCATATGCCAAATCATTGAATATGAGCTTTATAAATAGTTGGTTTGGAAGAGATAGCTAACTTCTACAACAATCAAAAATGGAAAGTGATATGAAAGACATAATTTTAATACAAACATTCCGATAATAATAATTTCAATGGAATACAAGAATAATAATTGTTGTATTCCATTGATTGAGAGATTAATATTCCAGATTGAGATAGAAAGGGACCTACGGGCATAGAGTTGCGTACTGGAACATATTTAGATTAGAGGATGAGCGGGACTTCTATTGTATTTGCATCTTTTGCAATTTTTTCAACATTGGTTTTACCCTTTCAGATTCATTCCATCTCAAAACCCGAACAAAATCGAGTTCAAAGTGGTCGGCGTCCAGATTGTGCCCGAGGCGACGAATTGCACCAACGGCCACTGTAAACTGAGACTTCAGAACCTGAGCAGACGATACAGCGGCGGGGCCTACAAGTGCGAGATATCTAGCGAGGCTCCCGCTTTCCGACTAGCCTCCGAGACTCACAACGTTTCTGTGGCCGGTGAGTACCAACGACTGACAATAGAACGAAATTAATTTCTGTTGGGAAATACGCTGTGCGATATAAAATTCCAGGGGGATCTAAGGTAGAAGTGATCGATCCCAGGGGATGTAACAATGTCGGTTTCGGGAACGTTCGAGGGGCTATTGGGATATTTCCCAACGTGTAGATGACTTGATCACAACACGTCGTTAATCATCGTATAGCGCTACTGGTTTTACAAACGAAAAACCGTAATGTCATTCTCGTATCGTTCGTAGCCGTTACATGTTTCGCTTTTCCGTAAATTTCGTAATGCATTTTGATAGTTTTACACGTTTCGCATACAGATCCGTATGGAACCTCCATTATTGCTTTCACTAAATCCATCGGCTGTTCCACTAAAATGTCCGCTAAGTTGAATATCAATATGTCATGATATAATATCTCAATAACTTTTTTATGTAGTTCTCAACAGGTAGATTTACTGAATTACCAGTTTACTTCACTAGAAAATATAAATGCCAAGTAGTTTTTAGGCCCGATATAAGTTAAACGCAAAACATGTAATTTAATTACCTTCTGTTTTGCATTTTTGTGCAAGGTTTTAAACGGTAACCTATTTCCATGTCACCGTTTTTTTAACTTTTCCACATATAAGAACCGACATAGCTGTTGGCATGTAGAAGAACCCATATCATTATTTAATACTACTTACCTCTATACCGAGTAGCACCTCAGTAGAGTTACTAACGCATAAAGTTACATTCCAAATGTTTAAAACAATTAATTTTCGGGCAATATTTACAAATTTTGGAAACGGTTCGCAGGAAAGAGTGCAATGGAGGACCCATATTATTTTTATATTTACATTGGGAAACAGTTTTAATTAAGAGAGGACAGAAATTCCCCAGTCAAGAAAACTAAATAACAAGCAATCTGACTTATGTTCGAAATGAAAAAGGTAATGCTAGCTAGTTAAATAAGACAAGAGGAGGAGGAGGGCAATGCGTTTTGGACTGGTTATGGGCTGTTATAAACAAGAGAGCGGAACGAGCAGTGAAGGGCGGTAATTAAATCTCATCGAATAGGCGAAGCAATAGTCGTCGTCGTCTTCGTCTGTCCTTCCAGGACTGAGCACTCTTGCCCGTTCCGGCTTCACTATCTAGCCCTCGGTCTTCCCACATCTCTTCTGCCTTCGGGTTTAAATTCTAAGGCATGTTTTGGAAGTCTTTCACTTATCATTCGTAATACATGTTCCCCCTATTTTTCCTTTCCTCCATTTTTCTTCGTATGGGCTTGCTTGTTCTGTTATTGGTTCTATCCTCAATTAATTTCTGATGGTTCCGTATCTAATTCGATCAATTCTTACGTAGCATTTTAGTGATCAGAAGAATTTCAATTTTAATGTTTCTAGTGAATTGAAATCTTTTTCCCGCAGTGCGCAGCATTCGGAGCAATATAATAATGTGGGAACTGCCATCACTTTGTGAAAGTTCAGCTGCGAGTCTTGCAATATTTTATCTAAAAGGGTCCTTCCTATTGTTCCACATATATTTGTTGATATTTTTTTTATTGCTATATCTTTATCCCCTTCATAAGTTATTTCGCAGCCTAAATATTTTAAATGTGAAATTTGTTCACATCTGGTTTACAGATGTATCTGTCGATGACAATTATTGTTCGTATAGTTATTCTATATTATATTCTATCTTACCTGAATTAAACCTAAAAACAATTCACTGTGATATTAATTAACATGTAACTCAACTGTCCGCTAACAGTATAGGTACACGTGGTAATAGGTCGTTGACCGAATAGCATTACATCCTCCCACAGAAAAAATTGTTAATAAACATAATTTTTCACGCTGCCGGTATCGTAAATAGTCCTTACATGCTTAGATACATAACATGAAAATGGCAGATAACATTCGTGTATTCCTTTTCCTCTACTACGGAATGAAAATGCTGTCATTTACATTCCTAGGAAAATAAAAAGGGTAAATCCAGTTGATTTAGTGTCTTGCCGAGGATGTTAACAGCTTTTTGTTTAAATTTGTGGCATCGGGTAACCCTAGTTACGGATATATAGTCAACTTAAGGCAGCGTGAAATATGTAATAAGTAACACGGAATGTATCAACTGTTAACATCCTCGGCAAGTGACAAGCCTGGGCTTTACATACTTGCCTCGAATGTGAACACGTCTTGACATAACTATTAGTTACACAGGGAATGACATATCATCGTTGTAAGAATGCATAATTATTATCAAGCCTGCAACTATAATAAAAGAACCCCTTTTATTAACTACCTCACTGTGATCATGGAAGTTAGAACACTTGGGTGAAGGAATGTGTGCCATAAATTTTACGAAACTAAATCAAACGAGGGTATTATAGAGATAGGAGTTAGTTACCACAAGCTTTTACCAAAATGAAAACTGACATAACAACTCGGTAACATACGTATAAATATCTCAGACAAATTCAAATCAACCGCCAAAATACGGCAACGCAAAACGAGGGCCACAGACTATCGAACTGTAATAAGTTTCCTAGTCTTCTCTTGTTCTCGTTCTGCATTTATGGGTTTGGACAAAGCAATAGATAACTAGAGGTGAAAACTTTCTGCGAAAGCTTGCTTTTGGTATTTTAAGGCATTTAACATTTAGTCTATTATCTTTTGGTGTAAATTTTCATGTATTTGAACATCGGAGAGCTGCCGGAGCGAAATTCTTAGTATATTTCTAAATTGACCATAGCAAGGTGAATATGTAATAATAACATGTTATTGCAAACCATTAAATCAGCCCATTAATGCGGGTTGATAGGGAATCGCATACTCTGTTCTTCCCTTTAAGCACTAACTTGTTCACACTTTGCAACTTAAATTTTTGTGTATTTTTGGCTATGCTTAGCGCACAGTAATTCTCTACACCATGACCATCACTACTTCACTCAAATATTTCTTACTTTATCAGTTTTACAATATAAATTAATGTATTGTGTCAGTCTTAGGATGAGTAATGTTCTTTAAGTCTTGACCACACTATATTGTCGCATTTTTATCAGAGTCCAACAATAATTTGTGCTATTTAATAGTGATTGACTTATGAGGGCGATCAGGTCGCCCTTCCGCCTTGCTCATTTTACTAACCTATATAACTGCTAATTTTAACTAAAATCTCTTTAAATATATTACTAATGGATAAACCTTGTTGCCAGTTACTATATTTATATGGCTTAATTCCAAAAGGAATTAGAGTATATGAATAATCCTCTACTATTTGATTAGCTTCCAATTTCGAACTTCACGAAGCTGGACATGAGATTTTTTTTGTAATTCCCATATTCGGCTTAATGTTGTTCCCTACCTTTCAACGAACAAACGCGATGTATCGATAAGTTGTTGACAGAATATAATTACTAGTGCAAAAATCAACACATTTTCTCTTGTTAAACGTCAACCACTCTAAGTGTATCACAAATGTTATAAGGCTAAACATAATGTTATCTTAGGCTGATTCGTCCATTTTTGCCACTTTTTGCATGTTTGGGCACTTGAAACCAAAATACACACGGAAAAGTTATAGGTCTCTCAAAGTACACTAAAAACCAAACATTTTGCGCACCTCCAAAAAAATCCAAAAATTTCCGAACGCGAAATAGAGCAAGTTTAAAAAAAATTGGTGTTTTGGAATTTCTCGCAAATGGAAAATTTTTAGGGTAATTCTGAGGGCGGAAATGCATTCCTTGGAAAATTTTACGTCGATTATAGATACTCCGAAATTTTTCCAGCATGCGATGTGTTTCCGGTAACGTTTTGAAGAAAATTTGTCATCGAAAACAGAAAACGCGAAAGAAACGAAAATTAGCCGTAAACAAAGCTAGTAGTAATATTTTTATCTGAAAATTTGCCTCCTCACCAACTTCACGACAGTTGACATGGAATCGCCCACATATATGATCTTTAATAGTAGTTAAATAACCGAAGCGATTTCCTGCAATTAAAAAAAGCTTAATTTTTATTATCCAGATCCTGGGATGTTGAACAACAGCCGTCTATTTATGATAACATTGCCGAATAGCTGAAATTTTTAAAATCAGCTTGTTTTGACGTGCAAAATTTATCATAAATTCTCTTGCCGGGATCCCCTTCTCCTTACATTATTTTCGTAATTGATCAATCGCATATACGTTTAGATTAAACCATGTAAACATAGCCGGACCCTAATTAAAAGATGAGATTATTAATTCCTTCAGTATTTGTAATAGAGTGATTAAAAATAAATATTTAAGGCTGCTCAAACTACAGTAGATACGTGCTTGTCTTTCTAACATTGTCGTATATTGAGAACTGAACAAAATATGATTTTTAGTATCATGTTATTCTAGAATGCGAGAATTTCAAATGGGGGTATCCAATAACCTTCACTAAGTGATGAAACTTTTGTTTATACCTTTATTTTTGCTGCAATTTCTACATGCAACTCTTTACCTAATGACTGCTCCCAGTCTTTGTGTCGACCGCCATATCGTTTGCGTGCGGTGATATCAGGAGCGATCCACGACTCGTGTCAACATGAAAGGCGTTCCATTCACCAAATGTGTAGATAAAGCGACGCGACCCTTAGGTCGCGCCATTTTTCCTCTTTCATCTCTTATCTCTCATCTGTCTCGCGATATCGCCTTACCACATGTAACTCGTTTCATTTATTTTATTTTGTCGGCGCACTGGGTGATATGACCAGACGGATTAGGTCAAGCGATATGGCTGTACGCATTGCCATGTGCAGCGCAGCCCTAATGCTCTTGTGTAAATGCTCCAAATGCTGCGTAGCCACTCCAGCCTTACTGCACAAATGCAACGCAATGATTTTAAAGTTTACATTGTTTGAACTACCATTACGAATAGTGTCAGGCGTTGATACGTCTATATAATCTAAGGCAGGATGTTTACCTGATCGGGGCCACTAAGAGTTCTTCGACTTAGGAACTTTTCGTTCTTCGGTTTATCTCTAGGGCTTATTCCCAGAATTGCGCGTTCCACTGTTCTCTGATAAACTATTAACATTTCTGAAGTTTTTTGTGGAAGTGTTACTGTCTCTAGACCGTAGATTGTCACCGGCAATATACAGGTTTCGTAAACTGTTCTTTTTGAACTCATGGTGATATCTTTGCATGCTTAAGTTTTCCGAAGGCTATCCAGGATGCCCTAATTCTTCTCTTGATTTCTACGGTTTAATTTTCTTTTCCTATTTTAATTGCATGTCCCAGATAAATAAATTCCCGTACATTTTCTATGGTGCAATTGTCAATAGCAATTAGGGTGTCGCTTGTTGATATTATTTTGTATTATCCATATTCATGCATAATTCTACTGTCTTGCAAGTTTCGTTTAATTGTTGGAGCATGATTTTGAGTTGCTTAATGTCACTTGTCATTAACACCACATCGTCCGCAAATCTCAAGTTTTAGCGATATTCCCAAACTGGAATTAGGTATTAAAAGGTCTCCGTGCCAAAGTGAGACAGATTTTCGCGTTTTGCATTTGATGTACGGTGGGATAACCGGAGAATCTCATTCAAATTTACACAACTTACGATCAAACAGTACTACATTAATCTGCCAAAATCTCAGGCTTCTACCTATTGTAGTTTTCGTCATAGTTCGATGACGATACTGTGTCGCTAGCATTCAAATAAAAGTTACCACACGTACCCGTAAGCAAACAAAACATTCGACTCATTTCACACACAATTTTGGATCGGGTGTTTGACCAAGCTAATTGGGATGGAGAGTATGGCGCAACGTTGCGTTAATATTCGGCATTAGTTAAAATAACAACAGAGGAATCTTATTTAAATAAAATTCGTTGGCTATTTTGACGTTATAAAACGTAACGTAACACTGCTAGTTGTAATTTTAGTGAACAGTTTATACACGTGTGAGGTCAAACTACGAGACGGTAGTTTTCTATGTTTGATGTTCCCCTTTCTGAAATAGAAGTATTAGCTGCGAATTTTTTCATGCGGTCGGTATCTTTCGTTCCCTTTTTTATCATTTCGCACATTATGCGGTCCTATCTTGGAGCTTTCTTATTCTTCATATTTTTGAGGGCTTGTCTAATCTCAAAATTGTCCGATATTTCTTCGGATCCTACGTTCATGATGTCTCGATTAGCCGTATAAATTATCGATGAGGAGGATGAGTATAGCTTCACATAAAAGTTCTTTATTGCCTTTATTAATGCCTATTAAGCCACATCATCCACTTCATAAGTCAGCATTTTCAATAGGCTCATATTTTATTGCTAATTTATTGCTAATTTATTACGCAAACCACGATTTTATTGCTCCACCCCTTAGCGAGAAAAAGGGGCTAATGTGACATAAGACTTAAGCCACATCATCCACCCCTGTATCTCCGGAACCGTAAGAGATATATACATAAACCAAGCGGCATATTTTATTGCTAATTTATTGCTGACGATCGCGACTAGTAACGCAATCACAGACTTACCCCTTCAACCCTTAGCATTAAACTCACCCCCGGAATATCAGAAAAATTCTAACAAAAAATGTATGTCAGTTAATTGCAGCCTTAGATCTTTATTACTATTTAATGTCCCATCTTCCAAGGAAACCATGATTTTATTGCTCCACCCTTTAGCGAGAAAAACGGGATAATCTGACTTAAGAAACAACCCCAACACCTGTCTCTTCTGAACCGTAAGAGATTGATACATAAACCAAGCGGCATATTTTATTGCTAATTTATTGCTGAAGACATGCGCAATCTCAGAACCACCCCTTCAACAGTTAGCATTAAACTCACCACCGAAATATCAGAAAAACACATGAAAGTTGAGCAATCAAATAGTCATAAAGAGCCGAGGCTGTATTTAACGGACATATCTTTTTCTTCAATTTTTCTGATATTTCGGGGGTGAGTTTAATGCTAAGGGTCGAAGGGGTGGTTCTGGGATTTTGATGCTAGTTCCTATGGTCAGTAATAAATTAGCAATAAAATATGCCACTTGGTTTATGTATATATCTCCTCCATTTCCGGATATGCAGGTGTGGATTGAGTATTAAGTAAGATTATCCCCTTTTTCATGCTAAGGGGTGGAGCAATAAAATCACGCTTTCTTTGGAAGATGAGAAACTAATTAGTAATAAAGATCTCAGGCTTCATTCAACGGACTTACGTTTTTTATTACAATTTTTCTGATATTCCGGGGGTGAGTTTATTGCTAAGGTTGAAGGGGTGGGTCTAGGATTGCGCTACTAGTCGCGATCGTCAGCAATAAATTAGCAATAAAATATGCCGCTTGGTTCATGTATCTATCTCATACGGCTCCGGAGATACAGGTATCGGGGTTGTTTCTTAAGTCATATTATCTCCTTATCTCGCTAAGGGGTAGAGCAATAAAATCGTGGTTTGCGTAATAGATTAGAAATAAATTAGCACTGAAATATGGCGTTTGGTTTATGTCTATATCTCTTGCCGTTCCGGAGATACAGGATTTGAGGGTGTGTCTTACGTCATATTATCCCCTATATCTCGCTAAGAGGTGGAGCAATAAAATCATGCTTTCGTTGGAATATGACAAATTAAATAGTAATAAAGATCCCAGGCTGCATTTAACGGACATACATTTTTTGTTAGAATTTTTCTGATATTCCGGGGGTGAGTTTAATGCTAAGGGTTGAAGGGGTAAGTCTGTGATTGCGTTACTAGTCGCGATCGTCAGCAATAAATTAGCAATAAAATATGCCCCTTGGTTTATGTATCTATCTCTTACGGTTCCGGAGAGACAGGTGTTGGGGTTGTTTCTTAGGTCAGATTATCCCCTTTTCTCGCTAAGAGGAGGAGCAATAAAATCGTGGTTTGCGTAATAAATTAGCACTAAAATATGGCGTTCGGTACATGTCTTTATCTCTTATCGTTCCGGAGATACAGGTGTTGGGGTTGTTTCTTAAGTCAGATTATCCCCTTTTTCTCGCTAAGGGGTGGAGCAATAAAATCACGATTTCGTTGGAAGATGGGACATTAAGTAATAGTACAGATCACAGGCTGCATTTAACGAAAATACATTTTTTGTTACAATTTTTCTCATATTCCGGGGGTGAGTTTAATGCTAAGGGTTGAAGGGGTGGGTGTGCGATTGCGCTACTAGTTGCGATCGTCCGCAATAAATTAGCAATAAAATATGCCGCTTGGTTTATGTAGATATCTCTTACGGTTTCGGAGATACAGGTGTTGGGGTTGTTTCTTAAGTAAGATTATCCCCTTTTTCTCGCTAAGGGGTGGAGCAATAAAATCACGCTTTCCTTGGAAGATGGGACATTAAATAGTAATAAAGATCCAAGGCTGCATTTAACGGACATACATTTTTTGTTAGAATTTTGCTGATATTCCGGGGGTGAGTTTAATGCTAAGGGTTGAAGGGGTGGGTCTGTGATTGCGTTACTAGTCGCGATCATCAGCAATAAATTAGCAATAAAATATGTCGCTTGGTTTATGTATATATCTCTTACGGTTCCGGAGATACAGGGGTGGATGATGTGGCTTAAGTCTTATGTCACATTAGCCCCTTTTTCTCGCTAAGGGGTGGAGCAATAAAATCGTGGTTTGCGTAATAAATTAGCAATAAATTAGCAATAAAATATGAGCCTATTGAAAATGCTGACTTATGAAGCGGATGATGTGGCTTAATAGGCATCCTTTATGCCATCTTGTTCGTGTGTGACAACAGTTTTGTCCTGATTTTTTATTTTAATTATTTTTTGTTTTCCCTATGGTAGTTTAGAACTTAACACTTTCATATTGCGATTGTCTTGTATTGCGTCTTCTAATTTCTTTATTTGTATACATTCTAATATCTTTTCTAATCACCATTTTGACTTTTTTTGTTGATTTGTTTGAAATTCTTTGCCACCCTGTCCATTTGTCTCCATTCTTTCTAATTAAGTTAAGAGTTTCGCGTGGCAGTTTGTTAATATTGATTCTTTTACTTGCACACATTTTCTTAACAGCTGCTTGAATATTATTTTACAGTTTTTTGTTCAATGCGTATACAATTAGTTTATTTAGTGACTCTATTGGTTGCAATTTTTTCTTAAGTAATAGAATGTATGTCTCTTGATTCTGTCTCAGTTCATCCAGCATAGGATATTCATGCCGGGTGGGTGAAATAATTCCTTTCGCAATAATTTTGGATTAATTCCTAAAATTGACCTCACTAAACAATGGTCGCTGCCTATATTAAATTAGCTCACTACTGATAGATCTCTAGATGTTGTTTTAACATGTGATAGAATATAGTCTATCCCGTTTTTTGTTATTTGTCAGGACTTAACCATATCCATTTTCTCTACGATTGTATTTTAAAGGAGGTATTCAAGCAGTAGTTTTTCGATGCTATGCAAATTTGTAAACATTTCACCTCTATGATTTCTGACGCACAGGCAGTACTTTCCGACGCACTTATCATCTTCCGACTGTCTGCTTATTATTATTCTACTCTATGGTACGTTTTAAATGAATTCTCAGAAATAATGTAATAACGGCTGCTGGACGGCTGATTCATGAATGTAAAATTCTCGGGAGTAGATATATAAATAACGGGTAGACGAATATGAGCTCCTAATTGCATTGGACTGCATTGTTGCGTGATGTATATCTTGAACTGCGCTTGATGCCGTGCAATTGAATCAGGTTAAATAAATCTACAAGAAGTGAAACATTTACCGGCTTCAACAGCTGAAGCTCCATTTGTGTTGCTGGTGATGAAACTTGTCATTTAATAAAATATTTAATGAAATCATTTCCATTGCCCAATTTCAAGAACCAGACGAAAATCTATCTTAATCTACATAATATGTAAGAAAGAATAGTAGTAGAGTGTTCATTTGGCATTATTGTTTCAAAATTTAACCTGCCAGGAAAGGTATTCGAGTGGACAATGCTCTATAAATTTTGAAAACGAAAATTTTACTGCACAACATTATTTTTATTTTAGACATCTTTGTGCAGTTTACTGAAGTGAGTAATGCTTGAGTAAATTCAGTTATTTCTCATTAGAGTTCAAAATCTATAAAAACGAATGGGCGACTGACTCAAAAATATCTAATAATTTGGTAGCATCATCCACTCCGAATCCAATCGCCACCTCGCGTGTCGCAATGGGCGTCGCTCGCGTCTCACGTCTCACGCATCACCCGCTCACGCCGCTCATCTAAGATGGAGCATTAATCGTGTATATAAATTGATTGGGACGGACGACTATAATCCTCGATTCGTGTCGTGCAAGCGAATAAATGCTCAAATCAATTAAATCAAGTGAAGTGGAAGGAGTTACACTGTTTTTCTACTGTAGAGGAATATCCAATATTTGTTATCTCAATATATAAAAATTAATTAACATTATTAACTAATCGTCTTAGGCAGGATGTCCACGAGATCAGGTCGAGCATAATCGGTGCGATTTTGGTTACCCGATACATTATTATTGAAGCCTGTACGCTTAATAAATTTTTATCAGGACCAATTCGGAGTACTGCTAAAATCCCCGCATGGCAGGACGAATGAAGGCATGGCCCTCAGTCCCCGGCAGCGAGCTGCTCCTTGGTTAAGGTAGCGACCAAGAAATATGGCAAGCAGAGGGTGCGAAGAATCCCCGGGTTAGACCAGGCTACCGTGGAATACGACAAATGCATATCGCCACATATAACGTAAGAATGTTGTCATCGGAAGAAAAACTAGTGGAACTGGAAGAAGAACTGAAACACATAAAGTGGGGCATTGTTGGTCTCAGCGGGAAAGGAGAAGAACATTTGACTCTAAAGTCGGGCCGCCAAATGTTCTACAAGGGAAATAACGAAAAGCAAGGAGGTGTTGGCTTTCTTATACATAGAAATCATACCGAAAATATTCAACAACTAGAGGGTATAAACTCAAGAATAGCAGTCTGCACCTTGGAATTGAACACCTAACATAGCATTAAAGTAATCCAAGTTTACGCACCAACAACTGCTCATTCAGATGATGAAGTCGAAAATTTCTATGAAGATCGATACAGTGCAATTGGGCAATCCCCCTCAAAATAAAACGTAATAATTGGCGACTTTACTGCCAAGCTAGGACGCAAGGCAAATGAAACTGAAACAGCACTGGGCCACGGGTATGGACTGCGCAACAAACGAGGTGAAATGCTTTTGAACTTTTTAAAGAATGGGAGAATGTTCTCGGGGAGCTGAGATGAATTATGGAGCGTTCTTGATAATCCCCAATACAAAATTAAATCTTGATTAAATTGCCGACGTTTCGTTCAGTATTCTGAACATAATCATGGCTACGTCGTCAAGATCAATTTTTTTTATATATATCGCCACATATAACGTAAGAACCTTGTCATCGGAAGAAAAACTAGTGGAACTGGAAGAAGAACTGAAACGCATAAAGTGGGACATTGTTGGTCTCAGCGGGAAAGAGAAGAACATATGACTCTAAGTCGGACCACCAAAAAAAACAAAAAATAATAATAATTTGATCTTGATGACATAGCCATGATTATGTTCATAATACTGAACGAAACGTCGGCAATTTAATCAAGATTTATTTTTGTATTGGGGATTATCAAGAACGCTCCATAATTTTTTGAACTTTTTATTGCAGAATGGTTTATACGCAATGGACAGCTTCTTCAAGAAGAGCCCTCAAAGGAAGTGGAAATGGGCCAGTCCAGACGGGGTAACTAGGAACGGAATAGACTTTATATTTACAAACAACAGAAATATGGTGCACGATGCATCGGTCCTTAACAATTGTTCAATAGGAAGTGATCATAGACTAGTCAGAGCCAGGATCACAATAAATCATAAGAAAGAATGAACTAAAACGATAAACAAAAAACGACAAATAAGATGGACTCCTATAGAAAATACCGAGGACTATGAGGAGGCTGTTCGAAATATTCTTGAAGAAGTTGATTTGGAAGAAAATGAACGTGGAAACAATTAACAATCGCCTGTTGGAAGCCGTAAGGACCGCAGAGGAAAAATATATAACGAGGGGCAGAGGAAAGGAAGATATGATCAGTACAGATACAAAGAAACTTATGGAGAATCGAAGAGAGCTGAAGAACAAGAACGACATAAACAAGGACGAACTGAGACAGTTAAATAGAGATATCGGCAAGGTAGTAAGAAGAGACGTAAGACAATTAACACCAATCAAGTAACTACTGTCATTGAAGAAAACCCTAAGGGTGCTGAGAAGAAACCTCGCTACGGGCAAGAAGAATATATCAAAACTTGCAGACCATCAAGAACAAATAACATCAAATAGGGATGAGATCATCAAGATAGTAAAAGAGTTTTACAGATAGCTGTACAGAGACGAGAACAAAAACGAAAATATTAGGATCAGGAAAGCGGAAAATATAGGCTCAGAGGACATTCCAGAGATAACAACAGCGGAAATCTCAAAATCACTGTGAGATGAAGAACAACAAAGCAGCTGGGGATGACCAAGTTGTTATCGAGGCAATTAAAGCAGGGGGTCACACGTTACTAAGAACCCTGGCTTTGTTGTTTAACGCGTGCCTCTTAAATGGAGTAACACCGTCCAAATGGGCAAAGCAGTAATAATAACAATGCATGAAAAAAGGGATATGACTCAGTTGAGCAACTATAGACCAATTAGCTTGTTGTCCCACCTGTACAAAGTGTTTATGAAAATAATCGCTAAAAGGCTAACATAAAAATTAGAGGTTTATTTCAGACCGCTTTTTATTCTGTTAACCAAAGAGCAATACTTAGTGCCCTGGCTGAACGTAGAATAGACCGTAGGTACATCTCCCTCATTAAATATATCTATGAACATGCTACAGCTTGTGTAAGGCTCCACGAAGACACGAAAACCTTTCGTATTGAAAGAGGGGTTCGCCACGGAGACACAATTTCTCCAAAGCTATTCACAACCCTGTTGGAGTATGCATGTGAAACGATCGACTGGAACGGGATGGGTATTAATATAGACGGAAAGTTCTTAAATATCCTTCAGTTTGCGGATGACATCGTACTTATCACTGGCAGCTTTGAACAGACACAGACAATGCTACAAGTTATATTTTTTTAAGTTCGTTTTATTTCATTTTGTTATTAACCATTTTCACCCACTTCTGTATTGCAACTTCCAAATGGTTTGACATATTTCTACAACTATAAAAGCTGCGGAGCTCTCTAAAAGGTTAGTTTTATACAAGTTTTGAAAATACCGTGCCTATTGTTACACATTCAAAAAAAGTTTCTACAAATTTCCAAATGTTCTCAGAAATATTTAAAGGAAGATGGAAAAAATTGCGGGACAATTTTAGAAGACAATTGAAGAAAGTTCCAAAAGGTCTCTCTGGAGATGACTTCGATCAGTTTTCAATTTACTAAAGATCGTATCATAAACATGGACTCGCAAGATATGAATTTTCTTTTTCCAGAAACAGATGATTTTGTCACAGCCATAAAAGCGCTAGTTATAGAAAATATAAAGCATATACTAAGTTTCATAACTTCGAAATGAATCCCACTAAACTCGAGAAACTGAAAGTCGACCTACTCCATATTTCTTACGAGAAGGATGAAGGCATATATATATATATATATATATATATATATATATATATATAATACTTTTTTCCACACGGTAGACGACTACTTGGCAACAATTCACTTATGTAAGGAATCTATTAAAAACCGAATTTATGAAGTTCCAGGCATTAATCAGCTAACAATGCAACCGAGCACCTCAAGCAACTCATAAAGCACCTCAAGCAACTCATAAATATGAACCCCGTATCCATCTCCGAGAAGTTCATAGTAACATATAAATCTCCCGTCCAGCAGCCTTTGCTACGGCAATGTTACTTTTGAAAGTTCATTTGAAATGTACCATTAAAGTATATTATATAGTGTTACTCGGAATTAACTAGGAAAGATCTTATAAACGTATGTTCTGAAATACTTGTGGTTTTCGACATGTAGAGTGATGAAACTGTTTTTTTAGGTTCTCTCCAGAATTGAATTTCAGTAAAATCGAATTTTTTCATCATAATATATTTCCCAAGATTTAATGTAATATTTTAGTAAAATCCGGGAGAAAATGTAAATTTCATCACGGTCTATTAAACAGGAAACATTGTAGAATATACATTTATCTGAACTGTTACTTTTAAAATTAATCAAAATAATAATTCTCCAAATCCATTAAAACAATACATTTAATAACACCGTGTATACGTTACATATATAGTACAATGTTACCGCTCCGGTGTTTATATATATGACCTTAAACTTAATATTAAACAAACCTACACTGATGTGAATATCTTGTAGCGTGCTTCAATCCAGGTTTATTCAAGGCAATATAGTAAAATGCCTCCCGCAATGTAGCATACACTTAAAATAATGATTCGTTCCCAGGACGTCTCAGTTTTCCTCAAAGATGAAGAAATTCTTCGAAAATTTCTCTATCCAAATAAATATAACCTATATTTACTATAAGCTAAATATCTTAGCCAACTATTCCCTGATAGCTTTTTTTTGGCTGCTATTCCACTATATAATTCTATCAATCTCTCCACTGGCCGTAATAGTAGAATGAATTGATTTAAACCAAACTACAAACCAGCATCTTCTATTGCTTCCGAAGGTAATCGCTGGTCGGCACGATATCCCGCCGTGTAGGTGAAATTTGTCGGACAATCCAAATCGCATCAATCCCGCCTAAATGTCATGAGAGACAGAAGATTGGTTCATAATGCAAATAGTTTTTGCTCCACTTACTTCATTACCAAACATGATTTTTCAATTTAAACTTCAGATTGCAGTATATTTAAGTATGTTTATAAAAACGAGTTGTAATTCTGTTCGATATGGTTAGATATTTGAACATCAATATATTCTGAAAAAGAGCAAAGAAACCGGAATGAAACATCCCAATTTCTGTGATTAAAGACACACAGTTTTCGGGCCAGTCCCATTCCAGGCCTTGGCAAATCCTTGACCCAGAAGTGGATCCCAATGAGGCATATTAGATCTAACCCTCTCCTCGTCAGGGACAAAAAACAAATGGTAAATTGCATATTATTCGTTTAATTTGTTTTCATTTTTGATAAATTTTACTGATTAAATCACTCTTTTTATGCCCTTTCCCTTCCAGTGCGCCCCTGTGCATCCGCCCTGCTTTGGCTACCCCAAAATGAAAATCAGTATCCGCTCTTTAATGGTGTGAATTGCTGGTTTATTTAGTCAGTCACATTACTCCAAGTATAAATCCAGCTCAAGGACCGTCCAAAATGAGTCAAACGGTTTTGAACATTTTCAAACTTGACTCGTTACCACTAAGTCCAATTATCCGCCTTGATCTATGGTGACATCATTGTTTCACCCCCGTTGATCCTACTCATTATTTCCAGATCTCGAAGTAAACGCGATACGCGAACGATCGTTAATTATAAATTTATAAGCCCCCGAAATATAAACGTTGGAATGAGTTGCGGCTTACCGTTCCACTATGTTATCCATATTCCCGGGAAGGGCAGTTTATTAACTCCGTCAGTGGTAAATTTATTTAATAATATCATTTTCCACGGTATGTTAATATTTTAAAATAAACACGGCCTCTGGTGTAATGCGGCTGTACAATTGAACATGGGTTGTTAAATTATAAATTGGAGGGGTTTATTCCCTTATTATTTGAATTTTTTGCGGGAAACATAAATGTTGCCGGTATAATAATGCCACTGTTTGATTTCACGATCTAAAAGTAATTAATGTGGTTTAAACGAGGGATGCGTATTACTCATACATGCAGATGTGTATATACCTAAACGTACACAATTGGATATTAAATAATTTATCAAGCGGTAGATCGGAAAAGTAATAATATTAATAGTTAATCGAATTTTATATAGCGTTGATTAAAATTAATTTACACAGTTATTGTGAGTCTTGATTATCTACCAATTACTGCAATTTGAGGCAGCAAGCAGACCTTTTTGAAATGTAATACCTACATTCCTTTCAGTAAATAATGATTAAGTTTGTAGTGCAATGAAAAAAGTAATAGATATATAATAATAATTCAGAATTTTGTTATTTGTAATTTATTATTTATATTGTTTTATCCATATATTTATATTTATTTTGTAATTATTTATTTATCAATTAATGGAATTACTGTCTTATTTTGCAATTAAATGAACATAGATTTATACTAAGAGTTATTTCGACTATTATAATTTAATAATAGTTCAACAGGAAATTCTTATCTGCTGATGTATAGCGGCAACGTAAAACGTTTTCTTCTAAATGGATTGTCTTGTATTTGACTAGCATGTCCTTATGACAACCACACTTATTCAAAAGTAAGAGTGTCTATATTGCTTTCTAGAAACACATCAAACAGCTAAATAACCTTAATTGGAGAAAGCCCGATTTGTATACTAAATTAAAACAAGGGTATTCTTGAAAAATCCCTTTAAAATTTCTGGATTAAGCTACATCTTAATGAAAATTCTTTATTTAATTTGTTACCCAGTGGCAGGTCTCTACTTTTTTAGTGTCTATGGATATCCTAGTCTAATTTAAATTCTGAGTGCAATGATCTGAAAATCTAAGGAAAGTGTTTCGCCCGAAACGTGGAAATCAATAAAATGTAGGTATTGTCATCAGTATTGTCATTATTGAGTAGGTAGCACTATGTTTACCTCACCTTAACAAAATAACATCTGTTGAGGAAGGCAAATATTAAAGGTTAATAATATCCTTATTTTATATACTCAAATTTGAAAATGTTTAATATAATGCACTTTTTAGGTAACCTATGTGGATATTTTTCTGTCGTTGTTACAGGTCCACATATGATGGGCGCCTTTAATGTTTCAGAATAAATTACTCTTCGATTCAAGACCTGTTGTAAACGAGTAAAAGGGTTATCCGGTTATTAGTTTCACAGCAATCCTATATTGGTTATATACTATCAATTTCAAAACATTCAGTAGAATTGTCCGAATTGTTGTACGATGGGATTGAAATTGTACTAAATGTAATATGTTGTTGCAAAGTGTTGTAAAGTGGATAAGTTTTATATGTTTCGATAGTTTACATATCCAATATATTATAATACAAATTCCAATAGTGTAGTGACAACTAATATAAGAATATATTTATCAAAATATATTTCCCAAACTGGAATATGCTTGTTTATTGCAAAACGATATTTACTGTTTAAGAGAACACTTTGCATTTATCTTTTAGACTTTTAGATTTGGTTGGAAATTTTTACTGGTTCGTATTTATTAAAATTTAAAACATTAGGTTTTTTTGTTTCCGTATGTGGTACGTAGTGACAGGTCGCTGAGAAATATTTAGTTCATTTCTAAGTGTAAGGTTTTCTGACTTAACTCGGATACTGGATTCGGATCTCTGACTTACCTAATGCCGAGTGATTTCGGGAGCTTGTATATGAATTTTTACAACATGGGAAGACTGGTAGAATATAGTAGTCGACCTCAGCGCCCACAAGCGGAAATGAGAACAACTGCGTCGTGTTTCGGAAGAATCTTCCACAAGTTCGGAGGATTATTACAGTTTCCTACATTTGAATAAGACCACTATATGGACTGCTTCCGGTGGAGAGGGCCTTTCGTTACAGTATGGAATATCGAACAGTCATTTTGACTTCTTCGTACTCCATAGAGCCCAATGATACTGAAGGACAAACTATTTCCACCAAATAACCGGGGTTGCTCTGTCGTTTAATCAGAATCACCACAGAATAAAATAATATATTTTATGTGCTGGGTCTTCAGACGACCTGGACACTCCAGGAGAGACCTGGAAGATTTCGTAGGAATGCAGGAGGATCCTGTAGGAACCCTCTAGAATCCTGAAGGTTTAGCTGTGGTTTACAGGAAATCGGCTATCCGTGCCCTCACAAATTGTGTTTACTCGATGCACCAACATTCCAGAACATCTTTATTTGTAAAAGTGTCCACAGCGGACTGAAATCGAAGAAGCTCCCAATTCGGACGTGTAACCCCAGACCCTGTCAGAAAACTCACCGTGAACAGTAATTATCGAGAAATAAAATCGTTACATGCAAATATCGAAAAAAGCTAAATCAACTGTAAACTAATCTGAAGAAGCAGAGAGGCATTTAAGAATGATATTAACTGATACAATATTTCTTGTGATATAATAAAAAAATAGAAACACTAAATGAATTTAACATTGGGGTTGGATAATTCCAATTTTGTCAAGAGAAAAGTGTTTTCAATATTTTATTACAAATAATATTTTTTGAAAGGACGTTTAAGTTTTAAAAACTTTGCGTTTCCTATACTTAAGTAGCTTCCATTTTAGTGGCTCTTTTACAAACCAGTGAACAACGGGGTACGATGGGCGTATGCTGCAGACGCAACGAGCAACAAATCGGTTGGAAGGTTGACAAGGATCAATTCCATAGTTGTGAGATGTCTTCAAACGTTTAATTATATAAAGTGTTAATGAAAAACTACTTCCAATAAACGAAAACATCTACAACATTTCAAAACAAGTTAAATTATGCATAACGGCAAAACAAATTAAACAAAATACATTTATTTTGTTAAACGAATTAAAAGCAGCGCAATCGTTTAAAAAGGAATAGCAATGGGAGATCGGTTGTTACTTGAAATAATTGCCTTAAATAAAAGAGTAGTAATTTTAGTTATGTAAGTATTGTAGTGTAATATAGTAAGTAGTGTAGTAAAATAAGTAATTTTCACTTTGGTAGTACACTGAAGATGTTTCAATTCCCATTCTGAGTTTTGTAACAGTAACAATCATAATAATAAATCTATTTAACTTTTTGAAATGGTTCTTCGTTTCATATAGAACTTAAATATTAGTTTCCTTATTAGATATTGATATTTTTGTTTTAATGTTTCTTTATAGCAAACCTCTTCAATTTTCAATTAGACTGATTGAAATAAAAAAAAATATAGAGGAAATTAACATGGTATCAAAAATGATATTAATTCCTCCTCTATTTCAGATATAAATCCCATGAGACACACGGTTGAAATTTTTTCAAGTATAAAAGGTCGAGTAACGCACCATAAACATGAGTTAGACAACAATTGAATTGTACACATACACATCCGTACACATCCGTAAGGACGGCTTAATTGTAAATGCTCTCAACATGCCTTTCATGGTGATTGTCAACATTGTATTATGGTCTAGATGGAACTTGCAGCTGGTGGCTGATAGGTTAGAAAATAATTATTTTTGAAAAAATTATTAAATCTACAAATTACTTTAATACATATTAAATCGTAAAAGTTGCCCACTACTTGAGTAAGTATTAACTAATTTAGTCATTTCGAACCACTAACAGACTCCATATTAAATCTACGATTTTCATCTATAGAAAGCCGCCCTACAGTGAGACACGTCCAACAGTGAGACAATGCTAAAATCTAGTTATTTTAGGTTTTTGACGTTGGTTCAATCGACGTCTAATGTTAGATATTTGATGTTCTATCTGCTAACCTAAAAATAATTTACTTAAATTGAAGTGTCTCGTGTGGGTGATGAAAAGTGCCTTTTGAGCATCCAATTCGTTGTGTACAATCTTTCCGTGCATTTGTTCTCTACGTGAAACCAAAGGACCATCAGGAAACAAAATTTTATAGTAGCATTCTGTAAGTACATAGTTGACTATGTAATTGTGTGTTTTGTCAATTAATTTAATATGGAGGTTAGGAAAAAATTGATAATATCATGTAAAAGTACCTTGGGCCAACAGTGAGACGCACAACACTGAGACATGTCTCTAGTGTTGGCCACTTTGCAGTTGTTCCAAAACATAAGATTATTTGTGTGATAAATTAATAGCAGGTATATTTCATCAATTTGAATCTTGGTTATCAATGTTTTTTTTTTCAAAACGATATTGGAATGGTTACAGAAGACAAACAAAATATGGTTGGTCATCCTGATAATTCAAAAAATGGAAAAAAAGTTGAAGAAAACAAATGAAGCATCTATGCGGGAAGCTGTTGTTTCAGTACGCGATGGAACTTCCATTCGTAAAGCTGCAACCCAACGGGCAATACAATTTCAGACGCTAGCAAGATATGTGAAAAGGCAAAAGTCATCTTACAATGATATACGAATGACACCCAACAGCTCGACAGCTCAAGAACAGTCAATAGTGGGCTATATAATAAAATGTTCCAAAATATTTATTGACTTCCACTCAGAGAATGCAGAACGCTAGCTTTTAAAATTGCCAATGCCAATATTTCCATGCCCCCTAGTTGGTTTACTAACCAAATGGCAGGAGAAAAATGGATGCGTTGATTACGGAAGAGGTATCCTAATTTATCATTAAGAACCCCTGAAGGATGCAACCTTACCAGAGCTACATCATTCAACAAACATAATGTTGGTATTTTTTTGACAAGCTCCCTGAAGTGTATTCCAGGAGTCCTGTTTTTGCTGATGGCACTCGCAAGTTTAATTTGGACGAGACTGCTGCGCTTACTGTTCAAAAGTTCAACAAAATTATTGCTGTTAAGGGTTCATGCCAAGTAAGCAAAGTAACAAGTTAACAAGTGCTGAAAGCGAGACTCTGGTAACGACATGCTGTATAATCAGTGCTGCTGGTACCTGGCTTCCACCGGCAATAATTTCTCCCAGAGTGCATTTTCAACCTCGTATGATCAAAAATGCTCCACCTGTTACGTTACGTCTCGCCTCCACAAGTGGTTAGATGACAAGCGAACTATTTCTCGAAGTAATGCGGCATTTTATCAAACATAGCAATTCTTCAAAAGAAAATCCATCACTACTTTTATTCGACAACTATGAGAGCATGCTTGGTGCATTAAACATTGTCAAGGAGAACGACAATATTAACATTTCCACCACATTTGACCCAAAAAATGCAGCCCCTGGAAGTTGGACTTTTCAAGCCTTTTCAGAGTTATTAATCTAGGGCAGTAGACAGTTGTATGCTGCACAATCACGGTCAACCAATAACCATCTACAATGTAGCGGAATGTGTTGGCAAAGCCCATGAGAGATGCATGGTACCTAGGACGATTACTAATGCAATTCAAAAAACTGGAATTATGCCTTGTGATGGAGATATATTTCAAGAGAGTGACTTGCTTTGTAGTTATGTAACTGATAGGCATATCCTGTCAGATACCCCTGGGACTAGTACTATGGAGGATCAGGAAAATATTTCTGGAGGTTCTGAGGCAGTACTTCAATCAGATCCAAATGATTCGTTGACGGTAGAAACTGCAAAAACTATCGTCGTCCCCTTCAAGTCTCCTGAGGAAATATGCGTTTATCCTAAAGCCCAACCGAGAAAATCAACTAGGAAACCTCAAAGAAAAGGAAAATCTATGATCGTCACAGACACTCCCGAGAAACATGAAATTGAAAGATGATGTTCTGAACGATTTAAAGTGGTTAAACAGAAAAAAATTAAAAGAACAATAGTAGAGGAGAGTACAGATTCAGAAAATGATATTCCAGTTGATAACTCGAACTCTGATGAAATTTCTGACGAAGAAATTTCTACACCCGCGCCTCCTACTTTTGGACAATTAAAAAATTCACCAAGGACAAATGATTTTTTACTTGGTGAGTTTAAAGTAAAAAATACGCTTTACTACGTAGTAAACGTATTAAAAGAAAAGAATGCAGATAATTAACTTCTAGTTAGCTTCCTGAAAAAAGTCTGAAACTACAGGGAAAATTTTCATTTCCAGATAACCCAGAGATCAATAATATATTTCAGCCGCGGATGTTAAAATGATACTAGAGGAAAAAATAATGTCTGGAAAAACGAAACGTCAAAACTCTTACATATCATTTTCTATTAACTTTGATGGATTGAACTTGCGATGAGACTAAGTGTCTCTGCTGTATATTAAAAATGTTTTTTTTTGTATTTTGTATTACTTATCTACCTATAATACTATACAATTTCTTTAATAAAAGTATTTTGATCTTCGTTATAATATTTTATTACTGCAATGTTAAGTACCCAGGACATGGAGGCCAGTGTCTCAGTGTAAGACAGGCAGAGACCTACACTGAGACGTTGATGTAACTAACTTTAACCCTCTATGTTATGTATATCTCCTAGTTTTGTTAATTTTTAAAATTAAATATATTAGTGTGAAGGTTATTAAAAGGTACAGGATATATTATTCACCATGAATTGTGAACGAGTTGGCTAAAAAAAATATTAAAATTTTTGTCTCACTATAGGGTGGCTTCCCTATGCATCGAAATTAACACGGATTTCGTTGTGACTGAAGTAATAAAATTTTGATTACGTTGTTTACGTAAAAAATCCAAGTCATTTGCCATTCGTTTCCTCCAGAATTTCGCCTCTCCGTTTCAATTTCCGGATTGAAATTTGAACTTCACTAAACCTTTGTCGCATCGTTTGTATCGTGAAAGGCCAAACGACGGTTTGACGAGGTTTTTATGATAACATCCCATAACTCAGACCTCTCGGTCGTCCCTCGGAAGCCACTACCGAAAATTTCCTTCAGGATCGTCCAGTGTAGAACGAAGGAGGTAAGATAAATTACGTCCGGAGAAGATTTGTTTCGTAGCAACTCTCTTTTTCTTCGACCCTCTGTTACACGTCAATCGTTCTCGTTGTTATCTGCGATTCTTTTAATCGACCCATCGCGTCTAATTTAACGGATGATGCTTGGACTTATAAATGACTCGAGGAGGAGGAAAAGAGAGAAAAAGTTCGTGAAAATTTGGAGTGTTATATTGAGCGTAAAGGGTTAGAAAAGCTAGATACGAAAATAGGAAATTGGCGTGGTATGGGACAAAACAGCAAATTGTGTTGTTTGTGTAGTGATTGATTGTGGAAGGTAATGACGAAATGTTATATTTAACAGAAAGCATTGGTTTTAAAAATAATGCGAAATTTAGAAAATAGTCAAAATGGCAAACAAATGAAAGCTTCGCTGTCAATATATTATTATTAATAACATTTTGCAATAAAGCTTATAATGCTATTAATTATTACGTTAAAGCAACCACAACCCTTTCAACTTCCTTACTGAGTGTAAAATTTTTCGAGTGTCCCCTCAGATGAATTTAATGATCCGAAGCCTCATTAGTCAAGATAAATGATTAGTGGCTGAGGATCCGAAGGACAGAACATGTAATTAATTATCTGGGGAAGTAATAAATGTAAGAGACTCGTCGAATCGTTAGCCGAGATTCGACTGAGGGAAGTGAAGGAGAGGAAAACTTTTCAAAATGACTGGACGCGTAAGCACGCAGTTAGGTTTTACTAGGGGAATCTGTTGACGTCGGGACAATGGAAGCGATTAAAACAAGAGAGGAGTTAGCGAGGCGTCAAATTAGAATTTGCTGTGAAATTGATGGTTGATTAGAAAAAGTTGAAAAATGCAAGTTCTAAAGTAGTATTGTCAAAAAATTGACAGTTATATTTAAGCTGATTCTTTTATGATCAGTTAAATATTTCATGAATGTAAACCAATAGCTACATTTAAAATTGTAATAGTTGCGATATAAAATGTCAAACAACGCTTAATTAAAGCTGAACGTGATAGTAGCCAATAATAGTTATGGCTAAACCTTTAATAAGTATAGATAAGTGAGGTCCCTATGAAACAGTTGAAAGTTAGAAATTGCAACTGCAATGAGCTATTTTTAAAAACATGACATGCTATACCCTGATTTTTAATGTTGTGGACTTTTACGACCCGTCAAAAAGAGAGAGATGCCGATAATGTTACCACCCCTTTCTTCGGCTATTGGTTTATCGGTCAGGACGAGGATCGTATGGTCGTCGTAAACAGAACGATATTGTCAAATGTACTCACATCTCTAAATAAGATGCATAAGGGGATCGGTGGATAAAAGCGGTCCGGTATAGAAAGATAAAAATATCCTAAGATATACAGAGAGGGGGGTTTATGTATTCATTTAGCGAAGAATCATTCTGAATACAGTTAATGGGTTAATTGTGTTGTACGAATAACTTTAACTAGTAGAACCTAAATATTAAATTATTTATAACTGCCAAATGATTACAGTTAAAAAATTATACCGGCAATATCGCACTGAACACCGGCCGCCTACAAGGCGGAGTTATTTGATGTGTCGATTGTAAAAGTCCACAACATTAAAAATCAGTGTAAGGACGGATGGACGTAATGGAGCTTTATATTTATCTATATTACCTATCCATCCTTTGCCATTAATTTCGATCCATCTACCATGTTCTAACGAATACAGTAACTCCTGTTGCAATCGATTAGATCGTTATAGGTCATAGGACATACTGGTGTATACCGTTTATCCCAATCAGCCTGGATTGAAGTGACTGCATATTTTTCTATAAGGATCCATATAATTTAATATTGGTATAAACAAACAAATTAAAAATTATGCCTTCCACTGAGAAAAATAAGGTTCTTTAATCAGTCGGAATTATTAGTGATGTTAATTAATTTGCTACTATATATCTTCACTCTATGAGTGGTTTTGGAACTTTGTCTTGTTTAATAAATGTATTTACTGAGTATGCAGTTCAATGTAGTTCAAAATCACAGAGTATAAACTGAACCTCCCACAGGGATAATTATTGATATAGAAATTATTAAAAGTGCATTTATATATGAAAAAATTTAATCAACAGCTATTAGTTATAAAGCCTCATTCAACTCGATTTTATTTTAAACAGATTAGTATCACAATTTGCTTCAACTAATCTCATCTCATCTCATCTCATTAGCCATTTTCGGTCCATTTTTGAACATAGGCCTCCCTCATACTCTTCCATTCAGCTCGGTTCTGTGCTCTACGATGCCACATCAGTCCTGCGCTTCCTTTTATGTCGTCCGTTCAGCGCATTGGTGGGCGACCTCTTGATCTTTTTCCCAAATAGGGTCTCCACTTTATTACTGTCGATGTCCATCTATCATCTGTATATCTGGCAACGTGGCCCGCATAGTCCCACTTCAGCTCGGCTACTGCTTCCGCAACATCTTTCACCTTCGTTGTGCTTCTGACCCGTTCGTTCTTTACATGATCTTTCAATGATATACCCAACATCTGGCGCTCCATGGCTCTTTGAGTGGTTTTGAGTTTGTTCATGGACTGTCTAGTTAATGTCCATGTTTGTGATCCATATGTCAAAACATAGTTCAACTGAACGTCATTGATTACACACACTTCAACTAATAGTTACCCTTAAATCGTTAATAACGTAATATAAATACTTCAGTCACTTCTGTATTTAGACCTACAAAATTTAATGGTAAGTGGATAAATGATGGTTAAAAATTATTCCTCGTAAACTTAGTTAGATATTGCCAATTCTGGAGCGGTGTTGTACATTAGGTTGCTTAACTTACGAATTGCAATATTTACACTTCTCTCCGGTGCTCACGACTTTTATTAACACTGTGGGGCGTTTTACGCCGGTGATGGGGAAAGCGCCCTGCAGAACGTATGGTAATATGCCTCAGTAAATTATGTTATTTTATTTGCAGAAAATAGCTAAAATTTATATAAGAAATGCAGCGAGAGATATTTTCTGTTAAAATGTGTTAGTAGATGGCAAGAATAAAGTTAATTCAGGTGAGATATAAGTAATTGAAACTAGCCGTGAGCACGTGATATCTTCTAGAACATTGAAAAGGCGTCTGAAAAGTGGAAGCTTAATTGTGAAACTTGAACGAGGACCGGAATTAGAACCTAATCACAAGAAAATAATTGCTGCCTATATTAAATCCTCGTTAAAAACGTTGCTTATAAATTTTCAAAAACACTAACCATCAATCCCCGATTTTCAAGAGATGTTTGAACATAAATTTCATGTATTTTCCAGCAACTTGTTTAGTGTTTTATATGCAGGGTTTTCTTCCTTAAAGTTACAAAATATCATTCGATTAATTATTCTAAACTAAAAAAAAATGGCGATGTGTAACGTCGTAAGACTTTCTCATATGGACGGATAAAATATTCATGGCAACATTATCATAGTTTTATAAAATAAATTTGTTATTGATATTAAAATTTTCTCGTATTAGTAAATATTTCTTTTGGTCGTTTATTAGATGGTTGCTGTTTCTGAAAAATGGTTTTCAATACAAGTAACTTTATCGAAACGACAAATACATTTACTTATGTAATATAACGACAGCAAATTTCTATGTCCTTCAATTATCGACTTGGAATAAATAAACACACATTTGCTTGATGGAGATGTATCTGGTAGACTTGTAACGCGCTTGGTGCGGTTACTTCACTGATTTGGCGCTGAGACGGAGTTCGGGAGTAAGGTTAACGGTTTTAGGGTCGGTTTTACGGTTTTTCTCGGGCGCCAGATTTTTAAGGGTTTTCTCCCTCGGGATTATGCCTGGGTAGTTTACGAACTCAGGAGATTACCAGGGTTGCCCGTAGAAATGAAACACACACTCAAAATGGAAAATCCCTAAATTATTTTATTTCTAAATGAAAGTGACAACACTGTATCGCCAAACACCTGCTGGCATTTCGGAGATCGGAGACCGGAGAATTAGTTAAAAAAAATTATGTTGATTTACAAATATTTATGCATTTCTGAAAGAAAATACAATTAGGAAAGTACGAAAAATAAAAATTACTTTACGTAGAGAAAATTGGAAAGATCGAAAATTGTTCGGCGAAGCGAAAAATGCGGAAACGGCAAATTACTATACTTTTGCAAACAATTAAAATCTGAAATACGGAAAAAAAACCCTCTTAATACTGAAAATGCGAAAACGGAAAATTATCCTAACAATTTCACAATGAAAGAGAAATGGCTAAATGCGGAGACGATAGGAAAACGTGCAGTGTCTAATATTCGCTAATTCGGTCTGTTACATTAGGAGAGAGCGAGAGACCGAGCGAAAGATCATGGTGAATTAATTTTTCCCTAACACGACGAGGGAAAAATTAACTCATAGCTGTTCGGAGACACGGACATTTTCACTGTACTACAGATCACTCACATACATCGGTCGGTAACGGATAACAGAGAGTTCGGGCTGTTTAATCTAACGGCAGAACGATAACAGTTACATATAATTCGGTCGGTGGTACGTTCACAATCGGACGGTGTCGGTCGGTCTAAATCTAACGGTTCGGTAACGTTCACAATTACATTTATCGGTCGATAGTACGTTCACAATCGGACGGTTACGTAACAAATAACGAATAATTCGGTCGGTTTAAATCTAACGGTCGGTAACGTTCACAATTAAAGTCTGTTTCAACCAATACCGTTGACTTCTTAAGTGCAATAATCATTAAAGTACCCTTCCCGCTTGTAACGCGACGGGGTTCCATATGGGAAGGATTAGCCGCGGGTCAGGTAAAACTACACAGGCACAGGGGTGGAGTTTGGTAAAATTAATGCATTAGGTAATATGGATTCCAATTTGAAACGGGTTAAAAATAAATTACACAAGAGAAAAGTATCCCTTGGAGACATTATTTCTGTGGACAAAAATAACTTTAAAAAACAATTTATTCAAATGTGACTATAAATTGACGAACTTTAACAAATTAAAAGCGATTTTAAAAGAAAACCATTTATTAAGATACATGAATACATTTTTGAATGAATACATTTTTCATAATATTTAATGAATTCTATAACATTTTGTTTCTATTCTAAATTTAATTTTTGATGAGTAAAGATTAACTAAACACTAAAATTCTTCTATTTCACTATCGCTAACATCGCTATCCAGGAACATTTTCCTGCCGAAGATGCCAATCACTAGTATGACGTTGTTAAAAATTAACTTTAAGTTTGACTTTGTCAGTGTCAATCAGTATTTTCCGTTGTCTGTATTTTGAAATTTACGAATCAAGTAAAGACATGCTGCTTTTTTTTCATGGCCTGGTTTGACTATTTTTTTATTCGATCGTGCTGTACTAAAAACCAAATTTCTTTTATGTCAATGTCACTCATTCTATGGCGTTTCGGTTTTAATTGTTTTTTTAATAAGTTAATTTTTTTAAACATCTTAACCACCTGCAGCCAGTTCAAAAATCCTCGGTGCATCGTGATTCTCCATCGACCCGGGGTTTACTTGTCTTATTAATTATTGTGAAGTTCGTCCCTAGATTCCCGTGTTTCTGGTTCTCTTTACCTAGCCGCCCGTCTTTTCGGTATAGATTCCCCGTTGCTTTTTAAGTGGGAAGGGTACTTTAATGATTATTGCACTTAAGAAGTCAACGGTATTGGTTGAAACAGACCATACATGTATCGGTCGGTAGAACGGAAACGGATATCAGACGCAACGGAAATATACGGATAACGTACGGCTTGTCACAGACAAGTATTGGTTCTGACCTTGGGTTAACTTAGGTACAGGACGATTTGAGGGGGGAGGTTTACCTACTCAAGTTACGTCTGAATATGTAAGCAATGGTAGATTGAGCATTGCCTTATCGGCCGCCATCTATCTGAGATAGGTTTGATTCCGCAATTAACTGTATGGTGAGTGGTCTACCCTCGACTCTCAATATGCTTCGTTACAGACTGAACAATTACTGCACAAACCGATGCATTTATGAAGTGCCTTTAGGGCAATTTTAGATAAAAATGTTTCAAATAAAAGGCATATGCGTTAAACAGCTTATTTAAGTTATGAGATCTGGTATAAATCAGCAGAACCGTTTTAAAGAATAATGTACAACAATAAAAATGTCTTAAGAATAAAATGCCTTCTAAGACAGTTTTAGGAAAAAATATTTTATATAAAAATTGTATACATTTAATATGTTAAGTGGAAGTATTCAATAATGTCCTTTGGTGACGTTTTACAAAAAAAATATGTTTCAAATGCAAGTTGTAGCCATTAGTGAGGTCAGTACAATTCTAAAATGTGGTAAGAACTGATAAAACCGTTTTTAGAGAAAATAGAGAAAAATTGAAAATTCACAAAAGTAAAGAGCTCTTTGCAGAAGATCAGTCAAGATTGCGATAACGGCATTCAATAAGGATTGAATCGTAATGTAAACATACGAAGTTTAAAAAAAAACGTTAATCCAGTTTTTGAACTAATCCAAAAAAAACTAAAAAAAAACCTAAAAATTACGAGTTAAATGGCCTTTGCCCTTAACTGATTCTGATGAAATTTATGTCGCCGCGACATTTTTCCAAAAATATGTTTTCCGAACTCAGGGGTCCACCAAACGTCCAGAAATGCCAATATCTCAAATTCCGAAAGTCAGTACTATTACAATACTTTCTCATTATACGGGTATCTACACCATATGAGAAAGTAAAATTTACAAGTTAAAAATGAATATAACGAATCGTGTTTGTTAAATTAACGATAGTAGTATTTAAATCGATTTACTTTTAACAAGTTCTGGTTAAAATCTTTTACTGGAGAATGTGTAATGATTCCTCTGTTAAACAGTTGAAATGAATAACAGTTCCGTATAAGCAAGTTCTTTTTCTAAACAATCAAAGTTTGGAAATTGTGATGAATAAAATTTGTTGTATAATTTCAACTAAACAACTTTTCCTAGCTAAATTTTTATAGTAAATAACTTTAGTTTTGCCATATGAAGTGCTGTATTATTTCAAATATTTCTTTATGGAAATGAAACACAACTTATGAAAAAGTAATATAGATCGTTCCTGCGTATCCGCGGAATTTTTGGAATATTTCGTTTATTGTAAAATGAAATGAAATGCAAAATATGAAGTCACGAATATACTCCTTACCAATATGAAATTCTTTCCGAATGTAATATAACAACAATAGTCTACTTGGTTTGAAACTAAAATTTAGGTATATTATTGAATACTCAGTTTTGGTGATACCACCTAATCATTTATCTGTAGGGATTTTAGGAACATGTGAGACAAATGTATGATTTCTTGTAATTTTCGTAACGATAGAATTTTAGAATACCTTATACATACCCTCCAATAAACGCGCAAAATACAGGGTGTCTCCGCCGTCTCCATTTTCCTACCCATTTTCTATTCTTTCTCTCTCCTTTTTTCCCTTCAAAGGAAAAGTCTCGTCTCGGCGAACTTTATTTCATTTACGCTCCTTGGGAGAAATATGATAGGTCCTTTTTCCGATGAAATGAAGAATATGTCATGGGACTGGAAAAGAGGAGCACCGAAAGATGGTTACACTTTCATCCAATCGAAAGGATATCGTCTCCGTAAAGGAATTATTCAAAAGAGGCGACGAAAGGGAAAGGACTCCGAGACGGTTTGTTTTATCCTCTCGATCTGCTCCGTGATCCTTTTTTCTTCCCGTGATTTTTCCTTCCTAAGGTTTAATAAAATTTGTCGCCGACGGATATACTTTGTTTTCGGTATTGATTAGGTATCAGATCCTTGGGACGAAATGGTGGAGATGGTTATGAATTTTCCATTAGGCTGTTAGCTTTATCAGACATACAGGTAACATTGCCGGGAATCTTATTTGCTTGTTAGAAGCGATGCTATTACTCGGCGTAATAAACAAAGTGAACAGGTTCGTAATATCCTGACGTAAGTAAAGGGTAATTACTCTCCGGTATTTTCATCTCTAGACGTCAAATTGAGATGACGATCGATCCATTTCATGGCTGCATATCACGGCGGGTTTGATGTTTTACAGAGGCATATCTGCGTGGAGCAGTAAAGTTTAAGCACGACTCGCTAATGTCCTCATCGGGTGCAATCTGGCGGGCGCCCTATCTCCATTGTGTGCAGTTTAATCAGCGGCCGCATTAATCCGTCGGGATACGTCCCGCTAACCGGGAGAGTTTAATATGTAAATAGATAATAGTATTTGGATCATAGCTACGTTGTATAAACACACGGATCCACCGGATCCACTATCTGAGCCGTTAGTTAAGCGCGGCAGGAGCTGCAGTAGTCGGGGGCGGGGATGGCAATCGATGTCAGACTAAGAAGTCGAGTAAAGCACCGAAATCTCGAAATAATTGGAATCACTCATCCGCACAAGATGCAAGTGGCACATGCAGAATCCGTAAAATAATGTCCTAATTTTTAAAAAGGGTTGAGGCTGGCAGAATGGCAACATAGACAAATTCGCTGTTGATACGTGCCCGTGGTAGCAGTACACTAAGACTAGACGAGAAACCCGCCTCGTTTATATGTTACAATAGGCAACACTCCTTCCTGTCATTTGATATATTATTAGCGGAATAAATTACTCAATATTATAATTGACAAAATAGAAGTCAATAGAACACCATTATTTCTGTTAAAGGTGTAATTTCTAATTGAAAAAGACAATAAAACACACGCTTTTGCTCAATCTCCTCCTTACTTTTTTAAGCGCTCATCATGGTCTAGATTAAGCTATATCTAATTATTTCGGATTGAAAACGTTTTGAAAACACTTTTCAGGATTGATGGAATATATTCAATATTATATATTATATACAATATATTATACACTTTTCAGAATGTCGTAGCAAGACATTTGGGATGTTCTAAGAACGTCCAGAAGGGGACTGGGTGATGATTAATAAACGTTTATCTACATTACGTTACTAATGATCTCAATATTACACTACTTTTGGCAACGTTTAGTTTTGTTAAATTGGTACGTCAGCCTGTCACGTAGACGTCAAGCTTAAATAATTATTAGTATTTCAACAAATTTCTTGAGCAGCTTTGCGAATTTCTGGGGGTGTACAGGTCAATTCTACATTTTTGTATTCCATTTCGCGCACGTAAGTAAGTAGTTATTGAATTTGTCCTTGGGCTACTAGATATTTAAATTCAAATACGAAACGTCAATGTTAGTGAAGTCAGTGTAACCAACCTACGCAAAATTCCCTAGTTAATACGAAAACTTGAACAGCCAAAATTTAATGAATTAATAAAGCAAAGTAGATAAAATAGTATATTACACTCGTTTAATAAGACGAATTGTCACACTCGAATTACTAAACTAGTATAATAATATGCTGTTTTTAAACTCATATTAATTAAAAATAAAAGATCTAATTACACTTCTAAACAGCCCTTCATCTTCTTCTCTTCTTTAGCCTACGTTCATCCAACTTTACGCCATCCTTCTCTGTTGCGTGTGGCTCGTTTCCAATGTAGGCCCGCTGTACATTTCGAGTCATCTCTCCATCTCATTTCTAGTCGTCCTCGGGTTTGGTGTCCTAGGTACGGTCTACAGTTGTAAATAATTCCATAAGGGCACTATAGGCTGCAGTTTCGTAGTCACATAGTATACCTATGCTGCGGAAGGAGATCTGGTTGCAGAGCTTGTAAAATTTCTAGAAGTCTAATATATGTGTTCCTTCTTTTATTCGGTAATAGTGCATATGTTACCGGCAAAGTCCGTTATACAGTCATATATAATGACTGTAAGGTTTGCCTAGGCAAAGTCCGCATTGCCGGGCCACTTCAGGCAAAGTCCGAAATTGTTCGATATCCCGATTGCAGACGGCCCACTTCTCATTTTGCGTCTTTAGTTGTAATTAGGTGGCAGTTGTTTAATAGTTATTGCAAGTATGAGTGACGGGGGTGAAATGAAGGCGAAATTTTTGGATAAATAAGAGACCAAGCAGAAACCAGAGTCTTTTTACATTCCATCGATAAAGAAGTACGAGGCATTAATTAAAGAAGTTGAAGAAGCCAAGAAAGCTGTCAAAAAACAACTATTCTATACAGACGTCTTAAACGTTACGATGTGTTACTTGTTGGGGGCATTAAAAAGTTAATTTTGCCATTGTCTGCGCAAGTCACTGAAGTAAAAAACTTTGTGCCCAATGAAGAATTGTTTGAGGTGCTAGATAATGCTCACAAGGAGTGTGGTCATGCTGGAAGATATTTATGATTGAAGCATTAAGCAACAAAAATGATAACGTAACTCTAGAATGCATTACAGTTTACTTAGAGTTATGTGAAACCTGTCACAAGAAGAAAAAGCATACAAACAAAGGAATAACCGTAACATCTATGCTATTCCGAGAAGTAAATTCGAGATGACAAGTCCATCTTATCGATATGCAGACTTGCCCCAATGGTGATTTCAAATAAGGAGTTGTAATGGAAAAAACCGAAGATGGTTTTTATAAAATCGGTACTAAACATGGTGTAATTAGTTCTCTATATGCAAGGAACCAAATCCAAAGTTGCAAAAAACAATTTTTTTATAATCAAAGACGTCCCGAAAATAGAACTATCACTTAGCGAAATTAGTGAACTGTACCAAAAAAAAATGCACCACTATCTCTTGTAAATGTAAAAGATTAAAAATTTTTGGCAATTCCACATGTCACCATTAGATATCTTGTTTTAATAAGTGACATAATTAACACTAAATGTATTTTATAGTGGTCCCTGTATAATATGTACCTACTCTGTAAGAAGTATATCATGTATGAGCCCTAATTCTATCCAAAGGGACCTCTCTGATTCTACCTCAATATCTTGTTAGTTGGTTTTTGAATGTGATTTTTTGTGATACAATAAGTGACATAATAAACAATACCAAGTGTATTTTATAAGGGTCCACCTTGATTTTAAGGTTGTCTCTGATTATACCTCAATACTCATTATGCTTTCAGTTTATGTTTATTTTATATTTGTAGTTCTTTCTTCTTTCTTGTATTTGTGATTGTTCTGTTTAAGAGACAATAATTTTTTCTTTTCAATAAATCTTTCAGTTTATTTCAATTTTGTAATTGCAGTTCTTTCTTCTTTCTTGTATTTGCGATTGTTCTCTTTAAGAGATAATAAATTATTAATACAAATTAATTTGTTTTTCTTTTATCGAAAACTGTGCCTCATACTCGTACATAGAACATTGACAGTATGATAGTAATGCTACAGGTTATTTCGAAGTTTGCCTGCTACATATTTGGCAATCCTAAGATTGTCGTACCACAGTGTAGGCAATGTCCGAAATATCCAACAATTTCGGACTTTGCCTGAAGTGGCCCGGCAATGCGGACTTTGCCTAGGCAAACCTAGGTATGACTGGATGACGGACTTTTCCGGTAACACATATACTGTAGGTAACACTCCACCATATGCATCTGCTAATATGATGTATATTTGAGCAAATAATGCCGGCACAGGTTTAAATGGCCATTGACGTACCAAATCTACGACTGTTGTAGAAGTCTTAAATTCTTCTGTCGTCCAAATAATAAAATTCAATCTCCACCTGGTCCGCTGTCTCCAAGTAGAAAATTTTCGTGGTCGCCATTCCCACCATTAAATGTTTTGTATCTCTCCAGTATTGTTTAAAATAAATTAATTCGTTAAGAACGTTGCTATGGCTTCTATTAATCAATTACCAGAATACGAAGGTAACAATTTTGAAATAATCATATACCTAGACCAAATAATATTCGAAATCAGAAATTATTAAACATTTATAAACTTCCAAAGAGAAAAATTTTCACGGCAACTACTATACTTTTAAGTACATAGTAAGTGGCTTTCCGCAACGGTACGTAGGGTAAATTAGTTCGTACTAAATCAATTCGTAGTAAAATAAGTTATTTAATTACTGGATGTTTATTTTGCCGAAAAAATCGTTTCTTCTCGACATCTTTGTGTGCCTAAAAGTTAAAATTCTACATTTCATTTGGTTTTAGATTTTTTTTTTCAACTTTTAAAACAATATTGATCAACGTAGAGCAAGTTTTTAAGAAATGCCGACACACATTCCTATAAATTTATATTTTTTTAATCGACTGGTAAAATAAAAATTCAGTTCCAATAATCCAATTTTAAGATAGAATAGCCAAAAGATTGCATTACTCAGCATACGTTGTACGGTTGTAGTGCACAACCTTAATTAATCTGTGATTAAAAATAGCAGAAAATATTCCCGCGGCAAATGTGGAGATTCGGTCACGGCGAAACGTCCCCGGCGGTGTCTTCCCTTTTTCGTACATGCTCGTTTCGTGCACATCCCAAATTTTACCTGCGTTGACCCTTTTTGTTCTTATTTCGTACACGCCATGAAAATGTTACCTGCGTTAACCCTTCTTATTCTCGTTTCGTACACTCGCTTTTAATAGTCGCCACCTTACAACAAATACAACTGAAGGCTGGCACTCAAAATTAAACAAGAAAATTGGGAAATGCCATCCAAACTTCTACGAACTAATGAATTTCCTGTATGAAGATTCTTCGCATTACAAGTTTATCATCCAACAGGATCAGATGATGTCGATAATGAGGAATACATCAAAGAGGCCAAGAAAATATATTAATTTGGATAACAGAATTGATAACACTAATAACAAATTGTTAATTTACAAAAGGCACTGGCACGGTTATCGTACATTGTAAAATATGAATAAAATAAATATAAATAAATATAATAAGATGAAGATGCTATAGCTAAAAATTTGACAACTATAGACTAACCCATAATTGGGGCAAAAATTTGAAACAGGCGTGTATATAAAATGAAATTGTTTATTGTTAAATTTAATTTTATATATTGCCAGTCTTAAGCCTGGATAAAGGGCCGCGTCGATCGGCCGCGCCGAAATGTCCTAGCCCCATTTAAATTTTCTCAAATTCCACAGCCGTTGTTAAATTATATAATTGCCACTAAAAATTTTCTTTGAAGTCAATTTGTTACGGTTAAATAATATTTTTATAATTATGATTTATAATATTTGCATTTTATTTAATTCTGTTTGGATTCATTTTCCCCAAATTTAGACAAGGTATGTATAATCAAATAAGAAAATGCCCTATACACTTTCATTGTGGTGTTAGGAATGCCCCACACTTAAAGAATACTGTTGCCATTGAATAACATTATTGTTAATGCCATTTAAATTTCCCTTTCTTCCCGTCGCTTCCTAAATGTGAGCTCATTTCAAGTCACTTGTTAACTCAAGATATTTAATTTCTATGGTCATTTCTATATTTATTTCATTTATTTGTACAGTTATTGACGATATGTGTTATTTTTTTGATGAAATACCATAACTTTTTCTATATTAATCTCAATTTGAATAATTTTGAATATTTAATTACAATATTAATTCTACTAAAATTTTAAAGTAAAGTTGACTTTTCAAAATGTAATCTGCAGGGATTTTAAGCAAGTTCTGTCAAAATTAAATAATTTGTGGTGTTCCCAAGAAACAATTCTCAAGAACTTAAGGCTGTTCTCTCACTTGATGTGAATCCGATGGTGAAAGGTACACAGTCCATATCGTAAAATGTTGTTAAAACGTCAACGAAAATCGAATGTTGCTTTCTTCACAAAGTCGCTTTTATTCGTATTCTTTTTATTACTTCCGACAATATTCGGACCTCTCAGTCTCACAATTTTAAGCTGTAACACGTGTGTATTGTTTGTATTGCATTCGCCAAAATTTCGAATATTTATAAAATGGTTTGCATAAATACACATTTGTTTTTCATCTAAGAAAAAAATTCAATGGGGAAGAACATATCACCATACGATTCTCTTCAAACTGTAGTTCTTATTTTTTTAACATTCAAAAAATGAATTTTTTTTCTTTCGGTTATTAATTTTTATTAGGGATATGCCTACCTACAACAAAAAAGTACAAACTACAATTTGTTTGTATATTAATTTTAAACTTACTACCAAAACTTTTTTGTAATCCAATGAAAAATAAATGATATGTGTTGCATACCGTAAAATAGTGCTCTGAGAGAACAGCCTTAACAGTATTTGCAATTGTTTTTGAAGATCATTGCGTTTGAAAGAATTTTTATAGTTTTAAGAGATTTAATAAATTTCTATTTTTAATACTTTTTTTACATTTTACTGCATCATTTTGAAAATAGTTGTAATTATCTTAGGGAAGTTGGTACATTTATATTTTTAAAGAACTTCAAATATTCTAAAAATATTTTTAACTTTCTATGACTTGATTTTTAAAAGCGCTGAAATTATTTTAAGAGAAACATGAAATCTGATGTAGAGATGAAACAGATTGGACACATCGAGAGAATTTTTAAGTTTTTAACGAACTTGTGACAATATTTAATGAAAGGATAACACTTAAAATTCAAATCGTTTTTAGGGAGACATTTAGTTTAAAATATAATTTGTAACTTTCTTAACCCTCAGGTAGTCATGTAAGAGGATAACACGGTAAAGCACAGGATAACATGTGCACGGCGTACACGGTAAAGATGGTTCGTATCCGACTTGGCACATAAACGAAAAGGTTGCATCTAATTTTGTCAAATACAAAAAAAAGTTCCTCGTAAAATAATATTGGAATATATAATTTCTCGAACATAATGTCCCCATTCGACAAGTTCCTCTTTGTTGTCTACCAATAGTTGGTTGTTGTCAAGGGTTTGTGGGTTGAGGATAATACTATTTCGAAGCATTAAATTGGTTAACCTACAACAAAGTTTATAAAACTAACAAAGTCTTTAACTCGTCAAACAGACACAGATTTGTATTAAGTGGAAGTATCGATCGGGGAACAAAGCGGTTGATTTATGTTATGGTCATTTAATGGTGCTTCTAAATGATGTCGGCAGATTGGGATTTGAGGTTAGAAAATGAGGGCAATGAGGCATTTTAATGATGAGTCCCGTGCATGATGTGGCAACTTAATAGAACTTCAGTTATGCTCGATTAACTGGATGAATTGTGTTGTATTGTATTGTAATGTGTTTAAATGTTAAAGTTAAATAAAGATTGGTAATTTTTATATTTTTAAAATAATTCGTAGCCAAATTATTATACTAATAATTTAATGTTGATAATAATAACATATTAATATAGTGCGGATTATATGCAAAGTGCATATAATTATTTTTTGCATATTTTCAAATATAAGTGTATTTGTCGACGAATTACATTAATTAGAGTTAATTTACGCTAATAATTAGTGATTGCATATTTTGCATATTTAAGCATTTCAATGCATATAGTTTCAAAAGTTGCATATGTTGCATATTTAAGGTTATGTCGTCAAATTTAATGTTTGAAAATTATAAAATTCCTTCCTAGCTTTGTTTCCAACTCAATTCGTATACTAGAAACGGAGGGGATGTCGCTTTTAGAATCGGTCGAGGTAATAGATGTATTTGATCGGCGGCGGTCAGCTCGTAAGGAATTTTAATGGCCCACCCTAAGATCGGTCAGCTCGTAACCGAAGCGGCAGGTAAATTTTTAAAGGGTCGTTTTGGATGAGTCAACTCGTAAGGGGATTCTCAGAAATAATCGAGGGGATGATTATTGCAACGAAGTAGTTCGAATACTTGTTGAAACTAAGAATATGATATAAGGGGGTGGTTTGTTACGTTCCAACTGAACGGTGACGAGCACCGATATAATTATGGATTTTATTAAAAGTCAACGCGGGAAAGACCAGCTTCTTGTTAATAACGGTCGGGTTCCGTAGGGTTTTCCTTGCCCTCTCGCAAGGAATACGATAATCCCCCTTTTGGGATTTTTCACGTCAACTCTTACGAGTTGACCGATCTGAGAACCATATCCTTACGAGCTGACCGATCTCGGCGAAGGTCAAATGCGGACCGTGATAAATCCTTACGAGATGACCCGTGCCCTGCCCTATTTGATACACTTTGTAAAAAGGTTACACAGGCAATCGAAAACATAATGTCGAAACTTGAAGAAACAAGGACTCCCCTACCTCAAATCGAAGCTTGCTTAAACTTATAACGTTTAGGCGAGCATTATCGAACTTCTCATTCAAAATCACTTGATACCTCTGCAACAATTTTATTATCCTTGTCAACCAACTCTGCAGTTACGCCAAGTACAGCACTACCAAAACTAAGAAAAAAGGATTAAGAATCAACGACGACAGGGTACTTCATCTCACCACTTCGGCAGTCAAATTCAAAGGAGTACTATAATCAACCACAACAAGGAATCGATGTAAATCAACGATCGATAAAACGCAAATCAATTGGAGGCCTATTGGTATTGAGCACACAACAGATACAACTTGACAACTCCAATAGAACGCAAAACAAAATTCCAGCTACGATCCTACCCCACAGGGAAATGGCTCCAGCAAGATCAAAGAGACGATTGCTGCGCCCCTTCACGTTCAGCGAAGAAGAAGTTCGGCAGCACGCTAGCGTCCAGATTCCGAAGAAACCATTACCAGCTGCCCATGCAAACACAGTGGGATATGGCAACACATGATGAGGGGCATGAATCGAACCTAACCACTCCACCACCCACGACGAACCCATCAAGTTTCAATATGGTCCTGCACCGAAGAAGTAAGACCAACGCCGGTGAAGGGACAGACGACATGGGTCGCCGAGAGGTGGTATGATGTTGACGCTAACGTCAATATGATTTAAGGGAACTTTTAGGTTAGGAAATAGTTATTTAAGTCACATTGAATGTAATGACGTGTTTACATTCAAGGCAAGTGTGTACGAGCCGAGGCAAAGCCGAGGCTTGTCACTTGCCCAGGATATTAACAGTCCATACATTCCGTGTTACTCATTACATTTTTCACTGCCGTTGAAAATTTCCTCATAATTCCTCAAAAAAATGAAATGTTTGTTTTAGTTTGGACGGACGTCACTCTGACATAAGTTGAGTGTACATGCGTAACTAGGATTACCCGATGCGACAAATTTAAACAAAATCCGGTTGACGTCCTCGGCAAGATAATAAGTCAACTGGATTTACTCTTTTTATTTTCCTACTAATGTAAATGATAGTATTTACATCCTTCGTGCGTGAAAACTTTACTGACTTTTCCTTGAATCACTTCGAATTAAAATAATGCGTTACTCTTCCCTTTATAGTAACCCATAAACTCTCTAATATACTCTGATATAGTTTCCGTGTGAGCTGTCAAACAATTTCTGAGCTAAATAATTTAGTGTTCACATAATATCGGCTCGGAAGGGAAGAGAGAGGGTTTTAACGTTGTTCCCGAACTCCGCCGAAAGAAACATAAAATAAAAATCGACGTACCGGAAGGATGGGACGGGATAACAAAGATTTGTAGCCGAACAAAAAGATTATTTTAGGAGAACGTTTCCTTTCATTTATCGAGGGCTAAACTGGTTAGACGTTTTCGACGAGCGAGAGGAAGTTTATTTTTTAATAGCGTAGGGCCAATTTTTAGAGTATTCGGTGCAAAAAGCCCATCTTTAAAATATTGTTATTACTAGATAATTAAGTAGATTATAATGTTTTAAAATGAACCGGTTAATTGTACTAATTATTAATTACACTGATTACTGACACTACTGAATAATTGATTTGCGCATTTATGTAAGAAGTAGTAATGTAACATCGTGTACTATTATTGAACTGGCTCGCTTATCATCAGCGTTGTCTTGAGATGTGGAGAAACTAGAAACCTTTAATAGAAATCTATACTTTTGCTCACACAAATCACAAAAGTTACTAAAGTCATGATTACACGAACAAGTACCATATTGGTTATGGGTAGGTTTCAAATGCTATTTACTTATTATTTTGTAGTTTTTTACAATTAACATTGAAAGTTACCGAGTTTAAACTGTTCCTATTAAAATTTTGTAGCTAAATAAGGTCATACTTGCACTTCGGTAATATGTTTGCAATGTTCTAAAAAAAGGCTCTACGACACCCTATATTTAAATAACTGTATCGAGTTTTTTCTTAAATAAATATTACTCAATATAAGCGCCGTCATTTGAAATATGATAGCTTATACTTTTAACCATTTATTAAAACTCGCACAAGCTACTACGATAGCTTGGGATTTGCTTCAGTTGAAATAGGTATAATTAACACATAAACTATTTTTCCCTATAATTTATTCGGTTCAGAACCGATTTAAAGATATATTTTAAGTTATTACTACAGGAACGTTCTTGGTTAAACCCCAAAAAATGAAACAACAATCGTTGCTACAGATTTACTGCCGACCTTTCTTCCGCTATTGCGGACATAATCATGGCTAATAGTTCCTTTACACTATCTGATTTTCCATCCGAGTTTTGGTTTGATTTGTCAAATTAAATATATGTGAATATTTACACTATACGATTTTCTGTTTGTCTGGTTCCGTTTGATAAACGATTTGACTTCTGTTTTGAGTTTCTGAAATCAAACCGTATCTATTTTCATTTGATTTTACACTCGAGATCTGCGCTTGCGCATGCGCATTCTTTCAAATCGCTGTTCTTGTTTTGTGGTATTTTGTGTTTTGTGATATCGTGAAACAGGTGTTTATTACTTTTGGGGTTAGATTTTTAACGTGTGTGAATTTTTGGAGTGTTCTAGTTGTTTTTAAAAATTATGGCGTCGCAAAAAGAAATAGAAGAAGTCCCGAGAAAAAGAAAACATGTAAGTTGTCCAAGGTTATAACCGCAAAATGATTTATTTCAATTTCAAATATTTTCTAGGTATTAATTTGGACAAAAACTATAATTAGTGAACTTTTGCAATGCTATTCCACTTACGAGTGCTTGTATATGCCGCAGAACACATTCTACTCTAATAAGCATGCTCGCGCCGATGCATTAAGTAAAATAGAAGAGCACATGAAACAGTTACATGCGTCCATCAGTATTGAAGATATCAAATGTAACATTAATAATATGCGTTCGCAATTATCGCATGAATTGCAAAAAATTAAAGAATCTAAAAAGAGCGGAACCGGAAGGGATGATATTTATGAACCCACATTATGGTGGTTTGAAGTCCACCCATCTACTAAAGGTTCGAGGCCGCAGAGTCCCGTAAAATTGGAGGAAACAATGACCAATACTATGAAACTAATTCAGGAAAAATTAACGCACCAGTCAAATTCAGTCCATTATAAAGAAACTGAATTTGCAAATTTAATTGCAAAAGAATTAGAAGATATTGAGAATGAAAGTTTGGTGTTAGATATGAAAAATGAAATTATAATGATATTGTATAAATCAAAAAAAAAGTGGTTGGAAGAAAAAAGAGAATGTCAAATAAAACAATAAGTATGATACATTTTTATTTATTTTCTCAAATTTTTACAAACAAAATAAAATATTTTTATTAAAAGTTAAATTTTTTAACCGCATTTTCTTGCCAAGGAACAGATCCTATTTCATTAAAGTAATCAGTAAATAAATTTCTTACAGTTATTGCTTCATCAGATGACCTATTCGCTTTGCTGCGTTCTAAATTTGTCATATAAACACTGTTTCTCCAGTCACCTCTTGTTATGTCTGCAGACGACATATTTTCAACATCAATTCCATTTAAATAATTTTTACCATCTTTACATTTTATAAAATTGTGTAATGTACAGCAAACAAAAGTAATTGCTTCAACTTTTTCAACAGATAAATTTATTTATTTTTGCAGAATCTGAAATCTATTAGCAAGTATGCCAAAAGCATTTTCAACAACCCTTCTGGCCCTACTTAATCTATAATTAAATATCTTTTGTTTAGTAGATGATCTTTGACCCCAAGGTTTTAAAATTCTTTTGCTGGCTTTAAAAGCATCATCCGCTACTATAACGTAGGGAACTTTTATTTGTGTGTTTGGTAAAAATTCATCTTTAGGAAAATGGAGTAAATTTTCTTCAATTGCTGTACTTAAAGATGAGTTTCTATACACTCCTCCGTCACTGATTCGTCCGTTACACCCAACATCAACATATATAAAGTTGTATTCTGCATCTGTCAATGCCATCAATACGATACTGTGGAAACCCTTATAATTAAAGTAGAAAGACCCATCTGACTTCTTTGCTCGAAATGCGATATGGCAAGTTTTGCAACCATAGGCAAGTTTTTTCCATGCTTCTGTGGTAGTTAGTGTCTAAAAAACTTCAATATTATAAACACTAATAATTACACTCCTAAAATGTATATTGCATACATACAGTTAAGTATTGTTTCTTTAAACCGGGATATAAAACTTCAATAGTTTCAGGAATCAACAAAGATAGTGCTGGAACTGATACTCTGAAACTGTAACTCAAGTTTTGGTAGGTCTCACCTGTTGCAAGGAACCGTAATGCAATCAACAACCTTTAAAAAACGTACTATAATAATAATAATACAAAAATATATATGTAGAAATTTTACCTTGTTTCTGCAGAGATACATTCCCGGAGAACATTATTTTGTTTTGTAAGGTATGGACCAACTGTTGTCATTAACTCTTCAAATGTGGAGATAGTCATCCTCGTAAAATTTTTAAAACCACATGGATCTTCAATTTTTAACTCATTCAAAACTAAATTAGATAGTCCCAAACCCTCATTACGACCCACTAACCATTTTCTTGACCACAATTTTTTGTTCCTTTTTCATTTGGCCTTTAATTTTTTATTATAAATTTGAAATAGTCCCGTAGCTAAGACGAATAACCCCATGTATAAAATTTCGTCGGTATTTTCCATTAAATGCAATAATCATATCACAAATCAATTCATTTAACAAATAAACACGAATTTGTAAAAATATAACCTTTATACAACAGACACATGTCAACATTTAGCACTGACACAGAACACAAAACTTTTCATGTTCAATGACAATCAGTTCACAGAACAAACGATTATTGTCAAATCGAAAACTCAAGTGTAAAGGCTAAAATAGGAATGGAAATTTGAGTTAGTCAAACGTTTTTAATCCAGTAAGAAATCAAACAGAAAATCAAATAGTGTAAAGGGGCTTTAATGTAGGTAGAGACAAGTTGTATGTATTGCATAGATAGGACCACTGTATAGCGCCAATATGAGATTTATTGGAGGGCCATTATTAAAAATATAAACCCCCCAAATTTGACGGCGTGTTGGACCAGTGATGAAATACAACTGTATTTCATCACTGAAATATCATACTGTAGTTGTATTTCATCACTGGTCTAACACGCCGTCAAATTTGGGTGGTTTCTATTTTTAATAATGGCCCTCCAATAAATCTCATATTGGCGATATACTGTGGTCCTATCTATGCAATGCATACAACTTGTCTCCACCTACAATAGCCATGATTATGTCCGCAATAGCGGACGAAACGTCGGCAGTAAATCTGTAGCAACGATTGTTGTTTCATTTTTTGGGGTTTAACCAAGAACGTTCCTGTAGTTCCCACGTCTCCCCGAGAACATCAATCCATATTTTAAGTTATGTTTATTGAAACGCTTAAAATAAAATGTAACTTTAGTAGATATTTATCACCACAAGGGTAGAAAAATTTAATAATGTTAACCAAGCAAAATTCTCAAGAACTGAAAGAATGTTTTAGATATTTTAATAAGGAACTTAGGGAAAATTTCTGGTTCGACGTTTTAAGAGAGGAGAGGGGCGCCCCTCACGACGTATAACGCGTTGGGACTCGGTTAATGTGAGAAAATAATACGACATATCCTATTTCCAGTATTAATTTTTTTAAATGATAGCACCCTTGCCTGAATCCTTTCAAAAGTCTCCATATTTTGGGCGGACATCGGTAGACGTAATTAAAAGTTCCTTAATGCTGTGTTGAAAAATGACCCTTAACTTGTATAATCTATCTCTAAAACCAATAAAATAAATAACCAATTATTAATCCTTTATTATTATTAAATTAAACCTTTCCTTACATTGATCATGTCAGAGAACTCGATGCCACAAATTAAATAACATTCTTTTTAGTTGGCGTTGCAAAACCTCTTAACATATAAGTTATTTCAGGGCGGTTTCCTATTTGAACTAATTTAATTGTTGAAAACGTCGATATCTATATGAGGTATTCAAGGCAAACTTTTTGTTTGAATGTTCATTTGGCTGGCTTTTTTTCATTTTATACCACATTCTATATTATATGTAACACAGCAGAATAACGAAACAATCGGTTAGGTAGATCATTTGTAAAACTGTGCCTGAATCTTGCAAGGACTAACGGTCGTACAAGTAAACTAAACAGAAAAATCCCGAATAAAAAATCCTCCTCCCTCTCACCCTTTGGCGCTGCAAAGGGGCAGATAACAAAAACGTGGACCGTTCAAAGGGCCGGGAGGGATCCGATATGGCGCACAGATCGGGATTTTGTGTCCGGGATAATATTACGAGTGTGATTGGGTTCCCACTTTCGCGCGATGGGTAGTTACAGTTTCCGATTTATCTTTTATAGCGCTGCCGAAGGAGAATCCGAAGATCGAAGGCTTAACGGCCTCTTACGCCGAGGACGAGATCGTCAAGGCGAAATGTATCTCCGACCATGCGGATCCGGTACCCCAGCTCTCCTGGTACATCAACGGTCAGCGGGTGAGTTGATAGGAATTGAGTGTTTAAGGGATGAGCCTCCGGGCGGAAAATTATCCGCGCTCGATAAATCCTTAATAGGCCAACTCCGATCTTCGCGGTCCCGTTTCCCCAATTTTGTTGTCGTTACGTTTAAAATTGTTCAGAGAACGACCGAAATCCATTAGACGTTGCGTAAAAACACTGAAAGAGAGGAAAAAAATATCAACTCGTCACTGACCGAAAGAGCGTTGCCACTAACAATTTGCCTTTATTTGAGTCTCAAATTCTCTAATAAATCACTAATTAGTAAATCACTAAAAGTTCGTATTGTTAGTAAAGAGTAGTGGTGTTAAGTTTAACCATCGACATTTCAATAAGACTAATATTAAATGAATTAAGTAATTAAATAATATGTACTACTGATGTCCATTTGTCATAAATGAAATTCGAAATTTTATCATTCCTTTTTTACATTAATAGAAATTGGAAAACGCCATATTTGGTGGGTCACATATGGTGTATTACATGTTATATGGCAATATTGCAGTAATCACATTGATGTAGGGAATAATGAAGTATTAGGTAATTTATCCTGAGACTTATTTTAGCACGACAGTCCACATTTATGTACTGATCCAAAATTAAATGACCCTAGCATGGCATAACATTTCACATAACATTTTCAATAGTTTTTCTGTCAGAAAATATTTTCTGCCAATAAAATGTATTAACAATGTAACACAACTAATATTCAACATGGAACCATAAGTGTTATGGCAATTTATAGTAAATTTGCATGTCTAAAGATTTGATATTTTGAATTTACATCGTTTTTTCCTGTTTTAAGAAAGAAAGTACCATTTACTTTATCTTTCTATATTTTCCTAAAACCTAAAACGATTTAAGCATCCTCAGTTTTGAATTGTGACGGAGTTAGTATTGAGCTAGGTTGAATTTTTTTGTTTTCTGATTTTTTGTAACCCAGAGAGTACGTCAACTTGAAACCACGGTAATAAATTAAGTTGATAGATTGTGAAAATTTAATATCCCATTAAAAAGTTTACTACTGTTTCTTTTTGTTGAATTTCATCTTTTTTTGGTGAAATTTTGCTGAAAAGGAACATTTTCGAAGAACGTATGTTTAAAAGATCTTAACTTTCTGAATTAAGAGAACTTTCTGAACTTGTAGAAAATTTGGATACATCGAAAAAAAAGAATGCAAACCGGAATAATTTTCTCCATACACGCCATGGGCGCCCGCAGGATTTTGTTCCAGGGGGGGCCAAAAGAAATGAGTATCTAATATAGCACAAAAATGGAACAATTACCTACAAAAAAAGTGCATATCTAGATCTTCCTTAATCTCCTCAGCGGTCATATAAAAAATATACGAACAATGCCGAACACCTTTTTTAAAGATTTGGAAAAAACTTCAGTCCACGATTAAACCTAATATAACTTTAACACACATTACCTTTAAATACCTATATAGTCAGCAAATGTTTCTAAAGAGTCGCAGTATAGGATAAGCACGAGAGCGAAGGAAAGGCCATATATTTCTCGCAAGTTAAACAGAGAACGACCTTTTGCGATGTTGCTAGCTCGCGAAACATTACAGTCATCCGCTCCGCACACTGTACCGCACACATCCGAAGGTGTGAAGCGATATACGCGTTGACTTGGACTGCGTGCTCGGCCGGCAACGTTGCAAAACTTCTCTCTCTGTCGTGCTAACGAACTACTGCTGGTTTCTCTTTTGCTCTTGTTGGTTTCCCAGCAAGCGTTTCGATAGAAATGCTCCGTATAGAGAGAATGAAAATGTTCGGGGTATACGGCTCACCGTGAGTGCGAGAGAGAATATGGGAATTAAAACGTAGTAGAAAGAGAGATGGTTTTCTTCTGCCTCCCACCCTTCCACCTCCACTACACGCCATCTCCACCTCTCCACCTCCACATCCACACTCACTGACTCACATCACGATAACTATCGACACGATCACATCGTCACATCTCACTCTCACTCAGACAGAGTCTCGTCTCTGGTCTCTGTCATCTGCCGATCTCGCATAATCTAGGAAGCAGTGCGTAGCAACAATGAAAATTCAATTCATTCCTAATATTATGTATCAATTTATTAATTGTTGTTAACTTAAAAAAGATATTATAAACGAAATGATCAATTTAAAAAAAATGACGTGATCTTCTTGAATTCTTCAATTATTCAAACAAATTTTATTGCTTTTAATTGACACGGTGGTCTTAGAAAAATTATTTAATTTACAATCGCGTAACTTGTTGAAAAATTGAGTTAGATCGATTTTTACTACAGGACCATATTCTTTCCTGTGTTGAGAACACACCATAATTTATTTGAATTTTTTAATTGATATTAGATAATTATAAAGCATTATTTTATGCCACGTACTCGCTTTAGAAACCGCGTGCTCTTCCCGAAATAGCCACGCGGAAGCCTATTTTCGGCGTTAATTTAAAATAATTAGCAATGAGGAAAGTTACGGGAGGTGGGACAGTTTTATTGGAAATTTTCTCCTCTTTTAGAATCTCTTTTCAGATTTCGATTAGCTCTTGTAGTTTCTGAGTTATTCACGGAAAACTGAATGTCCTTTTTGCTTTGTTCTTTATGATCCTTTATGATTTATGAATGTCCTTATTGTCCTTTATAACTTTTGCAATTTTTTCTTTAATTTACAACAAAAACGCTTGTAAATTATGATCAACAACTCCACGGAATATGGTTTTTTTAAGTGCCTCCCGAATCTAGTTAATACTTTGTTTTTCAAACTTTGAAAAAAAAAATAGAATTGTTACTAAATTTATTACCGTTGCTAGCGCACGATGTCGAGAGTCAAAATTTATTGTGAGAAATGTTCTCCTCTTTAAGAATATTTTTATTTATTTTCTTCATTATTAGTACTTTTCGAGTAATTTTCAAAAAACTAAACCTTTTTCTTTATTTATTCTAGTACTTGTTTTGTTAATATTTTGCAATTGTTTATCGTCATTACAAATGGAATGAGGTCTTGCTCATATTTTTTAGAGTCATAACAAGAATTATCACCATTTCTAACTTTCAAACTGAATTAGAAGGACGAAGGAAGACAGAATCGATACCAAATCAGTTAGTCTAGTCAAGAAGTGAGTTTCCTGAGAAAGATAGTTAGAAGGGTAGGAAAATTATGAGCGATGGCTCATTCGACGCGGATTGCAATTCTGAGAAACGAATATTTTCGTTTTTTGCCTGCAAACAAAAATTGCAATTGTTATTAACAAAAAACGAAAAAATAAAACAGTCATTTTGTTTTTGGATGATAACTCAAAAACTATACAAGGTATCGGGAATTGCAAAAAAGATCCTTAAAGAGGAGGAAATTTCCTATAAAAAACTCCGCGCGGCCGTTTCGGGATGACGCCGGCTGTAAAGTTGAGTGCCGCACCTAAAAAAATGTTATTAAACCAATAACAATTGATTTAAAAATTTGAAAAATTCATGGTGTCATTTCAACACTTGCAAAAAGAAAGTCCCGTTGGGACAAAAAGTTTAAATGCGTTTTTCGTAAAGCTAGCCTATTGTTAATTATACCTATTTTTTTTCGTACCTCCATCTACATTGAAAGCTGGACAATTGTTTAAATAATCAGCTTACAAATTTTTCGTCTCCTGAAATCCTTTCTATGAGTGTACTCAATAAGATGGTGTCATAAAATTGTATAAATTTTGTTTATTTTGTTTACAACGAATGTTTTAAAGCCATTTGTAATGATTTTTAAAGACAAAATTATTTTTCAACTTATTATAAACAAATAGCGTTAAAAAAATTTACCCGCAATAATTTAATTTTTTGTTCAAATATAAAAACAACTAAGTGTATCATAAACAATTGTAGGATTTTTCATATTTTGTTAATTTCGAAAATTCGTTGTAAACAAAATAAACAAAATTTATACAACGTTATGACGCCATCTTATTGAGTACACCCATAGAAAGGATTCCAGGAGACGAAAAATTTGTAAGCTGATTATTTAAACAATTATCCAGCTTTCAATGTAGATGGAGGTACGAAAAAAAAAATAGGTATAATTAACAATAGGCTAGCTTTACGAAAAACGCATTTAAACTTTTTGTCTCAACGGGACTTTCTTTTTGCAAGTGTTGAAATGACACCATGAATTTTTCAAATTTTTAAATCAATTGTTATTGGTTTAATAACATTTTTTTAGGTGCGGCACTCAACTTTACAGCCGGGGTCATCCCGAAACGGCCGCGCGGAGTTTTTTATAGGAAATTTCCTCCTCTTTAAGGATCTTTTTTGCAATTCCCGCTATCTTGTATAGTTTTTGAGTTATCACCCAAAAACAAAATGACTGTTTTATTTTTTCGTTTTTTGTTAATAACAATTGCAATTTGTTTGCAGGCAAAAAACGAAAATATTCGTTTCTCAGAATTGCAATCCGCGTCGAATGAGCCATCGCTCATAATTTTCCTACCCTTCTAACTATCTTTCTCAGGAAACTCACTTCTTGACTAGACTAACTGATTTGGTATCGATTCTGTCTTCCTTCGTCCTTCTAATTCATTTTGAAAGTTAGAAATGGTGATAATTCTTGTTATGACTCTAAAAAATATGAGCAAGACCTCATTCCATTTGTAATGACGATAAACAATTGCAAAATATTAACAAAACAAGTACTAGAATAAATAAAGAAAAAGGTTTAGTTTTTTGAAAATTACTCGAAAAGTACTAATAATGAAGAAAATAAATAAAAATATTCTTAAAGAGGAGAACATTTCTCACAATAAATTTTGACTCTCGACATCGTGCGCTAGCAACGGTAATAAATTTAGTAACAATTCTATTTTTTTTTTCAAAGTTTGAAAAACAAAGTATTAACTAGATTCGAGAGGCACTTAAAAAAACCATATTCCGTGGAGTTGTTGATCATAATTTACAAGCGTTTTTGTTGTAAATTAAAGAAAAAATTGCAAAAGTTATAAAGGACAATAAGGACATTCATAAATCATAAAGGATCATAAAGAAAAAAGCAAAAAGGACATTCAGTTTTCCGTGAATAACTCAGAAACTACAAGAGCTAATCGAAATCTGAAAAGAGATTCTAAAAGAGGAGAAAATTTCCAATAAAACTGTCCCACCTCCCGTAACTTTCCTCATTACTAATTATTTTAAATTAACGCCGAAAATAGGCTTCCGCGTGGCTATTTCGGGAAGAGCACGCGGTTTCTAAAGCGAGTACGTGGCATAAAATAATGCTTTATAATTATCTAATATCAATTAAAAAATTCAAATAAATTATGGTGTGTTCTCAACACAGGAAAGAATATGGTCCTGTAGTAAAAATCGATCTAACTCAATTCTTCAACAAGTTACGCGATTGTAAATTAAATAATTTTTCTAAGACCACCGTGTCAATTAAAAGCAATAAAATTTGTTTGAATAATTGAAGAATTCAAGAAGATCACGTCAATTTTTTTAAATTGATCATTTCGTTTATAATATCTTTTTTAAGTTAACAACAATTAATAAATTGATACATAATATTAGGAATGAATTGAATTTTCATTGTTGCTACGCCTTCCTAGATTATGCGAGATCGGCAGATGACAGAGACCAGAGACGAGACTCTGTCTGAGTGAGAGTGAGATGTGACGATGTGATCGTGTCGATAGTTATCGTGATGTGAGTCAGTGAGTGTGGATGTGGAGGTGGAGAGGTGGAGATGGCGTGTAGTGGAGGTGGAAAGGTGGGAGGCAGAAGAAAACCATCTCTCTTTCTACTACGTTTTAATTCCCATATTCTCTCTCGCACTCACGGTGAGCCGTATACCCCGAACATTTTCATTCTCTCTGTATGTACAATATGTACAGTAGCAATACTTTAACAAACATTATTTTGTTAATATTTTCCTACTTAATTTTTTTAAGATATCGCTCGTTCCATGCCGAATATGGGATTTTTTTTTAGATGTAGCCCAAACTGAAGGAAAATATTCCTTTTGGGCCCCCGAAACTCGTTCTAAATTTTTAGGACCCCAAGTGGAATAAAACTTAAGTAATGGACAATGGAAAATTGAAATTTTCAAGTTCGGCTTCAAAACCAAAAGTTTTCAACCATCCATTACTTGTAGAAATACCCATTTTTATGAAAAATGTTTCAAACACAAGTTGTTTGTAATGCCTTAAACTTTTGGAAACTGCCAAAAAAAAGTTCGTCCGACATGGTTAACTGTTGACGAGTCTGGGCGCCATTCGTTGTCAGGCCGCCAAAAAAAACATCATCAGCTTTCTTGACCAAAAAAATCAGGAACGTAGCTGGATCAGACACCAAAACTTTTGAGCCTAAACAGAAGTTCGCCAGACCTAAGGACTGGCCCCAAATTTCAAGATTTGTGTTGAAAATTCAAATTTCCAGCACAATTGTTGTGGAAAGTTGCTTCAGCATTGTCTTCAACCGTTGTGGACCTTCAAAAACATCAACAAAACCAACAATTTAGGAGACAGTCGCTTCTTGGATAAAAAAGTGCGTCAAGCGAAGTCGTCTGGGCTCCAAATTTAAGTATTTTAGTGAATTTTGAGTTTTTGGGCCCCCGGGGACTTGGGAAATGCTCTACTTATACGAAAATAGCATACCAACCTTAGTAACATTGATCCCTAGTCAAATTCAAGAAAAAAATGTTGCTCATGGTTTGATATTGACTTAGCAAACAGTAGATTTCTGGGGGCTCAATGGAATTTTATTGATATCAAGCGATTTTTGCAGGATTTTACCATTTTTTCCCTCGGAGCCCTTAGGTCCAGCTAACTTCTGTTATGGCTCAAAAGTTTTGTATGAAATCGAGCTACGCTCCTAATTTTTTTTGGTCAGAAACGTTTTTTTTTGCGGCCTCACGACTAATGAGGCCTAGATCTGTCAACAGTGAACCTTGTCGGCTGAACTTTTTTTAGCAGTTACCAACAGTTTAAAGCATTACAAACAACCTTTATTTGAATCTTTTTTCATAAAAATGGGTATTTTTACAAGTTATGGATGGTTGAAAATTTTTGATTTTGTAGCCGAAACTGAAAATTTCAATTTTCAATTGTCCATAACTTGAATTCTATTCCACGGACCTAAAAATTTAGGGATAGTTTCGGGGGCCAAAAGGACAATTTTCCTTCATTTTTGGCCACATCTAAAAAAAAATCCCAAATTCGGCACGGAACGAGCGATATATATATATATATATATATATATATATATATATATATTTAATTATTTATTTTTTGATATAAAGCATAGGTGGGTAGGTACCTACTAATATGTATATCAAAACAATATGTCGTAGATAAATTTTTCTAGACGGTTGTAGAACCATCTTTAAATAAAGATTGCAGCTTCCTTTTATCATTTGCGAATTTTTTTAAAACTTTTTTAGCAAAATCATGATAGCTAGCAATTCTTTCTCTATCACTTCTAATCTCATCGCTAGCCCATCTAACCGATCCTGAGTCATCGCTTGGGACATGTAGATCTCAACCCTTTTGATATGACGAAGCGTGAAAAAGATCTTTCATTTGAGCAAGTTGTAGAGGGTAAAGTTAGCAAAATAAAAAACGCCCTTCTAATAGATGGGTAAAAGTTTGTATGCTTAATTACATTTTCTAAAGATATGTTACTATTTAAGTTTATTTCTGCCAGGTACTCTTTCCAGCTCTTAGATTCCTCTTTAAAATTGTCTATATTATACAGTTCCTCGATTCTTCTAATATATGCATCTTCCGAATTACAGGAAAGTCCGGAAATATTTTTATGATAAACAGAATAACATGTACACATTTATATTTTCTTCAGATAATCTGGTTTCTAAAGATTGAATCAACGAATCCAAATAAGGAATAAAAATACTTATACGATAGTAAGTTTCTGGCGAAGAATTGTCATAATTTCTCGTTTGAGCAGTACCTGCACCTAGAAAAAAATAACCTGCACCCGAAATTTTACGTATAAAAATTCCGTTTCTTGGAAAATGCCGCAAATTTAGTCCGGGTGGACAAACGGGAATATGTAATGATAAATTAGTCTGTCTACGTGGACTACCTGCTACTTATACCTGTAGGGAATATGTATTTTGAGATTATATTTACCTTTCTCTCGCATTAAAAGATGTTTTATTAATTATTAGATTAGATTTAAAATTGAAATATTGATTTTCCCAGGGGGGCCATGGCACCCCCCTGCGGGTGCCCATGATACACGCTCAATATTATTGCGCAATATTTAGGTTTGTGCAAAATAGTTGATCGTGTTTAGTTGAAATTGAAAGGTTGTGCAATATATTGTCGTAATTTGGTTTATTGGTAATTTGGTAATTGTCGTAATATAGTGTCATAATTCAAGCATATGCTCCAACAGGGGACAAACCTGACGAGGTGGTTGAGGAGTTCTACTCTGCTTTAGAAGAAGCTATGAAAACAACAAAACAAGGGGAAATTACAATTGTTCTCGGCGACTTCAACGCCAAAATCGGGAAGGGTGCTGATGGCCAGGTTTGCGGAGATCACGGACTGGGAACACGCAACACTAGAGGCGATCGATTAGTGCAATTCTGCACAGAGCACCAACTCTCGGCTGCCAACACTTTTTTCAAACAACATCCTAGACGTCTATACACGTGGAAATCCCCAGCCGATCGTGTAAACCACATAGTGAGAAATCAAATAGATTTTGTCCTCATCAAGAGCCATTTAATGAAGTTTGTCAAATCAGCAACGACATACCCTGGCGCCGACGTCAATAGCGATCACAATCCCGTAGTAATAAGTCTGCAGCTTCGACACTTCACTAGAGTCCAACGCCCAAATAAACCCAAGCGAGTCGATGTCAAAAGACTTCTTGATCCTGAAATACGAACCAGAGCAACTGAGAACCTCGAGTCGCGTTTTCAAACATCTAACTTTTGCAATGACGACGAAGTAGAGCCACAGTGGACTATATTGAAGAAGGCACTTTTGGAAACCCAGGAGAACGACATTGGATATGCACAAGCCTCTAAAAAGCAACAGTGGATGACAGATGAAATTCTCCAACTTATGAACGAGAGACGGAAATACAAAGCCACAGACGATAACCGATACAACGAGCTGAACAAGGCAGTGAGATCAGAATGCCGAAAGGCAAGGGAAGGGTGGCTAGCTGAAAAATGCAGTGAAATGGAGGCACTAGACAAAAAGCACGACTCCTTTAATCTGCACAAAAAGATCAAGGAATTCACAAACACACAACGCAAGCAGATCTACGGTATTTTGAAGGACAATAACAACAAGATCTTAACGAGCGTTGAGGAAAAGCTTAAGAGATGGAAGGAGTATGTTGAGGCCCTCTTCAACGACACACGACCCCACGAAATACCTAGAGACTATGATGATATCAATGAGCCCAGCCCTGCTATCACGATAGAGGAAGTGAGACGTGCTATAAAACTCCAGAAAAATGACAAGGCTGTAGGACCCGACAACATTCACGCGGAAACCCTGAAACTGCTCGTCAATGCAGATGATAGAGGCCTAAAACTTATTACATCGCTGTTCAACTCAATACATGAAACTGGAAACATACCAACGGACTGGCTGAGGTCGACGTTCATTGCTCTGCCAAAAAAACCGAACGCTTCTCAATGCGACGATCACCAAATGATAAGTCTGATGTCTCACGTCCTCAAGGTATTTCTTCGCATCATCCACACTCGCATATATGCCAAATGTGAGGGACAGGCTGGAGAAACGCAATTTGGATTTAAGAACGGAGTGGGCACGCGTGAGGCTCTCTTCTCTCTAAACGTCCTCACACAGCGATGCAGAGACATGAATGTAGATATATACGCCTGCTTTATTGACTTCCGAAAAGCTTTCGACTGTGTCTCGCATCAGAAGCTCATCGAGATCCTAAAACACACCGGAGTTGATGCGGGAGATCTGAACATCATCACGCAACTGTACTGGCATCAAACTGCAGAGATTAGGATAGAGAGCAAAACATCCGAAGAAATAGAAATCAGAAGGGGTGTTAGACAGGGGTGTGTCCTGTCCCCTCTCCTCTTTAATATATACTCGGAGGCAGCGTTCCGAGAGGCACTGGAGAATGTGGAAGGGGGCGTGAAAATCAACGGCACCCTTATCAACAATATAAGATTCGCCGACGATCTCACATCTCCAGAATATGATGGACCTCATCGTTGAACACAGCACACAGTATGGTATACAAATAAACGTTGCCAAGACCAAGGTGGTTGTGTTCTCCAAGGCACCAAGACGAGCGATCCTTCAAATTAACAACCAGGTAGTGGAACAAGTGTCATCCGTTAAATATCTTGGAGCTCTCGTCAACGAGAACAGTGACCCTAAAATTGAAATCAAATCTAGGATAGAACAGGCCAGAAGGACGTTCATCTCCATGAAGAAACTCTTCACCAGTAGAGACATTAATCTACAGCTCCGGATACGCTTACTACGCTCTTACATCTTCCCAGTTCTACACTATGGCTCCGAGAGCTGGACATTCTGCCAATCAATGGAGAATCGCATTGACGCCTTTGAGATGTATTTGTATCGCCGTATACTGCGTATATCCTGGATGGACAGGATAACCAACGAGGAAGTGCTAAGGAGAATAGGTAAAGGAAAAGAACTGTTGACAATCATTAAAGAAAGAAAGCTACAATACATCGGGCACGTAATGAGGGGGGAGCGGTACGAGTTCCTTCGACTCCTCATCGAAGGGAAGATAGTAGGCAAACGATCTGTGGGCAGACGGCAGAACTCATGGCTTAAGGATCTGCGGCGATGGTTCGGACGGACATCTATAGAGATTTTTAGAGGTGCGGTTTCACGCACCATTATAGCCAGTTGGATCGCCAACCTTCGTAGGGAGACGGCGTCCTAAGAAGAAGAATATATTGTGCTAAATTCAAATCATTGAAAATATATTGTGCAAACGGAAAAAGGTTGTGTCGTCTGTAGGCAATATTGCGCAATATCCCATCAGTCAGTATCAACACGTGGTAGAGTACGCGTCGTCATGGCTGCCAAGGAAGTTGATAGGCAATTGGGTATTTTCGCTTTTTTTGAAAATTGGCTAAATGAGAGATTATATGCTTATAAATCTTAGGTTAATATTAAAAAAAATAAATCAAACAAATTCAAGCAAAAAAATCATTTGAAATTCAAACGCTAGGAATTGGCGCCAAAACTAGCTTTCTGAAGGTTATAGCCCTCTGACGTCACATCTCGTATAAACATTGTTTTAACCTATTTCAGTCCTATTGTAATTTCTTTAACCTGAGGTAATCTGTGCTTTTATTTACGTGGCTACAAACAAAAGCTTGCATAAAAGCAGTTTAGGACAGCCTTTTCAAGTTTTTGAAGGACTACAAGGTAAATAAATGGCTATGTACGGACCTCACAACAAGTGCTGTTTTGTACCCTGTTGTACAAGCACATTTGTAAGTACACCAAACAAAATATTTGTTCGTGTACCTCGAGATTATGGGCGTAAGAAACTGTGGTTTTCAGCAGGAAGACGTGATATGCCCAAATCCAAAAGTGATTTTTTCTGTTGTGAAGACCATTTTAAAGTAAGTTAAAAGTAAGGTTATGTTATGTTATCTTATACAAAAGTAATAATTTTTTTTTTATTTACTTGGAAGAAGATATGGAAAATTGTGTACGTTTTAAACTGATGGGTGGAAAAATAATAATTAAACGGGATGTAGTTCCACATATTTTTGAGTGCCAACGAGCTCGGAAAAGAACTGGGCCTAACGTTCTCCCACGTTCTTTGCCTATGAGGAGAGAAAGAAAACATTTAGTAGCAGAAGCTACTATCAATAGCTGTGTTAATTTTCATTGTTAGCAACAATAATTATAATCTTAAACGCCAACGAGCATGATATAGCTGGCTTTGTTCTGAACTGTTCTTATAATTTATTTATAACAATGGTCCTATTGTCTTTTACTGAATGCATATTTTGCACATAATATATGTACTTACATTGCTGCTTTTACACCTCTGATTTCAGCTGAATTAAAACATGCCTCCTTTTTTATGTAATCCATTACCATAAACAAATCCACAAATGTTAAATTGTCCGTGGAAGCTTTAACAAATCCTACGGCGGCCATAACTGACTAAATAGCTAATCAAAAACACTATTTTACGACGCAAATAATACAAATTACTAGATTTGGGCGCAATTCAACTCCTACAGTCCAGCGGAAACAACAAGAAATTCCAAAATACTCGAAAACACAGATTACCTAGGATAGGTTTCGAAAAATCTATTTGTAGATTGCAGAACGTACCCGTGTTTACACGTGAAGTGACGTCACGACCAATGAGCGGTCGTTTCGTTGGTCCTTTAATTTATCGCACATTTACTGCTTTTTATACCCTGAAATGCTTGGTACTGGGTCTATTACACGATTTTTTATATAAAATTTGTCTGAGGGTTCGTCCCTATGAATTAAGATGCATTTAATTTAATTTAAAATATATGGCAAATACCCAATTCATTCTCAAATTCATTGAAGTGGCCTTCTGGCTCTGTGAGATGTAAAGTGTAAAGATTATACTAATCGTGTGAAAAAGGGGGAGCAGTATTAACTCGTGTTAGAAAAATACCGCGAAAAATATCCGAAGGCTATAAACCAGAGCTCTTCTTCTTTTTCGCATTGGCACCCACAGCAATAATCACAAAACACAAATCCCGATAACTCCACATTACTTCACTACATGAAATTGTGATTGGAACTGCTTGCACAATATATTGCCTTGAAGGTTGTACGTCTGTGCTCGCGATTGCACAGTATATTGCACAACCATCAATATTGCCTGCATACGATATAATTTATTGCATAAATCAAAATATTTCGCAATAATATTGAGCATGTATGGCTCTCCGTCAAAATAATGTGCAACCCACATGGCGCAATAATATTGAGCGTGTATGGACCGCTTTAAAGTTCGTTTTACGACCGGTTCGCTCGGGCGCCAGATTTTTTTATAGCACTCTCCCTAAAGCCTTAAGTAACGTTTTGTAATAATAGGCTGTCCCATTGAAGATTACACGAAACTTCTGAAGGCTATAAAAATATAACTTAGATATAAATCTAAATTTCCGTTTTAGATCTTTCCATATATTACTAGAATGGTTTCCCATACATTTTTCGTAGTATATTGTGCGAAAAATTATTATTTTGGGGGAATGTCCTCGGGGAGCTGAGATAAAATCAGAAATGTTCTCGATGATCCCAAAAATAATAACAACAACTAATCGTTAGAATACTTCACAATGCCGACGTTTCGTTCAAAATTCTGAACATATTCATGGGTCTAAAAAATATGTTAAGTATTTCTTATATAACTAAAAAAGTATCACTTACATGTCATAAGATATAAAACTTGACATGTTTGACTTTGATAACTGTACATCTATTGTTTTAAAAAATTTATTAGAAGGCCATTATAAATAATAATAGAAACCTTCAAAATCGTGAGTGCTAATCTAGCGTCAAAAAAGGAAAGATGAAGGATAAAATCTGTATATTTGTGTTGAAAATGTGATAGTTTTCATATGTTGAATTTATTTGAATAATTTGTAATATGCTTGAGCAAAATTTTGAAAATCTTGTTGCCTATTTACAGTAGTGTCTGATGTTTTAATATGTACCGCCTCTTTGCATAATCTTTCAAACCAAATTGATTCACGCTCTAATATCGAAACATTTTCAAAATAGAAATTGTGATTGTTCTCTATTGCATGTTCAACTAAACCGGAATGTGATGAATTATTTTTATTGATATTCAATTGATGTTGTTGTAATCTCTTTTTTATATATTTTTGTGTTTCTCCAACATACACCTTAGGAGGGTTACAATTAGAACATGTGACCTGATGTACTACGCAACTTTGATTTTTTATAGGTGTTGGGTCTTTAATTTTGGAGAAAATGAGATTATTGAAGGAATATAATGAATGCCAAGCTGGATATATGTTTAGGGCATTCATGGTTTTGAAAGTGAAATTTTCTATGTTACTATGGTATGGGAGTCTTATAAAAAGTTTATCTTTTGTTATTTGTGTTGTGTTCTGTGAAGAAGTTGGGATATTGATATTATTATTATTATTAAAATTGTTTGTTAATTGATCTATTCTCTTATGTATGTTGTGTAATATAAACTGTATGGGATACATGTTCTTAACAAAAGTTTCTATTATGAATTTAATGTTTTGTGCTCTGAAAGATTCGTGGGAGAGTAGAAATGCCCTGTCGACCAAGTTAATAATGGCAGGTCTCTTGTATCTCGTGGGTTGAAAAGAAAGGAAGTTTAGATATTTTCCAGAAGACTTAGTTTTCTTGTAGCAATTTGTGATGCAACATCCGTTATTGAAAGAGATGCAAACGTCCAGAAATGGTAGGTTGTTATTGTTAGGAAGCTCACATGTGAACTGAATCTTCGGATGAAAACTGTTGTTTATTGCGTTGACTAGATCGAACGAATTTTTTAGGTTGCGAGGATTATCTCCTAGTGGACTCAGAATGGTATAAATGAACCTAGAGAGGTTGTATGTTGGTGATCCACAATTGGATACAACAGGGCGAACTGGATAACCTGCTTTATGAAATTTTATAAAGCCATAAATCTTAGAGATGGTACCATTATAACATCTGATGTTCCTGTATGTTTTTAGGTCAATGTGATCGTTGTCTAAAAGATTTTTGGCTATGACGTTATTTTTCCTTTGAATGCTGGGTATAGGATCTTTGTAATGTTCTACATATGTATTAGCATCTTGAAGTAGGGATGTAATTTGGTTGTTGTACTCATCTTGGTTGATTAATACAGATGTATTGCCTTTATCTGATTTTACTAGGATGGCATCAGGATTCATTTTTAGAAACTTTTGCATCTAGAAATGTCAATTGCTAATTTGTTACAAAATATGTTCAACTCTGTGTTGGATAGGTTAGTTTTGAATTTGGATAGTATATGTATTAGACAATTTATATTGTTATTATACACGCTATAAATAAACATGTAGCTGGATGTCTTTGTATATAGTACCAATTCCTTAATCGAAAACTTTGTTATTTACTTTTGGAAATATTTGCCGATGCTCCCCGAAATAGTGCGAGTTATTTATTGTAGTTCGAAAATTTAGTTAATTAGTCTCATACGAAATTGCCGATAATACCTGAATGTCCCTAAGTTAGATATTTTCCTTACATGGGTTTGGAATATCACGAGCAATTTTTTTTTTAAAAACTGGATATTTTTGGCGAATCATCGAACTAATTTCCGTTCACATGTCCAAAGGACAGATTTAAATAGAAGTTAAATTGTTTAATTCAATTTCTATATCTTAATGCTATCAATATAAATCTAATAACTTACAAAACGTACATTTATATTGTTTAAACCATAAATAATTCTATACCCAACAAATGCAAATTAATAACGGAACAAACTAAGTATGGTGGAATCGAGAGGGGGTGCAAGCAGGAATAGTGTGCAAACAGCATGTAGTATAGTATCATGGCTCTAAAAATGTCATGAAGATAAAAATAGTCGGCAGTTTTATATATCAAGATTTAGCTGTTTTTATATTGGGGATTATCAAGAACGTTCCTGACTATTCATCTCAGCTCTCCGAGAACATCCTCCCATTCCCAGCATGTAGTATAATTTTTATACGTGGTGAATTTACTACAGGGCGAATTTATCAGCGTTATTCTGATTCTGGCCTTAGGGAAGTTCGCCGCCTCTCCCGTTAAGAGTTAATATTGAGACTGCTACTGATGGTAGTCACCAGGAGCTGGCATTCATTGTATTTCGAAAGGCCATCTATGACAGAAGTCGTCAAAGGGTTTGTTCCTCTAACTCGAACACCGCGGAGACGGTGGGAATACCCAAGTAGGTTTCTCCCTAATCTAAGGCAACAGGTAGAGCAGGACAAAGATGGATACCAAATGAGGGGAGTTACCATAGAAGTTCTGTTCTATTCCGGCCATTCAAGGAAGTAACTTACCATTTACATCCAAAAGGAAAGACTTGTGACGGCATGCGAATACTTGCGGCTGACGCATGCTCCGTCAATGTCCTACGTCTGAAGGCAGAATTTCGCGGTCTCGAAGCACTTGTTCTCGTCGATAGCTCGTTCGAGAAGTATTGAACAATTGCCTGATTTAACTGAATTTAAATGCCCCTAATCGACTTCGAACGGGCAGGGAGGTGAAATTTTACCCCAACCAGTGGATTTTCTGTGGATGCTACCCCTTGTTATGGCACATTTATAATCGATTATGTTGGAGATTTACAGTTTACTTTGTTTACATAAATTATTGGAAGCATAGCTTTCTTATGGCGGGCCTCACTAGAAGCGCTGAATCGGTGAGAGGTGTGATCGCCGAAAAACCGTCACGACCGTCACCACCAATTATCGCGCCGCGCTAACTGTTTAGTAGCAACTCGTGTTACAAATTGTTTTTGTATTGTCGGTTGCCTGCTCCGTGGTGACGGTAACTACCAATCGTTTCTCCCGCGATCCAAACAATCGAAGGCGACCTTCACTTGTCAGTCACTGCGCATTTACTACTTCCGTATAAATCTCGCAACTCTGTTTGTAACTACCTTACCTTTATTTCATTCTGTGCTGTGTCAAATTTGACGACTTTACGGCGCGGTTTCAGTGCGGGAAAACGCAAAAAACGGACCTGTCCTGTAAAGTGCTGCTATGGAAACAATAGTAATTAATCATCACGTTTGAGATTTTGAGAGATTGATGGGATGCTATGTGAGCATAAAGGCGGGTTCAGATGGGGTCGTGAATCGGGCGAGAGCACTACCTACCGGCTGGTTAGTCGTGATCACTACCACGTGTGAACTAACGGTAGTGGGAGTGGTGGTAGTGCACGCCCTTGAAGAGAACGGTCGTGAAATATCCAACTGGTTGGAATGAGCATGACCACTTCAGTCGTATTCCTGCCAAAAGTTAATCAACATGTCCGTCTATAAGATGAATAATGCACAAATTATGAAATTTGTTGATTTATATCGTGAGAAGGAGTGTTTGTGGAAAGTAAATTCCCCGGCGTACAAGATCCGAGATGTAAGAGATGAAACATTTAAAGAAATATGTGATGAGATGAACATTGACGGTTTCGGTATTCGTAAAGCCGCGCAAAAAATTAAAAACATCCGATCTTCTTATCAACAAGAAATTTAAAAAATTAACAACTCGCAGAAATCTGGTGTGTCGGCTGATGATATATACAAACCGAAGGTTCCATGGTTTCCAGTTGTGCATTCGTTTCTGAAAAAAACCAGGAAATGAATGAAACTGCATCAAATCTGGATTTACAAGTTCAAAGCGGCACAACATCACAGCAGCAAGATGAAACGGACATTGAAGTTCTCGCAGCACGAAGCCCTGCGAATGAAAAAAGGAAAGGAGGAACTTTTAAAATTCCTCCTACACAGTTGTCAAGTTCATCCAAAAGAAAGCGCCTACAAGAAAGTACTGTGCCTCCGTATATAACAGAAACCATTGAAAAGTTGGATTCCATACATACTAAATTTGCAACGGAGACAGAGTTTGATGTATGGTGTCGAAGTTTAGCAAAGCAACTCAACAATATGGAAACTTGGAGAGCTCTAGACCTCCAAATGAAAATACAGACACTTGTTTCCAGAGAAAGGATACAGCACGAAAAAAGTAAATCACTCGCTAGTTCCTCTACTCCTTCTTTCTACCAACCGGCTTCTCATTACAATCCACCAGAATTATCACAGAACGAGTCTGCAGAATTATTTGAGCTCCAACCAACCACGAGGGAAAACCATTGCCAGGGAATTAGCAGTATTCCAGATGAAACGGATGCTATACAAGACACCTTAGCTCGTTTGGTATCGTCTATTTGTTCTCCTTCGTCAGACTCAATGGAATCCAATTAATATTTCCAATTTATTTCATTTCTGTTTTAATTCAATAACATTGAAGAATCTGTCAATAATTTTTTTAATAAAGAATAAGTTGTACATCCACATTTATTACATCCTTCATTTTTTACACTTATTTAAATGTTATATACTTAATGAATCATCTCATTTTGCCATGGCACCGCTCCAGTTCCATTGAAATGTTCACAGTAATACTGTCTTACTTCTCTTGCGTTCCGATCGGGATTTCTAGGCGGAAATGGCTTCAATCTGATCAATCCTCTGCTTTCTTGTTCTGCTCTCCATGAACCGGGTGTAAATGTGCAGCTTTCCACGTCTTCTACATCAATAATACCATGAGAAAAATTAGCAGATTCGGATCTAGATTGAAGCCAGTTGTGGAGGGCGCAAGCTGCTTTCACTATTTTTATAGCGGTCGGTACAGATGTTGCTACAGGCTTCTCAAATATTCGATATCGGGACACCAAAAGTCCGAATGCATTTTCTATAGTTCTCCTTGCCCTTGACAGTCTGTAGTTAAATATTGTAACGTTTTTACTATCGACTAAAACTAAAACACTACGCGATTATCCTAATTAATTTATTTCTAACTACACTTATAAACTTAACTTGACAATCCCTTAATTTAATTTATATTCGTATACACAATGTTTATTTATTTAACGCGCCCGATCTCTCGCTCGAATGTTTACGCACACCGGTTCAACTGCCTGGCTCGGGTCCGACATTCCCTTTTTATAGCTAGCCTTTCGCTTGCGAGAACCTTCGAGATATTCGCTGGAACGTTCTCGAAGTTCTGAAGATCATTCTAGAATTCGCGGAACTTGTTATCGCATCGAACTCTCTCGACTGTTCCCGTCGTCCTTCCCGGAATTGCAATAAGGCGAACTTGTGTAGCTCCCGGCGTGTTTATGTCGCGGCCGGCGAGCCGTTTCGTTACACTGCCCCCGCCTTAAAGATGTTTCGTCCCGAAACGTGTCCCTGACAGGCCCATGTAGAAATCTGCAGTTGGTCCCCTGTCTGCAACGCGAGGTTTGGTGGAAATAACATGCCACGGTCTTCTTGTGGGGACTTCTCTCAGGATTCCAACAACACACCAAAATGTCTATCCCGGTGAAGCGAAATAAGACCTCCAGCATATTCCTGACGACCCTCCAGTCCAAGGCGTCCAATCCGCAAGCCAGTTTCGGGATAGCTAACTTAGTTAGATCTTCGCTAAGTAGGCTATCCCTGAGGTCATGTAGTGCGTCCCACAGGTCCAAGTAGGTGGGCTTGTGAAAGGACCTCCTCTTGGTAACCAGGTAGAAGAGCGGTCGTTGTGATCCATCGTCCTTAATCCTCAGCGCTCGCCCGACCGCCGGTCCCTGCTGATGGAGGTCGCCCAGTTTGCCGAACCTCGTCCGAAACTCCGCGGCAATTCCCCGGGACATCCGCAGGTCCTGGGCCACGCAATGAGCCAGCGCATACTCAGCCGGTGTTTCGAAGAGATCCCGTTGTTCTTCCCTGGTCACACCGAATCTCGCCTTCCCGGTCCCACCATACGCAGCCATAAACTCTTCAAAGGAGGGCTCATCCTCTTGGGGCTGTAGTTGGCGCACCTGTTGATCTTGGTCGTGGTCTCCCTCGAAAGGTGCTAATCGATTGTAATGCACGACCCGGGGCTTCCCATTCGGGACTTTGCTGATCCGGTAGATGACATCATTTATCTTGGTCTTCACTGTATACGGTCCTTCCCAGGCTTTCTGAAGCTTCGGTGATAACCCTCGCCTCCTTTGTGGGTTGTACAGCCACACCAGGTCTCCTTCTTCATAAATGCCGCTGTCCGCCCGAACGTCATAGTGATCCTTCATGCGGTCGCTGGCGACTTGGAGATTCGTCCGTACCATCTCGTGAATCTGGTCCATCTTTCGGCGCAGCTCTGTGACGTAGTCTTCCCCAGCCAGATCTTCTCCCGGTTTGCAACCGAAGCTCAGATCGCAGGGAAGCCTCATCTCCCGCCCGAACAGTACCCTTGCTGGTGTCTGGCCGGTGGACTCGTTGATGGCAGAACGGTAGGCCATCAGGAAAAAGGGGAGATGTTGATCCCAGTCTCGTTGGTGTTGAGACACTACCTTCGAGAGGTACTTGCCCATGGTACGGTTCATCCTCTCCACCATTCCGTCAGACTGAGGGTGCAGCGCCGTCGTTCTAGTTTTGCGAATTCCCAACTTTTCGCAAACTCCCTGGAACAGCTCGCTCTCGAAGTTACGCCCCTGGTCGGAATGCAACTCCAACGGTACTCCGAAGCGGCTCACTAGCTCCTTCACCAGGACATCTGCGACAGTTGTGGCTGCTTGGTTGGGAATCGCGTAGGCCTCTACCCATTTCGTGAAGTAGTCCATCGCCACCAGGATGTACTTGTTGCCGCAATCGGTTTCAGGAAATGGTCCAGTAATGTCTAGGGCGATCCTCTCGAAAGGACTTCCCACATTGTACTGTCTCATAGGGGCTTTCGGCTTGCGGTGCGGTCCATTGCTGGCTGAGCAAACTGTACACTTCCTGCACCATTCACGAACAGCCTCAGAGCAGCCCACCCAATAGAAACGTTCGCGCACTTTCTGCAGGGTCTTCTTTACTCCCAGGTGGCCTCCAGATGTTCCGTCGTGGAGGTGACGTAGCACTTCCGCCACCTTGATCTTGGGTACGATGAGTTGGAATCGCCTTTCTGCGCCATTATCGGATTCGAGCACCCTCTTGAGCAGTCCATCCTGTATCACAAGGGAGTCCCACTGTGCCCAGTACGATTTCAGGGTCCTAGAGGATGGGGCCACTTCCTGCCATTCCGGCCGACGACCTTCTTCTTTCCACTCCAGGATCCGTTGAAGTTCAGGGTCGCCTTCCTGCGCTCGCCGCAGCCCGTCTGGTGACCAGTCCTCGTCGGTGACCGTCGTGCGGCAAGTAGAAGCCTCCTTTACTTCTGCACGACTGCAATGGGAACATCCCTCCGGACACGGTCTTCTTGAAAGAGCGTCAGCATTACGGTGGCTAGTTCCTGCTCTATGTTCGATGTCGAAGTCGTATTCCTGAAGACGCTCAATCCACCGAGCTACCCGGCCTTCCGGGTTCTTGAATCGCAGGAGCCATCTGATCGCTGCGTGATCCGTTCTCAACAAGAACTTCCTTCCGTATAGGTACTTGTAGAAATGTTCCACTGACTTCACGGCGGCTAACAGCTCCCTCCTGGTGACACAGTAGTTCCTCTCAGGCTTCGACAGGACTTTACTGAAGTAGCCAACGACCCGCTCTTGCCCATCTTGTAGTTGTGATAAAACCCCTCCGATCCCGTCGTTGCTTGCATCTGTATCCAAGATGAAGCGTCCCTCTTGCGTCGGGAACCCGAGAACAGGGGCCGTCGTCAAGCGTCTTTTCAGGGCGTCGAAAGCTGCCTGGCATTCTTCATCCCAAAGGAAGGCTCGTTTTTCTTCGGTTAGTCGTGTCAGCGGCTTTGCGAGGTCAGAGAACATTCGGACGTAACGACGGTAGTAAGTGCAAAGCCCCAGGAAACTCCGCAATTGATGTTTGTCCTTCGGTGTTGGCCATTCCTGGACTGCTCGCACTTTTTCAGGGTCCACCTCGACGCCGTTACTGCTGACCACGTGACCCAAATAGTGTACTCTTGTTCTTAAGAGATGGCATTTCTTTGGGTTGAGCGTCAGGTTAGCTATTTGGAGTCTCTTGAAGACTTCCTCCAGGTTTGACAGGTGTTCGTCAAACGTCCTCCCTACGACGATTATGTCATCCAGGTACACGAGGCACGTTTTCCAGGAGAGCCCTCTGAGTATGTTCTCCATGAGCCTCTCGAAAGTAGCAGGCGCATTACACAACCCGAATGGCATTACGGTGAATTGCCACAGTCCAGATCCTACTGTGAAAGCCGTTTTCTCCTTGTCTGCAGGGTCCATTTCCACCTGCCAGTAGCCACTCTTCAGGTCCAGGGTGGAAAACAGCTTCGATCCAGCCAGAGTATCCAGGGTGTCGTCTATCCGGGGAAGAGGGTAGCTGTCTTTCTTCGTCACGTTGTTCAGTAGACGATAATCTACACAGAACCTGGTGTCTCCATCCTTTTTCTTTACCAGGACTACAGGAGATGCCCAAGGACTGCTTGCAACGTTAAATTCTATTAACGTTACAAGACGTTCGATGATCTTACTCACAGGGCCCGACTAACTCAACTCGTCGGTGAGTGGTCGTGGGTGAACTACAAGTTGACCAAATAATGCGATGAAAGAAGGGCGCCAACAACTACAAAGCCCGGCCCTGACTGATACTTCGATCTCCCCTTTAGTTGTTAAGAGGAGACGATACCGTCTCACAGCTATCAGATGTCTCACTTACCTTTACGAAGGCTTATTCGCATCCAAGAGAGAGGTTGAGGTTAGATCCGAAAAATAAAACTTGAACAACTCTCATAAATGAATTTAATAAACTATAGTTTGATATAGTACCCCACTCTCGGATATGCAACCACTAAAATATTGTGCCCTAATAACCCTAACCTGACCGGTACGGGGCGACGCTGCCGTTGACCCTCGAGGGACTGCCTAGACTGCCGGCGTAGGCCCCCTGGACTGGGGTGGTTGGACTGGTACGGCTATCGGCGTGGGCAGCTCCGGCGTCGTCTCTGGACCCCTGGACTGGAGGCTGGTCCAACTGCGTGGACGGCTCTGGCGTCGTGGCCGACCCCTGGGCTGCTTACGTAGGTCCCTGGTCGCTGGGGCTGACCCCTGGGCTGCTTACGTAGGTCCCCGGTCGTTATGGCTGGTCCTACTGCGAGGGCGGCTCTGGCGTCGTAGCGGGACTACGGCGTGGACGGCTCTGGGCCCCCCCTGTCGACAGATGCGAAGTCCCTCGGATGGCTCGGTTCGGATGTGCGTCGCTGCGGGACGGGTTACCGTCGGAACAGGAACCAGGAACCCCCTTTCTCTCGCTGTCGCCTGTCAGCGCCCGAAGCGAACCGACGGAACACCGCGTTCACGTAACGGTCGTTCCGTGCATACACCAACCGGTTCGGGATCACAATGTTCGCGAGAGTCCCACTTTCTGTCGCTCGCACTCACGCCCGGAATCAGGAACCACTCGATATCGGAGGGCAAGAATCACTGAGATTGACAGAGAGTAAATCACTAAAATAACTAACGTTAACAAAGAGCAAGAGTAAGAACTAACGGAGAGTAAGAGCGTAAAAGACTAAGAGAATAAGAGCAACCGGTAACAGAGACTAAGAATAAGAGAGAATAAGAGAGCGAAAACAGGGGAGCTGTCCGCTTTTATACTAATCGTTCCTTCTCTACAAAAAAAAGAACCTTCTAGAAGGTATGGCCATAAACTTAACAAAATTCATTACCAATACAAATAAATGTTCCTAACTGTCAACCAATCCGAATTAAGTGAGAGAAGGAAAGACATATCTGCATGAGCGAAATAAAACTACTCGTATAACTGGTTGCCTACCCTTGACTTCTAGGAATAGATAGAAATTAATCAAATTATCCCTATTTCCTTTGGTACTGTTACTATAGGGTCTCACCATGTATTCCTAAAAGTCGCCAATACTTTGTACTACATTTTAAGCCGAATCTTCCTATTGAATCTAACCTCTCATCCAAAAATGTGTTCACAGAGGATGGGAGATCACTTGAGGGCTCAACCCTTCATTATGTACTACGCAATAATCTATAATATCCCCTGTGAAGACATTCCGGGTACATTAGTTCTATTATTGGCAACTTATTACGTTTTATAATTGGAGGTTAAAATTCCTAGATTACCTGTTCCCTACTTAGTCCACACAATCCTAGTTAAGATAACTTCGTTCTTGTATAACTACCTATTCTCCCGGAGCCTTATCTGACGTTAAACTAGTTACCGCGCATAACCTCTCACGAACCAGAAATGTGTTCACAAGGGAAGGGATACGAAACTAATAACTTAGCCCTTAATGGGGCAACAATACACCCTATCCCCTGGCGACACTAGTCCTGTTACATCGGCCCTATTCCCCGGTATTGAATTACATGTGGCCTGTTAGAGGTTATGATTTACATTTACCTTTATTACCTGACTCCTGTTGGCCTTAGGGGCAAACGAGCTATGTCAACAGGTCAGTTTGGCTCCCGGGGACGTGAATTACGTAAAATGTGTGAATATAAAGTTAAGTAGAGTTACTAAGTAAAGGGCTAAGTTGGTTGCATATCCAGGGATCTTAAATAATTTCCAATTAACTGGCTAAGGTTGTCGATTCAGGCCGCCTCTCAAAAAAATAACGTTACAATCCCCCCTCACTTTAAAGAAATTTACCCAAATTTCTTTCCCCAAAAGAATTAAAACATACCTAATTCGGAGTTTCAAGTACTTAGCCCTGCGCATACACACTACTTAACATAACCATAGACATCCAGTTTTAATCTCTCACTCTGAGAATTATGTGACCAGTAATTACAACGGTAATACTCACATCCATACTGAAATGTCTTACGCATGGTAAACTCTTTGATGGCAAACAGACCGATGTGGAGAAACTTCTGACGGCTAAATCCCTCATACCGAGGTAAACATAGTCTGCAACTACAGCAACATCTACAAATCATCCATCAAGAATCTCACCACAACAAGCCTAATCGGTCAACTCACATTAGTGTATGGGGCGGGATATCGAGAGAAAGAAGGATTTGCAAAAAAACTCTGATGGAACTTGCGACAATCCAGCACCAGTCAATTACAACCAAGCTAAAGCTTTAAATAGAACCGAAGGAACGAAACAGGCTACAAAATAAAAAGAATTTAGGACGTGAAGCGTCCCAATTCCAAGTGTTCACTTAACCTAGTAAAGCTGACGAAACCTCTATCGGGAATTTCATTATATTACACGTCAGAATGGGAGCTAGGGGAATCGGTCACCCCTAGTCCCATGTGGGGCAATCAATACAAAAAAAAAACGATAAGAAGACTCTACGAATTTATACCAGTTTCCCACAATAACTGGGGTGCGCTGGGTCAGAACCAACGACACCTACCTTAAAACTACTGAAATGCGGCACTTAGCCCCCACGCTAAGTCCGCCCAAAAAGGGATAAAGCAGGAGACCGCTCGGTGGTGATCCCTGCGGGCAAATCCCGCGCGCGAGCCTACGCGATGATGTCCGCACACGGTTCACCCCAAGACTCCTTGCACCCAAAACATTGTTGGGGGATGGAATTTAGGTCGGAGTTTTACCGCCAGGACTCCCAACAGCCCTACGGAGATATTCTACCGCCGTCATCCGCTCAGCGAACATTGTTGGGGGATGGAATTTAGGTCGGAGTTTTACCGCCAGGACTCCCAACAGCCCTACGGAGATATTCTACCGCCGTCATCCGCTCAGCGAGCATTGTTGGGGGATGGAATTTAGGTCGGAGTTTTACCGCCAGGACTCCCAACAGCCCTACGGAGATATTCTACCGCCGTCATCCGCTCAGCGAACATTGTTGGGGGATGGAATTTAGGTCGGAGTTTTACCGCCAGGACTCCCAACAGCCCTACGGAGATATTCTACCGCCGTCATCCGCTCAGCGAACATTACAAGTAAAAGCTTCCCTTAATAAATCTTCTCTAACTTTACCACACCCACGAGTAGATGGAAGTAACTCTGTCGCATTCCGGTAAGATATTTCGGATAATTAGTCCCCCACAACAACGCCACGAACTCCAGAGGCCGAAAGTACACCATTACTTCGCCTCCCACACAAGAACGGCATGAGTGTTGATCTCTTCGTATTATTCCTTGCACACCAAGACGTTTCCCGAAGCCATTATTACACTAGGCAAGTGGAAACATTACGACAGAGAACACAACTCATTCCTAAATCCTCGCCAAGCGAGATAACTCTTAAAATGGGGATAAAACACCTACTTTCCTACCCTTATGCCCACAGACACTAGCTAAAGACCTAACAAGGCCTGACTCGACTCCAAAACCAACCAAGGGATATCACCCTATAAAAAAATCACCTCAACTAAACTCTAAATGTGGTAAAATTAGCCGAGACCCGCTCATCTGTCGTAACCAAATCATTATCCAAATCATAATTCCAAAACGAAAACCTTAACGACGATTAACTACAACAGTCCTGCCATCTACACGCCCTCTTCGGGAGGATGGGCTTTTAGGTCTTTGATGTGCCATGTACCTGCACTTTTCCCTGATTCATCCCTCAACTCATAAGTCCATGGGGAGAGACGTTTAGAAACAAGGAACGGTCCTATAAACTTAGGGGCTAGCTTAGCTGAGAAGTATTTAGCCGCATCGGACAGGACATAATTCTTTCGCCAGACTAACTGATTTGGATATAACTGCACATCCCTACGTCTAAGATCGTAGACCTTTTTGTTAGCTTCATATGCTTTCGCTAACTTAGAACGGACTTCAAGGAAAAGTTTCGACAAACCATTCGTCCGAGACTCTAGACTGGACGTTCGGTCAAACGAGATAGGATTATCCCTCAGGGGATCCTCTGGATTTTTATTGCGGGTACACAACTCTCGTCCAAAAACAATGAGGTTAGGAGTGTAACCGGTGACTTCATGTACCGTAGATCGAATCGCACTACCAGCCTGGGACAATTTCATATCCCACGTTTTATGATTGTCACCAACATAAGACATGATTAATGTTTTGACAACTTTGTTTACTCGCTCCGTTGGATTTGCTTGAGGATGGTAATGTGGGGTATATTTAATACTGATGTTATATTTGGACATCAAATTCTGAAACTCCTTGGACCGAAACTGAACACCATTATCGACAATAAAAGTCTTCGGACAACCAAACACAGAGATCACATGATCCTCGATTATCTTAGCAACACCTGCCGCCTTGGCGGAACGCAATGGGAATAACAATGGGAATTTACTAAAACAGTCTACTACCACTAATATATAAGCATGTCCAGAAGTGCTACGGGGTAACGGACCTATTATATCAGCACACAACAACTCAAATGGTTTGGATATTGAAACTTGAGAACTCAACATTAGTCCAGCCGGCTTCTTTTGTTCGGGTTTAATGGAAATACAAGTAGGACAACGTCGAACAAACTTAGCTACATCAGCATACATCTTGGGCCAATAGTACTTCTGGGCCAGATACCGGAATGTTTTGAAAGTGCCTAGATGAAGCAACTGCTCATGAGTATTTTTGATCAAAGCTGGTCGATGATCTTTAGGTACCACTTCCCGCCAACAATCTTCAGGAGTCATCAATTCGGGATAACGCATTTTTAAATGCTTATACAATTGGTTACCTGTTTTCCGGAAGCCAGGATAACGCTCCGGAGTGGTAGAAACACGACTAAGCATCTTATTGAACCAAGGATCGGTAGTATGATTGAACTTTACATTGATAACATCGACGACGGGTACTGACCGGGATAAAGTATCGGGAACTACATGTTCTTTCCCTTTTCGATGAATGATCTTAAAATCGAATTGTTGCATACGAACCGCCCAACGAGCTAAACGTCCTGTGGGATTCTTCAGGTTACTTAACCAGACTAGAGAATGATGATCAGTGATGACAGTGAAATGACTCCCTTCCAAGTAAGGTCTTAATTTCTCAATTGCCCAAATCACAGCGAGACATTCCCGCTCTGTAACTGAATAGTTACGTTCTTGTCGAGTCAAAGATCGGGAAATATATGCGATCACTTTCTCTCCCTCTGGGTGTTCCTGACTGAGAACCGCACCAACACCAAACCCAGACGCATCTGTTTGAACAATAAAAGGCCGAGAAAAATCTGGACAAGTAAGGACAGGAGCTCTAACTAAACAGTCCTTTATTTTATTAAACGCTTCTTCACACTGAGGAGACCAATCAAACGACTGATTTTTCCTCGTTAGCCGGGCTAAGGGGGCTATGATGGTCGAAAAGTTAGGTACGAAACGTCTGTACCACGAAGCTATTCCAATAACTTGTCTGACTGCTTTGACATTACGTGGAGCTGGTAATTCGAGAATGGCTCTAACCTTTTCGGGGTCACAATGCAATCCTTCGGAATCCACCACATAACCTAAATATTTCAGTTCAGGCCGACAAAAGGAACATTTCTCTTTTGAGACAGTAATATTAGCCTCTTTTAATCGTCTAAAAATTTCTCGAAGGATTTCAATGTGTTTCTCAAAGGTTTGGGTAACAACAATAATGTCATCCAAATAGACAAAGACGTGATCGTCTAACTCAGGACCTAAGATACGATCAGCAAGTCGCTGCCAAGTGGCAGGAGCATTGGACAATCCCATGGGTAACCTGCGAAATTGGAAGAGGCCACGACCTGGGACAGTGAAGGCCGTCAAAGGCTTGGATTCCTTGCTTAGGGGCACTTGAAAATAAGCGGACTTAATATCTAATGATGACAAGTAACGAGCATCCCTTAACTTATCCAACGTCGCAGAAATATATGGTATCGGATAGGCATCCTTTTCTGTTACCTCATTCAGCTTTCGATAATCCACTACGAATCGCCATGAACCATCCGACTTCTTAACCAATAATATTGGGGATGACCAGGGACTAGAACTAGGCTCGACTACTCCTTGCTCCAGTAATTTATCTAGCTCTTGGCTAATATGATTCTGCATAACGGGTGAAACAGGATAATATCGTTGTTTGATAGGAGCAGAATTAGTTTTGATCGAATGTTCTACGAGATTCGTACATCCAAGTCCATCACCCATTGCTCGGAAAGCATCTTGTACCAAATTATCCAACTCTCTATACTGTTCCCGGGTTAATTGAGTTTTAGACTTTAAGGCAACTACATCTAAAGATTTGCACACAGAGGACTCCACAGAAAATTTCCAACTACCACTCCTTAAATCCGGGACAATACCCATACGTTGCCAGAAATCGGCTCCTAGGATAAGTGGATGGGGTAACGTAGGCATAACTAACAGTCGAACAGCTTTCACTCGATCTTCAACCTCGATCGGTAACACAACATAACCTATACTATGACATGGCGTACCATCAGCCAAGGTACAACTACTAACAACACTAGACTGCAAAGACACACCTATCTTCTGTAACGAAAACCAACCGGGAGCTCCAATTATACTAACGGAGGCTCCACTGTCTAATAATCCCTGAAACGGTATCCCAAAAATTTTCACAGAAAGATAGGGTCGCTCATCACCCTTAACATGTGACAAAATAAAATCTAAAGCTGTTCGATGATTACTTGTAATATCGACCGTAGATGGGAAGGCACCTAACCGGTCCCTTAGGGCCTCCCTTGGAAGTTTTCCGAATTCTGATTACAACGAGGACATGAACGCACTGTATGACCCTGTAATCCACACTTAAAACATTGAATATTTCTAGGCGGTCGCCCACTATCTGAAGAACGATTCGGTTGAGGACCCTTAGATGGAAGGTTATTCGGTCTAGACCGATTTGGCGGAGGATTGTTAACACGAGTACCATTAGATCGAGGACAATTCACAGCTAAATGACCAGTAGCAGTACAATTATAACATCGCCGACCTGGAACAACATTATGAGTGCTAGATTCTGAGTGTACATAAGCTAGATCAGGTTCCAAACTTTTCCTACTCCGTGAGGGGGGGATAAATGCCTCGATCGCCTCCTTTCGTTCTTCTAACTTTTGCCCAACATCAAGTAATTCTTCCAAAGTATTAATGGTTGTCAATCCTAATTGAGTTTGGTAGAAGGGAGCGATATTTCTCAAGAGAATACTTAATTGAACTCGTTCGGATATAGGACAAGTCAGCCGATTAAACATATTGCTCATAGTAGCCACATACATGCCCATATTCTCATTCGGACCCTGTGTACGAGTTTTGATTTCATCTAACAATTTCTCATTATAATTGCTAGGAAGGAATTGCTTTCGAAGAGCTAACACAAGATCATCCCAGGAACGGAGAGTATTCTTCCTAGATTTAAACCAAATTTTTGCTTTTCCGACAAATAAATCACCTGCAGAGGTAAACAACTGAGTTTTTGAAACATTCCTTGATTCACTCAACTCACACACTGATTCCAAAAAAGCATTCAGGGAAGATGTTGATTCCCCATCATATTTTAAGTCCCACTTATATACCGGAACAGAATATGGTTTAAAATTACCCTCACTAATAGGGCCTACAGAATTTCCTACTGAAGGTTTAGCATCTTCCTCAACTTCCTCATCCGAGCTAATCTCTGAATTACTATCCTCGGGGGAATCTTTCGAAAGAACTGTGGACGATAATACTTCGACAATATCTACACTACTCACAGCCTGCGATAGTTGTTTCACTCTCTTTAATCTCCGTTTTAAATCGGAATTGAGTTGCATTACCTCTAATAAATGTTTAGAACGTATTAACAACTCTTCATTGGAAACAGCTTTCGTACGCTTGAGCCTTTCATGTACATGCCATAACTTGGTGGAAATTTTCATATACGGAACACTACGTTCATCTTCGGCCAATGCCTTAATTAAAGATTGAATCTCTGAAAGTTTCTTTACCACCGCAGCTATATCATCTACAAACGATATACTATATTCCGGTATTGAAAAGGCTGCACCACTCTTCTCAATTTTTAACAAGTTACTGAGAGCTGTGCGCATCTTCATCACCGTCATATCGGGGTTCACGTCTATCACTCGACACTGTAATTCATATAATAATTCCTCCTTGTCAAGGCGGTTCACATTCATTCTGAAACCTTCCATTCTCAACTTCTCAAGACCAAAACAATCGAACCAAAATAATCACTGTAACAACTAATTACTTGAAACTATAATCAAAATCACCTAGAACTCTGTTAATAAACTAAAAAACTACTTAATTGAAACAATAATAAGTGAAACAATTGATAGCTGTATTTCGATGGCCCCACGTTTTAGGGTGCCACTTTTGCAACGTTAAATTCTATTAACGTTACAAGACGTTCGATGATCTTACTCACAGGGCCCGACTAACTCAACTCGTCGGTGAGTGGTCGTGGGTGAACTACAAGTTGACCAAATAATGCGATGAAAGAAGGGCGCCAACAACTACAAAGCCCGGCCCTGACTGATACTTCGATCTCCCCTTTAGTTGTTAAGAGGAGACGATACCGTCTCACAGCTATCAGATGTCTCACTTACCTTTACGAAGGCTTATTCGCATCCAAGAGAGAGGTTGAGGTTAGATCCGAAAAATAAAACTTGAACAACTCTCATAAATGAATTTAATAAACTATAGTTTGATATAGTACCCCACTCTCGGATATGCAACCACTAAAATATTGTGCCCTAATAACCCTAACCTGACCGGTACGGGGCGACGCTGCCGTTGACCCTCGAGGGACTGCCTAGACTGCCGGCGTAGGCCCCCTGGACTGGGGTGGTTGGACTGGTACGGCTATCGGCGTGGGCAGCTCCGGCGTCGTCTCTGGACCCCTGGACTGGAGGCTGGTCCAACTGCGTGGACGGCTCTGGCGTCGTGGCCGACCCCTGGGCTGCTTACGTAGGTCCCTGGTCGCTGGGGCTGACCCCTGGGCTGCTTACGTAGGTCCCCGGTCGTTATGGCTGGTCCTACTGCGAGGGCGGCTCTGGCGTCGTAGCGGGACTACGGCGTGGACGGCTCTGGGCCCCCCCTGTCGACAGATGCGAAGTCCCTCGGATGGCTCGGTTCGGATGTGCGTCGCTGCGGGACGGGTTACCGTCGGAACAGGAACCAGGAACCCCCTTTCTCTCGCTGTCGCCTGTCAGCGCCCGAAGCGAACCGACGGAACACCGCGTTCACGTAACGGTCGTTCCGTGCATACACCAACCGGTTCGGGATCACAATGTTCGCGAGAGTCCCACTTTCTGTCGCTCGCACTCACGCCCGGAATCAGGAACCACTCGATATCGGAGGGCAAGAATCACTGAGATTGACAGAGAGTAAATCACTAAAATAACTAACGTTAACAAAGAGCAAGAGTAAGAACTAACGGAGAGTAAGAGCGTAAAAGACTAAGAGAATAAGAGCAACCGGTAACAGAGACTAAGAATAAGAGAGAATAAGAGAGCGAAAACAGGGGAGCTGTCCGCTTTTATACTAATCGTTCCTTCTCTACAAAAAAAAGAACCTTCTAGAAGGTATGGCCATAAACTTAACAAAATTCATTACCAATACAAATAAATGTTCCTAACTGTCAACCAATCCGAATTAAGTGAGAGAAGGAAAGACATATCTGCATGAGCGAAATAAAACTACTCGTATAACTGGTTGCCTACCCTTGACTTCTAGGAATAGATAGAAATTAATCAAATTATCCCTATTTCCTTTGGTACTGTTACTATAGGGTCTCACCATGTATTCCTAAAAGTCGCCAATACTTTGTACTACATTTTAAGCCGAATCTTCCTATTGAATCTAACCTCTCATCCAAAAATGTGTTCACAGAGGATGGGAGATCACTTGAGGGCTCAACCCTTCATTATGTACTACGCAATAATCTATAATATCCCCTGTGAAGACATTCCGGGTACATTAGTTCTATTATTGGCAACTTATTACGTTTTATAATTGGAGGTTAAAATTCCTAGATTACCTGTTCCCTACTTAGTCCACACAATCCTAGTTAAGATAACTTCGTTCTTGTATAACTACCTATTCTCCCGGAGCCTTATCTGACGTTAAACTAGTTACCGCGCATAACCTCTCACGAACCAGAAATGTGTTCACAAGGGAAGGGATACGAAACTAATAACTTAGCCCTTAATGGGGCAACAATACACCCTATCCCCTGGCGACACTAGTCCTGTTACATCGGCCCTATTCCCCGGTATTGAATTACATGTGGCCTGTTAGAGGTTATGATTTACATTTACCTTTATTACCTGACTCCTGTTGGCCTTAGGGGCAAACGAGCTATGTCAACAGGTCAGTTTGGCTCCCGGGGACGTGAATTACGTAAAATGTGTGAATATAAAGTTAAGTAGAGTTACTAAGTAAAGGGCTAAGTTGGTTGCATATCCAGGGATCTTAAATAATTTCCAATTAACTGGCTAAGGTTGTCGATTCAGGCCGCCTCTCAAAAAAATAACGTTACATGCTAGATGGCTCGATGACTCCCTCTTTCTCCATGTCGTGGATGATCTTCTCCGCTACCTCCCGCTTCGCCTGCGGCAACCTCCTTGCTGATTGACGGATTGGTCTCGCGTCCCCCGTATTGATCTTGTGTCTAACAATATTCGTTCTCCCAGAATGCCCCTTGTCAGATACAAAAATCAATCGATATCGACGGAGTAGCTCAATAAGCCTCTTCTTCTCGGATCCAGCGAGAGAATCGCAGGCGCCCACTAGAGCTTCCTCCACTTTCGCGACTCTGCAGCCAGCGCTCGCCGTCACCTGGTGGATCAGTGACGTCACTGGTGAGCAGGTTCCCACTTTGGTCCCCTTGCGGATGGTAACTGGGTAGTCATTGATGTTAATGAGCCGGACTGGAATTTCATCACCCAGCGTTACCAAGGTCTTCCCTACTAGAACGCCTCGGCCCACCTCCACGTCGTGGTTCCAAGGTTCCACTATGGCAGGATTCCCTTTTCCGGTGACGCCTTGAAGTCGGGTCGCCACTATCGATTCGCTTCTACTCGGCAGGGTCGTGTCTTCTGTCAGCCTTATCTGATGGATCGTCTCACCCTTGGTGTGCAGAAATATTTCCTCTGGGCCGACCTGCATCACTTGTCGTTTCAAATTGAGTGCGAAGCCGTGGGTCTTCATGATGTCCATTCCCAGGATGGCGTCTTCTTCTATGTCGGCGATCAGGACTCGGTGTGGCGAGAATCGTGCAGTGCCGATCTTAATCTCGACGTCTACTTCTCCGTGGACGGCGGCAGCTTCGCCCGTAGCCGTTCGCAACCTCCACCTGGACTCCATCACTCTCTTCCCTCGCGTGTTCAGCAGGCCTGGCTTCAGGATCGTCTTGGATGCCCCGGTGTCGATCAGTAGGGTGTGCTTCCTGCCGTTAATTTCGCCATCCACGTACAGGCTGCCACCTTCACCTCTCAGGGTAGCTATCTTGATGACGGGATCTTGGGACGGGCAACGGGTCGGAGCTGCTCCCTGGGAGTTGACCCGTTTGGATTTGTCGACCCTGGGGCGCTTGCGGTCCCTTCGGAGACGGCCAACCTCTCCACACGGACAGCACTTCGCTGGTTCCTTTTTCTTCCCCTTCAGCAGTCCCTTGAGAACGTTGGCAACCTGCTCCAGGGCGTCCTCCTTCCGTTCGGCCTTCACGCATGCGTCGTCCCCGACCACCGTCCTGACCCGGCCGCAGCTCCTCGACGCCTCCGTCGCCGCCTCGTATTCCAGGGCCATCGAGAGGGCTTCCAATGTGCTCTTGGGACGTGACAGCCGTACCGCCCGCTGCATCTCCACATCCCTCAAGCCGTCGATGAAGGCCGAGACCGCGAGACTCTCCGTCATGGACTCCGCCGCTTCCGGGTAGGCGAATCTGACTAACTTCGCGATGTCGGCTTCGAACTCCTGGAAGCTCTCTCCCTGCTTCTGTCGTCGGTTCTTCATTCGGGATTGGTAGACCTGGCCCAGGTGTGCGTGCCCGTACCGCCTCTCCAGCCTCTGGACGAGTAGCCCGAAGTTGTCCAGCTCCCCCTCTGGAACAGTCTGCAGCACGTCGAGAGCGCTTCCCCGGAGAGCGACCGTCAGAGCCACTGCCTTGTCCCTCGGCGCCCAGTTGTTGGCTTTCGCCGCTGCCTCGAACTGCCGGAGGTAGTTCTCCCAGGGAATTTCCCCGTCGAAAGTAGGCGGCTTCACTCGATGGCTCGCAGTAGGGACTGCCTCGATCCTGGTTGCCTCCTCGATCCTGGTTACCTCCTCCGAGTCGTTAAACGGGTTACCTGAACTGGACATGTTTTGCCGACTGGGCTGGAAATGCATGGATTCTAATCGGGTCCCCAATTCTCGCAGTTGGTTCTCCAGTTCCAGTCGTTGGATTTTCTCGGCTTGAAGCGCGCTGTCAAGGTTTCCAATTCGACTATCCAGCTCACCATGGAGTTCGTCCAACTCGCCGTGGAGTTTTCCCATTTCGCTATGGAGTTCTTTTATGTTGTGGTCCAACTCGCCGTGCAGTTTTCCCATTTCATCGTGGAGTTCTCTTATGTTGGTATCCAGCTCACCGTGAAGTTTTTCCATTTTCTGGGTTTGGTTATCCAACTCGCCGTGGAGTTTTTCCATTTTGTTGTCGAGTTTTCCCATTTCGCCGTGGAGTTCTTTTTTTATGTTGTCAAGGAGACGCTCACCTTCTTCCTCGAAGCAGAAAGTTTTAGGGTCCTCTCCATTGTCGTTTAAATATTCCTCCAGGCGTTTCTGTAGCATTGCTTTCGACCCTGTCGTTTCGAGTTCTCTATCTTCTAATTCACGTTTGAGGTCCGTCACTTTTAAATCGCGTAATTTCTTCATTGTTCTTAATTTATTTCACTAATTAATCCCACTTCTGACACCACTGTAACGTTTTTACTATCGACTAAAACTAAAACACTACGCGATTATCCTAATTAATTTATTTCTAACTACACTTATAAACTTAACTTGACAATCCCTTAATTTAATTTATATTCGTATACACAATGTTTATTTATTTAACGCGCCCGATCTCTCGCTCGAATGTTTACGCACACCGGTTCAACTGCCTGGCTCGGGTCCGACATTCCCTTTTTATAGCTAGCCTTTCGCTTGCGAGAACCTTCGAGATATTCGCTGGAACGTTCTCGAAGTTCTGAAGATCATTCTAGAATTCGCGGAACTTGTTATCGCATCGAACTCTCTCGACTGTTCCCGTCGTCCTTCCCGGAATTGCAATAAGGCGAACTTGTGTAGCTCCCGGCGTGTTTATGTCGCGGCCGGCGAGCCGTTTCGTTACAATATTTTGCATTTCGTGTTTAAATCCTTTCTCGGGTAGGGCCTCATCAAATATGTTTTCAAAGGGAAAGCTTCGTCTCCAACAAACACGAAGTTATTAGGAATATGGAGTTCATTGTTTTCAATGCTTTGCTTAAGAGAGCTGTGATCAAAAACTCCCCCATCAGAATATCTACCTTGGGCTCCAATATCTATGTACCGGAAGCAGTAGTTTGCATCGCATACAGCCAAAAGAATTATACTGAACGAATTTTTGTAATTATAGTACTCACTGCCACTGAACATTGGAGCACGAATAGCTACATGTTTGCCGTCAATAGCTCCGACGCACCCTGGGAAATTCCATTTTTCATTAAAAGCTCTTTCAATCACTCTCCATTCTTCTTCAGAGTTCGGTACCTAGAAAAAACCTGCGGTTAAGTAACAAGTAAACAAATTAACTCAAAAACACTTTTTCAATATACCTACTTACTTTCACGTAATCCAATAAAGCGTTGTAAATTGCATCCAGAACCTCAGGAATAAAAGTGCTGATGGTATTCTTGGGTATCCTGAATAAATATTGTAGACTGGCAAATGAATCACCCGTAGCTAAGAATCTTAATGTGACCTGAAGTTTTGATTCTGCTGGAATCGGTTTTCTCATATTGGTTTCTTGCTTTTGAATCGTTGCTTTCACTTTATTGAGCAAAAACCAAAACAGGTTTGGTTCCATTCTGAAAAAGTTCCTGTAGCTGTTGTGATCTTCCAACGATAACTCTCTGCAAATACTATTTGTGGCACCGAGTGAATTCCGCCTGTTTACCCAGTCTCGAACCTACACTTTTCTCTTCTTTTTGTGTTTAGTGTTTTTCAAATGATTCCTCAACTCATGTACTAATAGTTCGCAAACAACTTTCGCGGCTTCATATTCTGCCATAACGAGAACAAGAACAATAGAAGCACGACCAACAAAGGCACTTTCTCGTGTGAACTGGATAAGGTCGTAAACTCCTGCTGGGAGAAAGCAAGTCGTGCGACATGCGCATTACTGGTCGTATTCTCGTCCTTTTCACTACCCAGTGTGAACCCGCCTTAAGCCTTCTAAATTTAAACGCGATAGTTTGATTAGTTTAGTGATTATCAATATGTACAGTAATTGCACAACTCGAAAATCTGTCTCGCTAGGGCCGGAAACTATTTACGATCGACTTTCTGTCTGACAAATTCCTAGAGGAGAAGACGAGAGGCCTACGTGGCCAGAGTTATAACGTGGTTGGGATTAATAACTGCTAAGTGGGGAATTTAGAAGGCTCGGATAGGTCCGAAGTCTAGAGAGTAGGCGAGTTGAGACTCAGTTGTTGGTGATACGTCACTTCCGGTTAAGTTGGAAAGGGTAATTCGGGAAGGTGAAGGTGGTGAGGTGGGGAGTTGGTCACGAACTTTGATCACGGGAGGACGGTTTTTCTTTTGTATAACCTTTTGTCTAGTGAACCCCAAAATTTTAGGGGCCCCATTGTTCAATTTGAGTTAACGATATACCTGTGCGGTGGATTCGAGTGCCGGTCCGAGATAGTTTCTAATCGTAAGTGAATTGGTCCGCGTAGTACGTTAAGGTTGAGCCAATAGAGTGAGTGTGGGAGACTTCGCTGTCATGAACGACAAGTGTTGTCGTTAGCGACGAGAGGAGCTGTCTCTCAGCGCCCGCTGACCGGACAACCCACTAGGTACTCCAGACGACCCCTGCGCAGCGCCCTCTGACAGGGCAATCCACCAGGTACTACATATCACCGTATCGCGAAACGGTGATAGACACTGGTGATAGACGATGATCGAGGAAAGTATGCCCTTTGGTGGAACGACTCCTTTCGACCCATTAACCATATTCCGACATTTGCATACCATTCCGGAGAGGGCATCTCGATTTATGCCAGCATCAACAAGAAATGGAGTTCATAACAGGTGCTAGGACTGGTCACAGACGCTCGGAGTTACTTTTTCCCGGTTTCCCGGGCTGCCTGAGTATGTCCCTAAAAGGGCATACGAACATGGATTATCGAAACTTTTGGTTTTATGGGCCCACGGTCTAAAGGAAATTACCATACGTAGGAGTTCGAAATTTCTAAGTAAATGTCTTATGAACCCCCTATTGGGTATTGCATTCCCTAATTTTCGACTTAAAACTGTGTCAGGGGATACTTTATGTAAAATTGAATATTTTCCGATAAAAATTTTTAGTGTCAAAATTGGTTGGAGTTGTTAAAATAATTTTTGTTTCGATTTTTTCTATATCTATCCCATGTATCAACCCCCAAACGAAAGCTAGGGTGGTAAATCGTATCGGATGCATTTCATTAGTAATAAACAATCTCTCATAGGACGTTTTAGCACAAATTGTGAGACTATAAAATAGCACCAATTTTATTCACGAGCCATCTATATTCTATTATAATTTTTGATTGTACACTCACGTTCTAAAGAATTAAAAAGACCGCTTACGTATGTACGGTCAGCTTACACCTCCTACACCTCCTGCAGGCTCTCTCAACATCGAGACGTCGTCGCAAGAAACTGCATCGGCTCAGATTCAGGCCAACGCCCCTCGCTAAGCTGGCTAAGCAACGCACGCAGTTTGGCTTGTTAAAGCAATTAACATATTAAGCCAGGTGCAAATACTCTCGCAGCTCGACTTCAGGCAGTAGCCTCTGTAAGTCATTCTCAAGTCACTCACTAATTAAATCTAACTCTCATAACAATATCAGGTTGGTCATAATAGGAGCTATTACATTTTGTCTCTAATACGACGTGCTTTCTCAGAGGTATAGTCGCTAGTACTCGTTTTCACTTTTCACCTATTAGTTCCATCAATTTTGGACGAACTCAACTCTTATTTTGCGCTATGGAATCGCTACGCTCAGGGCTGTTTTACGCTGATAGGAATTCCGGAACCACTTTAGTCGGCTTACTGGCCGATTCTACACCTGAAGTAAATACTTTCGGATATTTTTTGACTCATTAAATAGTGCAATTCAATTTATCATTTATAGGTATCATGAATATTGCTAACGCTTACTAATTTAAATTAGGGTCGACCACAAGTCAACGCCCAAAGCTATATATGGCGCAATAGTAAGGATTCATTCGATCCAGTATTAATGAAGTTATCAAGGATAATAGGATTAGATGGTAATTGTCGCCTGGCGACAATCTGGCGGGCACAAGAAATGAACCGAAGTTTATTAATTTCTAATGGTAGATTAATCCAACACTCCAATTTTAAATTAAAAAAACTTGTTTCAAAAAACTCACCGTTACACAGGAATGCAAAGTCTTATGTAAGACATGGCTATGTTTCAAGCTTAATTCGGCGCTACCGACATTTTAAAATGCTCTTAAAAAAGCTACCCACAATCAGGATTATGTCCTTTCAATACTGGATTGTTACGTAAATCATAGACGTAAATTTCAATTATTCCCCACGGCAATTGACGTGAAGCCCCAAACATTTCGTTCGTCAATGTCATTTTTAAACAAATAAGTTGTTTTCGAGCCACAGCTCCTATTAATTTCAATAATCAAAAATGAAAAGTCAAATTTTAGAATTTTACACCTATCTGTGTGAAGTAATGGAAACCAACTTTTCTCTTCACATTCACAAAAGCTACACCTAAAACTGTTTTTTTTTTTTTTTGTTGGGTTCAGGTCATGTGTCTATATTGTGACGATCCTAACAGCCGCGAATACGCCAGAAGTTCTACGTTACTCTCGAACTAACTCGTTCCGTCGAGAAGTCAGTACGGCGGCGAACGCGAGCCGCGACTATTCCAGTCAAGTGTAGAAAACTGGCGAAGTTTCGGGAACAAACGATCTACCCAATATATACGGAGCTCTCGGCCGCCAGTGGGCAGTTCGGTCAGAATGTTGGCGCGACGTTGAAGCCGACATAAATAGTAGAAATAAATACAGCCACGATACAGCATAAATAAATGCTCTTTAGTAGTCTTAAGTAATTGTGTTTAGTTATAAGTGTGTAATAAATTAGTGACTATTTTTTTTGCGGCGGGCGTATTCTGTCCAGTAAAACTCGTTATTTACCTGGGAAAGTATAAGGGTTCGCTAATCACATAACCATTCTGTCCGGTGTACGCTTTAATAATGGTAAGTGAGTGATAGTTAAGAAATCCTGGTAATTCTGGTCTGGTCCTTATTTCTAACTCGATCAGTTTTCCTCCGAAGGTGTTCCTGATTGTTTCATTGAATATACCAATATGGCAACTTTAGTGAAAAGTATCCGAGGAAAAGACTTACTCTTCGTAGAAGGTAACACGTTTTATAAAGACTATGAATTAAAAAGTGGAGAAACGTTTTGGAGGTGTTCTCAAAGACGATCCAAATGTACAGCTAAAGTGTTTACGGTTGGTAGTGAATTAACTGTCAGTAGAAGTGACTTGTCGCATAATCATGCAGTGAATGAAGTAAAAGTGATTAGAAGATTAAATTTACAAAGCTCGTCGAAAACTTCTACCAAGCTTACCAAAAAATCAACAAGAGGTACATGAAGCAGTCGACATTTTTTCCGACAATATTGTGACAAGTAGAGGTGACAATTTCCTGTTTATAAATAATTCTGATTTTAATATTGTAATATTCACATGCGAAACCAATATTCGCATGTTGTGCAAAATAAAAGTTTTGTATATGGATGGTACATTTTCCTACTGTACCAAATATTTTATGTTTATATTTTATATAATAATAATTATATATTATAGTTTATTAGCGAGTTGACACGTGAATAAGTTATGGTAAAATTAATAAAATATTTTCATGTACTAAGTCCTATAATTTTGACAAAGTAAGTTGATATGTAATTTGACATATCAAATTCCTATAATTTTTCCTTGAAAAGTAAGATATTTTTTACATACACCTAAACTCACTTCAATTTTCAAAAAAGTGTAGCTACTAAAAAACAAAAAGAGAAATTTTATTATTGTAGGTGAGTAGGTACTCGTGAACATTTTTACATGCTAACGTCTCGTCTTACTATACTATAGTATGTAGTTAAGATCGAATTGTACAGAATCGGTCACTGGACAGAATACTCCATAGAATACGTCCCTTTCGAAAGTCTGCCTGACACTTTACCTCCCGGATTAAGTACACCGCGAGGTTACTGGACAGATTACATCCGCCCTTTTTTTGGTGTATCGAATGTTTTAATTCACACCTTAACGAACATACGAAAACGCTACAATATAAAACGTTTTTGAAAACTACCATATTGACCACTTCACAATTTTATTTAATTTGTGCTTCATTGACGTGCTTGTATTATTTCATTCTCATGGCTATTCATTTCTTCATCCAAAGTTAACGGCCTGACCAGTGCTCCCCTTTTCCCGTTTTCGAACTTATATATCATTATCCTGCTCTTCTCTCTGGCCAGGGCGATCTTTCGTGGTCCCGGTTTTAACGCTCTCCTTAAAATTTTCGCGGACAAATGCGAATAGAAGAGATAACTGAAAAAAACAAGCGATAGTTTTGATGCTCATTAAGTTGATTGACTTACTTCACGTTTAGACGATGGAAGAGGACGTCGTGTATCATTTTGAGGTAGAAAAAAATTTCACAACTTTCAAACTGACATGGATAAAACAGACAGAACTTGTGTGTCATCATCTAGTACAGCGCGTTCTGAAAAAATGGAGCGCTAATGCCGATCATCGAGTAAGGTCATTAGATGTACAAAGCTACTCAATTTACTACAGAATCTAGTTAAAGACCGACAGAAAACACATTTTTAAAGATATAACAAAGGTTAATAATTGCGGCGTGTGGTTTTCTCCTTACTAGCGAAAGAAATAATATTTACCAAACTTTTAGTTTCTATTAAACTGAATTAATGCGAAGAAATTTTCTTAGTTTCACCGACTGAGGTTTACTTCAGCATTACCTTTAAACCTTTACCGTTTGACCAACTTAGTCAAATTTAACTAGTTGTTCAATTTCCAGCAGCATCAATGAAAATATTATAAATAAAATTGAAAACGGAAGGATGCTTTTACGAAAAGTGTTTCTAGAACATGAACATACCGAAAAAAGAAATTCCATTGTGCCATAGACTATCCAAAAATTATTTTATTTCCAATCAATAAATTTTTAAACGGGAACCCTAAACCTGTCACATGTTAGACGTTTCACATTCATTTGTGTTTACCAGAAAATAGCGTAAAGAGTACACCGCCACGTATTTTAAATTCGCAGTGGCAAAGCTTCCAAGTTCTGGGCTCCCGAACGAACTTTATTCGTTCTGCTTTGTGATGGTAAGCAGGTGTGTGGTACCCAAGAAAGACTCAATTTCAAAATTGAGCCGTTTAATCCCACTCCAACAGCATTTTTGTTTAAATATATGCCACTGAAAGATGCAATATCTATTGTATTACTTGCGTAAAAATTGTCGCTACCTTTTTCGCTTATTAATAAAAAACGGTACACGAGAGTTGGGCCAAACGGTCAATCGTCCCTTAATCCTACCGTTGAATTGGGCCACCGGTACGTGTCGAAGGGATTAAGAGATTAAGGTAATAGAGAAATGGTTATTCTCTAATATCGGAGTATATGTTTTTGAAGTAACCTAGATTTCACCTATCTCAAGCATGGTACCGCAAAATTCAAACTTTAGGTTTAAGCTCAGACTATAATAATGCAACTGATATCGCTAAAATATTAAAACAATTTTTTAGTTTAATATTTCTAAATTCTGACAAAGTAGGTGATGCATTTGCGTTCGATTTAATGAGTGATATACCTTCGAACCTTCGTATATTAAATTTGTATAATTTTGTGATTACTTAGTCGAGAATTATATTAGTGAAGATGTGTTATTTCCTCCTCACATTTGGGCGTGCCAGACATGCTCTATTTGTAGAACAACCAATACATGTGAAATACCAATACATTTAAAATTTAATAACAATTTTTATGCACTTCATCCCAATAGTTTTCTATTTGTGGAAGCTTTATTAAGTTCTCAAAGCGAAATTTTTGTTAAGATTAATTCTGCTAATAAATTCAGTAAAGTGCTAAAACGCGATGTTGCCCTACAACAAAATTATATAAATGATACGATGACAAATAAGTATAATGAAAATATTATAGATAGATTGATCGTTATAAATTGTGTAGCGTTTAAGTATGCCCCTGTAAAACGTACAAATCGGTAGTAAAATTATGTTCTACGTTTTTTAGATTTCTGTTCTTTTTTTAACTGGTGTAGCATTGAATAACTAAGATTTTGCATGCGGCTAAGATCAGTATATCAATGAAATAATTAACATCGACCTCCCACTGTGCCTCGGTGGCCCAACTCTGCGGTAGGATTAGGAATATCTTCGGGACCCTCGAATGACAAGCAGGTAAACTGGCCCAACCCCTCTACGTCCTTTACGTCCATAAATAACTTTAGAACATTTAGAAAGGAATAAATAGTATATTATTAAACTAGTTTAATAAGACGAAGTACTGTCACACGACAGTTTTTAGTTAGTTTAAGTAATTAATAGAACGAGTGTGACAATACGTCTTATTAAACGGGTGTAATATAGTATTTTATCTACTTTTCTTTATTAATTCATTAAATTATGGCTGTTGAAGTTTTCATATTCCAATAGGGAATCTTGCTTGGGTTGGTTACACTGACGTCACTGACATTGACATTTCGTATTCGACTTTGAAAATCTAATAGCCCTAGGACAAATTCAATAACTACTTACTTACGTGCGCGAAACGGAAGACAAAATGGGCGGATGTAATTTCGGCCGGTAATCCCCTTGGGTACCTGCCCAAAGTAAAGGACACTGCTAATCACAGATGCAAATTCGGCCGAGGGTAATGTTTATGGTAGGAATGTGGAATTTATTTTTATTAACATAACACATATTGATATTGTTGGAAATGGTGAAATAATAAGGAATTAAAAAAAGTTTAGAGACGCAAGAGGGCAAGGATCAAACATGTACTCACTGAACCTAATAGGCATCATAGGCCAGTAGATATAGACGAGCAATTCACATTAATTCCAAAAGTTTTCAAATTTTAGTGGTATGTTAGTGTATAAATGAACACAAACTATAAAATTTTGCAGAAAGCTGAGTTGAACGGAACATTGTTGAAAGTGCAAAAAACGTTTTATTGCGATATTTTTGCACTGAAAATTGCAAAAGTTCTGCAAACTGGGAGTACTGCTCCTAATAATGTTTTGCAACATTCATTAAGTTTGCAACCATGTAAAAATTAAGGAACTATGATTTTCCCTCATTTGTTTACGGATTCCATTGTAATTTCTTTAAAAAAATTATAAAAGTTTTGCAAATTGGATGAATGAACGCAAAAATAATTTAACATATTCATGTATATTTGCAACCATTTCCTTCAACCGCATCATTTGTTTATCAGACTTTTTTCTTCAATGCTTTCATTTTTAATATACAAGAGCATCGAAATAATAACAAAAGTTTTCAATCTTGGTTGCAAATATAGATAATATCTGTCTCAGTGTATTTGTAACTTTGCAACCACTTACGTAAAACGGAACATATGTTTTTTACAAATATTAATTATTTTCATTCTTACAAGAGCCGAAAAAATTGCAAAAGTGTTGTAAACTGTAATTAGTATTACGATTAATATTTTACGTGTCTCAAAAGATTTGCAACCATTATTTTTCAACGGAACATTGTTTTTCTGCAATGCACATCGTACGCCCTCAATGTTTTTCTACCACCGCATCTTATCTGCTTTAATTTCGGGAATTCGTTTTTAGTCGCTTTTCAAGTCACCGACGGAATTGTTTTCATTGGGTTTGCCGACTTTACAATGCATTTGTAGCATCTACTTCGAATTCGAAGTGTTAGCACAGTGTTAGTTTCGTTCTTTCTTATTTTACCAAGGATTTTAAAGTTATCGTCATGGATGACAATTGTTTTGTTTGTGGTGAAAATTTGGCATGCAGTGACGTTCAGGTACTCGAGAAATTTGAATTTGCTGTTTGCATGCAGCGAAATAAGAAAAGACAGAAATGCACCTACTTCTAAAGCAAGTGTCTTCAAATTTTAAATACAAAGTAGCAACGTCGCTTATCGCGAGCTCACTCTTGGAAAAAAATAGGTTAAGGCCAATTATTGTTATATTAGATGTACTACACATTTTGTTTGGAAATTGATACAAAATGAATAACTGATTTTAATCCCGACCTATTGAACAATATGATTGGTCTATGACATAAGCTAGAATATTGTTTACAGACAAAAAACCTCGAATTTGTTTCAAATTGTCTTTGGGATAGACAGAAAATGAAGTTTAATTGCCTTAAACCTCAATTACTAAGCACAGAGTATTGAAAAATTCATTTCTTATCATATTGTTATAACATAACTGTTTAATTATTCAGTTGAGAAATGAAAGTGTAACAATGTATAAATTGAAAATTGAAAAGTATCCATTTTTCAAATTGAATAAAAGTTCGAAGAAATTAGAATTAAGTATCTCCGAGGTTACTATCATTGGAAATATACAGAGTGTCTGGTAAATGATAGTCAAAAATAAAACCCCAAATAGGTGACGGTATTTCGAACACTTTTTCTTAATGCCGAAAATAGGATTTCCAGGTTAGTTTTCGAGAAAACAAAAGTAAAGTTTTCACGGAAAATTCGTACACACCACTGAAGCGAGCAAATTGCGTATGACACTGACAATGTCCGCACTACATTCGCTTTCAATATTGGGAGGAGCGTCGAGAGCGGGCAGGATTTGGGGTTTCAAAAAAAAAACTAAACATGGTCAGATTTCAAAAAAATTTACAGATATAATCTTCTCAGACCTTCGCTATACTGTGGTATTTTTTCTGACTATCATTTACCGGACACCCTGTATAGTATAACGATTAAAAATCCAACAAAAATGGATTTGACTTTTCTACCGCTGCGCGCTGTAGACAAAAAAGTAGGTATATGTACAACTTTGAGAGCTTTTTGCCGTCCTTCAGTTGTTGACATAATCATCACAATTTAAAGAATCGTTAGACATCAATTATTAACATGACAAATATTATTATTGACGGTCGCCTATAAATGATGATAAAAGTGATGACCTGATGGCCATCGAAAAATGAAGATCGTCCAAGCAATTAACGTCAATAATATTGACGATCTTCAACAATTGACAAATGTCCCAAAAATTGACGATACATCTATATCACTGACGATGTTTAATTGACGGTCGTCTATAAATTAACGTATCGTCTATTATATACTTATTGTATTACTTTACATACGAACTTTCGCCATTTCCACTGTCTCTATTTGATGAGCTTGGTATGCGCAAATCTAAAAAATCTGCCATGTACGATCTTTTCTCTCCAATGAAGGATATAGTTTTAACAAAAAACGTTCGTTACGTTATAGATTACTTACTTTTCCTTTATTTGTCAACAATAGGTAGATTACGTGGAGAAACACTACAAAAGAAATGCAGTGATTGTATTTGACGGCTATGGCGACGACGACACCCAGAAAAGCACAAAGACAGCAGAGCGATTGCGCCGGTCTAAAAAAGCAATCTCAGCGGAACCGGTTTTCGAAGAAACCATGCAAGTAACTGTAAGTCAAGAGGTCTTTTTGGCCAATGAAAAAAATAAATCCCGGCTGATTGCAGTACTGAAACGTAAGTTTGAACTAAATGACGTTATTGTCAACACTGCTTTGGAACTGTCCAAAGAGCATGATTCTGTCGTCATAGTCGGAGAGGATGTCGATTTGCTGGTATACTTTGTCCAGTCCCAACTGGAGCAGCAAAAAAAAAACACTTAATGGCTTTTTAAGTGGTGAAAAGCCATGCCGCCCGGTCCTGCATGGGCGTATCATTACGAATAATAACTCTAACAATGAATTCACTTCCAAATCGCAAAAACAAATGGCACACACATTCACACACCACTGCTTTCTCGAGTATAAGTGCAGAAGAAGAGATCACAAGGAAAGCACACGTGGCCGCTGTGTTATGGTCCACTTATGGTCCAGTGGACCATCCAGTATCCGTAGAGTCTCGCGTACTTCCTCGTACACGATTTCACTGATCGACTGTACACCTGCACCTTAGAAGAAGATGAAGATACAAACGAAGTGCCGCCGTCGTAAAAAAAAATTTACGGTCCAATGGACCCTCTAGTTCTTTATCTGTACATATCCATACATTCACATATCTATATGATTTTACTTGGGCAACTGAACACCTGCATTTTAAAAATACCAGGGCGTTTCTGAATAAGCAAAAAAATAAGTCCCATGGTTTTGTATAGAGACAACGGGCTCTTTTCTAATGTCCTCGGTAAATTCAGATTTTATTGAGTGTTCCAGTTGCTACTGGTTAAAGTATAATTCTCACTGGGGTCGTGCAGAATCACAACAAAAATGTTTATTTTATGAAGCCTGGAAGGGGAAAATCTCCGAAAGTAGTATACTCGCACGAATCTCTTAAAGATCCGAGCATTGCGCAATACATTCTTTTCCACCACGCATTTACCGGATGTGACACAACCTCAGCTATTTTCAATCAAGGGAAACTAAAAATAACCAGACTGCTGAAACAATTACCATATTTGGAAAACGCAATGAACACATTCATGTGTGGTTATTCGGAAATTACTTCTATTGAAGTTGCAGGAGAGAAAGTTCTTGTTGCTCTTTATGGCGGTAAAGAGAACGATAATTTAAACAATTTACGGTACAGTGCCTTCATTCGATCGGTAACAAAAAGCAAATTTAATCTTGCCTCTTTACCACCAACGAAGGCTGCAGCACTGCAACATTTACTGCGATTCACCAAATCGAACATTGGATGGGTAACGATTTACCTGCCAAATGTTGGGGATGGAAGCAAGAACGGGGAGGTCTGATGCCTATGCTGACACTGAAGGATCCAGCGCCAAAGGAAATTTTAGAATAGATTTAGATTTAGAATATAATGTTCAATGCATATGCGCTAAGGGATGCGGAGGGAAATGTAGCTGCAAAAAAGCAGGATTAATCTGCTCCGAGGCTTGCCATTTTAGTCGTGGGCAGTCTTGTTTGAATTCAATGATAATCAACGTCGATGAATCAGACGATGACGATGAAGAGCCAAGTACTGTTACGGAGTGGATGTCTCAAACCAATCGTTTTGGTCAGCCCTTAGACACTTTTCTTGACGACGACAGGGACTTGAATTCAGATATAGAAGAAGGAAAATTGGAGGAAGAGACAGATGATGCCGAAGATACAGGAGAATTGTCAAGCGATGACGAGAAATGTTCTCAAAAGGTTCAACCGAAAAAAAAGGTAAAACTTGATGCTAATGCCCAATTATAATATTATTCATCTCGAAAACAGTTTATATGTATACACGTTTCAGTTGGGTAACAGTCGTTATTATAATTTTTTTTTTATTGGTACGCTATTTTGTCTATTTCAAACATGCTTTGGTGTGCGTAAATCGGGCTTTTTCGCACGCGAGTTTTTTAAAGTCGCCATGGAAACGTATCAACAACGGCCAAATCAACCAATAACAGAGCGTTTTTGGCCGTAGCCGGACGAGCCGATTGGTGGCACGACGTGCGACGGGCCGTCACGAAGCGTCCCGAGTGTCATTCAAATTAATCATACTGGGTATGCATTTGGTTTTGGTATAAAAAATGGTACCAATAAAAAAAATCGCCTAAAGTATTCGTGGATAACTGCTCTTTCAAGCACTTGCTCTATTTCGAGCACTCCGGCTACGCCGTCGTGCTCGAAAACTCGCGCGTGTTTGAAAGAGCTCAATATCCACTCATACTTTAATATACTATTTTGATACTATTATGAATTCATGGAACAACCAATATACCAATACAAATCCAAAGTATGCTCCCCATTTCAGCATTATTTGCAACCAAAATTAAAATCTTGTGCAAGTATTCTTAAACTTATTTTAATAAGAAAAGAAGACAAATGTCTTGAAAAATTTAGCATGGTAAATTAGCATTAGAAAAGCATGGTAAGCGAGGACATCTTTATTTGCAACCTGAATTAAAAACTTTTGTAATTATACCGAAACCTATTTTAATGAAAAAAAAAACATTTTTTGCAAAAATAAATTTTCCGTTTGATGTAAGAGGTTGCAAATTGGAACAATGTTTAGAAACATCATTTTAACTAATATGTCGAGTTTGCAAAACTTTTAGAATTTTCACTGAATAATTAGGATGTAAAACATGCTTTTTTATATAAAACTATCATTTCCGTTTTGTTTCAATGGTTGCAAATTTATTGCAAGATACAAATTGCTATTTTTATTAACTTCACAAGTTTGCAGAACTTTTGTAAATTTATCCACGTTAATAATGCCAAAAGTCATTAAATTCTCATTTTCGACCACTTCCGTTTAGAGTAAAAGGTTGCAAAATCAATCTAATTATCGTTTAAACATATTATTCATTTTACAAAAGTTTAAAAACTTTTGCAATTATTATCAAATTTTCAATTTTTTATGTTTATTTCTACTGGCCTATCATCAGAATTTGCAAGGGAAACCTGTGTGGTTTCTAATTCGCCTCCTTCGGTAATGTATCAATGTATCACTTATAAAATTTAACAATATTTTAAGCAAAGGAACGATATTAACAATATTTTATTTCATCCGGCCGAAATTACATATAAGATAAGAAGGACTCTTTAAACCCCCGGCCAAATTTACATCCTATGGTCAGGTAGCCGATGGGATTACCGGCCGAAATTACGCCCGCCGGACAAAATGTAGAATTAACCTGTACACCTCCAGAAATTCGCAAAGCTGCTCAAGAAATTTATCGAAATACTGATAATTTAACCTTGACGCCAACATACGTCTACGTGACAGACTTACATACCAATTTAACGAAACTAAAGTTTACCAAAAGTAGTGTAAAAATATGAATATTATTAGATTACTTTCGATGTAATACTGAGATTATTAGTAACGCAAAGTAGATAATAGTATATTATGTTACTAGTTTAATAAGACGGGGTATTGTCACACGAGAGTTTTAAAGCACGACGGAAGTAACTAAATGTAATAGACACGAAGTTTCCATTCCAAACCTTGTGTTCACTAATTTTTTAAAAGATCTCTACTTTGAATCCTATTTCTTTACAAAATGTGACTCTGATTCTCAGTTTGTAAATTACTGTTGAAGCCAATATTTTTATACTATGTTATAATTGATTTATTTTTATAATTGATATATTGCTATTAGCTTGTAAATTATGGAGTAATAGCTCCATAACCCCTGCAAGAGGCTAACGAATCCTAGTAAAAACAATATTAAAAAAACAAAGATATGCGGTAAAATAGCACCCTGGACAAGTGTCACGAATTGATATATCCACAGAGTATCCATCCCCTTGATCTCAGCAAACAAATACTATTCTATTACATATCATAAGTTACTAAGGAGATATATATATATATATATATATATATATATATATATATATATATATATATATATATATATATGTATATAGTAGTATAATTCGCGACGGAACAAATGTACAAAAGAAAATTATCGACTTACCCGTCTATTCCGTTAAGAAACGGTAACCACCGACACGTGTTTCTGCTTATTAGCTTCGTCAGAGTGGTATAACCAAGCTCTGCATGACAACGATGTTTGACACTTGAAAAAAAATTATACAACTCAAAAAGAACGCCAAAAGTTGTCGGTGGTTACCGTTTCTTAACGGAATAGAAGGGTAAGTCGATAATTTTCCTTTGTATATTTGTTCCGTCGCGAATTTCAGTACTAAATTTCCTTCGACAAAAGATTCGTAACAGTTGGCCATAGGTGGCCACCGCGTCACGTATGGATTTTTGTCCTCGAAGGGAGGATCTTTCCTTTACAGACGCAAAAGTGCTTTGCTGTCAACTGTTGGCGTTCTTTTTGAGTTGTATAATTTTTTTTTCCAAGTGTCAAACATCGTTGTCATTCAAAGCTTGGATATACGCTACTGTGTCGCGCACGCTCTTAATAATCGACTAGTTCTGCTCATTCGTTTTTTTCGATGTTAATATCTCTCACCGACCCAGCCGGCAATCGCCACACTTGGAGCAGGAAACCGACAATACAAATAGTTGTAACACTAGTTGTCACCAATCCGCGATAATTGGCCGCCCGTCTCGTTCGTTCTTTAGCTGTTAATACCTCTTACCGATCCTCGCTGCGAGCGAAGCCCGCTATAAGAGAGCTATGACTCCAACAAATTATAACATTAAATTCAGTCTCACCAAGGACTGGCGACTTTCAACGTTCTATGCTACACATGCATTCGATCTAATTCAAAAGGCATCTGATCCACTTACAAATGAATGGTCGACTTACACTGCCTGCAAACTTTAGGTCTACTCCCTTGACGCCTGGTAGCCGTCGCATGAAACTTGGTCAGCATAGCTACAACACCTCTTGAAGCAGGTTCAGCAATTCGCACAGCTCGGTTTCAGGCAATAGTATATTGTTTATCAAGGGCGGAAAAACGAACGTTTCAACGAGGGCAGAGTTTGTGGCCCCAGCGAAGCAAGGGCCACTTCCGCACGAGTTGAAATTTTGTTTCCGCCCGTGGTGAACACAGTACTTTTTGCGCAACCCGCTAATAGGCAAATAACGAGAAACTTAATTATTTTTAATATTAAAATTCAGTTTTAATATTAAAATACTTATCGTATGATAATGCTCTGTACTGATATGTGTATTGTGTGTTTTGCGACCATAGAGCAATCGTTTTCACCAGGCAGAAAAATACGAAAAACGGCTCGGCTGTGAACTGTGATCACGTCACGTGGCCTATTGAAAACTGACGCGTCTTACTGCTTTGAATTTAAAATTAAATTAAACGAGAAACCTCCATACATCTATATATCATTTAACACTGTATGGCATTATACGCGACTTAAGAAATGGTTGACATGCTACCTGAGATAATCTCGCTCAATTTTTGACCTCTTAGTCGCTTAGGACTAAGTCGGAATTTTAACCGATTACGCCCTAGCTGTTTAGGCGCGAAATAAAATATCTTAACTCCTAATTCCATAAAATGAACAAAATAGACTGAACAAATTGGCTCAATTGGAATAAATTAGTTGGCGAGGACTTGGTGTTTCTCTTTTGTCTACATTGCCATTCCCAACCTTCGGTCGAAAATAGACAGAAAATGGGAATAACATCGAAAATTGCAAATATGCAATAACATTCAGAAATTGCACAAATCGCAAAAAGTTGCTATTGCAATAAAATCCGCTCTTTACTTATTTCTTTCCGTTGTCAGTTACATTTTTACTACAAATCCAACAAAATAGCCTGAAATGTTCACCGCGTTCTCCCACGACACATCGCGTGAGAGGAACCGAACGTGTCCGGTCCTAATTACCCAACAAAATCACCCCCGTGGCCCTCGACCGCTCCGTACGCAATTAACCCTTCATCCTCATCGATTACCCTTTTTCCGTTCTCTTTTCCAGGCCCCGGCGGGCACCTTCGGTGAGTCGACAACCAGCTCCCAGAACGCCCTCGGGCAGGCGAACAGGTCGCTCCTGCTGCGCTTCCCGCTGGACAAGAAGACCGCTAGCGGTGACCGTCTCGAAATACGGTGCGAGGCGGAACTGCCGGGGATACCCTGGCAGACGCAGGTGGCGACGCACACGGTGCCGATTAGGAAAGCGGAGGACCCGCATATCAGCAACCACCTACAATGGTAAGAAGGGGATGTTAAACTTTGCTAGAAGATCTATCAAGTGTGGTGATTTTAATTTACAATTTTGTCTAAGTACAGTAGGTAACTGATTTACCTAAGTATACATACTGTACTTGTGGCGACGCAATATTAGATACATTTGGCGGTCTTGGAGTCCATTTTCAAAATGTAATTTGTCCATTGTACAAAATATCAACTTCAGCATCTGGCGCGGTTATAGGCAATAGCAATAAATAGACCAGTATTTCGTATAATGACAGAGGTCCAGCTGGCATAAAAAGGATCCTTTTTAGTTTCCACATATCACTCCGTAACATGTCTATTTCGCTTTAACGTCCGTTTTTCACGTCGTGACATTTTACGGTCATAAAAGGATTTACAAACGGCCAATTGTCGTCGTCCTAATATTTAACAACTGATAGAGAAGGCCACCCACTTGGCTGGCATTCTATGTGTGTCATCGAGAATCTACCGTCTTAAAAAAACCAATCACAACTCGAGTATCCTTAATATTCCTTAATAAGTATTCTCCGCCACTTTTCTTTCGTACGTTTTTTAACCTATTACAATACTTCGAACAGATTCAGACTCCAGACTCTTCTCGTAAACTTTGTCCAATCAATAACATTCTTACTCGACATCGGCACTTGTTAATTATTAGTAGTAGTATATGTGTAAGTATTAGGTTTGAATATAGTTTAGTATATTTAACATCTCGCTTCAATTTCATCCACCATTAGGTTTAAGTTACCTCCCCCTTCCCAGTAACTCTGCATTGCTGGCATCTCTATATCACATATAAGAGCTCTATTATCAATATCTCTAAATATCTCTAGATCTTTGCAATGTTCTGTTAAAATCACCGCCTACTTTTGTGAAAATTATGAAATCGTCATTAAGCACTTATTGTCCATAAAGTCCTATGAACATGTTTACTCTTAGGGCGTAGTTTTCTGTGCCACAATTGTAAAATTTCAATAATATTGGACTTGAGCAAGATTACAGTGAGAGCTCAAATAATTAGCAAGTTCACTTTTCATGAAATTTTTGTCGAAAGCACCAGTAAGTATTTTCTGCTTTAAACATAGGTACCAGTAGCTCAGTTTCCATTTTAAGAAGTTATTTTCTTTTAATTAAATCTTGTTTGGTAACCATAAGAATAAACTCAAACTTTAAGCAGAACACCTGTTGCAAGTGCAGTAAGTCTAATGAACTTTAGCCGTTTGAAATTGAAATCATCTCAGGGCCTCTCAAAGAGGTTTCAATTCCGTGACTGAAGCATTTTGATCATTGAAATATATTCCATAGGGGCTAGGGGATTGCGGATTATGATTTTGAAACCCGAATGGAAAATTGTTGTTTCTCTATCTGATCTGTTATAGTTCTTTTTGTGTTCATTTCTCTTCTAATTTGTTCATTCCTAACTCTCCCCCTTCTTGATCTACCACAGCTACGTCTAAGAAAATGCATCTCGGTTGCTCTGTTTGTACTGCTAACCTCCCAGACCTCTGATCCATATAAAACTATAAGAATATAATTTTAGATCTTGTAAATCCTCCAAGTACTTAAAGTGGCATCCCATGATGAAGGTTAGAAATTAAACGTCTTCGCCACGTGTGTGTAACTTCTCTTTAATAAACTGAAGGTAACCGGTTTCGTCTCACGCCATCATCAGACCTATTTGTCAAAGAAATCTATCTAACAATAGTCAAGTCAACAGATACACTATCACTCACCTATCACTTGTAACATACAAAAACACAAAACAATAACGAGACCTCCACCAATAACTGGACCAAGTAGTGAAATAAAAGCGCTCTCCTTCTTACAATTCAAAAATTAATCTATATATGAAAGAGTATAATAAAAGATCAGAAAATCGACAGAAAAACTACGATACGGAGGTCTCTCCGATTAGCTCCTCGGCTTTACGGCGGCGGAATGGAAAAATCACGCTGTAGTATAGTCCACCTGTCACTCCCAAAAAAAAAAAAACACAAAAGGCAACAACACTTGAAACGAGAGGACTGATAAAATATGCACTTTTGTGGATAGGCAATTACAGATGTATTCAATTCTCTATCTATCTAAAATGAAGACGACTACAATTAGACCGTGGGCCCATAACACCAAAAGTATCGATAATCTATGTTCGTATGCCCTTTTAGGGACATACTCAGACAGCCCGGGAAACCCGGAAAAGGTAACTCCGAGCGTCTGAGACCAGTCCTAGCACCTGTTATGACCTCCACTTCTTGTTGATGCTGGCATAAATCGAGATGCCCTCTGCGGAATCGTATGCAATTGTCGGAAAATGGTTAATGGGTCGAAATGGGTCGTTCCACCAAAGGGCATACATTCCTCGATCATCGTCTATCACCAGTATCTATCACCATATCACCAAACGGTGATAGACACTGGTGATAGACGATGATCGAGGAAAGTATACCCTTTGGTGGAACGACTCCTTTCGACCAATTAACCATTTTCCGGCATTTGCATACTATTCCGAAGAGGGCATCTCGATTTATGCCAACATCGACAAGAAGTGGAGTTCATAACAGGTGCTAGGACTGGTCTCAAACGCTCGGAGTTACTTTTTCCCGGTTTCCCGGGCTGTCTGAGTATGTCCCTAAAAGGGCATACGAACACGGTCTAAATATAGAAGTAAAATAAATGAGATTAAATGAAATCGAATAAAATATAAAATATAGAACCAATTTCGAGCAAGAAATAAAAAGTTGAGAAATCTAATGACTTGGTTTTAGGGAGTTGGATAAAAAGGAAATGACCGGCTTTTATGTACCCCTCATTTGGTAATCGATGGTACCTTATCTTTCGTATTAATATTTTAAGAGCCTAAGTTAATGCGAGTTTTACAGGAGATGGAGAAAATCTGATATCATCATACCAGCTTTTTTGAAAACATTCGCAATTCTTTGAGAAACCGGGCGTAGATACGATAAACTTCTGAAAAAGAAGGGTCAGCAATTTCCACAGAAACATTAAACAATAGCTGAAATTTATAGTAATATTTTAAAAAAAACTTGTCTATTATTTTTAAAGGGTATCCGTTGTTACAGATAATTGTTTAATTAGGTTTGATTCCTGAGTGAAATTGAAATTATTGAGTGGTATTGAAAACAATCTATGAAAATAACTATGGAAGGCTGCCAATTTATGTGTCGATGGATGACTAGAATGGTGTGGGATTAAGGTGTCAGTAGTACTGTTTTTCTTATAAATTTCAAAAATTAATGTTAATGCTCGACTTTTTGATTAATAAGTCCAAAAAGGGAATGCTGTTGTTGACTTCAAAAAGGGTATTCAAAAAGGAAAAGAACTCTAACGCATCGGATCTAGTCCAGTTAAGAAGGAAAAAACAATCGTCCACATATCTAAAATATACTACAATGGAAGGCTTAAATTTGGGGTGATTAAGAAAATTGACCTCCAAGGAATGCATAAAACTTTCGGCTAGAAAAGGAGAGAGACAACTCCCCATGGCGAGGCCCGATTTCTGTAAATAATACTTCCCGTTGTTAAAAATGTTTTGAATAAACTTTGAAGAGAACTTTTTGCTTAACCATCCTCATTATAGATGCAAATTACATCGAAACCGTAGGAAGCGAGATATTTGCGAGAAATTAATTTGTTTGTGACATTTGATCATCAATATCTTAAGACGAGGGCACGAGATTTTATGAAACTTTAAAACAAACTTTAGTATGCCAAAATAAAGGTTTTTACGAGTTTACAGCTTTTTATATTTCACTCCGAGGATGACTCCAATTGATCTTAAATGACTGCGTTATAGGTCGTATAGCCACGCTTTCTGTCCAGCATCGGTGCTGACGTCACAAAGTTTGCCAGGCAGATTCGGCGAACTGAGCAATCCTGGTAGTCTATAATCTTTGGACAGTAACGACCTTCCAAACTAAAGCAAACATTTCATTTTTAGAGGAATTTTGAGGAAATTTTCAGCGGCAGCGTGAAAAATGTAGTAATAAGTAACACGGAAAGTATCGACAATTTACATCCTGTGCAAGTGACAAGCCTCGGCTTCGCCTCGGTCCGTACACAATTGCGTCGAGCCTTAACACGTCTGATTGAAGAATTTTTATTGGGCATATTTTCACATGGAGCCTATTAGAGTTTGTTGGTTGAAACATTTTGTCTTTGTATTGTAACGCGATTATTGCGGTTACTTGTGAGATTTGGCGCTGGGACGGAGTTCGGGAGTTCGGTTAATCGGTTTTAGGAGTCGGTTTTAGGGTTTTGCTTGGGCGCCAGATTTTTAAGGGTTTTCTCCCTCGGGAATTTGCCTGGGTAATTTACGAACTCAGGAGATTACCAGGGTTGTCTGCAGAAATGAAACACACGCTCGAAAATAGAAAATCCAAAATGATTTTTTTCCCAATCGGTAGTTAAAACAATGCGTACGACTAACACCTGCTTAGGTCGTCGAACGGAGGTCGGCAAAAACTTATTTACAATTATTTATATATCTCGGAAAGGAAACACACAAATGCGAAAATATAAAAGTATCACAGTTGGAGAGAAATAAAATTTTATTCTAAATGAAATCGGGCAGATCGAAAACTATTTAACTAAGCGAAAATGCGGAAAGTAAAATACTTTGTAAACGGTTGAGATCTGAAAAATGAAAAAAAAACCTCCTAATATTGAAAATGCGAAAACGGAAAATTATCTTAACAATTTCACAATAAAAGAGAAATAGCTAAATACGGAGACGATGGGAAAACGTGCTGTGGCTAATATTCGGTAGTGCGGCTTTTACATATCGAGAGAGCGAGAGTGTGAGAGAGAGAATACGGTATATACCGTATATATACCGTATATACCGTATATATACGGAATAGAGTATACACAGATAACGTATAGCCTACTAGCTAGCGGTCGGGGACGCTTTCACAATAGACGAATAACTACGAATAGCTTGGACGGCTTAAGACTATCGGTCAGGGACTATGCACAATTTACGTGCACTCACAAATAACAAATACTTCGGCGGCTTATAACTAACGGCGGTGACGTTTACAATAAACAGATAGACGGATCGGATCGACTTGCTATAAACAAGTCTTGGTTCTCGCCTTGGATTAACTCAGGCAGAGGACGTCGTAGGGGGCGAGTGGCTCATATTCATTTAGTCTTGGTATTTAAACGATGGTAGATTGAACAGTGCCTTATCGGCCGCCATCTTTCCGATATAGGTTTGATTTCGCGATCAATTGTATAGTGGGTGGTCTACTCTCAACTCTCTAAAATCGGCTTCGTTACAGTATGTAACGTAAAATGATGTATTTTACATAGATTTGTTTTTTATTCCGGGATATTATAATGTAACTGTTTGGAATCGGTTTAAATTACTAAAAAGGTTTTTCTTCATTATTGTAATAGATCACTTAAACTGGATAACTACTGTATCTCCTTTGATCCGAACCCCTTTAATTCCAATTTATTACTAGACTCCTAAACCTTAGACTACCTGAGCACATTTATGTTTTTTGATTTGCAGTCATAGAGTTTTCTAAAAAAAAAAACGAATATTACTTTATTTTACATCCCTTTTGATGGTAAGTCATAGGTGGTTGGAATTTCTCCAATTTTTAAAGATAGCGTTTGTTCCCACTATAAGCATTTTAAGAACGTAATGTTATTTTGGGTTTACCCCTTGCTCGTATAGCAGGTTAGTAAACGCTGAGCGGCGCCCTCGATCAAACGCTGCTTCATAATTTATGGGAATTTTCAATGATGTGTTATGGAATGAGTTTTTACTTTATAGTTTTTAATTTAAAATAGTTTTGGAAAAAGTCATGTTGGCTTAGCTTGGTCGGGTGCTCATACCCCTTTCTTATTACTTTTGTTACTATGCCTTAGCCGCGAAAAGAATAAAAAATGACAGACAACTGTTCTTGCAGAGAAATTAAACAACTGAGTAAGTTTAACTAACTATATTAAAGAAATCAAGAAGAAAATAACAAAACGATAACACTTAAAACACAAAAATATTGAAGAAGGTCTCCCATTCTAAACGAATATATAAACGAAACAAATGATATTAACGGCAGTGGAAATTCAAATAAACAAAATTTACTCCTCCGAATAAAATTCCTAAAACGGAAACGATGTTAATTCAAATCAAATTCCCAGTTGCGTTTCTATGTACAACTACAATGTGTTTCAAAATGATTGTCATCTAGTCGGCTGTGCAATTCCCATGTAAAATAAAAAACCCGCTTTGCGAAAATATGAGTTTCTACTAGCAATATATAACCTCAAAATAACTTACTTAACCTCTTGACTTCTGGTTTTTCTCTGTCAAAAGAAAACGAATTCTGAGTATTTGTCTATTTGTGGTATTTGTTTTGGCCCTGAAAAGGGCCGTTAATTATAGGCCGTGAGCCGAGTCCAAAAAAGTGTCTCATAGGAAACCACTTCAAATTTTAAACATAGATTGCCCTTCACGCGAATTACCAAAATGTGCAAGTCTGGCAGCTTTGAAGTGGGGCGTTTAATGGGGGTTTAATGTCAAAGTTACCCCTAATTGTGTGTCCCAAAGTGCGATAAGAAACCAAATAAAATTTTCGTCAGACATCACCAAACAGAGCAATTTCAGCGACCCCCTTTGACTGATAGGAAACCGGCTCAAACACCCTATGTGTCTGGCATAATTTTTTTAGTGAATTGTGCATCACGAACAAACTAACCCATCAACTTTTATTTGGTTTCTTATCACCCTCAATTAGGGGTGACTTTTAAAGTATACCCCCATTAAACGCCCCACTTCAAAGCTGCCAGACTTGCACATTTTGGCCATTCGCATGAAGGGCAATCTATGTTTTAAATTTGAAGTGGTTTCCTATGAGACACTTTTTTGGACTCGGCTCACGGCCTATTACCAGCAGTACTGATTGCCAGTTTTACAATAAATGTTCGATGTGTCACTTGTTGTCAGAATTAGATAGGTTCAAATCAATAGAGCGCGGCACATCAAAAATTACATGCACAGAAATTCCAACGCCAACTAGATGACAATCATTTTGAAACACATTGTATAATTGTAATGCCATAGATTAAATTACTAACCAAATTTGTTTCCTGATACTTTACTACCCTATAAAATCTTGTCAGTCGCCGTTATTGTCTACGATAATAGCTTTCTTATGGTTTATTGTACCTTCATATATATATTGGGGTTTTCACTATGTATAGAATTTGCACGAGTTCTCGCTTATCCAGTGGCACTGAACTCTCTTGTACCCATCGCAGCTCTTGTCTCGACGCCCACCGTACTCATGAACTCGATTCAAAATGACTCGACCCAACGAAAATTAATACTAACAAAACTTGTTCGATGATTTACTCAAAAGCCCAACCAATTACCAGGAACTCGATTCAACCCAATGTCTTGATTATAATTGACCTAAAATCATTCCTGAGAATGACCAAATGACACGAACTCTATAGTAAGTATCCATATTGGATATCACGCAAAGTGCATGTTCTCATGGCCACAACAAAAATACCAATGGATTGGAGAAATTAAACTGGAGTCTTCGTAAAGATCTCTTAACTTAAAACCATATATTCGACGTTCGCTGACCTATCTGAGACATTTTGCCGACGAAACAATTATTACAAACATACAACTGGTCAAAATAAGTAGTAAAAACCACATAGATATAAGCAATTACATAAAATTGATTTCTCTTATTAATTATGAATTTATCACTTCTAATGCTATGGGATAATGGTGTCATACAGCAACACTTCTATTTAAGTTACAACGGGTTAGATTTCTAATAATGTTGTAACTCCTATAACTATTATTACTTTAGACGAACCATTATTGATTATCTATTTCATTTTTAACTCATACATGTTTTATTATCAAAACATTCTATATGAACAGCTCATGAATTTTTGAAATAATGGTCGGTTCTATTTCAAGACATCAGAGTTTTGCTCTCCATATCATTTTTTATACTTTCATATTTTTCTAGACTTTCTTGATAATTATTTGCATTTTGAAATAAGGATTTCGAGTAGATGAGAGATTATTAAAATAAGATTATAATTTTATGAATTCTTTATGTTTTTGGTAAATAAGTTTTTTTAATTGTTATATTTTATTTGTGATCTAATGCTATTGCGTTTTACAGTGATGCGATTTTCTTTTTCTTTGTCTTGAAAATGCCACAGATGCGTGGCGAAACGTATGCCACATGGTTTTAAATTAAAAACAAATAAGAAGGCTACAGATTTATTTCTTCTACTGCTTGTTTGTCATGTTGGATATTGACTTGATGCGACGTACAAATATTCAATTTATAACATCTGGGTAATTCGTAGGATACTTAAAATTTCATAGACCGAGTTGCTAACGAATCTCTCTTTCTCTCTAACCCAACCCAACTGTGAAGATTAGATGTGGATTTTTAAAAACGAAAAACTGGCTTTCTTGGGCATATAAAAGCAAAGAATGTGGACATTTAAGGTTGATAATAAAAGGAAAAAATCATTGGTAAAAGTGGGCCATGTAGAAAAAATTGCTATAGAGTATAACACTAAACTGGCCCAAACACACGTACCGAGAACGGCTCAAAACAGAGAAAAATTGTTGCCAACTTACGAAGGGTACTTTAAAAAAGGGTAAATAGCATAAATCAGAATTCATTTTTAGAGTATTGAGTTTCAAAATATGTGATCAATTCGTCAAAATTATGACTACACTCTATTGTTGAATCAAAAAGTACACGATATATTCTTGGATATACTTTAGTAGGTTAACAAAGAATTCCTCAATATTGAAAATATACCTCGAAATAACCTTTGAACTAAAACTGCTAGAAGTCGCCACGATCAAAGAATATGATTAATTGTTACTATATGTTGATATCAAATTTTGATATTTTTTGTCATTAGTACTCGGATTCTCATACTGAGTATTATTCACATGACATCGTTTATTGAGTGTGCATGGCTGCCATAGCTTCTTATGTGAACACGTTTTAATTCTGGTTATTATAGTATTGTTTTCTGTTTAGGTACACAGGATTCAACCACGGCAACCAATGCGGCAGGTCCTTCCATATAGCCTGGCTCCTCCTGGTTACGATGGTCGCTCGATGGAGTATAGGGAAGTAGATAAAATTTTAGTTGTTTAGAGGAAGAATGCTAAAAGTGTACAGTATCGAAAAACGAGACGGACGAATCGATTCGGGTATCGCCATTATTGTTAATCATATCAAATATACTCGACAAGCTCTGATGTCGGTGGTGTCGTGTCGATTCGTTTGCGTCTAGAAGAAAAGTGTGATCTGGTTAAGGGAGTAATTTAATTAAATGTTAACATTTTTAAGTGTTTTAGTATGTTAGGGAAGTATTTTTTCGACTTTTTTTTACTGTAAATAAAATCAAAGTTACTTGGTAACCTTAAAAGGTCGATCGACTCGTCAAAACGTTCAACTTCCAAAATTGATCTCTTCCAATTTCTCCCATGTAACCCCTCCAATATGCCAAAGATACATTTAATTGTTACTTTAATGCAATCACATTGACCGAACTCCCATAGTATTATTGATTTTCTTAAAAATATCTATTTCACGTGTAACTCAAAGCCTGCCTTCTGAGGTTATGGAATAATCATCTGACCGGCGGTACTTGACGAACTAACCGCGATCGATCGAATATAGTACAAGTTAGTGGAAATTGAGTTCAGATTTTGAAACCACAGAGGGCTTAGTAAATATACGTGGGTCGAATTTATTCGCCGAAACACAAACAAAAGCACAGTCTAGTCGTGGATAAAATTTTGAAACGCGAATAACTAGGAGAAAATCATATCAGTTACGATGAAAGAGAGGTCTAGAAGAAAATTCTTGACTAAACATACGTAAGGGCATATTTCAATTTTTATTGTTGTAACTTTCCAAGTAGAAGTGAAGATATCGACTTTGGCGACTTTTCAAATTGACAACTAATTCCTCCCTCGGTGTACTGTGGTATGAATCAATTCGAATAGGGGACGAAATAACGGGATCGCCCACTCCCGGGTCGGGAGTCTTTATGCGGGAAGAAATATCGCCTGAGTTGGAAATTATAGGGAAGGTCGGATCGGGTCGTCCGAAGCCATCGATCTCTCTCTCTCTCTCTTTCTCTCTCTTTCTCTCTCTCTCTCCCTTTCTCTCTCTCTCTCTCTCTCTCACTCTCTCTCTCTCTCTCTCTTTAACGCAAGCGGAAGCCCATAACCAAAACTGACATTTCTTGTCCCGAGCCCTTTAATTATGGACTCGGGTAAATCACATCTCTCGTCTCTTTATCTCCTTTCCTCTCTACATCTAGGGATTGATATCGATCAAAATTCGCCAGAAATTTCATTCGCGAACTTCGTACGCTAATAGATGGGGTCAGCCGCTTCATCAGCATTACTGAATAACCAAACGCCGGCCTGAATGAAAGCCCTCCCTGAATACATTTGAATTCATCATCGAAACAGGCGGAATCGTAAAATGTCGTATAATTAACTTATACGTCCTGTTATTACATTTATTTCTATTATTCCCGACGAGCGGATAACTTCATTGTGATCTGTATAATTTGCGTCGCTGAAGTGTCGGCGGAATCACGGTGAATAAAACGGAATAGCCAGTGCGACATCTTGCGTTGCTCGTTTGGAACTAATCGCGAAGAATGTCACATGCGGTCTTGCAAAATCTCCAAAGGTTGTTTAAGTAAGATTTTTGAAACATTGGCACAAACGGTTTGAGGCATGTACATTGATGAACATGCATTCTGACACAGTTCTCTTGGTTACATTTAGTAAGTCAAAGTTGTTCCAAAGGTGTTATAAATACTCATAATGTATCAGCAATTGCTTGACATGCTGCAATAAATCGAACATTTTTCTCAAGTAACTAACAGTAACTATGGTTAAAAACGTATGTTGCTTAACATATACTATTACTAAATATTTATAATTATTAAATATTCATGATGAATGCGTTTAAGAGGGCAAATTAACCATTTGTGCATATTAATCATGCACTTAAATATGCGATTGTTTGTTACAAAACTGCGTTAATAAGCATGTAAAGTGCAAAATAGAAAATGCACAACTTTTCATCCGCAAAGGGTCGCCCTCACGCGGCTCAATTCCTAAACGTCACCACTGCATTCAAACGGAACGTCGAAGTCGAAAAAAGTCGAAGAAGTGTAGAGAACATCGTGTTATTAATTTCAGTAGCCCGCTCCGCTTGCCTGTCGTGAGCCCTCTTAATGCCCAACACTATTGTGTTGTTTGAACGTATATCTCACAAATTTTAGTGACAAATTGGAGCTGGGATTTGAAACCCAAATTGTCAGAAGTAAAAAGACACGAGATGGATAATCAAAAATATCGCAGGTCAAATGCTTAGCCTTAAAATATTAAAACGTAACTTCAAAGCCGATGGAAGATTAAAAATTAATTGTTCTTCATAATTTCGCCAATTTTGGTAGACTTTTTTTTTATTTTGATGGAAAAACATTTGTACCCAAATTTCAAATTTTGATAAAAGTTTGAAGTTTCAAAATTCAATCAAGGAAATGAACCTAGCAACTTCCTCGAAAAACATTGTATTGTCGTAGATTTTTATTATGAAGGACTTCCTGATTTTAATTGATTCATGCAGTCCCTTTCTCTATGAACATTTACCATTTATTATTTATATTTACATTATTTATATCTACTTAAAGTCCACAAATGGTTGTATATGGCCCATTGCCAATTCAGCTTATTGCATCAGTTAGATACGTCTTAGCATGAGTATGTGTTCTGCCATATGTCCTGTCACAAGAATTCCACAAATTGGATGAAGAAAGTGTGGATTTTCTACCACCTCCACTTTTGTTAAGTTTTCTAGTGTAGGTATTTTGGATTCGGATACGTGGAAAGCATTATTTTAGTTTGAAAAAGCAACAATTTCATAGTGGCATGTAATACGTGTAGGGCTAGTGTTTGGTTTCAAGCTAAGGATCATTTGAAAAATTTTTATGGATGTGGTCTTTCGTTTGTAATTACATTTCTTGTTGTCTTTATCAAAATTCTAATACCAGTTATAAAAATCCTAGAAAAATTGAAGGCGCCCTATAATTATAAAGACTACAGTATAAATTCTTTTGGAGGCAAATGTTAACTTAAATTTTTTATGGCGCTCGAAAATTGTCCAACGCTTCAAACTTGAAATTTGCATCAAATTCATTATCAAAATCAGGTTGTATAGCGCGAAGGAAGTTGTTGATAAAAAAATAATAATAGGGAGTTTTTCCAAAATTGTTGAAGATTTGGAAGAAGACCAAATTGTTTGGTTTCGACTTTTTTGAGTTACGTTTCAATGTTTTGGACCAAAAATTTGTAGGGATTATAACCAGTTTTGACATCGAGTATAAAACCATTTTTTCCCAGTATGTAAAGTGCTACCGCAATAATTATTACTGTCCTTTGTCAGCAATCTCAACAAGAATAAAATGATTTATATTGGCATCATTCCATTTCCTGGTTAAACTATTAAAAGTTGGAATCTGAAGGTGAAATTTTTTTGTCAGTTAACGCATAACTTTTGTTTGAATAAACTTCTGCAGCTGTGTTAAAAGTTAAATTGTGCAAATAAAATTTTTCCATTATCCATTACGATAAAAAAGTAATGCAACTTCGTTACATACTGTTACTTTGCGTGGAATGTAATTTGTTGCAGTAATTCGTTATTCAACACAGTAATTAGAATAACGTTTTGCTCCCATGCTACATGAGTATTTATCCGCTACCGCCTTTGTCGTACAATTAAAACAATTATTACGAACTTTGTTGGTCGGGTTAATGGCACCAATGTGATCAACATCTTGCTGGAACAAACCTATGACAACAACAAATTTAAAACTGAATGCTGAAGATCAGTATGTGCGCGGATAGCTGCCTACCGTCTTCTGGCTGCTGGCATGACGACTGGTGCAATAGTCGCTGCACCGGTGTGAAGTTAGCAGTCAAAAATCCAGCAGCCGATTATTCAAGGTGACATTTCTAGCAGCCATTTCATATTCAGCAGGTATTTCATCAGTGGCGCCTCAATAAAGAAGCATTTCCAAAACTCATTTTTCTTACTAAAAACTCGCCGCATTGCATTAACAACAATTAGAAAGAAATTAAAAAATTTATATAAATGGTGTAAGGGTCTAAGGGGGTAAAATGGTCACTCGAAGATGCTCTTGTAATGTTATATCACGTTCTTAGTTTCAAATTTTTTTTCTAGGTTTTTGAAAAAAATAACCTCAGGTTGCCCTTTTAATCACATTATGTAGTATGGTATTACAGTATAATTATGTGGTTATATGGTTATATACAGTATGGTAGTAGAGAATCCATGTTAGACGGTGATCGACTTGCAGAGGGGTTAAGGGGGTGAAATTGTTATTCGAACATCTTCGCGTAAAGTTATAGTTTGCTTATTCGATAATTCAATAAATGTTTTGAAGTATGTAGAAAAAACCTACTGCCCCTACTACTATAAACCTAATGCCCTTTTCATGAAATAATAGTATGACAGTATTATAGAGAATCGACTGTGCAAAAGTGATCGACTTACAGAAGGTTTAGGGGAATGAAATAGTTACTCGAAAATCTGCGTGTAACCAATTAATAGTACTTAATTAAGTATTTCACCCTCTTACACCCTTTGCAAGTCGATCACCGTTTAACACTCGATTCTCTTTGATCATACTACTATTTGATTAAAAGGGCAATCTGATTTCTTTTCTGACACCTTCAAAAAATATTTGAAAATAAGAACTATTATAACGTAACGTGAAGATATTCGAGTGATAATTTCACCCCCTTAGAAGCCCTATAAGTCGATCCCCAGTAGATTGACTTCTACATGACAGTAGATTCTCTACTATCACACTATTAATTATTGATTAAAAGGGCAATGTGGTTTTTTTACCTAATTCAAAATAATTAGTTATTTATCGAGTAAACAAGCTATATAGCTTTATGCGAAGATGTTCTATTGATAATTTCACCCCCTTAACCCCCCTGGAACTCAATCACCGTTTAACAGTGAATTCTCTATTATCATACGATTGAGTTATGAAAATTGCAATCTCGCTTTTTTCGAAATCTTAAAAAAAAGATATTGAAATTAAGAACGCGATATAACATTACGTGAGAATTTTCGACTGACCATTTTACCCCCTTAGAGCCTTAGAACCCTGCTTTCACAATTTTTTTAATTGGTTTCGAATTGTTACTAATGCAATGCGGCGATTGTTTTGGTAAGAAAAATAAGTTTAAAAATGTTTCTTTATTGACTCCACAGATGAAATGACTGCTGAATATGAAATGGCTACTAGAAACGTCACTTTGAAAAATTTATTGCTGGATTTTCGGCTACTAACTTCACACCGGTAGTCGCTGCCGGGGCCTATACGTCATCGACGCATTTAAAAGTCATTAATCTAGGAAGTAAGGAATGGCAGCTATCCATTAGAAATCCCGTGTTAAATTTTGATCAGTCTTGTCATGACTGGTCCCTATACAAAAATCATTTGGGATCGTTCAAACTGTTCGACATTTACACTCCTTTTATAGATTTCAAGTTGGTGCGCCATTCAAGAATTTTTTGCCATTTTTTTGGGCATTACGAATTCAATTATATCTCAATGCTAAATTTCGTTCGATCGACGGTTTGCATTCGAAATCGTACCCCTGTCGTTTTAAATGGAAACTACCTTCACCACCTAATACTGTAAATATTTTAAAATTTTTATCGTTAATCAATCGGTATTTAAATAATGAGTAGACTAAAAGAACTTCCCCATATCTCAGTTACCTCCCATGTTTCCCGCCATAGCAATGGTTATTATTTAAATCGTACAGGGTAGACATCTCTAAATTGCTCAGAAAATTCGCCCAATAACGATAAGTCTGCTCATTATATATTTTTATGTGATGTAAAATAAATGTTCTTATAACTGTCATTTATAAAAGCACCGTCTATAGATTGACTGTTATTTTTGTGATAATAACTAGGCACTAAAACATAACTTATATTGTATCGACGTACATACATCCATTCTCATTAAAATAAAGAGTTCTTTAAAACTTTTCTTTTATTTGTAACGCTCCAACATACAAGAGAGACAGGTAGGTACCATCAGAGACGTCTTATACTTTGCTACATGATCTAGTTTGTTCGGGTAAGTAACACAACTCTATAGGTAATTAAACTCTGCGTATATTCCATCAACACACTGACTTTCTAATCACCCTGCACGGTAGGTAGTGTATCAAATATAAACCGTAATTGGCATCGCATTTCTGTGCGTCACAACGTTTAATGAACTAATTCATAATAGGTTATTTAACGTGAAACGACCGTCGACAAAATTTCCCGCAAGCGACTCGTAATTAGCATGACGACTCATTTTCTAGAATTTTCTGGAACGCGCCGTGGAGCTATTAAATTTTTGCGAACATGATCCTCGGACAGGAGAAAGTGTGAAATTTTTATACGTAGGTGGAATATTTCTGTTGTTATAATATTAAGCCACCAGTAGAATATCTGTTTCTATTTAGTATTTATTGTTAGCTATACTTCAGGTAACTTTAATACATCTGTAAGTAATTATAATCCAATAGGTACTGCAAAATTAAAGTCATTATTCGAAGCATAAAATTTGAAATTGGTGATGGCGCGGAAATCATTTATGACATTCTAAGTTTGTATTGTATCTGTTTAGTACGTGTGTTATGCTGTAATACCTATAGCAGTTTGCATAGATACACCTATTAATATATACATTGATACATTATATACATTAATATTTTATGTAGCTTGGGGTGAAACTAACCAATAAATACACACTTTTGTTTTTGCTCTGCGCAATTTAATAGTAACTTCAATAATTAACCTACGAATATGCAGAAAATAAGTGACTTTTCCCCAATGAAGAGAATGCTTTTCGAAAAATCTGTAAAGATCTAATTTTCAACTCAGGCTTGAGCGAGAATATACTGATACAAATAATCCATTTGGGGTGAGGTCGTTAACGACAAACCTAAAAAACTTTAAAGGCAGCGCATATTATAGGGCAACTAATCTGGCCACACAATAAGAATTTTAATATGTCAAAATTAAGACAAATTTAGATCGTTTGGGATGAGATTTTTCAGTAGGTGAGAATTGTGAGAACGGCCGGCGAAAATCATTTAAAATATTTCGCTTCTCTTGACTAGAAGCATAAAATAAAATAAGTAATGAAACGAAGTCGATTTTCTCCGACAGTGAAACTTCGAAGATATGTTCCCTGCATAAACGAATTGTTACAATTTAAACCCAAAAAGGGAAAATTATATCATTCCAATTCGTAGAAAAAGGAATCTGCCGAGCATATTACCAAGGGACAATAAATAACTGAATTTCCGTTAACTACAATAAATTCCTTTAAAATGTTCTGACCTATTACTTGTACCGCCTTATAAGTCCGCCCATTTCCCTACCCACAGGATATTGGTTCCAGAATTTTCCGACCGTCCCTTTTTGTTAAGCTCAAAGATTAAGAGAAAACCAAATATAACCGGGTCTAGGACGTTTGGTCGCTGCCGTTTGGCCGCCGCCGTTTGCTCGTCGCCGTTTGGACGTAGGGACGTTTGGACGTCGGGACATTTGGCCGTGGCAAATTTGGTCGTTTATTGCATACACCTTAAACACTATGTTAAGGGGTAAGGGTAGGGGTAATATTTTTTCGTGGATTATGTTTATAATTTAATGACAATTATTATATGTTGCAGTTTGTAAGACAGGGTAATTAATTTATGGATAAAAATACGTTTTTAAAATTATATATATGTATAATTATACCGAACACTGTTATAGTTGGGGATGCAGTCAGGGTCCGTAAGTGTTTTCAATAAAACTCTTGTTTGTTTGTCGACGTTTCGGAGATGTTTAGCTCCTTCATCAGGACATCTATTTAAAAATTAAATCAATTTCATAAGACATAAATCTGAGTGTTATGATTCGCTTACCAAAATTAGTTAAGACGGCGAAAAAAGGCTCTCATGGAATTATTAAAGGAATCGATGCGATAACATAAATACCTAGGTGATGCCAAACAAGACGACAGTGACTTCTCGAGGTCTGAAGGTGGTTTAAAGGTTGGATCTCTCTCGGCGATGACCTTTGACATGCCATCGGTTTTCCAAAAATTCGCGGGAAAGAAATTTTCAATTACGAGGGTACGCAACACACATTTTTGTGTTGCGTACTAATAGTTACATTTCTGTAACTATTAGTAATGTTAGTCATCTAGAGAGAGAGCTGGACTCATTAAGTGTGTCTATCGTAGAACTATTACCTGTCAACATTGTCAAGGAATTTTTTAGACGTCAAACCATCAAATATGACCGTTTGTTTCATAGTATCAAATCTAGCAACATGAGAAAACTTAACGTTCTCAAGTTAAGTAAACTTAATGACATTAAAATTCAAGAAAAATGGTTTAAGAACCTGACAGACGTAGTTGTCCCCGATAGAGTCAAGAAAATCTTGGCACTTGGCCCTAAATTTAGTATAACCCCAAATCATAAAGAACTTGACATCACAAACTTGGTAGCTGATCTAGAGGCAATTATTTTTAAATGTAATGATAAAGAAAAAAAATCAATCGGAGTCAACACACTAACATCTTAACGAATCACTTACATAAACGCTCTAATAACAGCGATTTCCTGGTTGCGTATTACAATGAAACAAAAAAATTCTTGAAAGAAAACCAAGACCTGATCGTTGTCAGAAGCGATAAGGGAAAGGTAACGGTCCTAATGAAAAGACAGGATTACACTTATAAATGTAACGAACTACTAAGTGACGAAAAATATTACAAGAAACTTAAGAGAGATCCTACTCTTGCTCTAGAAAAAAGAGGCAATGATATTATTACAACGCTTAAAAACTCTAACAGTTTACCTGATATCATATGTAAAGACCTGATGACTTATAATTCGATACCAGCGCGTTTCTACGCCCTACCTAAAATACACAAACCAACAGTAACAATGAGACCGATAGTGTCATCGCTTGATTGTGCAAATAACAAAATTTGTCAGTTCCTTACAGGTAATTTAACAACCTCTTACGATAAGAACAACCCTTATTTTCTGGAAGACTCCTTTGCTTTTAGTGATTACATTAACGATTTTCAACTGCCAGCTAACTACATATTGATTAGTTTGGATGTCATATCTTTATTTACCAACTTACCTCTCGAACTCGTGGCTTCGTGCATTGAACGATCATGGCATAGAATTAGGCAGAATTGTACATTGAGTTTTAGCAATTTTAAAAAATTACTTTATTATATCTTCGACTCAACATTTTTCTCGTTCGACAATGAGTTCTTTAAACAAATTTTTGGAACACCGATGGGCTCAGCGATCTCACCGATACTGTCTGCCTATGTAATGGATGAGCTTATAAAATCTAGCTTAGAAAAAGTTGATTTCCATGTTCCATTCTTGAAACGATACGTAGACGACATTATTACAGCAGTCCCCGAAGATGTTATCGACACGATACGTGAAGTTTTCAACCTGTACAACCCTCACCTACAATTTACAGTAGAGACAGAGGAAAACAACTGCATTCCATTTTTGGACATGCTGGTCAGACGAATGGACGACAACAAGGTGTATACTTCCTGGTATCAAAAAGGGATATGCAGTAATAGATACATAAATTACCATTCTTACCATCCACCTCGGATGAAATGGAACTTGATTAAAGCTTTAAAACATAGAGTATACAAGCTATCGCATCCATCTTATAGGCATGGGGATTTAGTGAAGCTGAGGACCATTCTACTAGAAAACTCCTACCCGATTAGAAACATAAATACAATTCTTTTCACTACCACAACTATGAATCGTAATAATGACAATTCAAAGCAAGTTAAACAGAGTCAAGAGCTTAATGCAGATAATCTACCCTTCTATGCATCCCTACCATATATAGACCTACTGACACCTAAACTAATCAATGTGTTTAAACATCTCAATGTTAAAATAGCCCTAAAGAACTTCAAATTAGTTAACAATTTGTTCACTAAAACCAAAGATAAAATTGAAACATTACAAAGAACAAATGTAGTCTATAAACTAGCATGTAACGATTGTAATGAAGTATATGTGGGACAAACTTCAAGGAACCTAAAAGGAAGGATTGTGTCACATAAAAGCGACATACGTAGAAATGTCCCCTCGTGTGCCCTAGTTACACATGCTAATAGCTTACACCACACAATCGCGTTTAGTAGTCCTGAGATATTGAGAACGCAAAGAAGTTTTTTCAAGCGCACATTCCTGGAAATGGTAGAAATTATTAAGAGACCGAATGCTATGAACAGTAGAACTGACATAAAGAACTTAAGTCTAATCTATACTTACCTGTTCACCTTAGATGAACAATTGAAGAATAATCCAGGAATAACCACGAACGAAGAAACTTCAATGGTTAGTCTTAATGTCGCAGAGGACATGAGTCCTGAAAATGTAAATTAACCAATTTAGCCTGTGTCCGGCTCTTGTGTTCTGTTTAAAGTAAAATTTCGAGTTATTCACATATCTTGTATTAAAGAATTATACGTACCCAACTTAACGAGAGTGACCTCTCTAAATCTGATAGATGGTTGTTGAAACTAGCCGAAGGGGGTTCACTTCCTGCCTCTCCCGTCAATGCAAGTGGCAGTTGGATTGATTGTGGGAGCTCGGGGACTGGACGTCAATTTCGAGCTGGGTTAACATTCACAGGTGGCTTGCACTGGTGCCCGGTTTTGAGGTAGTGAGAGCCTATAGAGCTGGACTGTAGTGTAAGTGGACGCTGTTTCAATTAGAGATCGAGTGTGGACCTGGGGACGCCTGTTGTGTCGTCTTTGCCGGAGACAAGTGAGAGATGTCTCGGCTGAGAGGAGCAATGTGTGTTGCGTACCCTCGTAATTGAAAATTTCTTTCCCGCGAATTTTTGGAAAACCGATGGCATGTCAAAGGTCATCGCCGAGAGAGATCCAACCTTTAAACCACCTTCAGACCTCGAGAAGTCACTGTCGTTTTGTTTGACATCACCTAGGTATTTATGTTATCGCATCGATTCCTTTAGTAATTCCATGAGAGCCTTTTTTCGCCGTCTTAACTCATTTTGGTATGCGAATCATACCACTCAGATTTATGTCTTATGAAATTGATGTAATTGATGTAATTTTTAAATAGATGTCCTGAAGAAGGAGCTAAACATCTCCGAAACGTCGACAAACAAACAAGAGTTTTATTGAAAACACTTACGGACCCTGACTGCATCCCCAACTATAACAGTGTTCCTTATACTTGATCAGTCGTGATTTCACCCTTTTGTTGTATAATTATACCTATATAATATATACCTATATATATATATATATATATATATATATATATATATATATATATATATATACAGTATATACATACAGTACACGACAGTACACTGTATATACAGTATATATACAGTATATACAGTATATATATATATATACAATATACCTGTATATATATATTATAATAATGTATAAAAATACCTATTTAACGTAGGTTTGCAAATTTTACCTGCGGATAATAAAATGGATAAATCAATATAAAATAAATTACATAAATATATTTTATAAATAAATAAACATAAAACAAATGAAACCGAAATAAACAGGTATTCATCAAACTAATAAATACTATTATTATTATTACAGTTAGAATTTCATATTTACAACTTTCTCATTATTAGAAATATGTATTTTGCAGAAAGTGAATGTTTCTATATCTGATAAATCGTAAATGATATTGTGCGATGCGGCCCCAATTAGCGAAAATAGGTCGCCGTCTAAGCTTATTCAGTACCGAAGCGACCTTAAACCGAAGGACGATACGACTCTCGGACAGGTACGACATCACGTTCGTAAACATCCCGCTTGTATTTATACAGCTCGATCATAACGATCGAGGGGGCAGTCAACCATCGAGTACCACGTCACGCTGCCCGTCTGAGGGTCCGTCCTCCGGCATGCAGCTAATTGGAGGAGCCTTGCGCCTGCTGCCCATCGTCATCCAACAGTAAGCAACCACCTCCCTTTGCCCTTTTTCTCACTTCTTGCCATCTGCTCATTTGCCTTAATTTTGTGTTATGATGTTCTCTCCCCTATATTTAATGCTCCAATAAATATTGTCTGTTTCACCATGTCTTCTTTTTAGTCTCCACCGAGCTACCACCCCCAACCCGAGCACTCTCTTTGGACCCTAGGTCCTCAGGCGTGTGACAATATCACAGTATAAATGAGACGTAGGTAAACTAGAAAAATTATTCCCAAAATGTCAATTACGATAATTATGAATAATTATAATTTCTAATATGTTTGTTGTTTCTTCTCTTGATTTCAAGTAAGCAAAATAGATCACCATAAAAATAAAACATGTATAAAAATCCACAAATGATAATATTGATTTAAATAAGTATTACACACTTTTTAGGAAAAATGTAACATTTTCATATTCATATTTGTGGGTTAAATAATATAGGTACCTAAAACTAGAGAGAAATATAATAATTTTCATTTAATTATATAAACAGAATCCACGAAAAAGTAATACCCTTACCATTACCCCTCAACATAGTGTTTAAGGTGTTTGCAATAAACGACCAAAGTTGCCACGGCCAAATTTAATGTCCCGACGTCCAAACGTCCTGACGGCCAAACGTCCCTACGTTCAAACGGCGACGGTCAAACGGCGGCGGCCAAACGTCCCATCCCGAATATAATCATATAACCTTTTTTCTGACACATCGATAATATCTTATTATACCTTCTCAATCTCCGTTCGTCGAAATCCTCCGACGAAATTATTTTCATATACAGGGAAAAATTAGAAATTAGGTGGTAAATCTAAATATCACCTATTATTACTTAATAATAGATCTAACACCTAAGAGATCAACTTTACACCAATTGACCAATGGAACTAAATACAACTGAGCATTTATACTTTTAGAAGAGCTAAATGTTGACTTATTCATTATCTTTTACATTTACTACATTCTTTTATATCTCTTCTTCATTTTTGAACCAAAGTCTAGATAAAAACTAAATGCTATTGAACTAAAAATCTCCATTCTACACCTGAAAATAGAGGATTATTGTTATAAAGTCAAATAAAACAGTATAAACATAATATAATTATTTTAAAGCAGTTTCGTATCATCATTTGCCAAACCAAAGTAAATAGTATTATAACTAGTATTTGTGTTAATATGTAATCTACGAATTTTTGACATCTATACTTTTTGCTATTAGCTCGTATGACGTATATCCCCAGTGATATTTTAAAGAGGGGATATGACCTGCAGAGATTATGCACGGGCATAGGTCGGCCATATTGCTCACTGCGCTTTGTAAATTTTTATCGTCACTGGATTGTGATATTTTTCGGAGTTTTTGGTGTTTATGTTAACTTCTACACTGCGTTTACATTTACAAGTAATGGCTTCATGTGTAGCCATACGTAGCTGTACGAGCAACGGACGCATAAACAAGAAGGATCTCACTGGAATCACTTTTCATAGGTTAGTTTCCATTCTCGTTCCAGGCATCGCGAAGCTCGGGCGAAATTAGAAGAATTCCAATCCACTGCAGTTATTTATCCCATCCTACATCTTTTTGGTGGAAGGTCAGGTGATTATTGCACTATTGAATATTCTATACTCATCTAATACTATATTTTTTGAATTTTACTTTAACTCTACCCTCATAAGGTTAAAAGATGAGCACTTCGGGAGGGGGACCTGGTCCCCCTCTTGGTTCAAGCCCTATAAAACAACCTAAACTGATACTAAATTCTGATCAGGTAAAAACTAATACTGAAGTATTAACACAAAAACAAAATCTTAATGAATCTCACAATAATAATACTGAACAAATAAAACACTTATATAGTAGAACTGATAGAAGTGCATATGAAGTATTTATTAGTAGTAATGATGGACATAATTTGGGAAATTATTGTGCGTTAAGTATTGCGAAAAATATTCAGTAACTCAAACTGGACAACGTGATACAACTTGAACGGAAGGGTAAAAATAGAATTTGCGTTAAGTTCTCGAACTATAATTCCGCGAATAGCCTCACAAAACATGAGGGACTGAATAAATTAGGTTATACAGCCTATATTCCCTCCAATAAAGTAACTTGTAAATTTTTAATTAGACAAGTTGACCCTGCTGAAACCGAGGAGGAATTAATAAATGGCATTACGATAGAGAGAAAGAGTAACATTAAAATCTTAGGGGTCAGGCGTCTCACTACCAGGGATAGGAAATCTAGAGAAGTTAAATACATTCCAACTACATCCATTGTGTGTACGATCTCAGGAATTTATATACCCAAAGAAGTCAAAATCCATGGGTTAGGTCCCTACAGAACCTTTCCATATATAAGTCCAGTTATCCATTGTTCAAACTGCCTTAAATTTGGGCATATGAAAGCCCAATGCAGAGGAAAACAAATATGTTCTACCTGCACTAAAATCCCACACGAAGGTGAGTGTAAAAAATTTTGTATGTTTTGCAATAGTAATGAACATTATACTACCAACAAATCCTGCCCCGAGTATTTGAGACAAAAAAATATAAGGTATGTTATGGCAGTGGATAATAAAACGTTTTTTGAAGAGAATGAATTGTTCCCTAATCCGAGATTTGCAAATAGGAACAGCTTGAATAATGTGTCCTACTCCCAAGAATTCCCTAAACTAAAATCTAAATCAGAAGAGGTATTAGTACCTATAGATCAGAGAAAAACCATGTTTACGTGATCCCCTGGCCTTAAGTCATATGTAGAAGCCTCATATGTAGACGATACCAAAAAAAGAAAATCCATGAATGTGGACATAACAGAAAACATCTCGGAGAATAGTGGTTACAGAAACGTGACCGCTACAAGGGGTAATCAACCTGGCGACATGGATGGAGCCATTGCGTCAGGCTCCCCCAGGTATTATAGGAGGGGGAGCGGCATCCCCGATCAAAATTCCCTTATTAATATGTGTATCAATTGTAATATGCCCAAAGAACTTATAGCTGCTATGAGAAGTTTCCTCGACTCATATTATGAGTGCGATGAAAATACTACAATGGAATAGTAATGATCTGAAATTTAATCATCTTTTCCTTAAAGAAATTGTATTATCTTATAACTCTGACATTATGTGTCTTAATGAAACTCACCTAAAAGCTGCGGACAATCTATTTTTAAAATCCTATACTTCCTATAGGCTCGATAGACATGATGGGTTTGGTGGAGTAGCGACTCTCATCAAAAACTCTATTAGACACTATCCTATTAAAATCTCCACATATCTCTTATCTCCTTATACTCAATTACTTGGAAGTTATATAGAATCATATAAAATAAATGTAATAAACATTCATAATTCACCACAGGTAAATTTAGATAGTAAGAATTGGGATCTGATCTTGGGTTCCATTCCTCCCCCTATTATCGTAATAGGTGACATGAACGCTCATCATGGGATGTGCGGTTCATATAAAATAAATCATAATGGCAGGGTGATTGCTGCATCGCTAGATCAATTTGATTTAGTAGTTCTGAATGAAGGAACTTCGACGAGAATTTCATTCCCGTTACAGAATTCGGTTCTCGATCTATCTATCTGTTCGAAAAACATTGCACTTAAATGTAGTCACGAAGTTCTTGACTATAAGGTTAGTGACCATCTACCTACATTATGTACGCTTCACGCTGTGATTCCCTTAAATCTGGGTTCTTCCTCAAGTCTTCTTCTTCTTCTGTCGTTCCAGGATTAGGCATGTTGCCTGTTCCGACTTCACCATCTTGTTCTCGGTCTGCCGATACTTCTACGCCCAAGGGGATTGTAATTAATGATTTTTTGTGGTATTCTTTCTGGAGACATCCGCATCACATGTTCTTTCCATCTGTTCTTGTAGTTTGTTGTTAGTTCTGTTATTGGCTGTACCTTTAGTTCTTTTCTGATGTCCTCATTTCTTATGTGGTCTAAACGTGTACAACCCTTTACTGATCTCAAAAATCTCATTTCCGATGTTTCCAATTGCCTGTAGTCTTTCTTTCTTGGCGCCCAAGTTTCTGATCCATATAATAACGTGGGGATTGCCATAACTTTGTAAAATTTGATTTGCGTTTCTCTTGATGTCTTTCCTTTTAGTGTTCTTCTGATGGTTCCTCTTCCTCAAGTAAGAGACACAATTATGAAAAAGCTAACTGGGATAGGTACGTTAATATTGTTGAAAATGAGTTAAAAAATAATTTGATGGATAACCCTAATAGTTTAATAAGAGCAATGAAAAAGGCTAGGGATTATGCTGTTCCATTATTTAAAAAGAATACTGGCAAGAGTATGAAATCAATACCCTGGTGGGATGAGGATTGCAAAGCTCTAGTTAAGGAAAGGAAAAATTCACTGCATAAATATTTTCACAGCCCCACGTTGGAGAATTATATGGAGATTAAAAGAGTTCAAGCAACGATTAGGCGTGAATTCAAAAAGAAAAAAAAAGGGTTAAATTTCATGAATTTTGTGACGCACTTATGTAGGGCACGTAGGGCATAGGAAACCCCTATGTCATTTATTTGGAAAACTATTAAACAATTCTCCTTTGGGTTAGCAATAAGAAGTGGCAAAAAGCTACCTCCGGCGCATGTGGCAGAACAAATTCTACATTTGCTTGCAGGTAACAATGAGGAGACCAAAAATATTGGTTTAGTACAAACAAATATAATTTGGGAGTTTTAGTTATATGAATTGGATTTCTGCATAATGTCTAAGGTGAAAGACACTGCTACAGGGAATGATCAGGTCATATATTCTATGATAAGACACCTCTCCTTGATTGCTCGGAAGTGTTTGTTAAAAATGTATAACAAAGTGCACAAGGGTGAAAGATTGCCGGATGAATGGGAAACCAATATAATTCTCCTGTTTCTAAAACCCCTTAAAAGCTTGCTGGAGCCTAAGAATTATAGACCCATTTCACTTTCCTCCTGTTTATCAAAAATATATCAGATACTAATTAAACATAGGCTAGAATGGAATATAGAAAATAGAAATTTGCTCCCGGATCTACAAATAGGTTTTAGAAAAGGGAGAGGATGTTATGATGCCATATCTTATTTATATCAAAAAATAAAATTTGGACTCCAGTCTAAATTGTATATTCTGGTAGTATTCATTGACATAAAATCAGCTTATGATCAGGTTAAACTAGACATATTGTATGATAAAATGATCAGTTTATGAATTCCCCCAGATCTGTCAAATGCTATTTACAGGTTGTTTGACGAAAAGCTTCTGTATATAAAAAGTTCTTCAATGGAAAGTTTTACGGGCCCAATGAAATCAGTGAGAGGATTGCCACAGGGCTCTCCCCTAAGCCCTATTCTATTCAATATATACACATTGTCCCTCCACCCTACACCAAACAGTAAAATTGAGATGATACAGTATGCTGATGACATAACTTTAATGATACAAGGTTCATGCCTTGAGCTTCTATTTGGTGAAATGAACAACCACCTTCAAAATTTCCACAATAAACTCATTGCTTTAAATTTTATTATATCAACTGAAAAGACTAAATTTATGGTCTTCAGGAAGGGGAGTAATAGAAAACCCTACCCTACACTCACAATAAATATTATATAACCTATTGAGGAAACCAAAGAATTTAAATACCTGGGTATCAACCTTTCATTTAATTTAAAATGGAATGTTCGTTTTAAGCAGCTCGAAAACAAATGTCAGAAACAAATCAACTTGCTTAGGGCAGTAAGTGGAATTTCATGGGGAGCTGATCCCCAGGTTTTATCCACACTGTACAAAACTATCATAAGTTCTCAGCTCGATTATGATGTTCACAACTTATCATTGTTCACAAAATTGGAAACTATTCAAAATAAAGCTTTAAGAATTATAACGGGGTGTATTAAATCTACTCCCATTCACTCACTCCAGGCCTTAGGGGGAATAACGGATTTGCTGACCCGTAGGAGGCTGCTTACCTCAAGATTCATTATTAAGTCCTTATTTATAGAGTCAGCACCTATCAAGAAACTTCTTGAAGAAAATCATATTAAGGGAAATCTAGTGGGTGCAACCCTATTGGAAGAATTATTCATTAAATTTATAAACTTTTATCCCACTTATAATGCCCTTCCCACTCTACCTATTTTCATATATGATCTACAGTGCTCCCAAAGAAAAATTCCATGCATAATTCCGGACTATGATGAATTAAAAATCCTTAATCAAGCGGAATTCATACAATATTTTAAAAATAAATACCCCAGTTATACTCTTACTTTCTCTGATGCATCAAAGGGGAGGTCAACAGGTAAAGTTAGGATCGGCATCACTATCCCTGAGTTGAACATATATTTTAGTGCTAAATTACATAACCTATTTCAAAGATGTTCAGTGGAGCTTGTGGCAATTCTAAGAGCCAGTCAGCTGGCTGTTGATAATCATTTGGAAAATTATATAATCCTATCAGATTCGCAGAGTGCTATATGGAAAATTAAAAATCTAATTAAATGTAAGAAACACGACTCAAATGTAACAATTGAAATTAGAAGGGTTATTTTAAATCATATACATTACATGGGCTATTCAGTCAAAATTGTCTGGGTTCCAGGGCATAGGGGAATTTCTGGTAATGAGACGGCTGATACCCTGGCCAAAATAGGCTGTAACCTCAATCACCCTGATGTTTATTCACCATCGGCCATAGACCTAATTCCATACATCAAACGCTCTATTATGCAGGAATTTCGGGTGAACTGGAAATGTAAGAATATCCAATCAGACACTTTTTTGGGCAAGATATGGGATGAGTTCCCAGACAATCCCTGGTATCTATCATTTCCAAAAATTGATAGGAATATGGCTACTGTATTGAATCGAATTCTCTCTGGACATACAATGAGTCCTTTAAATCTCTTTCGTATAGGGGTCAAGGACGACCCTTATTGTGAATGTGGTTCTGTTGGAACCTTAACGCACATTCTACTGGAGTGTCCGATAAACAATGCAGAAGTAATATATAAAACCTTGGCAAAAAGTATACTACAGTTGCCTTTTTCTATAATTAGCATTTTAAGGGAAAGCAAGGTGGACATCTATCGGGAGCTATATAAACATACTAGAATTTATAATGTAAAAATGTGATTTTAACATCTTGTTACAGGTCGGGAAAGAAGGAGCTTGCACCTATTCACTGTGCATAATCACCTGACTAGGAGCCAGTCGTGCTCCAGTAGTTTTCATACATTTTTATCATAAATACTAATTTCTCCTCACAGTTAGCGAACACTGGAAGATACGAGAATAACAAAGTTTCCTAAAAACTTGTATCAGTAAAAAGTTTATACATCACGAAAGGGTAGCTTTCATTGGAAGCTATCGGCTCTGGGTATTGACCTCGCTGTCTAAACCCATAAAGGAAAAGAAGAAGAAGAAGTAGGTTAGTTTCAACATTGTACAGAGTTGTATTCAAGAAAATTTACTTGTACATTTCTGACTGTATTTAGTTTTGAAAATTACATTTACATTTAACAAATAAAACCAATACGTCTTTAAGCATCAGACATCAACACAATAAACTTGTTCTTTTCAAGGACAGTAACAATGGTGTATGAAAAATGAGCAGTTTTTAAATACACCTTTCATGTATTATATTGCCTTTATTATTATTGTGAAGAAATGATTTACAAATAATATTGTATTGTAAAGTTTTTACTATTTACTAAAACTAAACACTACACTATTTGTCCTAATTTATTTATTTCTAACACTTATAATTTATTTCACATAGAGATGTTTATTTATTATAACGCGCGCGGTCTCTCGCCCGAATGTTTACACAACGATTCTTCAACTGTCCCGCCTTGGGTCGGGCATTCCTTATAAATGCAGGTAGAAGCCTTCCCGAACTTTCTGGCAGTTTTCGAGATTGTTCCACGAATTTCTCCTCGGGTTTTCGGGGAATCGAAGCGTCCCGGCCTTACGAGATCGTTCCCGCTGTTTCTAGAACGGATTCGCGGAACCCGGGCAGTCCCAGACGTGTTTATTTGGTTTCAGCGAGCCGTTCCGATACAGTTGTAATGAAATAAATCTGTTTGAGAATGAAAGTTGTATTATTATGATTTTTAAGTTAAATCCGTACCTGACATTCCGCCATATTGGAACTAGCGAAAGACACGCCTACCAGGCCCACTTTCTTATGTTAAAACTAGCTATTGTGTCATATCCCTAACCTAACATATCACTGTATATCCCGCTCGGTTAACCTTGTGACAGGACTTGAGGAAATTCGATTGGCCGTTTCGTCACCTGAGACGTTTCGTCGCGAACGTTTCACCGCCATGGAAATGTGGCGTAAGAAATGTAAACATAAAATGTGATTTCTAAAGCACTCTCGGCCACTGCAGTGTAAATATGAAGACATTTACGAAGCTGTCTAGGTGCTTCCCACTTAAATCATTTCTTGTGTGTTTTAGGGTCAGAGGTAGAATTTCATGAATAATACTCATTAAACATTCATACAACAAATTGTTTCATATAAATTGGGGTTGTTTTAGAGTGTTAGTTGAAATTTCACACTAATTACCTGGAGTTATACACATAAAGTTAATATTTTAGAGAAAACAGGAAAATTGACATTTGTCGAAAATGCACAAATTTTTGTTTCTCAAAAAGTAGGCAGTGATAACGTGCGTCTAAATTATTCAAGTGTGAGCAAACAGGAAGGTGTTAAGAGCGCATTGATATGAGAATGAAAGATATATTGTCGAGCCCAGGGGGGTGAAGTCTCCCTGAGGGTGCACTTGGGGGATAACTCAAGGTGAGGAACAGAAAAATGTAAGTAAAGTATACATTTACTTTCGCATATAAGAACAACTACAATTAAATGTAAAGTGCGGGAATAACGTAAGACACTTTTAGGGAAGAAAAAAATTTCATAAAAAAAGTAAAATTCTACAGCTGCTATCGCTATGAAAAATGGGGCCCTTTCATGATTTCCGGGAAGGCGAGGATGAATGTCACAGTGGCGACGGCGACCGAGACACTGGCCATTTTCACTATCGCCAATAATCAACGGACCCTGATACTGATTTTATCGGTTATATTTATACTGTGCTATGATGATTAGGTGTTAGTGAAGCGACTATCACTTATTGTAAAATTGCAATTGTGCATGTCGCGGCTAACTTGTGTTGATTATGGTATATTGGGTCGATATTTTGCAACCGTGACATATTTCTGTCGCCTCCGGAAGCTGGCTTGTGATTCTAAAACGATTTCAAAAATTGTGCAACTGTTATCATCTCATTTCATTTCCATTCGAAGTTTATTGAAGAATTTTACAAATCTTATCCTGATATTTTTAAATTTGTAGACATGTTACAAAATTTTCCGTTAGAAGCATACGGTAAAATCCGTATAGCATATAGTAGCTCTCAAAAAATATATGAGAGACAAATTGAGCAATATGATAAATATATCTAAAATCTAATAAATGAACATTACCACTATAATAATATAAATAAACTTGATTTTATTAAATCTATTTCGTATAACTATTCTGTGAATTTTACTGCAAATTACGATGTCGTGCCTTTAGGCAGGGTTTTTAAAAACGAAAATTTACTACACACGTGAGACGTTTATTGCAAGGCTAACAACAATAGTCTGAGGATACACCTCGGTTGGTCGTATTTATAACATTGCATTGGGAATGCTGGTTCAGCTGAATAAGTGTGTATCCAGGCAAGTACTCTCTCGTAACTCCTCCAGGGTCAGATGAGAACTATGGGGTGGAACCAGAGTTCGAAATTAGGGGGAGGTCCCTAAGGTCCTTGTCCGCAGGTGTACAGGCATCTTGCGTCCTTGGCTGCTTCTTCTTGAAGGAAAACTTGTAGACTACATAGATGGCTACAAAAATAACTAGGACATATAATAAGATGGTGTAAAAACTGACATTCTGAAAACGTTATGGCTGGAATCTCCAAATTTTTTATATCTGCCTGGTCTTGCCGCAAAACGCTCTGTATATTGTTAGTTCGTCAAGTTTAAGAGAATCTATTAAAACTGGCTTGAATGTTGATTTATTGAATATGTGATTGTTTTTGTAATTAATCTTAGGAAGTTCGATGGTTTTATAATTTGGAATATCGGTTTTAAAAGTTTTTAATAACACATTTTCTATTATCACTTCACATGAATTGTCAAGTTCGATTAAATAAGTTCCGTTCAAAAGGATATTATCCGCGATTTTACCACACTTTTGAAGGGCGACTACGCTACGCGGAGTAATGAAAATCCACTGGTTTTCTTCGATCTTCTGGATCTTCGTATCGCTGATCAGGGCAGGAACTTGCTGGCAGTCCGTGGAAGGTTTCGAAAATTTTAGGAGTTGTATTTCGCATGGGGCATTTTGAGAGGCTTCCAACATTTGGGCATTCTGGCAGATAAATTCGTCTTGTGCTACTTCTTGACATCTAGCTTCAAGGAATGCGTATTTGTGCTCATTTAAAAGGAGAAATTTGGAATGAGGTAAAATGGTTCGAAAGGACGTCGTTGAGGATGTAGGTAGAGAGTAAAGGTGATAGTAGTTATAGTCGCTATTCTCAACAATTGGTACTTCCAGTATGAAAACAATGTTATTATCAAAGGGCGGAAAAAATGCACGTGAATAGTTTAAAAAAATGCGCATTAAAATGCACGAAAATTTCAAAAAAATGCACGAAAATTTCAAAATAATGCAAGGAATGCATAAAATTTGGTAAAAAATGCAAATGCTTAAAAAACGTTTTTTTTTTTTCGTTTAGATCGTCCTGGATTAAGGAAAAAGAATACTGTTGTTTAAAATGTATCTGATTTTATTACAAACCAAAATTTAGTTTCAATACTACATATATTATATTATGTATAGGTACATAGATATATAAAAGAAATAGGAAAAAAACAGACTACAAAATAATAATTCATTTTTCATTCATTAATGCTGGCACAAAATGCATTTATAATTATATGTTTTTCAAAGTTTTCAATAAGAAAAGATTGTCTTCTATCAGTAAACATATGTTTGAAAATAGAGAAAGTTCGTTCTACATCTACTGACGTAAGAGGAGCGTATTTTAATGTATGTACAATATTTGGTTTTACATCAATTATACAATTAAAGTCGCCCGTAAACATTAGTGCAACAGTTTTTAACACAGAAAATCCTTCGTTAGCTTGTATAGTACTGGAAAATTTGGACAAAACTAACTTTCCAATGTTTCCATCTACCTTTTTACATTCCGCTTCAAAAACATTTAATAATTGAACTGCTTGAACCAGAGTCATACATGTATTTTGCAATTGAACCATAGTTTTAGAAACAAAAGAATAATTAGTTTTTATAAATAAGAGTTTATTGTGGAGAGTCGAATTTTTAAATATTTCTTGACATTTTAAAAGAGCCGCAGAAGAGGAATCATGCAAATCGGTAATAACTTCCTTTATTTCATCGTAGTGTTCGGCATAAAACATTGCTGCATCAAGCCATGTTCCCCATCTAGTTATGACAGGTCTTGGCGGCAGTTGAACTCCCGGAAGTCTTTCTCTATAAAACTGAATTCGCGATGGACACTTAATAAATACCTTCTTCATATAACCTATCAAGTCGTTAACAATAGAAAATTGGTTTCTTATTAATTCTGCGACTCTGTTAATGGCATGAGCTAAACAAGTAACGTGAATTAGATTTGGGTAAAAAAATTTTAAATTCTTACCAGCCTTAGTCATATATGGGGCAGCATCAGATAAAAACAAAATGAGTTGCTCAAATGGAACAGTATTTGGTAAAAAAAAAATTACTCAAAGAATCTTGAACAAATCTGGTGATTGTTAAGTTATTTGTTTTGTCAAGTTGTTTTGAAGAAATTAAAAATGATCTGGATGGAGTGTTTTCTTCTAAAACTCCTATTAATAAATGTGCAATATATCTTCCAGTCGAATCAATCGTTTCATCAACAATAACATAGAAGTAATTCTCGCATATAATATTTTTTATAGTCGCTATCGTGTCGGTGTAGATTGCATCAACACTCGATTTCCTTAAAGTAGATTCATCCGGAATATTAAATGAACAAAATTCTTTCAGAAATGATTTTAAATGAAAATTATTTAATTTTTTCAATGGAATATTGGCCGCCACCATAGCCTTACAAAGTTTTTCATTGAACTGCTTCTGTGGATCATTTTTTAACTTTTTCTGTAAACAGGACGGTAGAGTTTGATGTTGTTTAGCGCCTTGTTTCGATTTATTCAAACTTGCGATATGCTTTCCACTCTTCACATGTTGCTCCACGATGAATTTTTTTGCAGCATGGATCTAAATATGAAGAAAGTACTGTTAAAATATGTTTTGTTTCTTAATTTTAAAAGAAGAATAGGACTTAAAATTGAAAGTAAAATAAATTCAGCAGTTTTGACTTATATAGGGGCCATTCACAATTCTTTGATAAAGTAAAAAGTGTAAAAATGCGTCAGGTAATTTATGAATGGCCACATTAATTGATATCTACGTAGATATCCACTCAAAATAATTGCCATAATTGGAATATTGTAAGCAAGTAAATGAAATACTAATTCAGTTAATTAAATTAAGTTATAAAGATACTAAGTTATTGAGTATTAATTCAGTTAAATTAATCTAGGTAGTTATTGCTTTCTATGTACTTACTATTTTCGAACATGCTGTGCAAAATAATTTGTCACCATCCCACTTCAGCTCACTATAAGGTTTAATCCACACTTCAATTAAAGTTGTCTTGGGCATTTTTAACTTTACAGAACAACCGTTGAATTTAACTTCTCTAAAGGTAGTGACAAATTGGAAGAACATCAAGCTGGTCCTAAAACCGGTACAATGGCCGGAGAGGATTAAGAAACACACTAACACTAACAGCTAACCCTGCCCCGCGATCAAAATAAGCCTTTCTACGAATTTTGAGTAAGTATAATATGTCATTAAGCACATCCTCCTCCTATTAGACTACCCAGGTAAAAACAACCCTTATGAAAATGAACCACTGCCAGATAGTAAAGGTACTTGATTACAGTTCCAGTTATAACTTATATTGTCAATAAGTTGATTTGTCACTCATCAGTACATTGTTTTTCTAAATATCCAGCAGATTGTAAAGAAAAATGCAAAATATGCACGGTTGAAAAAAAAATGCAAATTTGAAGAAAAAAACGAAGAAAATGCAAATAATGCAAAAAATGCATTTTGCATTTTATCCGCCCTTTGGTTATTATATTTACTGTATCCCTTAAGTTCTATTACCTTTTCGAATAAGAGAATATTCTGTAATGATAATTAGAATGGAAATCTGATATTGTTGTTTAAATTTTTACTAGCTGCTACTATTTCTGAGAACAACTCGTTCGGGTCGGTTATTGAATGATGAAGGATATTAATTTTTGAAAAACTAATGGCTGTCTGAATTTTTTCCAATATATCATATATAATTTGGAAGCTTATCATAAATTGTGAGGCGACACGTTCTAACGAAAAATAGTGGAACGTTTCTACCTTCTCCGCATTTATGTTATTTATTATCGATTCAATGTCCTCGATGCGAGAGCGCAATATTAATTGATTATAAGCTAATAGATTGGAGCCATTTTCAAAATTTTGAATACAGGTCCGTAATAGAGTGATTTGATGTTCGACTAAAGTTTTAATCTTGTTTTGATTCTTAGAGAGAGAAGAAATCGTTTCGTCATATCTTTCTGCGTCGCTTTGGTCTAAATTACCTGTTATGAATTTTATGGCGGAACCTAATCCGTTGAAAAGTGACCTTTTTACTCTAGAGTTCCATAGGGGGTTTAACTGATTTAATTGAAGGGTTATCTTGCTTTCGATTATCTGAATTAAATGGTAGGAGTTTTGAAATTGTTCTTTCAAGTTAAAATATGGCGAGGATTTAGAGAGAGAATTATTAATTGTATCGTATTGTTGTTTAAGAGTTAAAAAGTTTTTCGTGATATTCGTTATATCGATGACATGCACAAATGTCCAAAAATCAGTTTTAACCTGAGCGGTTCCTAATCTAAAGGGGAAGATTCCCGGGTTGTCGTTTAGGTTATGGTACTGGGGTGATCCTCGTTTTGCATCGATGGTCCAGAAGAGGAACCTGCAATAGGAGGTTTCTTTAATTCTTTAATATGCACGGTCTCTACGTGTAACTTTAATTTTTTATGTTTTAACATTTCTCTACTAATTTCTACGCGGTTATTGTCAAGCATTTTAGTTATGTGATAAGGACCTAAAAATTGCTTGTCCTTTTTATTCCTTTTGTAAGGGTTTGTTTTATATATTGTATTTCATTTTAAAATCAATTCCTCTTGAATTTTTACTGGTACTCTTTTTGTAATAATTTCTAAGGGATTAAGGGTATAAGTATGGGTGGTAAAGTCGTCACGACAAGTCTAGTTTTTGCAAGTCTTTAAATCCAATAAGTCCATCAAAATATTCATGAAAATCGTATAAAATATATTCAATCTCTTTGTCAGTATTAAATTCGGCAAAGGACGGTTACCAATGCTTTATAATTAGCTGTTGTTTTTCCCGTACAAATTTTTAAATCGGTTTTGCAACAATAGATAGACTCGGGGTAGTAATTTTCAATTATGTATGGCCTAATTATCGAAAATGAGCAACCGGTATCAATCAAAATTTAAATATTTTATTCTCCAAATTCATTTTTATATACGGTAAGGAATTCGTTTTAATTTCATTCAATTCATATACTATTTTTGGTTGTTGAGAGGCCTTATAGGACGAAAATCCTATAAGAAGTACTGGGTTCTCTTAAATAATCCTGATTTTTAAAATTTTGAACATACTTCTGATTTGGCTGGTGATTAATTTCCTCTATATTATTATGAGTGATTCCTGACATTGGAGTTGGATACTGTTGGGAAGAATTATGAGGCTGATTATTATCTTTAATTTGGGAAACACCTGATATCGGAGTAGGAGGGGGTATACATACATTTCTATTAGGGGCAAAAACATTTCTATTTTGATTTTGGTTATAAGAATTACCAAAATTTCTATTTGGTTGGGCCCAGCCCGGATATCTCGGTAGATTGGTTCCAAATTGATTTTGGTTTCGTTGACCAAAACGATGTTGCTGATTTTGAAAATGACGTAGATTTTGGAAATTTCTCCGTTTATTAAAATTCTGGTGTCGGGGTTGGTTTTGATTGAACGGGGATTGATGTCGATTTTGAAATTGTCGTTGATGATTTTGTGGTGCGTTGTGCTCTGATTATGAGTATTCATATGTCTAGGTTTATCATAATTCGCGCCGAGGTTACGCTGTGCTGCGCGACTTTCAAATTCCTGTTCTAGGCCTTGATAAGTTTCGATGGTTTGTTCAAGGGTATAGTAGGGTTTGTTAAACGTATACTCGTTTGATAGCGTTCCGGAATAAAAGTGATAAAATGATTTTTTGCATTTTGTACAGCAAATTCTATTTTTTGATTTCTTCTATCGTCTTTTCCTTCAGAAAAATGTAATTTATCAATAACCTGACAGCGAATATATTGAAGGCGATGAGAGAAATCTATAAGGGTTTCATTCGGTTTTGGGTATGATTGATTCAACTTCGTTTCTAATGTTTCAAGAGTATCAGTACTCGCATATAAAGAGATTAATCTATGTTTTAATAACTCCCAAGTATTTAACTCGGTCCTAGCGGCACATGTTTTTTCGCTACACCTTTCAATTTTTGGCGAGCATGGGCAAGGACTAAAGTAGCACTCTCATCAGTTCTACCTGCATTCGCAAATGCAACATCTACCTGAGCAATATATTGTCTTAACTCTAACGGGTCACCGTCAAATTCATGAATAAATTCTGCAAAGTATTTTATTAATTGTACATCAATTTGTACTGGGTCCGGCATATTCTCAGCTAATCGTTGTATAAAATGTTTAAAATTAATTTCACTATCTGAATCTGAACCTTCAGAATTATAATGACTTCTTGTCGTTCTACTATTTTCACTCATAAAATTTTAATATTTGCGATAATCAGTCGCTATTTTTACAATTTGTGGTACTCGGCCACAATAAACGAAATTAATCTGTGGTAATCGGCCACTATAAACTAAATTAATCTGTGGTAATCGGCCACAATAAACTAAATTAATCTGTGGTAATCGGCCACGATCGATAAGATACAACGATAAACAGTCAATTGTAAAATATCGGGACAGTGAAAGGAATGAGTCCTACCTGGTTTTTCATCGTCGTTCTGCTGCTTGGTCTGCGTGTTGAGGTTCGAAGGTTGCTCTGGGTGGATGAAGATCCGTCCTCGATTGGAACTTGGCAGGAAACCGAACCGTGCGATTTTCGACACTTTCACAACCGATTCTTACACAATCCTACTGACTGCGCCAGTTTTGGGAATTAATCCGAAACATCAGTTTTCAAAAACTTTATTTTACAAAGGAGACCTACAAACAGTACCGACAAGGAATACGTTCGCTCGCAAAGTCCTCATGAATACACTATTGACTCTACTTATAGTTTCTGGATGCTGAGTCTGAAATCCAGGCGTTGACTTTATTCATAATGGATCTATTTTCCTAGTCTGTACATAACTCGCTTGCTATTTTAAACAAATAATAATTAATCTTGGTCAACAAAATTGAGGCAACGAGAATAAAAATAAAATATGAGAAGATTAAGGGTCACATAGGCGAGTAGGATATATGGAACGCTTCCTTGGAACTGGACAGGTGTAAGCTTTTTTGGACCAGTCCTGGAGACGATCTGTTCGCCCGCTGAACGTAAAGTTCCCGTTGACAGACGACGTAGCATAAGGTCGCCACAAAACCATCACTAAACACAACTAATACCCTAAACCAGACAAAGCACAAACTACAGCATTTTGAATATAGTAAAGAAGTGATCAGTAGAAACGAAAAAAGCACAATTCAAATTTTTAGTGTATCGAGTCAACAAATATCCTAAAAGCAGTACAAGGTTCCATTCCCCATCACGAAGAATTCAGCAAAATATTAAAAGAAAACGAAATAAGACATACAAATACTCACTCTCTTCAGTGGACATAGAAATTTTGCATAAGTACAGAAAATTAATAGTCAGGATGTCAAGTTTTAAAATTTTCTACTTGGAGACAGCAGACTAGAAGAAAATATTTTTCTAATATTTGCAACGAAGAAGAATTTACCGCTTCTACTCTAGTCACATATTTGATTCGGGGACGGCAAATTTTAACCATATTGGCACAAGTATATAACGATATTACGCATCAATTACCATTTAAGAACTAAACTGTAGCCTACATGGTATTAATCGAATAACTGCTTCATGCTAAGATCCGTTGAAAGATGTTAAGCATCCGCTGTTAAATATCATTCTAATATTGCCCCTTTATGTTTCTTTGATTCTCTTATGTTTCTCTTTGTCTTACCGTACTTCAAGAGGGCTCCACTCTCCCTCGCCCCTGTACTTACAAAATAAACTATATTAACTTTGTTTACGCCTCTCTCTGATTTACCATACCCCAACAAGAGCACCCCTATGGACCCTAGGCGCTTAGGTCGTGACAAAATACTCAATTATTTGCCGTTTTTTCTTGAATTTTTGAAAAATGCTTGAATAAACCAGTATACCTAGTATGCTCTAAACGACAGTGTGTTGTGGTCTTGATTCAAGTCACCCCTTATCTTAAACCGAACTGTGAGACTGCAGTTTCGGGAGGACCGCATCTCTCACCGCACCGTTACGCCCTGAGAGCTCTACGAGATCTTCAAGCTACGACAACTTCTAACTTCAAGACCTTCAACCCCGGAGAGCAGGTAACGCCCTCTCTCCACTCTACTAGAACTTCAACCCCATATCTGTACGTTACGCCCTCAGATCTAACCCGGAGATCACGTTACACCCTCTCTCAATACTTCAAGAACTTTAAACCAGAGATCACGTCACGCTCTGATGTCTAACCCACGAGACCGTCTTCAGCCTTACAACCTGGAGACAAGATTCATCTCCTCAGCCACCCACGAGAGATCCGATACAGTCCACTCTATATACATCACTTCACACTTTCGTTCACCATTATTTAATTAAAATTTTCCACGTTTGATTTTGTGGTAGATTTTGAATGGGTCCTAGGTTCAAGTGTATGCGTCTTACTTAAGGAAGTTTTTTTTCTGTACTTAACGATATCAAAATTCTCATTAGTACGTCAACTTCGCCTATAACGACCTTGCTTTAAACGATCCATCGGTTTTAGCGATCTGTTTCGGCAGTCCTGAAAGATTTTGCTTTAACCCAATGGTAATTATCATCGCCTAAAACGATCTCGCTTAAAACGATCCATCGCATTATACGTACCAAAATTCGTAGAAAGTTCGTTATCGTTACTTGTCTGAGAAACGTATTCTCCTTTTAAACCAATAATCGGAATCTTTTTGACGGTAAAATTAGGTATCACCCTCGTTTAGCGTGAAAAAGGCTACTTATTCGACAATTTAGATACGGGAGTCCAGGTACTATGGGTAATCCCATTCTAGACATTAATAATCACATTATGAAAAGGGGGTAGAAACAATTTGTCAGGGTTTAGTTTCTTGCCTGTTCACACATCTATCAGTTTTCTCTGATTATTTCACGATGGCTGAGAAAATCAACAGTGGCAACAATATGGAAACACCGCTAATCTGTAATAAAGACATTCGAAGAAAATAACGGCAAATGCAAACGAATGAAGAAGAGTGCTCATGATGAAATGGACCAAGCTTTATTGAAGTGAAGTTTCGTCAAATTAGAGGAAAAGGCGTAATTTTATTAAAAATGGACCGATTTTACATGCGAAAGGTGGAGAATTTGGAAAGAAATTGGAAGGAAATGAACATTTCAAATACAGTGCGGCGTGGATCGAAAGATTTATGAAAAGACACAGTATGCCCTGTGGAAAGGGTGCAGGTGAATCCGGTGGTGTTAATGAAGAAAAACCACAGAACTGGTTAGTGAATAGGTGGTCTGAAATTATAGAAGGGTATAAGGAAAAAAGACATTTTTAATGGGAACGAAACCACTTTGTTTTTTAAGTTAATGCCAAACCAGATTTTGAAATTCAAAAATGAAAAGTGTTGTGGTGGCAAGTTTACGAAACATAGACTGACTGTTCTAGTGACGACTAATTTAAACGGAACAGAGAAACGTAAACTCTTAGGGATAGGAAAATTTTCAGGACCTCGTTGTTTTCAAAATGTAAAATCACTCCCTGTAACATATACCGCAAACAAAATAGCATGGATGATATCGTCGATATTCAGTGAGCATTTGCGGGCTTGCAATCAAGAACTTGTCGGCCAAAAACATTTTTTTTATTGTTGTTGGATAACTGTACGGCACATCCACGTATTACGTTGTTAGATACCTACCCTTACTATTACTAGAGATGCCTACCCTTACTATAACAGTTGGTTTCTTACTCAACAAACTAAATATTGTGTAATGTACATCTGATTATTTTTCTTTTAAATTCCCTTAGCGAAACAAGTTGGTCCCTCATCCTTTGTTAGTTTTATATTTAATTGATTATTACTCTTTTAAAAGCCGTTTCAGCGATATTGTAAACGTTGTTATAGCACAAATTGATAGTTTATACCTAAAAGCTTCATTTATTTAAAACTAAGATTTAGCCAAATAAATAATACATCGACAATATAGGGAATACACATGTCCTAAAACAACATACGCGACGCTCGTCGCAAACTCACTCCCTCTTGGCTCCTTTGCTCCTCCTTTCTAATTGTTTATAGAATTTAACAAATAAGAAGGACTCTTGGAGATTTTGACCAACCAAAGATTATTAAATAGGCACTCCCATTTTTCAAAGGAGAGTAATTACTGTAGGAACGCTTGGGACTTGCAATTCTGATCTCATCGACTCAACACATTTTCTACTCTTGCTCCTAGACTTACATTTTGAACTTGTCATCGCGAAACTATTAGTTACACCATCGTTAATAAACTAGTTAAGTAAAACGTTGTTTCTGTGCGTGCGTGTGAGAACTGCCCATTAAATCCTGATAAACTCTCTCGTGTTTGGGATACAGGTACAAAAAAATCCCTGGTGTCAGAAGAACATACAACAACGTAATTACGAAATATTGATATGAAATTTTTCTTGCAAATACAACATAATAATATAATAATATAATCTACATGTACATTTTTTATTTATACACCAGAATACCCTTATTTATTCTATTGCTGTATAGGCTGAGCATCAATATATACGAGGTAAGTATACCCTATATTCTACAATGGATACAACGAACTTGGGATTGAACGATCCTTTTTTAGATCCCCAACAGGTTCGTTATATGCGAAGTTGACTGTATATCATTCCAATTCTTTTGGAACAAAACGTTGAAAGAATAATTAATGACAAGGAAAAACATTACTTTACAATGGAATATTTTTTAAGAGATTTATATAATTTGTACCCCGTCAGCCAGTGACTTTCGATGACTATAACGGATGGCAAAGCGACACCACTTTGCCATCGTTTTAAAAGATGCTGAATTCGAGGTATATTGAAGTCCTGTAATCCACGTGTCAGCCCAATGAGCAAAAACGATTTTCTTCGCCGTTTCGACGCAAATGCATGCAAGGACTCGTTAGAAAAGGACTACCGTAAAAAAAAATGTGGGCTGATTTTAGTGATTCTATTACCATCGTACAGAAAGTTTAAATAACCATACAAATGGACCAGATTGCGATCTCATGGTACCGACCTAGAAATGCTAGTTATACCGGGGTTTCCGAGAATTAATGCCATAGGATTAGTTCCGAAGTTGTCAGCCAAGGTTTAATCAACTGACCTCAGGGAGTGCAACCCAATTTATATGTATTTGGTGAGCCAACTGAATAAATTCTACAAGTTTATTGTAATGCGGTAATTAACGCTATTATTGCAAATTTGCTAATTACATATTTACAATTTATCATTTACAAACTAGTTTTCATAAACAATTTCAACACCTACAAACACTTTCGCTGTTAAAATTTCAGTCAGCGCTGAGAGTACTGCACGTACCTCATTTCCTGCTAACATGTTATTTTTCCTTACTAAATTAATTTCCACCGGCTATTTTCACCTCTGGCGGAAGGGACGCCGAAACTAATGCTGTCTCTCCGGAGCAAACGCTAGTAGTTCCTGTATTAAAACAAATGGAGGCGGAGGGAAGAGGGAGAGCTCCATTTCAAAACACGAAACAACTTTATGCGAGTTCTACCTTCAATGAAATTTATACATCCCGAGGGTTGTGAGGGGAGGCCGTGGTCTACTTGCTTTTACGCAATAAATATCCGTTGCCATATTTCGGGAACCGTAAAATGCGCCCCCGCGCGTATGTGTGTTCAGTTGAAAATTTTATGTTGTTGGTGAATCACCCCTCCGCACCCCACCCGAAATCATCCCAGAAGCTCATTAAAAATGAACTAATTAATGCAGAGGATCCGGTCAGCAAATTAAACCCAAGCACTTGTGCTTCTCATCGAAATATTAAATCAAACGAAGTAAATACTGCTTTGATGTTATGGACGCTAAATCTAGTAACAAATAACAAAACAAAAATCCAGCCGCGGGTAGATATTAAACCCGAACTTTCTGTTTCCAGATCAAAGTTTTACTCCAACCGCGGTATTATTGTACAAGTATTGAAATGCAATTAAAAGCTATAAATCAATAAGTTACATATATCCCTACTAATGTGTAACTGTGTTCCAAATTCAAAATAAATATACCTTGCCTGTATTGGACAAACGAAAAATAAGTACTAGGGTATTAATCGACTCGTTTTGTAAGCATACACAAATTATTTTATGATCGAAAACTTTTAATATTAGATATTTCAATGTAATTTGTAACAAACCTGGGAAGATTAAGACTTTCCTCACTTACTTAGACAGGACTTTTTGAGAAATTGAACAAAGTAAAATACTGGCTATAACAACTGTGCAAGCGGCTACAGTTGGTAAAATACGCAAATACGCAAAGTATTCGCTAATTGATATTCCGCCAATTGGACGATTATTGAGATTAGGATTAAAGTGTGCGCCAATAGGGCGCTGTTTATTATTAAGTTTAAAGTGTTAGATGTCGCGTTTTCCCTCCTTCCTTCCGGTCTTGCACGTTGCGGGCCTGTGGGGAAATATACATCGGCGGCATTGGCGTAGAGAAAAACAAAAGACAATTCACAGATAGAAAAGTCGATAAGAAGTAGAGGTCTGTTACTTAAAGAGAAGAAACACCGTCATCAACTTCGCGCAGGTATACGTCACACCATACAGCTATCTCTCTTTACCAGCATCAGTGGCGTATGTTTGAAATGGACATAAAATGGACACTTTAATGACGTTCTTCGGACGTCATAGGACATCTTTGAGATGTCGCACATGTCTAATGGTGATGTCTATCAGACGTCTTAAAGACGTCTCTGTGCTGTCTGGGTTCTTTAGATCAAGGTTTAAACACTACACAATCCAAAATTGCCAACAATAATAACACCACCAAATAAAACGAAAAACAACACTCCAAAATAATTACGCTACGCCACTTCGACAAACCGAATTGTTAAACGAGCATGAAGGTTAAGTGGTGACGTTACGGTTGCTAGATAACCCCGGTAAACAAACTAAAATTCGTCTCTGCGCACCTATGACAGTGCGTTTCTCTTCTAAGTAATCGACCTCTATAATCATAATCAATCACAGTTGTGCAAGAAAAGAGACGAAAAACGAGTTTACGACGATAAGCGAGTGGACCAGAGCAGCCAAAATCAAGGAGCGCTTTGAGGAGTAGGACATGGATATGTTCTAGTCTGCCACCTTTCGATATTGGCGGAAAATTGGAGGTTAGTCTGTCGACAGCAGGAGGAGCGCCAAAAGGCCGCGAGTGGAGTGTCTTCGTCTTACGTTACACAGTCACGTCAAATTAGCATTTCACTTGCAAATTTTTTCGAAGAGATCCGATTGAGATGAGGTTTTCTGCAAAATGTTCAGGAAGTCGTCTATAACAAAACGTCCATTTAACCTCTGTACGCTCGCAAATTTTTAATTGTTTATTTAACAAGTGACCCATTTTTTGTTAGAGTATTGATGGACATATGGTAAATGTTACAAACTGTTCAACGAAAATATCTGGGAAATGTTCTCTCGGGGGTATTCGAGGTCGTCCCTTTTTATCACTTTAGTGTTAAATTTATTTTTATTGCTAAACAAGCCGTAACCGGCATGCGTTGCAATGCCACGTAAAGTTTAAAAAAAGAAAGATAATAAAAATTATAGATGACCCGGTGAACTTCGTATCGCCTACATATATTTTTGAAAAATGTGGTCAAAACGTAATACAAAAATTTTATCTGCATTAAATTAAATGCAACATAGTTGTACACCTAATCAATTTAAGGCTTTCTGATGTACTATATTTTTTTGTCTTTTTTGCGGAGCGTAAATATATAAAGATAATGATTTTAGGACTTACGGACACGCGAAGTATAATTGCCCATGCGCGAAACAGGGAAACTCCAAGTTGATTCCGCAAACTGTCCTTGTAACTGCAATTGTATATGGGCGATTCCATGTCAACTGTCGTGAGGTTGGTGCGTCATAATTTTTTTTCCAAACCAAAACTATTTCATTCTATTCTAGGTTTGACTACAAGTATTATCCCAAATTTTCGTACAAAAATATTACTACTAGCGTTTTTTACGGCCAATTTTCGTTTCTTTCCCGTTTTCAGATTTCAATGACAAATTTTCTCCAAAACGTTACCGCAAACACATCGCACGCTGGAAAAATTTCAGAGTACCTATAATCGATGTAAAATTTTCCAAGAAATCCATTCCCGCCCTCAGAATTCCCCTAAAATTTTTCCATTTGCGAGAAATCCCAAAATACCAATTTTTATTAAACTTGCTCTATCTCGCGAGTGGAAATTTTTGGATTTTTTTTTTGGAGGAGCGCAAAATGTTTGGTTTTTAGTGTACTTTGAGAGACTTATACCTTTTCCGTGTGTATTTTGGTTTCAAGTGCCCAAACATGCGAAAAATGTCAAAAAATGGACGAAGCAGCTTAAATTGGTGCATTCAGCGTGAAAAAGGAGTATCAAAAGTCTGGAATATTCATGTGAATCTCAAGCTCAATTCTCAGCGATGAAGACAGATCATTTTCATTAAATACCAGACCATCTGGAGGTCCAATATTGGGAGATTCGTTCAAAAATTCAAGAAATATTTTCGATTGCTCGATACTTTGATGTTCGGTTTATATGAACTTTGGAGCCTAATATACAGGAACTATGAAGGTAAATGACGTTAAATGACGAAAAATCAAGTGATTAAGATATAATATGACAACAACGAACAGTTCCTTTTATTAAGTTATAAATACATATTAAAAAATACTACTAAATATGGTTTATTACAAAGGTGCAGATCTATAAAATAATATAAGCATTAATTTATGGAGGAACTTTCTTTATTACTTTAATATGAACAGCTTTCGTATTTAGACCATCCCCGACATAAATTTCTCAAAATATTTCACAATTTTTTCGTGCTGAGCACTGCTCAACCTGAATGTGTTCGGGGCCTTCTTTATCTCATTGAGCTTCACTTCGCAGAGTATTGAGCAAACGAAACGGTCAAGCATACTGGCGGATCTGGGAATGAATTAGTTTGAGCCACTTGATTGAAGGAAAGTACTGAAAGCTCTGCCTCCAGATTCAATTCATCCGAAGTCATTATTACTCCTAGATGCCACACGTCATTGAAGAAAAACGCTACATATTGCCCAGCACATTTGTCATCCAAAATGATATGTTTGCATTTTATTATCCAATCATTATTCAAAGAGAATTGGTGATAACCTCGTGTCCTTGCAAACAATGCGTGGTACCTGGTGCGAATTGTACCCATTCTATTTGTGTTTGTCAGATCCATCAAAATTTCAAACTCCTTCTAAATAGTACTGGCACAAAATTGACCTCTAAGGATATTGTTGCTAATTTAGTTTGTAGCCCAGAAAACGAGAATTGCATGTTTGGTCTGTGTACCATATGTCCAAAAGATGCTGATTTGCCCTCATGTCTCCATAAAAGGATATGTTCGGTGTTGTCATATTATATCTTAATCACTTGATTTTTCGTCATTTAACGTCATTTACCTTCATAGTTTCTGGATATTAGCGTCCAAAGTTCATATAAACCGAACATCAAAGTATCGAGCAATCGAAAATATTTCTTGAATTTTTGAACGAATCTCCCAATATTGAACCTCCAGATGGTCTGTTATTTAATGAAAATGATCTGACTTCATCGCTGAGAATTGAGCTTGAGATTCACATGAATATTCCAGACTTTTAACACTCCTTTTTCACGCTGAATGCACCATTTTAGGCTTCTTCATCCATTGTTTGCCATTTTTCGCATGTTTGGGCACTTGAAACCAAAATACACACGGAAAAGTTATAAGTAACTCTAAGTACACTAAAAACCAAACATTTTGCGCTCCTCAAAAACAATCCAAAAATTTCCACTCGCGAGATAAAGCAAGTTTAATAAAAATTGGTATTTTGGGATTTCTCGCAAATGGAAAAATTTTAGGGAAATCCTGAGGGCGGGAATGGATTCCTTAGAAAATTTTACATCGATTATAGGTACTCTGAAATTTTTCCAGCGTGCGATGTGTTTGCGGTAACATTTTGGAGAAAATTTGTCATTGAAATCTGAAAACGGGAAAGAAACGAAAATTGGCCGTAAAAAACGCTAGTAGTAATATTTTTGTATGAAAATTTGGGAAAATAGTTTTGGTTTGGAAAAAAATTATGACGCACCAACCTCACGATAGTTGACATGGAATCGCCCATATTATCTTTTTAAATTTTTAATAACTAATTTGTCAAACTATCTTGGAAGTGGGCATGAAATTTTACTTCAAAATATGCGTTGCACCAAACGACGTCATTTGAAAGCAATTATTATATTTTTGGATGTTGGCCAAGGAATCTTTCCCACCCCAGAACTAATGAGCGTAATGGATCTGGTGGTGGGAACAATTGTGGCAATTTTACTTTACCACCAGCACAACATACTCTAGTATATTCACAGCTGTATTTTAACGCTTTACAATATTGACAAATGATTGTCATTTCTCCAATAGTTACGGACTGGTCGGCACAATAATCTCTTTCCAGGTCATAGTAGAATGCTACTCGTTCCAGATTTACAGAAACACTGCGTCTGCGGAGTCGCTCTATTTCATTGTGTCTTGAAGTGAGTTCCATGTTTTGGATACTTGTTGCTCGTAGTACGTGTATGACCATCTTGGTGTTGATTCTGCCATGTCTTCTTTAGCTTGTCTAAGTAGTTTTTTATTGGTTGCTATCTTTACCTTTAGTTTGATTCGTCGGTAATCCTGTTCGATCTGTTGTTTGGGTTTCTTCACTTCCGGTTTTGGGTCTTGTATTTGTACCTCATAGACTTGTTTCTTGGGTATTTTATATTCCTCGTGTGACGTCAGGTGTAGCCGAATTGTCTTGTACTTTTCCTCCATTCTTTTGAAATAGTGTGATTTTATATAATTGTGCTGATCGCCAAACCCAAGTTCATGGAACGCCTCGTTGTTCTCTTGGACTTCCCCCATAGTACTTCTAGGTGATCAATCTTTTTTGCAGGTATTCCTTGGTTTTTCTTGCACTTCCGTCTTTCTTGCAATTGTTATGTAGTTATATGATTTCTTGGGCTATTTGTTCTTGTTCTTGAATCAATTCATCTGCTTGTTTTATCTCGTCGTAGTTGAAATTGTGAACTTTGTAACTTAGTTCTCTGAAAAAGTGGCTGTGACTTACTCAGGATTTTGCTTGTCTTCTTAACTTCCCGCCATTGTGTTGGCGTTGAAGTTCTTGAAGTTTTGGAGTTGTAATCAATGTCGGCTTTTCCTCCGGCTGCAGTGACTGGATGTGTCCGTCGTTCCGAATTTGTAGAATTTGTAAACTCGGTGTCCTGGTGAAGTTGCTTTGACTTACTCAGGACTCTTCTTGGTTTCTTGACTCCCCGCTTTTGTATTGGCGTCGAAGTTCTTTACGTTTTTAAATTTGAAACCACTGGCGGTTTTTCTTCCGGCTGCAGTGACTCGATGCGTCCGTTTTTTCGAACTTGTGGAATTTGTAGACTCGGTGTCCTGTCGATCTAAATGCTGTTGTGTAAGATGTGCCCAAACTCGTTCGATTCTAAGCCTATCTACTTCACAATTATTTACTGTTGAACGCAATTCTGTCATACCAAAACGAATGTTATCGTTATCTGTCTCTCGCTGGTCTTCAGTCGTCAGTGCGATTTGCACGTGAGAGCTCGTCGCATATTTGATTGACTTCGACGACTTGGCATTTTAAAATCAATAAAGTTCTCGCGCACTGACAAACTGATGATAGCTTTTAATAATCGTCTTGACATTTATTTATTTGACAACCAACTGACAGTATACTTTCATTTGTTTCATTATAAATGTCAAATTACAAAACGTACCTTTTTCAGTATTTCCGTTACTTATTATTTATGTTTCTCACCGAAAAACCTTCCCCGAACTTCCACAAATATTTCAAGATCAAAATTAGCACAATCCGCCCAGCCGTTCTCGAGTTCAAGCCCAGACAAACGAACAGCATTTCATTTTTATATATATATATATATATATATATATATATATATATATATAGAGATTGTTGTAACTTGGCTAATTAACAAACTAATAACTCAACGCCAGAAATCACTAGAGAACCGGAATTTTCCGATATCTCTGGCTTCTTAAAGCGAACCATCGGCACAAGATTGTTGCAAATATAATTGTTTATTGTTCGATTGTTGCAACCTCGCTAATTAACAAATTAACAACTCAGTAGATAAGAAATGAGACATCTGTAACAGGAGCAAGGAGCAGGTTAGTGACTCCGACCTTGACCTTGACCTTTAAGGTCGGAATCACTAACCTGCTCCTTGCTCCTGTTACAGATGTCTCATTGGAGTTGATTTATTGACCCCCCCCCACCTGTCTAGACAATGGACCTTGAAAATGACCGGGACCTAACTCCCCCCCCTCCTGTCTGGACACCCCCCTCAACCTCTAACCTGGGCTATGAGAGTTCTGTAACGGAGGTTAGGAGTCGGTTATGGACCACGAACCCACCCCCCTACCCCCCCCCGTGATCACATTCCCTAATAATTTATTTCCCCAGAATTTCAATGTATTTTAATTAAAGGAAAATATTTTAACAACTGAATTTATTTTTGGCTTTAGAAATAACATATAAATACACTTCAATTATAGATTGGACATATCTATGGATTCCCTCGCATTTACTCTCCCAATAATGGCAGGAACACGTATCTGGACCTTAGGTGGTTGAGTCTCTGGACCACGGGCAGCTAACAAAATGGGTTCCAAACCTCGATGTTCGCTTTTCTTGGGCCTGTCGGGTTTTCAATCTGTCGTACATATCCATTAGTTCATCCTTGTGAAATGGTGTTACGTAGTAACCATACTCATCCAAAAACTTGTCAACGTTTACATTACCAAACGCATCCAAAAACTTTGCAACGAGCACACTTTCACCAGCCATATTCAAGGTTATAGGATGTAGATACTACGAGCACTCTTAACGGAATGAATGCTAGAAAACAGCAGAGGTGGTAGTGATCGTGGTAGTGGGGGGGCAGCTGGTTAGGTGGGGGGGAGTGAAAGTTCGAGTGAATCAAGTTCAAACAAGTCGTTGCAAGTTCCAACTTGATCCCCATACTTAAGAAGAAGATCTAAATCACCTTCAGTTGGTGTAATGAGAAAATGGCCCCAAGCTAATGTGTCATAGGTGTGTGGGATGAGACGTCTCTTATCGTCTTGTGAAGACAGAGCAATTTTATTTTTTAATTCTGTATAAACTGTATGAAGATGGGAAGAAAAAATATACATTTTACGAAAAATAGACCCTCCATTCTGAACAGTCTGAATATAATCAGACATATGAAGTTGATTCTTTATGACATTCTTAGAAATTCCCTTAGCTTTTTTAACAACATCAACCGCTTTCACACAATAAGCTTTAGCACCAGTACCATAGAAACTTTCTACAGGTATTCCTGCAAATTCATCTTTCATTTTTCCTACAACTGATATGGTTTGTGGAATATTGTGAATATTGTTTGTTGGGTAGTTTGACGTGTCAAAGTAGTCGATATTGGTTTTAATGTCATCGTATACGTTTTCGGTGAAAATCTCCAAAATAAGCGAATCTGTGTCAGTGTAGCGCAAGTTTGCCTTAGCACCATATTTCTCCTTAATGAAACCATAAAAAAAATCGTAAAGCACTGTTTTAGAAATGTCCAGAATAGAAAAACCAACATAAAGAGGTTTATCATATGATACTTTTGTTTTCCCCAAGTGAATTGCCACCAAATTTTCATTAAAGATTGAACATGATTTAAAATGTGGTTTAGCTATTAACGCTCTGGCTCCAACAGATCCGACTTTATTTTCCCAGTGTGTACATAATTGTATAAGTAGTACCACTAGTGTGCATCTGTGACACTTCGATGGCACCCAAACGGTGGTAAGGGGGTCTTGAGCGATGACGTCGCCGAAGAGTGCCCCAAGGTCGTCCAAGAAGTGGTCGACAATACCAGAGGGTGTAAGAAGTGCCTAGATGCACACTAGTGGTAGGTACAAGAAGTGTTGGTCAATACCAGTGGGTGTACAAGAAGTCGTCGGCAATACCAGAGGCTGTTGAAATTTTGGCGGAAGGGCGCTTATACCTGCGATGGTCAATACCGGTGGGTCTACAAGAAGTGATCGGTCTACGGGGCGCTTATAACCAGTAAGTGCACACAGGTGTGTGTACAAGAAGTGTTGGTCAATACCGTCTAAATTTGGTGGATGCTCTCAGGTGATTAGCAGCGGAGGTGTGGTTATCTCCGTCGAAGTTTGTTCTAATAAGAACAAGAAGAAGAATCGATACCTGGTGATCATCATCGTCGAGGCTGGTGGCTATCGAGGTTAGACTTTGCTCTCTCTCTTTCTTAATAATAACAACAAGAACAGTAAGTTCCCCGGCAAGGCTAGGCGAGTCTAGACTTGTCACGACTTGTGGAATTTCGCTCTTAATAAAAACACGATTCAAAATTATTATTTTATTTTACATTCATGGGTACAAATATGTACTAACAATAGATTACAGTGTAACGGCTCTATGGTCTAAGAGGAGGATGCCTCAGTAAGACTGGGGAGGTCCCGGTTCAATCCCGGGTGGAGCCGTTACATTTTGCTTTTACACAAAAATTATGATAAGAAAGTACAAAATAAAAAATATAGCCGTTACATTTTGCTTTTACACAAAAATTAAGAGAAGAAAGTACAAAATAAAAAAGTATAAAAATTATGGAAAAAAACCCAATTAAATGTGTCTTGTTAAATAAAAAAGCATAAAAAAGTTATATGGCCAGAATCACCTAATAATGAATACGTTTATAAAAAAGTACATAGAAGCATAAAGAAACTATAATTAATCATTTAAAAAAATTTGAATACGTTTATAAAAAGTACATAGAAGCATAAAGAAATTATAATTAATTATTTAAAAAGTTATGAAAAGAAAATACCTAGTGTGTCTGAATCACCAAATAAAACTGTATCCAGCATTATCTCATCACACTTTAAAATTTGGTTCAGTATTCCATCCCAGTCTACCTGGTCCTGCGCATTCTCCATTTCGGTCATCCTCCGCACCTCGGCCAGATTAAGCTGTGGAAGGTGTATGACAAAGCCGTACCTCTCCAAGTTCCTGGCCTCTCTGCGCTGCAGAAGTGTTGTTTGGTTTTTTTCGGACATCGAAATCGCACAACTCTTGAACTAACACGAACTCCAGCACGAAAATGTCCTCCCATACGTCTCGCACATCTAGTGTAAAACGGCACAGTCGATAGATGGTTTCGCAATGTACTGTGATCCGATGTAAATATGCGGCCCTCTTCACGTATGAAACTTCTCCGGTGTATTTATTGATTACGTCCAATCGAGCAAGTTTTTGTTTCAACGCGGTTTCTAATCTGAATATTGCAATAAATATATTCCCGATATCATGCTCGTTATAACAGAGCGCGCAAGTTTTAATAATTGACCGGAGTAAATCTAATTTGTAGTTGTTCATCGCGAAGTGTGAATGTTCTCCTATTTAGACATCTCTTTATATATACACATTGCGCCAAGTGAAAAATTGTTATTTTTAATTTGCAGCAGATTCACATTTCCCTGAATAATCACATACACCCATACATTTCCTGTTATTACCCACATATTCATTTTTGCGGTTTTCTTATCACATCAGTTCAGTTAGTCATTATCGTAACGGCACACATTTGTATTTCCTTTAGATAATTGCATGTACCCACATGCACTTCCTGTTACTAATTCTTATCACATGCATTCTGTTAATCATTTGGCAAGTATTAATAATTATTTTTGCTTTTTAGATATTTTGTTATCTGTATCCTACACATGTAGAGCGCGATTAAATAACAAAAAGGCCGGGAGCGCAGTGTTTAACCGACAGTTCACTTTTATTGTTGTTAAAATGAAGTGGCAATTGATCGAGATTGACGAGAGCTGCATCAGCAAACCCGACTACAAATCGATCCCGACGCCTGAAGAAAACTTAAAAGCAAAGCTTCGGCGACTGTTTGGTGATGATTCAATCGACATAACCTACACTGGAGTATGGAGTCTGGAGGCCGAAATCCTCTGGAGGCGAATGTGTAGTGCCGCTGAACAATGGCACTCGAGACGTATCGAGGGGGTTCAGGACCAGAGGAGGCTGGAGTAGGCTACCAGATGACGCTGATCCTTCGGGAGGACTATTATATAGGTATGTTTGTATAGGAAAAATAAAACTGTGAGTAAAAGATATAATTTCTTTATTTATAATTATTCTAAATTAATATAGCATATTTCATCAAACCTTGCATATTGTTGTATTTGTATAGGCTTTTTAGTATCACTATTAAATTCATCAATATTATTCCAATAATGGTCTTTATAAATTAAAGTTTGATTAACATTTAAAAATTGTTCCAAATTGTGATAACCACACATCATGAGCTTATTAAACGGAACAATGGGATAGTAGTTTTTATGAGATCCGATGATGTATCCACATACATATGTTGTCATGCTAGCAGTGGGGCAAATAACTTCAGTATCTAAAAACGAAAATTTTCTATTTAAGAGGAAAAAAGTTTTTAGTGCTAATACTTACAATTAGCAATTGTTTGGTTTGAGAAAAAAGCTGGGTATTCGTTAATGATAACATCATTTTTATGTCTTTCTAATAGCATAAATTTACCCTCTTCAATTGACACCCACTTATTATTAATGAAAACCCAATTTAATGCTTTAACATTAACGAATGCGGAAAGTAAAAGCAGGGCGAGGATTTGACGGTCCATTTTTTCACCGGGGGAACGATTAATCGTTACTAACATAATTGCATTGGACCCCCCTTTTTTATCCTTGGTAAATATACAGCTCTAATTATTACCCACCCCCCACCATCACACTTATAAACTTCATGTGGAAAAAAAAAACTCAAAAAAGATTGAAAGCAATTTATTTTTAATTATAAATCGACATATGAATATTATTAATACAACAGATATATATCCTAAAATTATTGTAACAAATTAAATATTTCATGAATGCCACTTCAAAACATTTTGACTATTGTCGTTTGAGGGTTGTATTTCACCAAGCGATCATGTAAGATTAAACAATATGCGGTGGTATTTGCAGGTACATTTTTTAATGTTTCAAACTCGAGTCTTATATCAACACTACCCGATTTCAAAGACTCATCTTGTCGACTGCAATCGATAACGATTAGTGGTGCTCTATCGATGAAACTTTTAGGATCGAGACAGGGCTCACCGCGATTCTTATAATAGTAGGATTCTTGAAATTTAGCAAACATCTCGTATAACAAGGCATATTGAGATTTACCAATATCTAAATTTAAATTATCATAGGGATAAACTTCCGAATTTAGAAAGAGTTTAATATTTGATAGATTACAATGATCGAATTGGCTCATACTCTTTGTCACAACATTTTTTCTACCCGATTGAAAAGCTACGATAGCAATACGTGGTTTTTCCATTTGATTCGACGTCTTCACATGCCACGTATGTCGCGTCGTTTGCTGTAGTACAGGGTATTCATGTAATTCCCAACTGCGAAACATCACTGGTAAGTCCTTCCCGTCTTCCACGAATTTATACATTATTAATTTTTCCTCATCGGATACTTTAATGTGGGGCACTTTCCAATGGATTTTCCGAATCTCGACCTTGGGTTTCTCATCCTCTTTCGATGAATAGACAGCATTTATGTCACCAGAACTTCGAATTAGAACCAACTCCTGACGAACGTTGACAATAATTTTTTGAAAATCTTCGAAAAATCCCATTAATATATTTAACGGGATGCAAACGTTAAAGTCACCATCGTTATCTATGATATTGTACTGTTTTTCGATTGCACTACCCCAGCCTGCAGTCTGATAACGGAGGAAATCATTTGGTGAAAATGATACGTAAGCTTTCATTGTGGATGTTATTCCAGGATTTCTCACTCGATCTATTACTACACCGCCAAGTTCATAACGTATCTCATCAAATAGGAAAGGGAGCCCGTTATTGGTGAAATTTAATGTTGCTGTTTTTTTATTCACAGTATCGGTCAATTTTCCCTCGATGTACAAGAAGCTTTGGTGTGGTAAGGTGTAAAGGTTTTCAGTTTGAATTGGTAAACGAATCTCATCAGAATTATTTAAGGTCGCATTAGCGTACGGGGTATGTGTGTGATATTCATAACTGATTATGGAATCATCACTGTGAACACGCCCACCGACGTTCAGAATGTTGAAACTCATTTTTTTTTCTTCCTCTTTTAGGTTGATTTATTTTACCACTTTAAATCCTATTGATGTAAGAAAGGACTTATTCGCAGATGTTAACCCTACGAGCTTCCTGTTGGTACTGTAACGTTGATTTTCAGGAATCTTCTCTTTTATAACTTCTCCGGGAGATTGATAATTATCGGTGATATTATAACGAAAAACCATTTCCTTTTATAATTCTTTCAAATGAAGTCTTATCGTTATGACCTCTTTATTGAAATTAATCAATCTACCCTCTTCATCGACTATTTTAAGAACAATTTCGTCGATGTATCGAGTATTAATGGGTAAATAAATAACATTCCATGCTTTTTCAATGATTCTGTATCCTCTCTCGGCCTCAGGATAAAACATGTGCAAAAGATGAACCTGACTATTGTTATGATAAGAATTCGTGACTAAATTGCAGTTTACACAGACAGCATTCACTTTAGAGATATTGATCGGGTGGTCTGAGTAATGTCGGACATTTGGTGCTAATTTTTTTCTTTCAAAACCTAATAATGGTGCAATAGAATTTGGTAAATCGAAGTGAATGGTTTTATTACATTTCAGTTCATATTTTAACGTATTGCGGTTAGCTTTCATGTTTAGAAATATCCTATTTTCCATTCCTTTTCTTTTTTTAATTGGATTCACAGCTTCTCTTCTATTCCTTCTACGAACCCCAATTGGATTCACAGCTTCTCTTCTATTCCTTCTACGAACCCCAATTTCATTTTTGGCGATAGTAATAGGTGGTGTATTGACTTTCTTTTTGTTGATTGCATTTTCATTTTGAGGGATTTCTATAGGTTCCACTTCCACATTCTCCTCCTCCTCCTCCTGCCCCTCACCCTCTTCCTGATCATCCTCGCCATTCTGGGCTCTACTGTTTAATTTTGTCCATATGTATTCCTCAATATCACTAATTTCATAAGCTCCTTCCGGTATTACAATTTCATATTCACCGATTTTAAATAAATTATTATCTTTATCGACATTAGTTATCGTATTGTATGTTATTAAATCAATCAATCCTATTACATAATTTTTATTTTCGTCTAAAATGAGTGGTGGACATACTTTTAGCTGTAAAATCGAATCTCTTTCAGAAAATGTAAATATGGCAGAACACATCTTTACAGGTTGAGTGTTATCATGTATTTGAAACGACCGTGGTATTTTTTTACAATATATTTACATAAAAAATATAACAATATAAAATACATACAAAAACTTCTTTTTACAATACATTATATATGTTAACGAGCATTAAGGAATGGTTTCATGCACTCATCACAATCCAATTTATATGATAAATAAGGGCCATCGATGTCATCATCACCGAGAATGGTAGTGTGGTGACCCCAACAGGGCTTCAAATGTTCCAGTAACCAGGCATCATCAACAGGTGTTGATCGTCCGTTTACCATGCTTACAAAGCATCGATTAAAATTCTCAACGCTTCGTAAATCGAGCAGGTATCGACGTAATTCATTTAGGTGTTCCTTAGAAATCGAGTGAGCGATGATGGGTGAGACGTTTCTTGATACACAATTCCCCATCCTGATTAACGTTGTAGGTAGAGTCCGATAAGTTTCGCAGTGAGTTTAGCGAGCAATGCCGATACCGCTAGAGCGATATAATAAATCAAAATAATCACATCCATGGTACCAGCTTTTCCTGCGGTGTTGGTGGTGGTGGTAGGGGGTGCTATGACTGATGTCGCAACTGTGGGGAGATACTTCCAAACGGTGTCGCCATACGAATGATTTTCAAAAATAAACCGTAATTTGTAAGAATGTGAGCGTGTTTCTTCAATCGTTAAATTCACACTTAAAATGGAATCCAAGCGTGGGTGGGTGATGTTGGTGGGCTGGGTGGTTACCAATTCACGCCATGCTTTTGGCCAGTCATCATTTTCCGGAGTGAAACACACGTATGCTTTAGTGTGCACACCCAAAGGATGTGACACGAAAAACGTGTTATTCGTGACTGCGACTAAAATTAGGAGGTGTGATGCCAACAAAGCCATATTTGATACTAATATGCAGCTCACGTTTCAACATGGATTTATTTGAACACTGATGTCACACCCAATATTAAAATTTTTTTTGTTGACATAAAAATAATAAACACAAATGACCACAATTAACACTATTAAAATGTTGATAAATATCACGGTTGTAATAAATGTTGCTCGAGCCGTTTGAATCGAAATAAGTTAATAATTCCAACGGAGGTCGTAAATTCCCATAACTATCGAAGTAGATTATCGTCTTGCCAGTTTTCTTGTAAGCAGTCCAGTGTGTTCCAGGCCCATCCCTATCATCCAAATTGATTACACCACACTCATTCTTACGAATTTTTCCAGGTAGAGCATTTCGCATAAATACACCTCTGAAATATGGTATTTTCAATACTCGCCCGAAATTTTGGATATCTATATTCGTCAGAGGAGTGTCAGTGTGTCTCAGTAATGTCCTTAACATCGCTTCACGACTCATGTTCGACGATATGGATGTAAAAAAAGGCCTAACCCGGTTTTATACGGTTTCAAATACATTCCTTTACCCATGGCGATAGCCTCCATTTTTTGATTATGCCGTTTCTTCTCCTCTAATTCACGTTGAGCCGCTCGAGCATCATTCACGCTCTTTGCAATACCTGCGGCACCTCCCGATAGGGCTCCGAGGGCTCCCAAAGCGCTAAAAATTGGGATTAGGGGTAAAATACCACCAATTTTTGGTATTTTTATTACGCGATTTTTTGTAGGTTTCATTCGTTTCTTGAGAATTTTAGCTTTTTGGAAAGCAACCTTAACAGCATCGCCAAAGGTTTTCGGTTGTTTCTTTGAAATTACGCTTTTTATCTGTTTGATTGCATTTGCAAAACATAACGATTTTTTAATATTTTTTTTCTTTTTACTTCTAGTTTTCCTTCGCGGACGCTGTCGCCCTCGGCTTTTAGACACCATCTTCACTGATCAAACTGAAGTTTAATACTAAATAGGAAATAAAAGTTATTTACCTATTTATGATTTTATTTTTTTGAAGTTCACATCATCATCATCATCATCATCATCATCATCATCATCATCTAATTTTCGTTTATTCGATTTGATTGGTACTGTTATAGGCTCATCTAAATTTATTTTAGGACTTTCATTATCCATTTTCTTTCTTTTTGTTGGAATAGTGAGTGGAAAATCGCCATCACCATCATTATCAATCCCCCTTTTATTTCCTCTTCCTAATGATGATGATGATGATGATGATGGTGATTCATCCATAAAATCATCCAATTTAAGTTTCCTTGTTCTAGCTCGTTCGTGATTTTTTAATTTCCGTTCAATATCTTCTCTCATATTCTTATTCATTTTTTTAGGTCTTCGCTGCGATCTCGCAACAACAACTTCACCTCCCTGAAGCATCTTTATAGAATTGTCTATTTGAGTATTAACTTTTTGTAATAATTTTACAACATTAGCAAGTCGTTTACGTTCACCAAGACCCATTCCGAGTTTAACTTTGGCCTTCATAGCCCCCGCGACACCTAAAGCTGCAATCTTCTCTCCTACAGAAGCATCCTTGGAACGAAATCTAGCCATAGCTCGTTGTGATAAAACCCTATCTGCCTCGTGACGTTTCTCTAAATCTTTTTCCTTCGAGTAACTTATATCGTGTTCACGACAAGCCTCGTCTAAACCGTTAATACCACGGTCACCCCTATTTAATCTCTTCTCTAATCGGGTGCCAGGCCCGCAGTAATTATATTTAGGCAGATGTAATTCAAACGGTAATTTATTAATTAGGCTGTTAAGAAGACCATCACCACTATAATACTTCATAGATATGTTTACACCTGAAGATCATAACTTATAATAATGGGTATATATAGTTGTACAAGCTTTTTATTACATTTTGTATGTTATTGAAATGCGTGTGAACAACAACAACATGAAAATAGTAAAACAGAAAACAACATTTCCCATTGAATATAACGTTTTCGGTTGTGATGAGGAGGAAGAGGCGCGGTCAAGAAAGCATGGTATATTATTTCCAAGCACAATACGTTGTTTAATAGTTGGACCATCGAATTGTGGGAAAACTAACATAATGATCAATCTCATCGAGCACGAACATGGTTTAAAATTTGAGAACATTTATGTTTACTCTAAATCTTTATTTCAACCTAAATATGTTTATTTGGAGAAATTATTAAAACCGATTAAAGGTGTGAGTTATTTTCCTTTCCGCGCCGGTGAGGATATCATGCAACCATCGGAAGCGAGACCGAACTCGATTTTTGTTTTCGATGATGTATCATGTGCTAATCAACAGGTGATTAGAGAATACTTCTGCATGGGTCGACATAACAATATAGATAGTTTCTATCTCTGTCAGACGTATGCAAAAATACCTAAGCATCTAATAAGAGATAACGCGAACGCTATCATTCTCTTCAAACAGGATGATATAAACTTAAAACACATTTATAACGATCATGTGGGTACGGATATGAATTTTGAAGAATTTAAAAATATGTGCTCTTTATGTTGGCGAGAACCATACGGATTCATGGCGATTTTCAAAGATGAGAATCTTGAAGCGGGGCGATATAGAAAAGGTTTTGATAATTTTATTCATTTTTCAACCGATCGTGGAGGTGTATAAAAAGGTTTGAATATTCATTCAATAGTCATTTTTAAACAGCTCATCTGCTATACCTGTTCAAAACCTGATCAAAAGCTGATCAAAGGCTGTTCAATCGCTGTTCGAAAAAAATTTTCATCACAATGGGGTTGAGTGAAAAAGATTTAAAAAAAAGGTTGATAATAAAACGTAAACATATAAAAAGGAAATTAGATCAACTTAAACATGGCGAATACGTGCAGGAGACTATGTTTAATCCAATCACAAAACATTTAAAAAATATTGAAAATATTTTCAAGAAATCTGATGCTGATGAATCAACAACACCGACAAAAAGTGATCCTTCGGTCATTGTTAAAAACGAAAAGAAAATTTTCCAACAACAACATGAAGAAACTTATGAAAATGAGTTACCAAAAATTCATCAACAATTTTTAGATGAAGAAGAAGAGGAACCTAGTGCAATTAAACTTTCTATTTTAGATAATATTCAAACTGATGATGATGAACACACACGTTTCAAAAACCTATCTGATGAATCTTTCACTGATTATTTAGATCAATATGCACCCTTACCTAAAAAATATATTAAAGGTATTTATGAGAATATTAAAGAATACGATCAAAAATATGGAGTTAGACTTGATGAAAAAACTGAAACTTTAAAAATTGGTGACTCCATATTAACCATAGTCGATTCAGATATTATAGTTCAAAATAAACGATATAAAGGTACACAGGGCTTATATGAGCTATTATTTAAAAAAAACCCTCTAAATTTTACTCAAAACGATGTGAAAAATTATCAACAAATTGTTGTAAAAACTAATGCTGCACGACGTTATTATAAATCTAATCAACAGATAGATGGCAGTAAATTAGAAAAATATAAAAATGTGATAGCACCAATCGTGTCAGGTAAGGGAATGATGAACAAGGTCCTACCGTGGGATACAACAATTGACTATGTGCACTGGGATGATCCGAATGAACTTGTAGATCGGCTACGTTTGCTTATTGCATCACAAGCTGCTGGCCATACTGGTCATACAAATGAAATAAATTCTATTGTAGAAGAGTTAAAAGAGGCACGTATAATCACCTAGAAAAATGAGTGTTGAGAAAAGACAAGTCGTTGAAGAAATTCATAAACCTGCCAGGATAAATTTCAGGAGACGTCGTGTAATTATTAAATCTTTAAGGGACCTATTTCAAATGGATCTTGTTGATATGATAAAGTATGCTGGTGAAAATAATGGATATAAATACATATTGGTAGCGATTAATTGTTTCTCGAAGTATGTGTGGGCATTACCCCTTAGAAATAAGTCCAGTGCTGAAGTTGTGAATGCAACAGAAAAAATTCTCAAAGAAAGTTCACCGATAAATTTACAGACTGATGCTGGTAAGGAATTCTTCAACTCAGATTTCAAGAAACTAATGAGAAAATATAAAATCAACCACTATAACACCTTTAGTGAAAAGAAAGCTTCAATAGTCGAACGAGTAAACCGAACATTAAAAAGTTTAATGTGGAAAGAATTCAGTATGCAAGGAAGTTACAGGTGGTTAGAGTTATTACCGAAAATCGTTAAAAAATATAACAACACCACCCACCGTACGATACGAATGAAGCCTATTGATGTTAGTGAGAGAAATGAGAAAAAATTATTGCAAACTGTTTACAACCGCATAAAATCCATAAACTTAAAACAAAAAAAATTCAACGTTGGTGATCACGTGAGAATTTCAAAAATTCGTGGGGTGTTTGACAAAAAGTATCAGCCTAATTGGTCAACAGAAATTTTCACAGTAAGAAAAGTGCAATTAAGCAACCCAATTACATATTTATTAAAAGATTATCAAAATCAGAATATATCCGGTTCTTTTTACAACGAACAATTACAAAAAGTGAAATATCCACATGTTTATCTGGTTGATAAGGTCATCAAGAGAAGTGGGGCAAAAGTATTCGTCAAATGGCTCGGTTTTGATGATAAGCACAACAGTTGGATACATAAAAGCAGCGTTCTATAATTCTCTAATTCAGTTTTAAACAACGATCCTACAACAGCAGCAGCAACAACAACAACAACAACATCAAGAATGTCAACGTTCATTTTGACAGTACATGGTTTTCAATTCGGGTCATCTGAATTCTTGTGTAAAGAAATATCACTAATTAACGTCGATAGTGGTGAATGTCATCATAAAATCATAACTCTACCGTTTGAACGTGCATCATGCCTCAACAAGTCGTTCCAAAGACAAGTCGATTGGTTAACACGAAACATACACGGACTAGAATGGGGCGGCCAGACGTGGAACAGCGAGTACTTTCTTCGCTATGAAGAATTGGGTGCCTTCCTTAAGCAATCTATCCCGAACGATGCGACCGTTATGGTTAAAGGACCATTATTGAAGACCTGGTTAACGAGATTAATCAACATCGAGGGAATTTTGGAGATGGAGGATGCCCTAAATTGTCCACCCTTAGCAACGCTCAAGAAGGTTTTTAAGTCACATCACTGCGGAGAGCATTATTTAAATAATTTGGATTGTTCCTTGGAAAATGTATATTTATTATTCTATTGGTACAAGTATTGTAAAAAAGGTATGGATTTTACTGATGTTGAATGAATTATACTCTTTTTATATTTTATTAATATATTATTTTTAACTAGGTGTTTCTTTTTTTCACCCCCCCTTTTTCAATAAAGCAACCAACTATATTTGTGATATATTTATTATAACATACATACATTGACAAAAAATAATTTAATTATTTTTTCATCCTCAAACATGTGGAATCTGCAACAAAGAAAAAAAAACAAGCACTTAATTTAAATAGATGTTACACAGCATGTGAGTCTCACCTGAATTTCTTTTCCATAAATAACCACGTTTGATAGGAGGTCTTCTAAGCTGTCTATATCACCATCAGTTAGGACCACTCCAAAAAGAATCACATGCCTACAGAATTTTTGTCCTATGTTAAAATGAGACTGGCCATTATCACCACACCAGTATTCAAACAATATATTTGACCCACAAATCATTTTCATATCACAATCAAGATCCTCTAATGTCTTCATCATGGTATCCTTATAGAAATCGAGGAAGATCTTGAAAGTACGTGGTGAAAATTGTATTATAGCATCCTGCTCATCTTTATCACACATTGAAATTGCATCCATTGTGTAATTGAAAACTACTTCTTTAGTACCATCGTCTAGAGTGTAACTTTCACGCTCTGGTAACGGAGGTGGTGATGAAGTAATTTCTAAAATAAAAAAATCTAAACATTTACTTAAAAAATAAACAGGTAAAAATATACCTTTTCATAAAAAATGATTACTAGAGTTAATGAAAATATGATTTCTTAAAGCGGATTGAAACCCCAAGGTTTGGTATCGGTGTAAACGTAATTGATAACCCGTTTATCATCGTGTGGTGAAAGTGCGATTTTTCTTAAACGCTTAGTATAAACGGTATGCTTTTCTGATGCGATCTGGTATTGATCTCGCTCGATGATTGACTTTTCAAACAGACATTGAAAATAATCATTAAACCCTATGGTTCGAAGAGTGGCCCTCGTTATACCTTTAACCTTTTTTTGAACTTGATCATTATTATCACTGTTAATGGTTTTAAAAGTGTACATTTTTGATCGAAGTCCGATGAATTCAATCATAATCTCACCGTTGTTCTCATCCTTCATCAAGCCTAGAACTTTTTTATTTACCAATGGTATTCCGAAAGGATTATCAGGCGAATAATCAGATGTATCAAATCTAACGATGTCTCTCTTGATATCCTCATAAATATCATCAATATTAAATTGATATATTAATGAATCTGTGTCTGTATATAATAATTTAGAGAGGGAGTTGTGATACTTTTTTTTAATATAATTATAATGAAAATCATAAAGGTACGTTTTAGAAATATCCAAAATGACAAAGCCTATATAGATGGGTTTATTAAAATATATTTCCACACGGCTCATCTCGATTAATACCAGATCATTTTCAGCATCAAAAATTGTTAGAGACTTAAAATTTGGCTGTGAGATGTAATAATTCGCCCCATATCTACCATTCCAACGGGCTACTAATTTTACATCACGATATTTTCTTACGTTCTCCATGGTTTTTCCGAAAACAGAATTATTCATTAATTTGAAAAAATTTTTTTCAAAATCGTTCCTGCTTAATTGTCGCATGTGTGTGTTGCGATCAATATAAGGTTTCATAAATGCACTTTGTGCAAATTTTAAAACTCTATGAATTTTACCAATTTTTAAACCTAATTTTACAGCCTGCTTTAAATTTTTATAATGAATAACATAATTTGTTTTATCCATAAGCGTCGTTAGTAATTTTTTACAAGTAGACCCTGGTGGTATCATATGTTCAGGGCATAGGGGTAGATCCTTGTGAGATTCATGTAAATTTCTCGGGTAAACGAGATCGACTTCCAATATATAACCGTATTCAGCATCATCAGGAGTTTCCAAGATGTTGACTGAATACGGATCTTCAATCCATTCAAAACCACCATATGGAAGAGGGCACGACATGGCCGTTCCATATAAATTATTTATATCGTAATACATTAAGTATGATGTTGGTGCATTGGGGTTATATCGTTCACCCATATACTTATTGTTGGCTTTCCCGTACCGGTTCGAACATTGTGATATACCACCACGAAGACCCCTCTCAATAAACATTAACATATCAACGTCAGTCAATAATTCGAGATTAACCCCTGTGATTTTTAACATAGCATCAAAGGCTAATCCTGGAGCCGTAAAGTAATGTAGGGGATCGAGTTCATACGTTTTCAAACAGACTTCACGAAAATTCTCAAAGATATCAGCCAATAGTGTCACATCCGTTTTCAAATATAACTCTGCATATTGTTGCAAATTCTGAATTTTGAACGTCATCCAAACATTTTGTGCGTGTTCGTATTGTTGGGGGGTGATGGATTCATTTGAAAGAGTGCTAAAAAATGCATCGATCGGTGGCAGTTCAGTCGTACCCAATTTGCTCCAGCTATCGAGAAATTCATACGGAAAAACACCTTTTTTCTGCAATAATTGAAACTCCAATTCACTATTACAGAGTGATCTGGTAATGTATTTTTGAGAACTTTCCAAATAGGAAGATAATTTATCTAAACTGCTAGCCATAAATCTGAACGAGTCCAAGAAACGAAAATTAATTTTCGTACCGGGAATATATTTAGTAAACGATATGTATCTTTCTTTATTCAGAGGGAGTAGAATTATTTTACCCTCGATTGCCGTACTTGCAGCTTTGATAATGAAATGACTATCGTATCCTGATAAATTGTGGAAAATGACAGGAATGTAGTGTGAATCCTGGTACAGGACATTACAAGCCCTATGGGCTGCACCTCTGTAGTGTCCATCCAGGTGTGAATGGTCACGATGTTTTTCATCAGTATGGAGAAATGGTTTTGAACAGATGTGACAATGAGTAGCCGAATTAAAGTCAGCCTGTTGTTGTACCGTTAAATGTATCATTTTAACGGGGTTTCTGAGAATATCGTTAACCTGGCGAGCTATGAGTTCAAGTTCTTTCATGAACCACTCACACGGATTTTCCCCTGTATAACTTTTAAATTTTGATTGTGAGTCATCATAAGAACATTTTAGATAATACGCAATACTAAACGCAACGTGTTTATGTGTCTTTATTGTTCGGTCCGTTGGTTGTTTATCTGAGTAAGGTTCCAAAATACTTTCTATATCAGCATAAATTGCAAAGGGGACTTTTTCCTTGTTTTTAAATTTTTTGAAGCATAACATTTTTGTATTCTCATCTGGTGTAATGATTCTAGTTTTATTCATTAACTTACAATTATATAGGTGTCGTACTAATTTTTCGTTTGAATAGAAATGATTGAAACACCTCTCACAAAACCATTTCTTTCTACGTGTCTTACTGCCCACTTGCTTTCCAATTAATCGTGATAAATCCTTTATCAAAGTAAAATGTAAACGTGGTTTTGAATTACTTTCATAAATCGATGCTTCGCCCAAAACGAGTAAATTAATTTTTGTTAGGTAATTTTGTTTACTAGGAATTAAGGGTGAAATTTGACGTTTCTTTTCATCACACATATATACGTTTATGGATAACTTATTTAATTTTTCAAATTTTGGGATATCATCTAACACCATGGGAAATTTTATACCGTTAAATTTGAATACCTGACTATAATGTGGATACGAGCTAGTTCTTTGAGGATTTTTATCTCCGGAAGCTGGGTGTAAAGCTGCAACACACGACCATAAAAAACAATGCTGATCATTATTCTTAATATTCAAAACGGCTTTTTTAACTTGAATAAATTTCGGGATGTTAACAAAGGTAGATTGTCCAACTGTCATCGGTGTATAACGATTAATATTTATTTTTAGGTGTAATATTTCATAGAGTGCCCAGCCAGAATCACGCTCTTGAAAGTCCTCAAGCCTCGTTAAAATTTTATGTTTCACATTCTCAGCATACCAATTTTTAATATCGGTGTTTAGATCGATTGGTTGATTATTAGTCACAAAATGTTTCAAGTCTACTTCGCCACTCGATGGTTTTACGAAATTTCCATAGAAATTAACGTTTACTTTTATCATCGACATCTTTAAAGCATTCCTAATTTGCTTTACAAAACTTCTATAAGCTTTATCAAAAAAAATCGCAGGATCCTTTATACCACCATAGTTGATAATGAGTCCTGTTCGTATTCGATTTTTAAAACATGATTCTAAATTTTGCCAAACTAATTCACTCTTTTGAGATTTCACACAATTTTTAATATTAATTCTATACAAATTTTGAAATTTTCGCAAATAATATTTGTAAGTTGCTAAACAACTTTCAATAGTCGATAAAGATCTTTTATCGGTTTTTTTAACCCTCAAGTATTTACGCAACAAATTAATCTGTTTCTTCGTAAAAGTAATCCACTTTAAAAAATCTTTTTCCTTTTTCATTAACTCACCAATACTCCGCATTCGTGTGACCATATCAGTAGACAACTTTGCAACGTTATCAGCACTCATGATGATGATTAGTTAACAGCGTAGATAGATATAATAAAAAAACGTACTCGAGGATCAGCTATTTATAATTGGAATTGGCGCCTTTCCACTACACAATTTTAAAATAGTTTGTAAAAATATTTAAAAGGAAATGAATATTCTACTAACTGAGCGGATGTGCGCGGGAAATTACCACAAAGGAAACATGTGTGGGTGCCAGCATAATTGTAAAAATATTTAAAAGGAAATAAGTAAATAATGAATATTCTACTAATTGAGCAGATGTGTTGGGGAATTACCACAAAGGAAACGCGTGGGCACCAACATAAATTTTAATTGGGTTAAAAATATATTCGAGAGGAAGTGTATGAATAATTCTAGAAAATGCATTACTAAGAAAAAGGAAGGTGGGGTAACATGAACTCGGTATAAATACGCCGAAAGTCTCACTCATTTCATTCAATCACAAAGTGTTATTGTTGATTAAGAGAAAATGGCAACCACTCCAAGTGTAATTTTAATACAATCTACCGATTTCACAGCATTGCCTACAGATGCCCTTCATGTAATCGCAAAACAAATATTCAGGTAAGAGTTTAAAAACTTTTTTAATAACTTTTTTTAATAATCTTCTATTACTTAGATATGGTGTGAAATCGTGTGAAAGAAAGGGTAATCAAATCATCATAAAGCTAAGTTACATGCCGAAAGCAGAGACCCTAGTCGCGAAAATGGGGAATCTACCAGTTGAATACATAAAATTAAATGTGGAAACTGAAGAAGAATTGGAAATCCTCAAGACCTATATCGGAAAATTCAAATTCGATTTAAAACCAATTGAACCACAATATGGTGAACAGCTACAGCAGCGGCAGCAAAGTCAACTGAATGAGCTGAAGAGGAAAAGACCTGATCAACACAAAAGTCTTGAGAAGAGGATGATTACACCATCTACACCACTATCACCATCTACATCACCGCTGGCAAAAATAGTAACTCAATACGATTTTGATGCTGATGATTATAATTCTCAAAAATATTCATATGTCGAGTTGTAAATATGTTGTCATTACCATATGTGTATGTGTACCTATTGAATTTAAAATAAAATAATAATTTTGAATCGTGTTTTTATTAAGAGCGAAATTCCACAAGTCGTGACAAGTCTAGACTCGCCTAGCCTTGCCGGGGAACTTACTGTTCTTGTTGTTATTATTAAGAAAGAGAGAGAGCAAAGTCTAACCTCGATAGCCACCAGCCTCGACGATGATGATCACCAGGTATCGATTCTTCTTCTTGTTCTTATTAGAACAAACTTCGACGGAGATAACCACACCTCCGCTGCTAATCACCTGAGAGCATCCACCAAATTTAGACGGTATTGACCAACACTTCTTGTACACACACCTGTGTGCACTTACTGGTTATAAGCGCCCCGTAGACCGATCACTTCTTGTAGACCCACCGGTATTGACCATCGCAGGTATAAGCGCCCTTCCGCCAAAATTTCAACAGCCTCTGGTATTGCCGACGACTTCTTGTACACCCACTGGTATTGACCAACACTTCTTGTACCTACCACTAGTGTGCATCTAGGCACTTCTTACACCCTCTGGTATTGTCGACCACTTCTTGGACGACCTTGGGGCACTCTTCGGCGACGTCATCGCTCAAGACCCCCTTACCACCGTTTGGGTGCCATCGAAGTGTCACAGATGCACACTAGTGGTACTACTTGTATATCTTGTCGTTTATCGACATTTTCCATAGTTTTACCGAAAATTGAATTTATTAGTAATTTGAACAAATCCCTTTCAAATTCATTGGAAGCGGAATTTCTTAAAGTAGTATTGAAGTCGATGTACGGCTTTAACCACGGTGATTGGGAAAACGTTAAAACTCTATGTACTTTTTCTAAAATTAAACCGTATTTTAAGCACTGTTGTAGATTTCTATAATGAATGATATATTTATGTTTGCTATATAAATTGGGGATTAATTTGGACATTTTACCACCAGGAGGGATTATAGGTTCCGGACAGAAGGGGAAATCATTATGGTATTCATGTAAATTGGACGGATATTGTAAATCCACTTCCAATACATATCCTTGTGAGGAATTTTCATCGATTAAAGATAAATCTAACGATGTGATTTCATGTTCTTCTAACCATTTAAAATTACTAGTTGGTAAAGCCTGTTGCATCGAATAACCGTATAAATTTGTGGCATCGAAATAAACAATGTATGAAGTTGGTTTCGAAATATCATAATCGGGTACAAATTTATTATTTGCTACAGCTTTTCTTCTACTACATTGACTAACACCACCGCGAATTCCCCTTTTAAAAAAATGTATGATATCTATGTCAGTGAGAAGTTCAAGTTTAATTTGGGTAAAGCGTAACATGGCATCCCAACTCAAAGAAGGTGCAGTCAAGTAATGGGCCGGGTCTAACTTATACTTGATCATGCAAATCTTTCTGAAATTTTTCAAATACATCTGCAAGAAGAAGTACATCAGACTTTAGGTAAATATCGGAATATTCTCCTAAAGATGAACAGTGGAAAGTATGCCACACTTCTTGAGCTCGACTATACTCTTCTTGAGAAAGTGATTCCCCGGTAAGTGTATCAAAAAAATTCTCTATGGGAGGTAATTTTTCATCTAACTTATGAAACGAATCTACGTAACTGTATGGAAAAACCCCCTTACGCCTTACCAAATTAAATTCATTGTCTTGTGGGAAATGTTTGCGTACTTCACAACATTGATCGGAATTTAAATTTTGACTCAACTTATCAAGAGATCTAGACAGGAAGCGGAAAGAGTCAACAAACCGTAATGAAATATAGGTATCTGGTACTTGAGGATTGAGTGATTTTTCAACTAAAATACGTTTTGAAAACGAGACATATTTTTCCTTGTTTTGAGCTATTATTGACATCGTTTCACCCTTTGGACACAATTTTTTAATAAACAAATGACAGTCATAGTTTATGTGGTTATGAAAGAAGATAGGAATAAACTTTGCGGTTTTAAAATTCAAGTTACAAATGGAGTGGGCGGGGCCACGGTAGAGACCACTCAGATGACAATGGTCGTGGACCTTCTCGTCTTGTGATAAAGGTTTATCACAGATGTGGCAAACTGAACTTTTTTGAAATAGATCTTCTTCTTGCCTGGTTAGTGGTATCATCTGTTTTACATGTTTTAAGTGTGTGTAGTAAAGTGAGTGAGCGATATCATCTAACTGTTGTGTAAATATTTCGGTAACATCAGGACCTCGATATGAATAATATTTCGAATAAGCATCATCGAAATTACATTTAACATACATCCCAAAAGAGTAAGGTTCATGTTCAAAAGTTTTCACCGTAAAAGACTTGTCACTACTTGGTTCAGTATGATGAATCGGTTTCAAGATACTCTCAAAATCGGCATAAATGACAAACGGCACTGACAACTGTTTTTCAATATTAACAAACTTGAGAATATTTTGAGGTATAAGCTCACCACATTTGTTTGTAATAAGATTAGTTGACGGTGTTTTGGTGTAAATGTGGTTACAATCGTTTCGCTGATGCATGGCCAACTTTTCAGGCTTCCTGAAAAATTGCAAGCAACCGTCTCAAAAATATATTGATCCATGTCGTTTAGAGAGTTGTTTATGCACTAACCCTGAGAGGTTTTTGAAGAGACAATAATGGTTGTTACCATCATCATCATCTGAAATAAGCAACAAGTTCACATGGGTAGGTTTACGGTGTTGTGTAAAATGTAACGGTCCCACCACCTCGGTGACGTATTTACCATTTTCGAATTTTGTTTCAAGTCCATACACATTGATTGAAATATTATTTAGGTCTTCAAATTTAGATATATCTTTTAACCTAACAGGAAAATCGATTCCTGTAAAATCTAGCAAAATATCATAATGGGGATATGACGACACTCGAGTTGGTTCACCAGTTGCTGGAAATATCGCTGCTATAATACTCCACGCGAAGCACGCATTGTCTGAATTTTTTATGTTTAAAACACATTTTGTGGACTCTATTGATTTAGGAAGTTTGATGTATGAGGACGCCGACACTGCACTAAACTTGTTAATGTTCACATCCAAAAATAGAATATGTTTCAAGGCCCATCCGGAATCACGTTCTTGGAAGTCTGACATTTGTGATTGGATTTCGTCTTTAAAGTCTTCATAAAGTTAATTAAGATCAATAGAAGCAGTGAGAACTTTATTTTTTGTATTAAAAGACTTGACGTCGGAGAGATCCTTTTCAGGCATAACGTAAAGGCCAAAAAGCTCCATGTTGATTTTCAGAGTATGAAATCGAGCTAAGTACTCTGACAGTATATCTAGTACCTTGGAGTGTATTTCTGTAAAGAACGTTTGTGGAGTGATGTGATTCTCATCAGTGGAAACCCTATAGCTGGCGATGCGACACTTGAATGCGTGGTGTAGCTTTTGGATGTTGGCTGAAGAGTGTAAAATTGGTCTATGTAGTCTTCTACGATCACAAACTGGAACACTCGGAACAGGGGCACCATTATCCGGAACACTTAGAGCAGGGGTACCAGTAGCGAATTTAAGTTGTTTACTGGTTGTGGCGTCGGTATTACAGCTGAGACGCTTATGACGAGATAAATTATATGAAGTGGTAAACGATTTTCCACACATTTCACAGGTATGATTTTGACACGTACGTAGATGACGTGAGAGACGTCCCATAGTTTGAAAAAGTTTCGCACACTTTTCACACCGCATGGTTAGGCGTCTGGTTGAGAACTAACGTGTTTCAGGATATACTGGTAACTTGTATGAATCCTCCGTCAGAGGACTGTCTCAACATGTACGCTGAAAGTCAACGTGAAGGTTGAAGTCTCTATCCGAAAACAACATCTGCGTCCGATGCCTCATGACCACGAATAAGGTGTGTCGAGACATGAGGGGGTCTAGACGAGGGAGGAGAAGGGGGGTCAAAGTCACATCTGCGTCCGATGTCTCATGGCCATGGTTATTTGACATGAAAGGGGGGTCTAGACGAGGGGGGAAAGGAGGGGCTCAAAGTGATGGTGGAAGTCAAGAGTACTATCACGGTCAACGTTAAAGGTTATTGAACAAGCGGGTTCTGGTCCGGGGGAAGGAGAGATACTATTTAACACAGTATTCTTGGAGTCTGTTTAGTAGAATTGTGTTTAGTAATCATGTGGATGTGTTATCGGCAATACCCTGAAATTAACGATCTGAAAACCGGTATAACGTATCTACGTAGTAAATTCGCGGATCTGCAGTGGGATGCTCACCACGAGTCGAACTACGGAATGGGGCGCTTTTATGAAGAGGAATACTGTTTACATCTACCGAGAAAGTATTAAGTTGCATGTGACTTGTGTGATATGTACGAAGAATCAGAGTTATGTATTGAACATTTTGTTCAGGAAATTAAACGAATCAACTTAACCGATTTCCTGTACAACATAAAACAGTACTTACCGGAAAAAATCGCAGCCGAATTTATAGAGGAAGAAGAGGAAGACGAATCCATGGAAGACGAATCAGTGGAAGATGAAGACCTTCAGGGTGGGTCGGGGGAGGACAAGGAGGACGAACAGGAGAAAGAAAAGGAAGCGAACGTGAATGGAAAGATGGGGGATAGAGAAGCCACACCTACCTCTATGGAAGTGGGCGAGAGCGAGGAAGCGAAAGTGGAGGAAAAGATGGGTGGTGGAGAAGGTACACCTGCCTTTATGGAAAAAGAGAAGGTAATTTTTTACGAAATTGAAAATTATAAGCTTAATACAGAGAGAGAGTTCAAGTGCCATGTTTGTAATAAAGAATTTTTTGATATTTAATACGTTGTTTTATTTTTCTAAATTAATGCATTATAAAGTTTTCATATAAAAAAAATACATTTGTTAACGCACACATACAACAATTATTTGAATGGTAAAAACATTTTGGTTCTGATTTTATTAAAGCAGGTTGCTCGGGTAATTCAATAATTTCCTTAGAAAGAAATCTGCGAAGATACTGTGCTTTTTCGGCTCCCTTGACATAAACATGGGATGCAGATGAGGTTAAGTCTTGTAGATATTTGTTAAATTGATGTAGTGGTGTGAATCCAGTGTTCCAAGAAAGTCCATGATGGTGTTTCGTTAACCAGTTATTTTGGGATTGTTGTTCTGGAGATAGCATATCCATTGGGAAAGGTGGTTTAAACACATTGTGACACAGGTGAGTTCCATCATAGGCAGCTAGTTCTTTCACAACAAAGTCTTTGCGTTCTCGCATAAAACCCTGAATATAGACAACTATTTTCATATCTGAAGTCGTTTAAAGTGTTTAGATATACAGTACACTAGAATCTCAACTCGAAGTTTCCGAAGGTTTGTGTTAAAATTATGTAAATTTGTAGTAAATTCGTGCAGTATGATGTTCTTTCTATGAGGCTTCATAGTATGACTGAGATATTTTGGTCTGAGTGACGCTTCTTAACTGAAGATGGTTGTGTTTTAGAGTGGGCGAACAATTTTCGTCAAAGGGTTATACGTGAATCGTTTTTCATGTAAAATTAAACAGTATGCTGCAACATCGTCCGTTATATTTTCCGTTTCGAATTCAACTCGAAGGGTGACAGATCCTGTTTGAGCAAAATCCTTTTGATGAGAGCAATCAATATGTACGATAGGTGCGAATTTTTTAAATTCTGTTGGGTTAAACAGCGGTTGATTTCCTTTAGTTGGATAATAAGAGTCTTGAAAGTATGCATACATTTCGTAAAGTGTTGCGAATTTATTGTTTTTGATATCCAACATTAGATCGGCATATGGATAGCGTTGAGAATTTAAAAATACCATTATATTCCGTAAAGAAATGTCATCAAATTTACTCATATCAGCAGTAAGTGAATTTCGTTTACCCTTGTGAAAAGCTACTATTACATGTAATGGAGATTTCAATTTAGGTGATGTTTTCACCGCCCAGGTATGACGCGAAGTTTTCAGTAATGATGGATAAACTACCAATTCTGCACTTCTGAAGGTTATTGGGAGTGAGGTTCCTTTATTAACAATTTTGTTTAATCGTAATTGTTCCGCTAAACTAAGTGAGACGTGTGGCATCACCCAAAAGAGTTTTGATATAATCACTTTCGGCTTTTCCGTATCATCTGTACTAATTACTGCATCATAATCGGAGCTGCTACGAATAAGTATTAACTCCTGCTTCATGTGAAGTATAATTTTTCGATAATCTTCGAAAAATCCCATTAAATGTTTTAACGGTAGTATCGTATTAAAATTTCCATTATTATCTGTTATTATTCTTTCTCTTTGAATCGCTTGTTGTTGAGTTTCCCCTGTTTTAGGTGTAGAGATCTCTTTTTTTGGAAACCATCCTGCATTTGCTAACCTATAGCTTTCAGTTGGGGTGTACGCAAGATAACCTTTTAGAGTAGACGCTAACCCGAGATCTCGTACAGAATCGAGTACGATTGCTTCCAATTCATACCGTACTTCTCGGACTAAATGGGAAATGGCGTTGTTAATAAATTCTAACTTGGTAGGCACTGTATCATCATCTTTAACCAGTTTACCTTCTACGTATAAGTAGCTGTTACAGGGGGCGGTATAAGCGTTCAAATCAGGGATCGGGATCCGAACTTCGTCGTTATAATTAATTTCACCAGAAGTGTAGGGTTGGTAAAAGTGATACTGATAGTCTTCTATACTGGTGTCATTGTAGGGTATTTCTCTTACATCCAAGAGATCCTTTTTCTCCATGTTCACTGTTGAATCAACTTTACGTAACTGAGTAGAAAAATGTTGAATGTGGTCTTTTATATCATACTAAAACTTTAAAACCTAAAGATACTGTTAGAGCAGAGAGCAGGTATATGCTGTTTCCAATATCGTTTGATAATGGTAGATAATGATAACGCCGAGCAATTCGATACTGATCTATTTTCGGTGATAAAATGACAGCTAATGATTACAAGTGACAAATCGAACAATGATACAGAACGTTTACAAAAACTAGATGTGTCGCGTCGACCGTGCATAGATGTCTTTCTAACACTTCCCCTCGCGGTCGTATACGCGCACTCTATGACATCTTCAATCCGATCATTTCTAGGATCTGGAAATGTCGAAGTCCGGGTAATGCCTTGGTAAGGATATCAGCCACCATTCTTTCGGTAGGCACGTAGTGAAGGTCGATGATCTTCTCTCTAACAGCGTCTCGTAGAAAATGATGTCTGGTGTCTATATGCTTCGTACGAGCATGGAATACGGGATTTTCGGCCAATTTGAGGGCTCCCATGTTGTCTTCGAAGATCGAGATTGCTGATGAATCCTCCAGTCCTAATTCCTTGAGGAATGATTTCAAGTGTATTGCCTCTTTGACAGCGTCGGCCATTCCCATGTATTCTGCCTCTGTGGAAGATAGGGCGACGGTCCTTTGTTTCCTGGAATCCCAAGATATCGGGTTTCCTCCATACATGTACACAAATCCAGTGTAGGAACGTCGGTCAATAGGACATCCACCCCAATCTGCATCCACATATCCCTTGGTGGATTCGGTGTGTCTACTGAAGGTCAGTCCTAGGTCGATGGTTCCCTTCAGGTACCGAAGCACACGCTTCGCTGCAGTCCAATGTTCCGTCGAGAAACAATTGTTAAACTGTCCGAGATAACTAACCGCATAACTAATATCAGGCCTAGTGCAGACAGCCAAATAGGTCAATGCTCCTACAAGTTCCCGGAATGGGATATCTTTAGTTGGTCCTTTGTCGTTCTTGAGCAGCTTTGTCCCAGCACTGACGGGAGTACTAACTGGTTTTGCGTCGCTCATTCCGAACCTATTGAGGAGCTCCATGATGTATCCCTTTTGGTGTAAGGATATTGTGTCCTTCTTTCTTCGAAACTCCACTCCCAGGTAATTCTTGATTTCTCCAAGATCTTTCACTCCAAATCTTTTTGATAAGAAGTTAATAAGTTCTTCTGGTGCCCCAGGTTTTCTTGTGACAATTATGATATCGTCGACGTAAGTAGCTATTAGGATTAGTCCGGATCCTTTACCCATCTTATAAAGACAGGGGTCACCACTTGTCGGCGATGCTCCATACTCCTTCAAAACATCGCTGAGTTTGTTGTACCAGCTTCTTCCAGCCTGCTTTAACCCATACAGGGCCTTTTTCAATTTACAAACTCGATCTCCCTTCTTAAGTTCTTCAAGCATGTCTTTCGCTTTCTTTCCTAAATCGTCCTTCTCTAACTCAATCCTCTCAAGAAGTTGAAACAGCTGTTTTGGGGGTTCCATGAACAGCTCTTCGTCCAGTTCACCATTTAGATAGGCGCTAGTAACGTCGAGTTGCCTCATTTTCATGTCGAACTGTACAGCAATTGAGGTCAGGAGACGGATGGTACTTAACCTGACTACAGGGGCAAAGGTCTCCTTAAAGTGAACTCCTGGCTTCTGGTTAAACCCTTGAGCTACTAGCCGAGCTTTCCTCTTTACAATTTCTCCATTTGCTGCAAACTTGTTTCGTAAGGTCATGCGACTCCCAATCGTTTCACAATTGGTAGGACGTGGAACGAGTTCCCAGGTTTCATTCTTGATGATTGATTTCATTTCTTCCTCCATGGCTTCGTACCATTCTTCGGCTTCTGGCGAATTTAAGGCAGTCGCCATAGGTATTTCGGAAACCAAAGCTTCTTCACAGTTCCCTGCTTCCTCGTCTTTGTACTGATACTCCTTTCTCGGTCTTCCCCTCGTTCCAGTTCGAACGATCCGAGGGCGGCCAGCTCCCTTTCTTCGTTCTGGTTCTTCGCAGTCTTCTTCCATACTTGGATTCGGTGAAATTTCCACGAATCGTGGAGGAGACGTCTGATTACTTTCGTCTTCCACTAGACTGTCGGGTAAAAACTCGCTAAATTCCCCCCCTGCTTCTGGTTTCCCTTCGAGGAATTTTATATCTCTGGAGATTTCGACTCTTTGTTCCTTTGGCATCCATACTCTGTAGCCTTTGCTTTCATCTGAGTAGCCTAGTAGAACACCCTCCCTACAACGGGTATCAAATTTTCCCAGACCAGGTTGCTTCCTCAAACAGAACACACGACATCCGAACTCTCGGAAGAAACTTACATCTGGCTTCTTCTGATTCCAAACCTCGTATGGTGTTTTTCCATTCAGACTCTTGGAAGGACATCGGTTTCGTATGTAGTTTGCAGTATTTATGGCTTCTGCCCAGAACTTAGGCGGTAATCCAGACTGGATTAGTAAACATCGAGCCATATCCAGAAGAGTGCGATTTTTCCTTTCTGCAATTCCGTTTTGCTCCGGACTGTAAGGGACTGTGAGCCGTCTTGAAATTCCGTGCTCCTTCAAGTAAGCGTCGAATTCCTTGTTGCTGAATTCCGTACCATTATCTGATTGAAACTGCTTTATTCTTCTTCCCTTCTGGTTTTCCACCATGGTGATAAATTCCCTGGTGACCTGTAGAGCTTCTCCTTTTGATTTCAGAAATCGTACCTCGCACCATCGAGAGTGATCGTCGATGAACTCTATGAAGTAACGTGCTCCTTTAAGTGATTCGACGCGCATCGGTCCACATACGTCCGAGTGCACCAATTCCAGTAATTCGCTTGTTCGCTTCGACTGCTTTGGAAATGGTGTGCGAATCATCTTCCCCTTAATACATATGTCGCACTTGATCGTGTCCTGTAGATTCTTCAAGAGTTTTAACGATTCAAGACCTCTTACTGAACTATTGTTGATAGCTTCTGTTAGGTCCCTGATATTTAGATGACCTAAGCGTCTGTGCCATGTCTCTAAATCCTGAGGTCGTTCCACCATGAATGCCGAATTTCCGTTTGACCGTTCGGCACTGTCGTTCCCTTCACAAACGTAGTAGAGATCACCTCTTCGTTCGGCGATTAGTCGCACTTCGCCCTCAGTGTCGACGACTAAAGCTTCATGCTTCCTAAAGATTACTTCACACCCTTTGTTCGTAATTTTCCCTATTGACATCAGGTTTGTCCGCAAATCTGGAACATACAGGGCATTGTTTAGTTGAATGTTTCTTGTCTCGCCAAAAACATCGGCCTTTAGGAGAGCTTTTCCTTCAGCAGTTATTGACGTTGTCGAGTTATTTGCAAGGTTGAGCTTCCTATTCTCAGACTTCAACTCAGAAAACAGGTTTATGTCGCTGCAGAGATGTGACGAGGCCCCGCTATCGAGACACCAGCTTCCGCTCCTTTTGCCACGACCATCATCGTTCGAGAAGTAGGACTCATCTACCGCATTGTTCGCTGAAGATCTGCGATTCTCCACGTTCTTGCAATCGGCAGCCTTATGACCTATTTCCCTGCATCTGTGACAACGGTACTTGAAGACGTCTTTGGTTCTGTTTTTCTCACTAGGAGGCTGTTTCTTCTCTGAATTCCCTTGTTTTCTCTGATTCTTGTATCGGTATTTACTTTCCTTGCTGAATAACCATAGACCTTGTGGTCTATGGGTGACTTCGACCTTCCTGGCATTACATTCTTCAACAATTTTAATGCGTAAGGACTCAGGGGATGGTAGTTCGTCCCTGGACTCAATGGCACAACGAAAATTCTCGAAACTGACTGGTAGACTATATAGCAACATAATTGTCAGCAAATCGTCGTTAATTATAACTTCCATCTCGTTTAATTTGTCCACCGCATCGAAGAACTTCCTGAGGTGTTCTTGCACATCGCCCGATTCTTCCATCTTTTGTAGGGTTAATTGTTTCAAAAGTGTCGCCTTTCGAGCTGGTCCTTTGGACTGGTAAATAACTTCTAGTTTCAGCCAAACTTCCCTGGATGTTGTGCATCCTTTTATTTGCTTCAACTCACAAGGGCTTATTCCCAGTATAATGTCAGACTTGGCCTTGCTGTCGTTTCGTTCCCAGGTTCTTGCTGCGGCAGGTTCCTTATCTTCGTCCGGTTTCTTACACGCACCGTTCACATATTCCCATGCGTCATTCTTGATTAATAACGCTTCCATCTGCATTTTCCACGTGTCATAGTTCTCTTTGTTGAGGGTCTCAATACGCGTAGAGCTCGAGGAGGAAATCTTCACGTGTTTACTACGTGTATTTTTACTTGACCTCACAGGAACGGCAAGGGTTGCGAAGCTGCGATACGACTTCTCACAGTAAAAATTACGACTTCAGCCACGCGAATTCTGGGCCCGTAACCTGTTAGAGCAGAGAGCAGGTATATGCTGTTTCCAATATCGTTTGATAATGGTAGATAATGATAACGCCGAGCAATTCGATACTGATCTATTTTCGGTGATAAAATGACAGCTAATGATTACAAGTGACAAATCGAACAATGATACAGAACGTTTACAAAAACTAGATGTGTCGCGTCGACCGTGCATAGATGTCTTTCTAACAGATACTAAAAAGTTACGATTTTGCTTTGTTAATATTGTGGTTTTTCTGCTTTGTCGACGTAGGACTCGAAGCGCTTTATTAAATCGGAAAACCATCTTATTCGGACTTTTTTCGTAAATGTAAACGAATCGTGCGAATGTCGTTCTGAAAATTGATAAGTTCTCCGTCCTGATCGAGTATACGCAGGGTAATGTTGCTAATCTTTCTCACGGTAACTGCATAATAAATGGTGTTGAGTGGAGTTTCAACTATTTTATACCCTGGGGAAACGGTAGGAAAAAATTGGTGAATAATGTGTACCGGACGACCATTTAAAAAGGAACCAGCGGCAATGTTGCAATCGATGCATACGGCATTCACTTTAAGAATTTGAACAGGGGTATCACCAGTAACATCTCTGTCTGCTTCTATAACTCTTCTATTAAATCCAAGTACTGACCCCAGTGAATTCTCACAATCGAATGAAATTTGTCTGTTTGCTTGTAGCATAACTCTAGAGGTGTTCGTATCAAATTCCATTGTGATTTCTGCATTTCTATCATTTTTCATGATTTCTCTACGCATCGCGTCCAGTAGATTATTTATTTCATATGAACCAGTGGGAATTGTAATTAAATATCGAAGTGTATCGGATTCATTTAGCACAAAAAATGAATTATTTGTGTCATCGACATTTGGTATGGAATAAAAACTATCAAAATTTACAAGTCCAATTTCATAATCTACGTCATCTTCTAGAAACACAGGTGGATTAAAATCAAAACTTAATTCTGAAGATTGCCCGGTGAGAATAAAGCTGCAGGACATTTTATCTGAAGTATGGTTGAATAGCGAATGGCTAAAACGCGTTACAAATATTGATTAAATAAAAATAGGAGACAAAGATGGCCACAAATAAACCCAGAATGTTGATAAGAATCATGATTATAATTTATGTGTTTGGTTTTACCATCACTGAAAAAATATTTTATTAATTCTTTTGGTGGTTGTAAATTTCCATAGCTATCTAAGTAGTTGATGACGTCATTCTTCTTTGTATATGTAACCCAGTGAGTACCATCACCGCGCACAGAATCTAAATTAATTATTGCACTTTCCTGTTTATGAATTCTGTTAGGTAAATTGTCTCGAAAAAAGATTCCTCGAAAATGTGGAATTCGTAATTGTGTTACGAATTTTTTCAAATCGATGTCAGTGAGTGCCCGGTGTGGTAATTTTATTGGTAGTTTTTTGGAAACGGATAAGCTAAATGTACTCCCCGACCACGTTTCAATCCTTGACCTGTCGCCTCCATTGCCAAATTATGTCTTTTCTGTTCTTCCAGTTCAGCCTTTTCTCTGTTAGCTTTAGTAACGGCACTTGCTACTCCCGCAGCGCCCCCTATGAGCGGCCCCAATGCGCCCAACAGAGGGAGCAAGAAAGGTAAAAAACCACCTTTTCTTGGTCCACGTCGTTTTTTAATTCCCTTGCCCGTTTTAGGTGTTTGAAGTACTCTACGTTTCTTTTTTGTCAATTTTAAAGCAGCACCTCTCTTCTTTTTGATAGTGTTCTTCAAACCCATGCCCAATTTGCGTTTAATATTCATTGCGCCCGTTATACCTAGTGCAGCAAGACGTTCTCCTAACGATGAGTCACCTGCTTTTACACGTTGCCACGCGATATCTGCTAATTCCTTATCAGCGTGGTGTCTTTGTTCCAACTCTTTAAATTGTGAATAAGCGATGTCGTGTTTTTTACAAGCTTCGTCCAAAGGGTTAATACCCCTATCACCTCGCTCTAAACGTTTGGAAAGCTTTGTCCCAGGTCCACAGAACTTGTATCCTGGAATGTGTAACTCGATAGGAAGTTTATTGATTAAAGTATTCAGTAAACCACTTCCTTTTTTCTTCTTCACGGTACCCCGGTAGATCATTATATAAGCTCGGAAGGTTGACGTTCTGCTTTATATAGTATTCTGAGCTGGTAGGATGAAGATTCAACAACAAAACACTCATTTACCGATCAAAAACCACGAGTCTATACTCCCAGTGGAAACGTATAACAAACATGGAATTTTATTCGGTGGTAATACGAAACGGGGTCTAATTGTAGGGTCTTCAGGTTGTGGAAAAACGGAAGTGATGCTAAGTCTGTTAGAACATCCCAACGGTCTTCGATTTGAAAATATTTACCTATATTCCAAGTCCCTATATCAACCAAAATATACCTATTTGCGATTACTTATGGAACCACTTAAAGATATCGGATACTTTGAATTCAACGATGGGGAAACCGTTATCCCTGCGGAAGAAATAAAACCCAATTCGGTAATAATATTCGATGATGTGGCATCTTGTAATCAAAATATCATTAAAAGTTATTTTTCCTTTGGAAGGCATAAAAGTACTGATTGTTTTTATCTTTGTCAAACCTACGCTGCAATTCCCAAGCAATTGATACGTGACAACACTAATCTATTGATTATATTTCAACAAGATATGACGAATTTAAAACACATTTATAACGACCACGTCAGCATAGATATGCCCTTCCACACTTTTAAGGAGGTTTGTTCTCAGTGTTGGAAAAATAAATATGGATTTCTTGTCATCGATAAAGATTGTTCTATGAAAGAAGGAAGATTTCGCCAGGGGTTTGATAAATTTATTCATATATAAACGTGTGTTCCATTCACCTAGTGTTAGTCAATATGAATAGTCGAGTGGCAAAACAGCTTATAGCTACCAGAAAGGCTTTAAAGCAAAAATATCGAACTTTAAAAGGAGACATCGCACAATCTCAATCTTCTCTGGAACAAACCTATAAACCGATAACACAACCTCTAAAAGAATTGTTAACACAGTTTAAAACCATATCACCTAAAGAAGAACTTAAGGCGGAACGCACATTCTCACAATTGAAACCCGTTCCTAAAGAGTATTATTCTATCGCACCGACGGAGGAGTCGTTCGCATACGACCCAACACAGGACCCCTACAGATCTGCCTACTTCGACGACACTTTCTTAAGTCAGATGCCTCTAGAGACATCCAAAATTCTCGAAACTATACGAGACGAAGATATGGGTCAATACTTACAACAATTCGCCCCATTACCTCGAGGATACATCGAAGATCTTATAAGTACCGGAGCCCGGGATTTTGACACAAAATTTGGAATACATTTCGCTCCTGATAGGGATGGTTGGAACATAGGAAATTCTCCCATACAATTCGATGATAAAGATATAGTAATTGGAGAAGAAGAATATGAGGGAACACCCGGCCTGTATGAACTTTTGTTTAAGAGCCAGCCACTCGGGTACAAAAACAAAGACCTCCAAAATTATATCGATATTGTTAGAAAAACAAACACACAGTTTATCGATTATGACCCGAAGAAAGGTTTAAGTACTTCTAACGCACCAAAATTTCGAGACATTATTAAACCCCAAATAAGTACGATCCATTCGTTAACGAAACAAAAACAGTTGGAACAATTTCGTAGACGATCAAGTTCGGACCCGAATGTTTTAGCGCTTCGAACTAGAAAGATTGGAAGAGGCCTTATGAAGTGGAACAATAAAAAACTTGAATACCGTTACTTTGATGATTATAATGAGTTGATTGAGAGATTAAAACTCTTGGTCGCATCTCAATATGCAGGAAATACCTCTCACAACAACGAGATTCTATCAATAATTGAAGAATTAAAAGAAGCTAAAATAATTGTATAAAAGAGGGAGATTGTTTCAACAGTGCAGTATTGTCCTAAAATCATTCGTATGGTTAACAATGATAGATAAAGCAGGTCGTCATATGCTAACTCCCCGTCAAGTCCCATATAGTCGTAAAACGGAAGACACAGTGGGTGCGTCACCGATCTCACCTTCATCAACATTTCAGATTTGGCAACCTTCTATTTATCATTACAAATGTCTGTTAAACATTCGCGGCATTGGAAAAGATCACCAAAAGAAGTCTAATAACGTGTGGCTGTTTGTATTGGACAATGCAAAAACGGTATATACTGCACCAGTTACTGGTACAGTTGAGAGTGTTGACACTTATCCCCATGGCGTTTCCCTAAATATTAATGACACACTAATGGACCTTAATCTAGAGACACTTATTGGAAAAACTATAAATAAAGGGGATAAGATTTCCTTTTGGACATTGAGAAAAAATACTGAAGATATTTTATATTACCAAATTGTATTACAGTGCCCTATAGCAAAAAATGAGTAAGCGACAAGTTGTCACTGAAATTCATAAACCCTCTAGAAAGAATTTCAAAAGAAGGCGGGTTATTGTTAAAGGACTTGACGATCTTCTACAGGCAGACTTAGTTGAAATGGTTCCGTATGCCAGATTTAATAAAGGGTTTCGGTATATTCTCGTAGTAATAAACGTTTTTAGTAAATATGTATGGACAGAACCAGTTAAACGGAAAACTGCAAAAGACGTCACATTAGCAATGAAAAAAATTTTATCTCACATGCCAACCCCTAAACATCTTCAGACGGACTTTGGACGGGAATTTTACAACACAGACTTTCAACAATTAATGCGAGATAACGGTATTAAGCATTACAGTACTTTTTCCACTTTAAAAGCTAGCATCGTAGAAAGAGTTAATCGAACGTTAAAAACTAAAATGTGGAAAGAATTTAGTATGCAAGGAACTTACCAATGGTTAACACTTTTACCTAAAATTGTGAAAGAATATAATCAATCTACACATTCTACTACGGGTCTAAAGCCAAATGAAATCACAAAACGCAACGCAAAGGAATTATTACGTACGGTTTACAATCGTTTAAAACTGGTGGATCCTAGAGGGCCTAAATTCAAAGTAGGGGAGTTTGTTCGTGTGAGTAAATATCGAGAAGCGTTTTTTAAAGGATATTTGCCAAATTGGTCCACGGAAATATTTAAAATATCATCAATTCAATATACCAATCCCATCACTTACCTTCTGGAAGATCAAAACGGAGCGAAGATTTCTGGTGCCTTTTATGCGGAAGAGTTACAACGAACAAAACATCCAAACATCTTTTTAATTGAAAAGATATTGCGCCGAAAAGGAAATCAATTATTTGTTAAGTGGTTAGGTTTTGATAATACTCATAACTCATGGATTCACAAAAACGCAGTTTTAAAATAAAAAAACTTTCTTCAACACAGAGCGTTTTATTTAAATCTTTGTTCAAATATGTTATACCTATGTTTACAATTTAAAACAGGATTTAAAACACTTGCAATTGTCTTAATTCTCCTGTCAAACCGGTTTCTATCAAGGGCTACATGCATCCACACTATATTTCTACATTCATCAAAGTAGGGAACATCATATTTTTTGTTTTTTGATAAATCAAAAATAACAGTTTTTTACTTCGTCTTGAAATACATTAGGATGTGTAAAAATGAATTCCAACATTAAGTCCACATTTTCACTAGAGGGGTTTCCTTCTGGTTCTAGAAGGTTGTACGTTTGTGTAATCAGGTCACCTGTGATCCCTTGAAGTGCTTTTTGGATTATCTTGATATAGTGTCGAAACTGTTGTCTGCGGAGGCACTCCATTCGGTATTTGATAACAGGCAGTAGGTCCCACAAAGTGCAGATCGACTCATACGCCAGATGAACGGCTGAATCATCTTTCCCTATTTTGATGATTTTTCCGTACGGTAGTTGTTTGAATTCCATCGTAAATTCACCCGCATCAATTGTGTCATATGGATCGGTGGAATGCAGAAAATTTGTCACAATACCTTGGTTGGTAAGCAAGTTTTCCCACGCACTTTCCTCAAAACACACCTGATCCCCCTTAGTTCCTGCTATACGGACACATGGTGTGAAATTCCATCGGACACTCACTCCAACAGACACGAACTTTGACTTCGAAGGATTCAGAGGAAACCGTCGTTCCCCTAAGACAACAAACGGTTTCGGAGTAGCGAGAGTAGACATTGTATAATTCATTTTACTGAATATTGAACTATTTGTGTTTTTACTTTATACCTCTAAATTTAGTAGAAGGTGGGGGTTTTTAGTGGGGGGGGGGGAATGCCTTCTCAAGACGCCTCTTAACCTTCAGTTTACAATAACCGGCTCCTTGCTCTGTTACAAATGTCTCATGGGAGTGGCTTTTGTTGTTCGCTCCCACGCCTGTCTAGACAACCGCTGGACCTTGACGATGACCGAGACAGCTACCGGTCTAGACAGGTTCTGGTCTGGGTTATGTGATTTAGTATATAGTCTGTTTAATTGAACATACCTTGTGATACCGTTGAAGTGGAAACACCAAGTCGACCAAGTAGGTGAAGAAGACGCGAGTCACTTCAGATGATTATGTGAAGGGTAAATTTGTAGACAAAGTTGTTCAGGACGGAGATAGACTAGATCAAAACTTAACAGAAAACATCAACACACCAGCACTGCATTGCTTTACATGACTCGTGAGGAGAAAATATGTATCACATACCATATGTATCAGTATGTACATTTAACATTATAAACATTATGGTAAAAAACAACACATTCTTTTATTAGTAACCATTTTAAGTAGTATATACGAGAATTTACCAGAATGTGTTAACACATTTACCAAAACTATATTTATTTTGTAATGTATAACATATTATGTGTGTTTCTGGTCAATATAAAGAACTATGTATTACATATGTATTTTTTACTTGACCATAAGCACACACAATATTATTATACATTACAAAGTAAGCATAAATTGGTAAACTCGACTCTGGTCACTCTACTGTGACACACAGCACAATACACTTCTGCCAAGTTCTCGAGTATACCACTGACATGATGATTATTATAAGTAAGATGTAGTTCTTCACCCCAAAGGTTTACACTATTTAATGCACAGTTAATACAATATGGTATATTATTTCCACGCAGAAAATACCCGTGAGTAACACATACCTTTCGCTCACGGAACATGTGTCGTAATGCACTGCCGGATGTATGTACTTGTCTGAAAATTTTTAAATCTACACGAACCCCTTCCTCTACACCCATATCTCCAAAACCTTCGTCCACATGATCTTCTGCATGGGGCACTTCTTCCACCTCTACTTGGTCGGCGAGTCCATCCACATCAGCGGCTTCACCACCCCCTGCTGGGTTAACCATTCCCTCATTCTCTTCTTCTTCTTCTCTCTCCATCCGTTCTCTCAGTTCTCTCCTCGCCTCGATTCCAGCGTTTATGAGCTCCTCCATTTGTTCATTTATATCGAGTTATTCCCTCCTCAGCTGGAGTCCGGCGTCGATAATCTCCTCAAACAGTTGATGGATATTAACGCCATCATCCTCAGCTTCTAGGTCGAGGACTTCCCAAGGAATCACACCTTCTGCTGGGGGGTGACGATTGGCGTCTTCAGGAACATCATCAGCAATAGGATGAACTAAATGATTCATTTCGATTACAACTAGATTCACAATTCGATTGTACACTTTTCACTGTGTATAGTTGACTGAAGAAGTATTTGATTTTGTCGAATTTATATCTGGGGGAATCTTAGAAGGAATGTAGATTCCCACGTTCCCACACAAAACACATCTGCATCTCATTACCAAGGTTGACGCGTCTAGACGAATTTGGTTGAATTATGTCTTTTTTTTCCCTAACAATTACGTCAATTATAATGTATTGAAGAAGAAGAAGGTCAAAGCGTCTAGACGAGACGGGTTTTTTCATATTTGTATATTTTTTCGTATACTTTCAATGACACGTTCGAATTTATATCTGGGAATCTTAGAAGGAACGTAGGTTCCCACACGAAACACATCTGCATCTCATTACCAAGGTTGACGCGTCTAGACGAGACGGGTTTTTTCATATTTGTATATTTTTTCGTATAATTTCAATGACAAGTCTGACGATTAATTGCGTCCTGGAGGTTTTTTGCACAACACTAATTACTCCCGACGACTGGTGTTGTTTTTCACCGCCATTTTTTTTATTTCGTATAATTTTAATGGCAAACATTCTCACGCCTCATTATTGAATTATTTCAACCTCGAAGTATCCGCTGAATTAGACATTTTTTTGTACGAATTATAATACGAAAGAGAAGCGTGGAAGATAGCAGCCTCCGACAATTTTTTTCCGCAACGTGTTTAGCTTTCGGACGACTCGTTCTCGACTCGCGTTTCGCGTTAGTCGTGTTTCGGCACTGTGTGTGAGAGGTTCGTTGTGATGTTGTCCACGGAAAAATGAATGGGGTAAGTTTTTGTTCATACTTGTAATAGATTGTACTACTTTGAATTACAATAAGCAGCTCTATTTTTTTTTAATCGTTACATCGAATATTTTGACCAGATTTGATGTGACTAAATACATTCCAAACTCACGGTACATTTTTCTCTCTCTAGGAAGCATATGTTAGGGAATCTGGCATCTGGCAGTGAACGTAACTCGCGCATCTTGTACATACAGCGGCTATACAGCAGATGTTCCCGTTCAGACATGACCGCGAAACCAGAGATGTTTTGTAAATGGTGCTAACAATGTGAAATGACGTAAGTAGAACTGCATGTAATTTCAACCATATTTAGAAGGGTAATTGTAAATAACACGAACTGTTATTGTTTAATACCTATTAATGAGCGAAAAACACTTGAACTCAAAAGAAGAGGTGTCACAAAAGATCGTGTTTACTCACACATAACTAGCCGAGGGAACACCATTAGAATTAATTAGAAGAATTACAACTAAAAAAACACTATACTACCTTTTAATGTTTACTACTTCAAGTATGTTTTGATATATAAACACAAGTTGATTTAACTATATTTCACTTAATGATTTCGTAATGTCTTTGATCGTCATTCGAATTAATTGGAATTGATTTCTACATCTATTTTTTTTTCTCTAACAGGAATACAGCTGAAGTAACCTAACCAGAGTTCTACGTTTACGCCTGATCAAGGACCGAAGATGCGTTTTGTACTTATTCCCTTAACAATGTGAAAGCGTGTAAGTAGAACTTGTATGTAATTGAAACGATATTTTGAGGGATAATTGTAAATAACAAAAGTTCTTTTTTTAAACCTATTAATAAGTGAAAAATAACAAGACTTAATCAAAAGACGTACACTTCACACAGTAATCTGTTCCCTGTTACTCTTCCAATAAAAAATTTCAACCATAAATTGATTTGATTAAATTACGATAAATATTTCGTAATGTAATTTGAATTAATAACCATAGATTCTTTTTCGTATTATAATGTGGTTGATATTTTTGTACACCGTTATATATGAAATAAAGAATAGATTATTACATGTGAAACCATTTTATTAAAAGAAACTACACATTTACTGTATCAAAAATTCTCAAGTAGAGACTAATTATCTTTTGCACTTGTTTTTCTTTACTCTTCATCTCTCCCGGATCGATAGAATCCATTTCCTCATTCTTGTTTTTCTGTACTTCTAGGAGGGAGCTCTTGAGTATCTCTTGATGATGTTGGAGCAACATGGGTTCGTATAATTTTAAAAATTGTTGAAGCTTCATCTTTAACTCTGTTACACGTTCTTTACTAGGGCCATATATAATTTTACAAGGCTGTCACCCAGTAACCATGTTGAAGACACAGCTATGTAGACGAGAAGTGCAGTAACTATGGTTTGGTTGCCCAATGACTCAGCTTTTGTACTTGGAGGAATGGTGGGATACAGTTGCAGCCATTTGGAGTCTTCGGTGGAATTCGCACCTCTCTTCAATCGTAATTTATATGTCGTGCTATTAGTAGGTATTTTTGATTGAAAAAATGACTCTGTTTCCTGCATTTTCATCCATTTTGACGGCCAATTACCAGTCGTCTCGTTACTGTTGAAACGTACAAACACTTCATTAGTTTCGTTTGTACGAATGTATAAGACGTTTTGCCACACAGCATGAAGTACTAGAATATTCTTGATCAACATTTTCTTGAGTACTGAGCTCTACTAAATGGATAACAGCTTTTAACTTTTTTTACCCAATTAGGAACAGGGGGGGGGAAGTATATCTTTATTAATTGATTGGGACGTTAGACTAGGAACAAACCAGAGATCGAGACCTACCGATGTCTCTTTTTTTCATACACACATATGTAATGGCCACGAATCCATTAAAATAAATTGCGATTCTGGTGAAATAAATTATTCGGGTATGTGATCACGGGGCGTGACCAATAACCGACTCCTAACTCCCGTTACAGAACTCTCATAGCCCAGGTTAGAGGTTGAGGGGGTGTCCAGACAGGTGGGGGGGGGAGTTAGGTCCCGGTCATTGTCAAGGTCCATTGTCTAGACAGGTGGGGAGGGGGGGGTCAATAAATCAACTCCAATGAGACATCTGTAACAGGAGCAAGGAGCAGGTTAGTGATTCCGACCTTAAACGTCAAGGTCAAGGTCGGAGTCACTAACCTGCTCCTTGCTCCTGTTACAGATGTCTCATTTCTTATCTACTCAACTCTACTCCCGGAATCGTCAGAAAACCAGATTTTTTTTGCAATAGCTCTAGGAACATGAGGAGAACCATCGGTAGGAGGTTATTGCCAGTAATTGTTTATTTTTCAATTGTTGCAACTTGGCTAATAAACAAATTATTAACTCTCATCCGATAAATGTCAGAACATTGGTGTTTTTCTGTAATGGAATGGGGGCTATTCAGAACTCGTCGCCAAGGCCTTCAAATTGTCCTTGTATTGCAATTGTGTAGGTAGTAGACGGTCTAGGACAACTCAGCGCGGCCAAGTCAGCGCGGCCGTCTCAGCGCGGCCGACTCATCGCCGGGACAACTCATCGCGGGCCAACTCATCGCGGCCCAACTCATCGCAGGACAACTCTTCGCCATGAATACTGCTGTACTAAATACTATAAATACTATAAAAACTGACTTGTATGAAATTCACAGCCAGTTCAAACGGTATTCTAAAGCGGCCGCAATATAGCAGCCTAGTCAATAAAATTATTTACATTTTAGAAAAAAACGCAATTCTCCACTTCAAACCAAATTTAATTTTATTTAGGTACATCAAATATGGAAAATATATCAAATATTAAATCAAATATAAAAAGTAAGTATTTCCATATTTCGTCGTCATGCGCCCATCTCACAATTGTGTGCGATTACCGATTGATTGTAAACAACAAAAAATCTCTGCTGCTAATGTTATTAGTTTTTAGCCTTTATTTTTGCTAAATGCATTGGGCTACTATTATAGCCGCTTTAGAATCGGTACCGCTTTAGAATACCCTTTGAACTTGCTGTGAATTTCAAACAAGTCGGTTTTTATAGTATTTAAGGTGACTAGCAATTTTCAACATACTTATATGTACAGCAGTATTCATGGCGATGAGTTGTCCTGCGATGAGTTTGCCCGCGATGAGTTGTCCCGGCGATGAGTTGGCCGCGCCGAGACGGCCGCGCTGACTTGGCCGCGCTAAGTTGTCCCATTCCGGTAGTAGAAGGTTACATGAATAATACAATGCTGTATTATTAATGATTGCTTTTTATTGACAATATACCATGCACGTGCTGATAAACTTTACATTAGAACAGCGATTCTTAGTGCATATCTTCACAACAATTTTCGTCAATTTGAATATTTATTTCAATTTTGACATTTGAATTTGAACATAACCATTAGGGCTGGTACTTCTGCTTCTGATTAAACCGGATTATATTAATACCCGATTAAAATAGCCAACAAACTAAAGTACGATTACTTTTGTCTGTTATTTATAATTGCGATTCAGTTGATTGGCTGTTTTAAACTGGAATTAACTTATTCAGATATTTAATCAGGACCCAAAGTACCAGCAGTTAAACTCTCTGACGTTAGCCGACCGGCGAGAGAGAGAGAACCGCAATGTTCTGCGACTCACTAAACACATACAAACACGATATCAAACTGCTTGAACAGATTCGAACTATTCTCTACCGGGTTTTCACACGAGTATGAGCAATTTTTTGGAAAAAAATACGGTCTTTCAGGTTGCAACAATTGAGCAATAAATGTGCGGAACAATCTCCAAGCGATAGTTTTGACCGGGTCTCGACGAAACGTTGGGAAGAAGTTCAAAATCTCTTACGTTTGTCAGACGAGAATTATTCATTTGTTAATTAGCAAGGTTACTACAGTTAAACAAACAATTATGTTTGCAACAACCTTATGATTCGCCTTAAAAACCCAGAGTTATTGGAAAAAAATATGATTCCCTAATGATTTTGGCCGTACAGTTATCCATTTGTTAATTAGGCAGGTTGCGAAAATTGAACAATAAACAATTATAGTTGCAAAAACCTGGTGCCGATGGTTCGCCTCAAAAACCCAGAGTTATTGGAAAGAAATCCATCCGGTTTTGTAATGATTTTAGGTATAGTTATTAGTTTGTTAATTAGCGAGGTTGCAACAATCGAACAATTAACAATAAAGTTATATTTGCAACAATCTTGTGTCGATGGTTCGCCTTAAGAAGTCAGAGATATCAGAAAAAATCCTGTTCTGTATTGATTTCGGGCGTTGAATTATTAATTTGTTAAGTAACCAAGTTACAACAGTTTAGCAGTAACTAATGAATTTAACACTAAAGTGATAAAGAGGGACCTTGAAAACCCCCCGAGAGAACATTTCCGAGACATTTTCGTTGAACTGTTATACCAGATTTATCACATATACCATATGTTCACCAATACTCTAACAAAAATGAGTCATTTCTTAAACAAACAATTAAAAATTTGAGAGCGTACAAAAGTTAGATGGACGTTTTGTTATAGACGACTTCCTGAACATCCTACAGAAAACCGCATCTCAATCGGATCTCTTCGAAAAAAGTTGTCAGTTTTCACTTTTTGGTTAGGTTTGGCCTTGGTTGGATCGGGTCGTTGGCTGGGCTTACCCGATGCGATGGCGACCGCTCAACCATCTTGGTTGGAGCAGATCGTTTCATGGGAACTGTGCTTCGAAGACGTAAGATGCTCATGACCTCGCGCTCGTCCACCTTACGCTGTAGCGTGTTGACCCACGAACTTGCGCTTTAATTAAGAGCCCTGTATACGCCTTGAATCTTGTTGAATATGCAAAGAGATTCATGAATCTAGCGGGTTATTTAGAATAAATAATATAATATTGTAAATTGTCATTGTGTTATCCCTTATGTATGTCAACCATTTGTACACTAGATATCAACAAAACTACTTGTTCTGGCTTTCCCTTCAACAGGAAGGGTTTTTATGCCGGAACAAGGAAGCACTCAAACGCGAACCAATAGTTTAATTTGTTCCAGATATTCTTATTCATTTATTCATCTTATTGAAACTCACGTAAATAATGCGAACCTAAACAATAAGGAAAAATACACTTTCAACTACGTTCATAAGGAATTGATGCTCCTCTGGACAATATGAGATACACACAATTTACTTGCAATAACGATTTATACAATACTAAAAAAATATCGTTGAACGTAATCAAATTTGAAGAACGAAATATAAACCTAATTATTCACAAGCTAACTGTTTTAAATTTGAAGCTATGAATAAAGGACAAACAATAATAAAAACTAGTATTTTAAAATATCTACGAAAGTTTTATATGAATGGCATTTGGGATTGAAGAAAATACGCGATCTATTATTTATCTGAAACCCTGATTAATATTAATGACATAACACAAAGGTGATGTATTAAGAAAAGTTATGCAGAGTAAATGTTCTTTCATCAAGCAGAATCCGCGTTTACATTTTGCAACGTACAAGCGAGTTAGCTTAAGTCGAAGTCGCAGTACTCTTATCTTCAAAACCTGTAAATACCGTAGATTACCATCAGGATACATATAATGGTGCAATACAACTGTTCAAGAGTGTATGCGTGCTCTGGTTTATAATTTATACAAACCTAACCACTAAATTTCCTTCTTTCATTTTCTATTGTCAATATTATACTTTTAGGATTTGCCGGTATTGTCCGGATTTCGAGATAAGTTGGAATTTCGAATTCAAAATACTGTTGCCTAGGGCACCGGAATTTTTATAGGGTTTCTCTCTAAAGCCGCAGGTGGGTTTAAACTCAAAAGTATGCAGGGAGCCAATGTGGATGAAAACATAGAATTTGAAAAAAATTGGGCGATTTATTTTAGAAAAAATCTGTCGGTACTAAAGACAAAGCCAATATAAACAACTGCATAGAAGACTAATTAAGTTAAACTTTCCTTGAAATTCCCGAATACTGTAATATCGGCTCCTATTATGTGTGGGTTTAATATAGAAATTCGACACACTAGTCAAGGTATATACACCGATATTAGTTTTGGGTGGGATTGATTGAGGTAATTGATTATCTTCAAAAATTAATTGGTTCCTTAGTGAACCATGGGTGCGGGATTTTGCAAATGCCTGTTTTAATCGAGTTAAAAAAATAAACCAATGAATAAAATATGTGAAAATTATATTAACAAAATATTAAGTCAAAATAGTATAAAGAATTAGTTTATCCCGCTAAGTAATTCAGGGTATAAAGTTACACAGCCCAAATCTAAAATTTACTGATGTGTTAATGGCATTTACTTTGAGAGCCCAGCCTTCCATCCCATAAAGAAGTACCGACCAAACGTAGCATTTCGAAAACCTCAATCTCAATTCAGGATCGAAGTCCGAACAAGTCATTACTCTTTTCAATGATATAAATGCCTGTCGAGCCTGCTCAATGCGGCATTTAATTTCGAATTCCAATGACCAGTTTTCAGATAACCATATTCCCAAATACTTAAATTTATTCACCCTTTCTATGTGCATCGCATTGAATGTTATTTCGGAGTCCTTAAACGCATTCAGATCTCTTGTGTTCACCATAAACTTTGTCTACTTAGTGTTTATGTTGAGTCCTACTTATCTACCGTGTTCCCCGACTATGTTGACCAATCCTTGTAAATCCTGCACATTATCAGCGATTAGCATTGTGTCATCAGCATAGCGGATGTTGTTGATCCACACCCCGTTAACCTTAATACCGATTTCTATCTCTTCCAAAGCTTCGCGGAAAACCGCATCTGAGCACAGGTTAAACAATAGCGGAGATAAGACACATCCTTGGCCGTACTCCTTTCTTCATCTGTGTGTTACTGGACATGTCGCTTTCTAATTTAAGTTGTGCAATCTGATACCAACATAGATTTTCGATGCATCTGATATCTATTTGATCTATAGGTTTGTTACTGTAGTAGGTTCATGATAGGTACAAAACTAGTTTCTGACTTTTTACTGCGCATGCTCTGCCGTGGACTGGTTCCTAACTGATTAGCAACCGAAACGCTGTTGGAACGTTTCCTCAAAATAATTTTCGTTTTTTGGCCTTTTCCTGCTTTGGAATTCTTCATCATCAGATGAATCGGATCATTCTGCCCACTCATCGTTGGAACTTGATGTCGACGATATGTCGGTCGTGGTGATAAAAAACTCGGTCAAGACGAAAGTTTACTAAACTTGATGCTTTTTTACTTTTGTGTCGATTTTCATTCGCACCCCACAAATATCAAGAACTTTGGAGGTTATGTACAACGTACAACACCTAAATTGGCATAAATGCGCAAACTCTGCACATCTATCGGGAAAGTCAGAGGAAAATCCACAAACTTTTCAAACTGTCACAAATCAGTTAGCAACCGAGTACTTGCTGAAACGTTGGACTTTTGGTCAGAAATGTCAGAATCCACAAACTGGTCACTGCTGGAACGCGATATTTGTTACACGCATGCGTCTGATCGTTTCTGATGAGTTACAAAGTCTGCTGGAACGAACCTTATATCAAGGCTTTTTGAGAAGTTGTATTGGTCAATGATGTTCAACTCGATCAAATGCTTTCTCGTAGTCGACAAAGCACAGCCAGATGTCTTTTTTCACATCATAACAGTTCTGAACAAGCACTTGTGTAACCACCATCGCTTCTCTTGTATCCATTCCTTCTCCAAACCCAAACTGCGAGCTAATAATATCTCTTTCGCACTTTTTATAAAGTCTCTGATAAATTACTTTTAAAAGTATTTTCAGAGTGTGGCCCATCAAGCTTATGAGTCGGTGATCTTCGCATTCTCTGCCGTTGATTTTCTTGGGCAAGGGAACAAAGGTGGAATTCAGCCATTGTTGTGGGTTGTCCTGTTTCATAAATGATGTTAAATATCTTATGCAGAACTTCGATGCCTCTCTCATCTAGATTATTTAAAATCTCTGATGGGATCTCATCTGGCCAACTCGCCGATGGGCGCATGAAATTTATTCGCACCAAAGGTAGCATCAATCCAAATGTTGCGTAGTAAGGGGGTGCGTAAAAGGAACGGCTTACCGCGGGGACGAATGTTCGGAGGTATCGGGAACGCCCACGATTTCCTGATGGAGGGGTAGGAATCTATCCTAAAATCTTACGAACCGGAAAAGTACACGGGGGAATTCGGAGACTCGCCGAAACTTACAATTCGTGCTAAAATTTAAGAAATGTGGAAACGATCAGCAAAACTTACTATCAAAACGGGGTTTCAAGAAGAATCGGAGGTGGTTGGCAACACTCACTATCGAGAAACATCGAAGTACATCAACAAAGCTTATGATCGAGAGTATAGGGGCAGTCAATAGGAAATGAAATGGTTCACTATTTCCCGATTCTGAGAGATTATAATTATAGATTTTATTGTACATGAATTGTGCATTGACTTCATTACAGGAAGGGACACACTGCACATACCGCAATTCGAAATCTTCCGAACCATGAACCATCATCCATAATTCGCTGGTTTATATCCGGCTCGAAGGACCATGAACGAAGTATGAAGTGGTCTCTGTAGAGAGTGGAGTGTATAGATCACTCACGTAGCTCGTGGGTGGCTGCGGAGGTCTCTCTTGTCTCCAGGTTGTAAGGCTGAAGACGGTCTCGTAGAATGGAGCGTAGAATGGGCGTGACGTGATCTCTTGAAGTTCTTGGAGTTGATGTTCTAGTTTGAATGGAGAGAGGGCGTGACGTAAGTTTGAGGTTGTCGTATCTTGAAGATCACGTAGAACTCTCAGGGCGTAACGTGAGAGTTTGCAGGTTAGGTTGAAGAATTAAGACCACAACACACTGTCGTTTTGAGCATACTCAGTATACTGGTTTATTACCAAAAATTCATAAGCTTTCATACATCTTCAAATTACATGGTTAAATGGCAAATTAAGTTTTGTTATCGTTTGGCGTCCTAGATTTTATTTCTCCTGACCTAGCTGTGTGCTTGACCTTACCGAGCGCATTTATTATCATACTACGAGGACTGGTGTTATGCTTACGCGATTAATTATTATTGTAAGATTTTGAAATTATCACTTTGATCCTCGCTTTTTCGTCCACCTAAGTGACTCAGTTGTTTTAATTCCCTGTTTAACAGTTATCACTTACTTAATAATTGATTACTTTATCAGCACGCACACTAAATTATTTCACTGACTTAGTTGTTCTAATTACTTTTTGATTACCTAATTTGTAAGTAGAATTTCCACCTAAGACGTTTGTAATAACAAGTTGTTCTAGTTCCCTACTTAATGGTTATTAATCCATAATTTATGATTATGTTCCCTAAATCCCTATTAAATCGCTACAACCCTACTTAGCTCTCTTTTATGTTGATCGTAGAGACAACATCCAGGTTTGTGGTTAGAGTGATTTTGGTCATTTCAATCTTTTGTTATTTTCCATGATTTTCCGCTGCGGTAATTACATATCCGCAATTTTGCAACAAGGCAGATTTTAATTCGAGCACTTTCTTTTTTAAATTCTTAAATGCGAAAATCCGACGATGTATCGAACAACGCCTTGTACGCATCCCTGGAGTTTCCAAAACGAAATGAAACACACCTTCGCTTCGTGGATTTTTGATTCATACCTATGGAATAAAAAAAGCACCGCATACTTTACAGTTTCATAAAAATCAACGTTGTTGCATTTTTCCTTTCCCTCCAGACATATTTATCTTTTTATAAATTTACGCATTATTAAAGAACAGATGCGGTGAACTAACCCTTGTGACCTTAAGACAACTTTCATATATTTATTTGTTGTAAGCAATGACGCGTTTTATGTCATTGTTTTGATTGCCGCCATAACGGATGTGCTCATGAAATTCTTTCAAATATAGTCACAGTCAGCTTCGTTCGTAGAGCATTACATATAGTATTTAAAATCTATGACCGAAATTAACGAGAGAATACTTGAAATATAAGTACCCTATTTCGCTCGGCGCTCGTTCTGGTAACGATAGAACATCTGCAGCTGGCTGTTCTCACATAGTGCTCACATTCACATCGGTTTGGGAATCGATCGAAGAAGTAGGCAAATTGATTGGAGAAACTTAATTCAAATTTCAAATTAGAAGCGCATGTCAATTTTTAGGAAAAGGTAATAATGGTAGAAAACTTAAGAATTTAAATGATTCATATATATATATATATATATATATGAATATATATATACTTACGCAAGCTTAAAACTATCTTACTAGAAAATTTTTTTCCTAATAATATCATCAACAAGATATTGTTAATACATCGTGTGCATCTCTTGATCTTAATGAAAGTGCCACTCATTACTCAGAAATGTTCTCCAATGACACGTTCACTGAGCCACAATTTCAACAAACATTTGATGACCAGGTCATCGAAGAAGAAACTCAAATGATCAGATATAGATCTTTACCTTTCATCAGAGAACTCACTGCAAGACTTATTAACACGTTTGGCCAACAACCTTTTAGAATTGCCAGAAGACATATTAAAACAGTCGCATCGCTATTTACTAAAACAAAAACTCATATTAATTCACTTGATAAAAGTAAACTAATATACAAGATCCCATGTACAGACTGTAATCTGAATTATATTGGCCAAACATCTAGAAACTTGAAGGGTCGTATTTATTCTCACAAAAGTGACATCAATTGTAAACGAAAAACTTGTGCTTTAACCGAACATGCCTTAGACACTAAACACTCAATCAATTTTGATGAGTCTGAGATCTTACAGATGGAAAGAAATTCACACAAACGTACTTTTTTGGAAATGATCCACATCAAAAAAGAATTGAATGTCATGAACAAAAGATCGGACATCTCAAATTTGAGTACAATCTACAACTATTTATTACATCTTGAAGATAAAATTAAATTTCCTAATGCTAATTAAACAACCAGCCAGTGAGATTCTTTCTTACCTTCTGTGTTTTTTTGTGTTTTCCTTGTTTTTTTTATCGTAAATATCATAATCTATTAATATAAACAACAGAAAATATATTCTAAAATATCTATATAACTAAATATTATGTATTTACATGAAACATCATTGTTATCGATTTCTTGATCCATCGATCCATGTCAATATTTACTTGTTTGTCAAACATAACCTTCTTTTGTCTCTTTTGTCTCATTTTAACACGTATGAAAACCACGTTATAATCCAATACGGTGGAATTTGTTCATTATTATATCGTGTACCTATGTGTTTTCCTAGTGATAATAGCTTTATCTAAAGTACTCGCAGTAGTAAGTTAACACGACTGAATCTTACATTTTTATAGCTAAGTTTTGTAGATTGTCCTGAGGATGGAATGATATTTCCGAAAGCTCGACAAATATAAAAGAGTCCAACATAGCATAACTGGCGTTGTTTTTTGACCGCATCCCCACGAACAGATCTTGTTTTTAAGTTTCGAAGATTGAGAGATATATATATATATATATATATATATATATATATATATATATATATATACAGGAAAATTATCGACTTTTATTCGATCTCTTTTTTATTAGTCTATTCCGTTAAGAAACGGTAACCACCTACACGTGTTTCTGCTTATTAGCTTCGTCAGGGTGGTATAAACTTACTATCAATTTCCTCTATGCGAGTTTTTATACTGTCGCAAATATGTAATAGCATATCATAATATCGTCGAGGTTACAAGAACTGATTTGATATAAATTTTGTTAAAATAACGCGTCATATTCATGTAAAATGCGAGGGGAAAGCTATATTTCTTATTTCACTGCGATGCCGTGAAATTTTCTCCGTCTCACAACTACATGTCTTACCGCAATTTACCGTAAACCCTTACTATCAGGCACAGGTTTCTTTACAATTGTCCGGTAGTCTCTGGCATTGGAGATAATATGTGTAAGTGTGCATATACGTTTTTGTCCCACGTGGATTTAAATATATTCCTGGAATTCTCAAATATTCAGATACCGTCCTTAAGAATGTAATTTTGTTATTTTATGTGACTGGTTTTAAAGTTCATTATTGTGTTGTCCTATCTCTAAAATATTTTTTCCTGTTTATTATCCTTGCGTATTTTTTAAGCTACAACGTCTGTACTTTACTGAAACATTTTTTTTTTATATTGTATATGTGGTAGGTGGTTTTTACTTCACAGCGGGAGCTGCGAAAGTGATTTACGAAAATAACACGCTTTGTTTTACGGACGGAGAGTTGGGTTAAGTTCTGGAAATATCTGTAGAAGGAAAAATCATCGCCTCCAGGCCGCTTTTCTGTGTGTCATAAGTTTGTCGACGTCCAGTCAAGGAGCAGGTTGGTGGATCTGGCAGGTTTTGGTAGGGGTATGAGAGTTGAAGATCGGGAAGGGGTTAGAGCAGAGGGTGTGAGCCATGATATTGATTAAGGTGGATATGAAACTTGGATCACAGTTTATGGCTTCGAGATTAGACTGGATTGGTTTAACGGTAAGGGTATCTATATTCCAATAAGACATGGATTTGACAGAAGATGTGATTGAATATTGAACTGTATTTAGTCGTAAATGGAAACGAAAAAGTCACTGTGTTGTGGGTTGGATACGTTGTTTAAGGGGGATTAGGTGATAAACAGATCTAACCACATGTCAAAAGCCACAAGTATGATGAATGGGGTTAAAAGGAAAGACGCGGGGGTTGAGGGAGTGGATGAGGGGTGGAAGAAGAGAGTGTGCGTAACAAACAATGCTCTTCTCTACAGTCAAAGAGATTGGCATTAAAATCACCGCATCAGGATATATTTTGCTAAACGGGACTCTGGGAGAATATGGTTATTTTAAAGAAGATGTCAATATATATCTGATGTCGACCTTAGTGTAGGTCAAACTTTCTGCCTTTCTTCCAGCTGCTAAGAATTATAAGCTTATATTTTCTTATGAAAATCACCTAATATCACCTTTAAATAATCTTCAGTCTCAGGGTACAGTCCAACAAACTTTAGATCTGAATTCAGCAACCCCTAAAACCTATATAACATATGGTTGGAACGTGCTCTTCGCCATTTAGAATTTTTTGACTATAAACCTGCCTAAAATCACTTAAGATGACCTCAAAAAAAACTTACCTGACGAAGCCAAATGGACCCCGGATTCGGACTCAACGACCCCAACAACATAAAGTTTAGTTACACGGTTTGGTCAGTGGAATCGATTTATTTTTTATTTTTGTAAGCTTGTGTAAGTTTTTTCGCCTACTCTCACCAAAGAGTTACTTTATTCGCAGACAGTTTTTTAGAAGTTATACTCTTCCCGGGCATACAGATAAAAAAAATTTCGACGATCCTTATCCCAAAGTTGTTATATTCGATGAAAATATATTGGGAATCATGCTCTTCATAGGCACCAGCGAAATATTGATTTACACACAGGAATTATTAATTTAACTAAAATATTTTCAAGATTTGTTTCTTTGTAAATAACATATCAATAAATATCATAAATATATAAGCTGATGATTCTTCATCAAATGATCTATTTATAAAATGATTAAAATAAATATATCTGTTATTTCAATAGATATTGAGCATTAGTCAGAATAAATGAGGAACATTCGTAAGCAAATACCTACAATATTAAATTCGTGGCTATAATGAATTATTTTTTAAATAAATATATTGCATAATGATCTAATTAATCTTTAATTTTAGCCATAAGAAAGAGGGCGAAAAAAATATTTTCCGTAATAACTACTTACCCTCATCAAATTCTGAACTTTGAACAGACTAAATCCAGAACAAAATTATTGCTGGGCGTAGTCTCTTTCACAACTGTGCAATTTTTATTTAGGTTATATTTTGCTCGGTCCACCCGGTTTAAGTTCTATTAGTTGTGCCCGTTTTCAGTTTCATATTTTTCTCTTTGATTTCAATATAATCGAATTAGCACGGCTCAATGTACACACTACATGCTCCAATTGTCCAGTTCGTTCCACCACCGTGTCAACGCAGGGTAAAGACTTGTTAGTGCACTGCCCGTTTTTTAATCAACCGCGTTAATTACCCGATTCCTGCACTAAACCACAACTTGCCAGTCGGTGCTACGGAGATCGTCCCTACAGAGAGGTCAAATGCATCAGAACTCCCTCCGGGGACAACAACTTGTTTTGGGATGTCGGAATTTGGGATGTCGGAGTTGCCTCCTATACTTAATGTTGAGTGTATCTATTAAGCAATTAAATTAAACTCCACTAAAAAACTATTAGATACAAAATTGCAATGGTAGCGATACGTCGCACATGAACCAGAATTGTGATTGACAAAACAAAATAAATCAAAAAGCTAAATTTGCAATAAATATATATATATATATAGTATATACAGAAAAGTCAAGTAGTCGTGTCGTGACTAACTAGTTAAATACCAAATTAGTAAATAGTGGGGTAAAAGAGCCAATGAGCTGGTATTCAATAAGTAACCTTCTTCTTTTCACCACAAGGTAAGTACGGTACAATTTATCATATATAAATTCTAATAAATATAGATCTGACTATAAGTGAGATGATAAATGAAATCTGTAAGCATCTGTAAAAAACAGTCGAATCCTCTATTCCAATGCGATGGGTACTGACTGATAATCGATCTTAAAGATTTCCTTTTTGTAAATCATTCTACAAACGATACCACCTGCTCTCAGAGGAAGTAAAGAAAGATTGACATATGACATCAAATTTTTTGAGCTCTCTGCCTCAGAACAACAATATACAATAGGCACAAAGAACAAACAAGCAAATAGTGATTTTTGTTCGTTGGTAAAATGCTTATACTATTAACAATACATTAATCAAGTTTCAGAATGGACCTAACAGTTCAGCAGAGGCCAAAAGCCAATTTCTTTTCAATTAACTTTTAGAGAATAATTAACATATTTCCACCGTTTAAATGATTAACATAACATTAATTTCAAATTTCATAACCACAATTTTTTAGTGAGAGTAATTAGAAGTCAATTATGTGTGGTGAGTTAGTTGTCATTGTGTTGTGTAATAAGTGAAAGTTATGAAAGCGACACAGTGGAAATTGACTTTTTGTCTCTGTTGAACTGTTAGGTCCATTTTGAAACTTGATTAATGTATTGTTAATAGTATAAGCATTTAACCTCAGAACATAAATCACTATTTGTTTGTTTGTTCTTTGCGCCTATTGTATACTGTTGTTCTAAAGAAGAGAGTTCAAAAAATTTTGTCATATATCTTTCCTTACTTTCTCTGAGAGCAGGTTGTATCGTTTGTAGAATGATTTACAAAAAGAAAATCCTTAAGATCGATTGTTAATCAGTACCCATCGCGTTGGAATAGAGGATTCAGCTGTTTTTACAGATGCTTACAGGTTTCATTTATTATCTCGCTTACAGTAAGACTTATATTTATTAGAATTTATATAATAAATTTTACCGTACTTGCCTTGTAGTGAACTGAAGAAAAAATATAGAATTTTGAAAGCTTTTCGAGTAAAAAGAGAGTATATATATAATTTTATTTCAATGTGTTACATAGGAAAGTTTTAATCTAGTATAGGATGTGTTAATAATAAAGGTAAGTGAACAATGGTGGTACAGTGGTCTATATTAGTGAACTGTATGTAGAATCTCGCAGCTTTTTGATTGGCTGCAATGCTGAATCTTATGTACAGGTTGTAAAGCTGTAGACAGTCTTGTAGAATGGAGACCGGGCTTGACGTAATGTCCGGCGTAGATCTGCTGGCGTAACGGGCAAATCTTAGGTGTGTTACTTGTATATTGGAGACAGGACGGGACGAAATCTCCGGTGTGGATCTGAGGGCGTATCGTGCAGATCTACGGTGGAAAACTCTCAGAGCGTATCGTGACAGTTTGTAGTTAAGCTGAAGTAAGGGCTTCTCGAAATGCAGTCTCACAAATCGGTTTAAGATCAGGGGACTTGAACAAATACCAAACTGTTTTAAAACTAATTTATTAGAACAATTTTGGATCTTCTTATGCAAATTCAACTGCTTAGATAATATTACAGGTATATTAATCTCCGGTTTGATCTTATGTTCTAATCGCATAGCTGACCTTCTCGATGCGAATTCACCATCATGTTGCAATAATATGTTTTCATTATTCAATTATTTAATTAACCTTTTTTTGTCTATGTTCTATATTCTTTGTTCGTATGTTTTATTAGGTCTGATGATGGCTTATAGCCGAAACCGGTCACCGTTTTGTTACTGAATACATTTCATACGTGGTTGAGACATTTTCTTTATCTACCCATACGATGAGTCGCCACTTAGAGACCCTAGAGGATATGAGTTTGATATGAGGATACATTAGTTGACTGAAGGTAAGTATTTTACATAACAATACTCACAGCATAAGTTTTTAGGGCTCCGGGTATGCGACATGTGAGACGTCAAACAGTAAAAACAACGTGGACAAATACAGTTAAAATGAACACATATCTAAACACAAACTACAAGTGTATGACGGAAAACCCTATGACGTCAACGTCCTCATTGTACAAAAGTTGATCGATAACTGTCTTTTCCATCTTAAATAGGACCGAAATTGACCTTCTATAAAGTCTCGAATGTGATGGGATGAAAAAAGTTTACCCAAGCGTGGGGGCATGCGCAATTTCAAATTTGGCGGGTATAGGTAGAGCGATTCAACTCAACACAGAAACAATGTTATACACGGGACGATAATCAAGTGGCGTACTATCGACAAAACCTTAAAAAGGACAGAATAAAGACGTTAACGTCATATTTTCCGTCATACACTTGTAGTTCGTGTTTCGATATGCGTTCATTGGAACTGTATTTGCCCACGTTGTTTTTACTGTTTGACGTCTCACATGTCGCATACCCGGAGCCCTAAAACCTTTTGCTGTGAGTACTGTTATGTAAAATACTTACTTTCAGTCAACTAAAGTATCCTTATATTTCTAGCAAAAGCCTGATGAAGACTGTTGAGCAGTCGAAACCGGTCGCATAATTACAATAAATTTGTTGGCGAAGACTTAGTGTTTTCTTCGCACACATAAGACCGTGGCCAACTTCGAGAACTTGGACAACCTTCTGTCATTATATATACGAGTTAATGAACACAAAAGGAACTGCCAGCTGGGCAGTAAAACCTAATTAGCGATATAGCAGCGGAATACAAAAAAAACAATGAAGAAGGAAATCGAAAGATCAAACAGTACTTTAAAGTAAACACCTAGCCTCAAATGGAAAATATTTACTCCAGAAAGACCTTGCATTCAACATGGTAAAAACAGGTTCTCCTCGGTGAACAGGTGATATTTAAACGGTAATAATTTATTAAAAGGATAAGTAGCCTAACCATAGTTATGGCAATTAAATCGACAAAACAGTCGGTACACATTAGTTAGAAAAATTTACTTGAATCACAGCCTAGTAGCTAACAAATCCAACAATTAAAGTGATTCCTGCAAAAAAACTTCTATAAATAATAGACATACTGAAACCAATTTATTTGCTTACTTGGCTGATATCAAAAAGCAACATTAATGTCGTTAATAATTGTTCCTTTTGAATGTAATTAAATTAAATTCTTAAAATCTTTTTAAAGTTTGTAAAAGCTGTTTTTAACCTAAAAGAAAGTTTGTAAGACAAATGAAAACGAAAGGGGTTTAAATGATATGGATTTAACAGAATATGCATAAGCTCTTGAAATTTCTAAAAGCCGTAAAGCGACTAGTATGTATGGCAATAATGCCGAACTATATGTATGGGTCTCTTATAAATGAGACCCTTCCATCTATATAACAAATTTGAAAAATAATATGATCCCTGCCGACTACAGAAGAGCAAAAGCAATCTCGTTGTTTAAAAAAGGCAACAAGAACGTCCTTCAAAACTACATGGAATTAACTTGTTAGACACAGCTTATTAAATCTATACCATAATATTAATTACCAGATAGAAAACTGTTGCAGAAGGATACTAGAGGAAAAACAAACGGGTGTTAGAAAAGGAGAAAAAACAATATACTGAATATTTGCTATACAACAAATTATAGGAAAACAGAGAATTCAACAGAGAAACACATAACGGTGAGAATTTTTTTTTGGCAACATTGCCATATGGAAACTGGAATATTATAGATGAACAAGGATATCCAAGGCACTTAATACGATTGATACAAAATCTGTATAACAACACCACTATTTTAGTAATGAGAAATAAAATGTTCTAAGGGAACACACCTAGACCACCATACCATCCTATATTCTCTGTCATATGCCGATGACTCAGTACTATTTGCAGAAACGGAAGACCACTTTCAAAGGGAAATATATACCTTATAAAATATCTGCCTAAAATAAGACTTGAAAATGTGAACGAGCAAGACTAAAACTTTTACAGGTAAATAACCAGTTAGAATAAAAATAATCGTAAGTAGTTCGATGCTGAAACAAGATAAACAATTTAAATGTAACAATTTTGCATATCAAGGTGATATATCCTATAATCGGAAAATCAATGTGGAAGGAAAACTCAATAAATCCTTTCATAATTTATCAGTATAACACTAAAAAAAAAACAAGAAACGACACGCACATAAAATTTTATAAGACAATAGCCGTTCTAACCGATTTATAAGAAAGTGAAACGTGGACGACGACGAAAAATGAAGAAAACATAATACAAGCACAAGAAATGTAATTTCTTAGTAGAGTTAAAGGTTACACAAAGCTAGGTAAAATTAGAAAATACGTATAAGAATAGAGCTGAACATCTTTGGGGAAATAAACGAGAAAATTTAAATAAAATAAAATTAAATGGAGAGAACATGTAGAACGAATGAATGAAGAAAGGATTGCCTGTCAGAATAAAACACTACAAATCTTCTAGAAAAAGCGTTGGCAGACTAAAGAAAAGAGAGGTATCGTAATAAGATAAATGCCGAAAACCTGAAGTGAAGTAGAAGAGAAAACGATTATGGTTACTTTAACGCTTTAATTCTTTTTTATTTAAAATAATTACTCTTGATTAGAAATTTACCTTCACAATTTCAAAGCTCGCCTAGATAAAGCGTTTCAAAATATTTAATTTAGTTATTATCTTGTAATTTACGCAATAAAACTAATATCTTGCGATCCTAAGCGCTATATTAAAATGTTTATTTTTAAGCTTATTAAACGTATTAACGACGACAGCGACCATCAAAACATTTATACCCGTAATTGCGTTCACTCGCTTTTTTGGGAATTGGCATTTTAACCGTTGATTGAAATTTCGAATTTTCTCGTTGGTTTTAACGTTTCCAATCACTGTATTTTGTCTTGCACACAAAAGAATCGTCACTACGGAGCTACTCCACAGATTCAGGTACCGAATGTCAAAACAAACTGTTTTAACCCTCTTTCTGAAGCCAACTGGATTAAATTCTATGCAAACAATCAAAAGTTAAAAGAAACAACAAAAACCCTGTTCTGACAAATGCATGAGCGCTTATTAATCATAAAATCGTACTGGCATTGTTTTCATTTCACTATTAAATCCGCCTCATTTTAAGTTTTCATTAAAACAAGAACGGCTACCTACATTTGTGTTCTATTTAATATACAAACGCTTTATAGCGACTGCAAAAACATCAGCTCTTTTTATAACAATGAGACTAACGACGATCCCCAAGCGGACAAATACGCACCCTTTCATCATACACTTTTAACTTTTGTTCATAACTTGTAGTTGTTAGCCCAACGTTAAAGGGGTGAAAGGCCGAGAATTGTTCACCGTGTAAATGTGCTAAGTGCTCTACACAAGAAATTCGCTAGTTGTGCTCAATGTAATCGTCTAAATGGTGGAATTTTGATAAAATTCAGAAATAGCAGTTTCTGATACGGATGTGAACGTAGCATATCAAATGCCAGCATATCACAAATTAAAGGCGTATTAAGTAGCATCCCAAATAGTTCTACAGTACTTGATAAATTTTAGCAATAGTTCTGTAGTATAACCATATATTTTTATTATAAAAAATGAGATGCTAACTTCGCACCAACAATTTCTAACATAGCATGATATTTCAAAAGGACAGTCAATATACAGTAGTATTCGATAGAGTACTCAGTTATCAACAACTCCTGTCAATAGTTCTGGATAAAAATGTTAGGCAAATGCGCCTTCGCCATTCCGTAACTACATAAACATATGTTACGGTATAAATCTAGCGCGTTTGCTGACGACCGCGAGTGAGAGGAAGCGCGAGGGAGAAAGAGAGAATGAGAGTAGTTGTGCGTAGTCTCTTTCCTTTATACACGTCGAATCGTAGCACGTTTATCGTCCCGTCGTGAGGCCCGTTCGGGTATCATTTTTTTACAGTCTTACCGATCGCGTAGGCAACTTTAGTTTAGGTTTTAGTAGTTCTGTAACTTCCGGATGGCCCTCCGGCCCGGGCCCGTATTCTCGAAACCGGGAAACGCGTTCTCATGAGAAAGTTGGGCGCAGTTCTCTCGAAACGCTTAAAACGGTGTTCGCGAATGCTTCCTTCCTACGAAAATTCGCAAAATGAAGTTTCGCATGAAGTGGGACGTGAGAACAACACAGAACAAGAAACAGTTGTTTACTATTCTCTAAATATCACTATCTCATTCGCTCTTGCGGCCTCATATGACGCTATCTCCGTTTGAAATGTATGGCAACACAGCATATACCTCTCCCTTGACAGCTCACCTCACATAAGTTCGAGAATACAGATTTGTGGTGACAAGAGAATCAACGGGGAAGTGAAACCTTACCTCACATCCCATCGTCGCTCACTTCTCATGAACCCGAGAATCGGGCCCCCGGAAGAGTTATACCTCACTAATGTTCTGTTACTTCGGGGTTTATCTCCCGCTCTGAGCTCTTAGCGTTCCGTGTTTCGGGAAACTCGCGTTTCACGGTTGGCAGCAGTGGTTGTATTCTCCAGCGAGTCGGTCCGTCTTTGCGCCTTCCTTTTCGCTCTCATTCGCCGGTGTAAAGCTACGGTTTCCTCGGAAGCGGTGCCGTCTTCTAACGGCCGTCAAAATATGGAGGGTGACGTCACGAAAAACGGTGTCGTGTATTATAGGGGAAATGTTTTCCAAGAGAGCGGTGGCACACGCCGTTTACGTCAAAGCGGCGCCGTCTCTTTTGAAAGCGGTGGGCCAAGCGGTACGAATTAGTTTATCAACGTTTTTGTGCGGTGTGTCGTGTGTAGCGGCGAAGATTTCAATAGAAGGCTGAAGGCTGAAGGCTCTTTTTGTTTTAAGTTTAAATTATACTTTTGCTTTTGTAGCAGTATCTCAAGATGTGTTCAAAAGAACAGACTGCTATGTGGTCTGCTGAAGAAGACGAAATACAACGTGATCAAGAATGACTGTTTGAGTTGGCAATACTGAATTTCATTTTTAAATGGTACGACTGGAGTAACATCCGGTTGGTGACATTGACAGCGTCATTGACAGATGCCATTTGCTATTTCAAATTCGAATTTCTGGTATTCTTTTCAAATTTATTTATTTAAAATGGTTTTCACGTTACAACACGATATTTTCATTAGAATGGCGTACTTTAGAAGCGGGATTTATAACCCAATTACTGGTTGGCAGTACTCCCTTGAAGCGACATACCAGCAATTTCAAGAGTTGTTTCCTGAGACTTTGGTCACTTTTGCTCTCTTTCTGCAACATTGCATGCGAGTAGTTGAACGTTATTTAAACACAGGGAGCATAAGCAAACAAAAATCAACTGGTAGACCTTCTAAACGAGGAAGTTGTCGAGGATATCAGAACTCGAATGCAAACAAGTCCTCGCAAATCCTTAAGAAAGCTCTCCCTTCAAACAGGTTGGGTCCTTATGCCTCCTATTCAACCAATTTTCATTCTTATCCATAAGACTTCCACTTTTCCATGTTGTTCTAGTTCACGGTTTTACAGGCTTAACATATGGAAGTTGCTCCACTGTGCTTAAAAAGAAATTAAAGTACCACCCTTACAAAATTTCCATCGTCCAGTCATTAACCCCTCCTGATCACCCGCAGAGAGTTTTATTTTGCAATTGGTTCAATGACATATTAAATAATAATGATATCCTTGACAATACCTTCTATTCCGACGAAGCCTGGTTTCATCTCAACGGCTATGTGAATAACCAAATTACAGAATTTGGTCAGGTGAAAATCCTTACGCTATCAGAGAGACACATTTACACCCGGTTAAAGTTTGTGTTTGGATGGCAGTGTCAAGTACGCGGGTGTATGGGCCAATATTTTTTAATTTTACCGTCAATTAGGAGAGATATATCAAACACCTTTTGAGGCCTTTTATAAACCAATTAACAGACGAAGAGCGTCAAATTGGATATTTCTAACAATACTCTGCAAGGGCACATACGGCTCGTGCCACTATGGGATATTTAAGAGAGAATTTTGGCGACAGAGTACGGTATTAGTCGGTGCATTTGGTGAAGCAGGTCACCAGATCTCACTCCATTAGATTTTTCGTTATTTGGACTCTTGAAGGACAATGTCTTTAGGAACGTATTGCATACTGAAAAGAGCTGCAATAGGCAATAGTTCAGGAAGTGGCAAACATTACCCCCAATATGCTGGTGAATATCTTCGAGAGCCTAAAAAGAAGAGTTAATTTATGTCTGGACCAAAATGGGGGGCATTTTGAGCATTACCTTTAGCCGGTTTAATTAAATCTTTGTTCTGTATTTCGAGGTTCATTTTTAAGCGTTAATTTTTATTCACATAACCTACAATCTTATCGCTGATTGTTCTTCTTCTCCTTTTATTTTGCCTTCGCTGCTATGGCGATCCAGCCACTTAAATAACGCTGATTGTTTTGTCAAATAAATGAAATAAACATATCTGGTTGTCAAGGCCTATCAACTTTAAAAAAGTTACCTCATTGAACAGCTTCTGGCGAGGGGGTCGCGCAGGGGAGACGGAGTTCGTGACGTAGACTGGCGACACAGGTCTGAGTTTTATTACCTGTGTTTAATCTAACTCTGGTTTCATCTATGCTCTGTATTACTCTGACAATTCGGCGTTTGGCTGGCGTTTTCGTTTATAATTGACAACAGTTTTGAGTTTTTCAAAGTATTTTTTGCATCGCCGGTCACCGTGTGACGTAGATGACGTTGTGGTAGGTCAGGATCGCTTGAGGCAACCTATTTAAAGTTGATACGCCTTGTCTAGTTGTAGCATTGCAAACCCTTAGGCAAAAAAATCCTCCAGGTAGCATTGCCAACTCAAACAGTCATTCTTGATCACCCTGTACAACGTGATCAAGAATGACTGTTTGAGTTGGCAATGCTGAATTTCATTTTTAAATGGTACAACTGGTAATTTGAATTTGCTATGTCAAATTCAAATTTCTGTTATTCTTTTCAAATTTATTTATTTAAAATGGTTTTCACATTACAACACGATATTTTCGTTGGAATGGCGTACTTTCGAAGCGGGATTTATAACCCAATTACTGGTTGGCAGTACTCTCTCGAAGCGACATATCAGCAATTTCAGGAAATGTTTCCGGAGACTTTGGTCACTTTTGCTGTCTTTCAGCAGCATTGTATGCGAGTAGTTGAACGTTATTTAAACACAGGGAGCGTAAGCAAACAAAAATCAACTGGTAGACCTTCTACTCTAAACGAGGAAGTTGTCGAGGATATCAGAACTCGAATGCAAAGAGGTCCTCGCAAATCCTTAAGAAAGCTCTCACTTCAAACAGGTTTGGTCCTTATGCCTCCTATTCAACCAATTTTCATTCTTACCCATAAGACTTCCACATTTTCATGTTGTTCTAATTCACGCTTTTACAGGTTTATCATATGGAAGTTGCTCCACTGTGCTTAAAAAGAAATTAAAGTATCACCCTTACAAAATTTCCATCGTCCAGTCATTAACGCCTCCTGATCACCCGCAGAGAGTTTTATTTTGCAATTGGTTCAATGACATATTAAATAATAATGATATCCTTAACAATACCTTCTTTTCCGACGAAGCCTGGTTTCATCTCAACGGCTATGTGAATAAACAAAATTACAGAATTTGGTGAGGTGAAAATCCTTATGCTATCAGAGAGACAAATTTGCACCCGGTTAAAGTTGGAGTTTGGTTGGTAGTCTCAAGGACGCGGGTGTATGGGCCGATATTTTTTAATTTTACCGTCAATTCGGAGAGATATATCCAACACTTTTTGAGGCCTTTTATAAACCAACAAGCCGTGACCAGTCGCAGCTTCGCTTGCTCTCTCATTTGAATGATACGTAGTCTGTCTTATTTCTTTCTGATCTCTAGTCGAAAGAAATTTAGTTCACTTCGCCTTTGATTGTACTTAGACATTGAACAGTATAATTCTTTTTCATACTTCCGCCTCGCAATGTGGGCTTTCCGACACTGTTATAGTGTTATTAGAATTGATACGTATACAATTGCACACACCGGTGCGATATAACTCATATCCTACCATGGTAGTATGAGAAATTGGACGCACCCTCGGAAGTTACGTTTTTTCACTCGTCTCGGCCATGAACCTGTTCGGATTTACTTACATTTTTACATTCAACGTTTACATTATCACGCCGATACCCCTTTATATCAATTATAGCAGCTAACCCGTGTAGCGGCTTCGCTCCCTCATGTATTTGAATTATATGCAGTCTATCTTTTCGATACTTTCTCTAGTCCGTACTCCGTATCAGATAGGTGAATTATTTTCGTTTTGACTTTAGAAATAACACAGACTAACCCGTAGCGGCTTCACTCGCTCATGTATTTAAATGCTATCCAGGCTTTTTTCTTTCATTTGAAATTATTCTCTATTCCGAATCAAATAATTTAATTTCGTGTCAAATAATTTAATTTCTTTCTTTTTCAATTTAGAAATAACATGACAAATAAAAATATATTTGATAATGACAATCTATAATGACGACGCAATTGTCATGTCAACTCGCATACATTGATACATCGCTCCACGCCCGTAACTATAGTTACAAATGTAATTTCGAACAATATTTTTGAATAATTCTACCCGTTAAACTCAAAATTATGCCAAATCCATTCTTAGTGAGCATCGGGGATATTAAACGTAAAGTTTGGGCATAAAGGTGGTGGGAGCGCGAGCGTCAAGAGAGACACGACAACGGCGCGTGCGTGGATGATCGCAACCATATTATTTTACCATTATTTTAAACTTTTAAATGGGTATAGTTGGCTATCCTTAAAAGATAGACATATGCCATCGCGGACTTTTTTGTAGATCTATAGAAGAGGAACAATTCCACCATATATTGTTTTGTTCTATCTCGAAGGATTTAGGCAGCGTTTTCGATCAAAGCTCCCAGCCGGCTTCATTTTTCCGCCATCTTCAACCTATTACCCGTTTTCCCGTAGGAATGAAGCATTTCCCTGTGGTAAAAAGTAGCCTATGTTCATCAGGAATAATGTCGGCTTCTAATGGTAAAAGAATTTTTTAAATCGGTCTAGTAGTTTCGGAGCCTATTCAATACAAACAAACAAACAAACAAACAAACAATCAAATCTTTCCTCTTTATAATATCAGTATAGATTAACAGACGAAGAGCATCAAATTGGATATTTCCAACAAGACTCTGCAAGGGCACATACGGCTCGTGCTACTATGGGATATTTAAGAGAGAATTTCGGCGACAGAGTAATTAGTCAGGGCATATGGCCAAGTAGGTCACCAGATCTCACCCCATTAGATTTTGCGTTATTTGGGCTCTTGAAGGACAATGTCTTTAGGAATATATTGCATACTGAAGAGGAGCTGCAGGAGGCAATAGTTCAGGAAGTGGCAAACATTACCCCCAATATGCTGGTGAATATCTTCGAGAGCCTAAAAAGAAGAGTTACTTTATGTCTGGACCAAAATGGGGGGCATTTTGAGCATTACCTTTAGCCGGTTTAATTAAATCATTGTTCTGTATTTCGAGTTTCATTTTTAAGCGTTAATTTTTATTCACATAACCTACAATCTTATCGCTGATTGTTCTTCTTCTTCTTTTATTTGGCCTTCGCTGCTATGTCGATCCAGCCACTTACATAACGCTGATTGTTTTGTCAAATAAATGAAACAAACTTCCTGGCGAGGGGGTCGCGCAGGGGAGGCGGAGTTCGTGACGTAGAGTGGCGACCCAGGTCTGAGTTTTATTACCTGTGTTTAATCTAACTCTGGTTTCATCTATGCTCTGTATTACTCTGACAATTCGGCGTTTGGCTGGCGTTTTCGTTTGTAATTGACAACAGTTTTGAGTTTTTCAAAGTATTTTTTGCATCGCCGGTCACCGTGTGACGTAGATGACGTTGTGGTAGGTCAGGATCGCTTGAGGCAACCTATAAGTTGATACGCCTTGTCTGGTTGTAGCATTGCAAACCCTTAGGCAAAAAAATCCTCCAGGTAGAATTGCCAACTCAAACAGTCATTGTTGATCACCCTGTACTTATTGACTTTGTCAGGGGACATGAAGGTCTTTATAATATCCAATCGAAAGAGTATCGAAATAGTCAAGCAAAACAACGTCTGTGGCATGCAATTGGAGAGATACTTAAAAGAAAAGGTAAGTAAATAATTGGATAAATAAATAAATCTTTATTCGTTATATTTTATGTGGTTACAGAATAGTTATTTTATTTTAATGTTGCCTGTAATGGTTTTCCTGCCATTCCACTGCCCCCTGACCATTAAAATATGACTTCAATATTTCACGAATTTGAATTGGTGTATTTGGTCCACGATAATTATTATGAATTAAAGGTATCAGATTTTTCGATGTTAATGGTAGCTGTTCCTCGTTATTAGCATGCGTGGGAAGGGGTACATTTGCGTCTCGTAATATATTGTGTAGTATGCATGTACATGTTATGATTTGGTCAGTTACTTCTGGTACGGTTGCAATTGGCTGAAAAAATATTCTGAAGTATGCGCACAAAATACCAAAAGTGTTTGCAGTTGTCCTTCTTGCGCGGGAGGGTCGATAATTATATACACCTTTAGATTTGTCAGTTACTGATTGCCTTCTGGGATATTTTCATTAAATATTCATGCAAACTAAAAGCTTCATCTCCTACAAGAACATGAGGAACAGTAACATTCAAACCAGGCAACACGCGTGGTGGTGGAAACGGAAACTCATTCTCTTGTATTTGTCTGCCAAACTTGCTTTTTAAATAGATTCCTGCAAAAGATTGACTTGGTATGTTATCTAGATATATATGACTTTAAAAGTTACCTGCATCCCCTTCTCTGCCGTATGATCCAATGTCAACCGCTGTAAATTTGCATTCTGCATCAACAATAGCCAACAAACCATCGAATAAAATTCTTTGTAATTGTAAAACAATGAACCAGTGTTACTAGGGACTTTTATTCGTATATGCTTGCCATCGATGGCCCCCACACAATTTAGAAAATTCCATTGCGACATAAATTTGTTAGATATCATCAGTAGGTGCCCCTCTGTTGGTGGTGGTAGCACTGTTTCAAGCATTCTATTAACAATGCTAGTTGAAACCTGCTTGATTATGAAGGAAATCCAAGAATGGGATATCCTAAATTGAAACGCCAAAGAGCGAAAAGACTCGCCTGTAGCCAAAAATCTGAAATAAATTCATTCAGTCATTATATCCAGTATTTATCATCAATGCTAATATTTTTTAATTATTTGGTTATCAAACATTTATTATTGTTTTCAGATGTCGAATGCTCCAAAAGATGGGCATACATAAGAGATTACTACATCAGGAAAAGGGGAAAACCCGGTACAGGTTCTGCAGGTCAAGCGGCCAAGAAGCGAATGGAACAGTTAAACTTTTTAGATTGTTGCCCCTCGGGCAAAAGAAGGTACAAACAATAAATTGTTATGAGGTAAAATGCCTACAATTGTAAATAATTTTTAGTACTATTACCAACACTCCTGGTAATGTCGCTGAAGAAAACAGCATCAATGGCAATTCTTTTAAAATGGTTCCAAACATAATTGAAGAAGCGGAAGACGTTCAGGTATACAATGAGAGTCAAAGTAGCCTTGATAGCCCTGAGCCAGGTTCTACAACGCCGTGGGATTTAAACAATACACCGTCTGGACCATTCCTCAAACGAAAATGTACAATCTCGAAATCTAAAAATTCTGACGAGAGAATGAAACTTCTCAAAGAAATTGCTAAAAAAAAGTCGAGGACCAGTATTTCCACCTGAGCAGGACGTCAACGATTTATTTTCAGTTCAATGGCCAAAATTGTTAAAAAGCTGCCAGAAGTGCAACAGTCCAGGATGAGAATGTACATTGGTAACTATGTTGGCAATGCAGAAATTGAGTTTTTATCAGGGAATACAAGCCAGCCACCATCTCGCCCATTATCTGAATTAAGCTATACCACATCCTCCAATTATTATGATGATACTTCGGAATATTTGCTTCCGCCGACATCGGCGCCACAAGCAACTCGAGTGCTATCAAATGATGAGTATTTTGCTTAAATATCATTTATAAGTTTTGTGCTGAACATGATAAATAATATTAAAACGTGTGTCTAAAATCTAGTATTTCATTCCATGGCAAGGGAGTTATTTCATCTAAATAAATTATTTCACTAAAAAAAAAAAGGACTTACCTCAAGAACACACATAATTTTTGCTTTGCTAATAATGGAGATGGGATTCGATTTGTCGGCTTTGATGTAATATCTTCCTTGATGTAATTTAGAACATAATCAAACAACATGGGTGTCAGGCGGCAATACTCTTTAAACTTGGTTTCATTATTAAATAAATGACGACAAACTAAAACTTCAAATGCACCTTCTTTTCTGCGTTTCTTAAATAATTCACTTTCAGATTTTCTTGTCTCTTCTTCTGAAGATTCCTCTGCCTCTAAAATAATTACAAGTGCGACGTCTAAATCATCCATAGTGGACACTTCGGTTTCATACTATACACTACTATCTGCCGCTGCGACCGCCGTACTTAAACACCGTTTTTCGTGACGTCACCCACCGTATGTTGACGGCCGTTAGAAAACGGCACCGCTTCCGAAGAAACCGTAGCTTAAGAGGAGATCTTTTTGGGAAGCGGAGAGACGCCATTTTGTTGCGGATTTGATTCGTTCTCCCAGGGCTGATTCCTCGAGCGCCTTTGAGGGTTGGTGGTTGCAGCTTCGTCGTGGTTGATGTGCCCCCTTCGCATGTGAGTGGATTTAGCAGCCCCGGCGTGTGCGTGAGGCGTGAGGAGAACGAGTATCTTCCACGTGTTCGAACGGCCCGTAATTGTTACGGGTTCTACGGCAGGGTCTTACCCTCTGCGTTCTACGGCAGGGTCTTACCCTCTGCGTCCTACGGCAGGGTCTTACCCTCTGCGTTCTATGGCAGGGTCTTACCCTCTGCGTTCTACGGCAGGGACTCACCCTCTGCTTTCTACGGCTGAGACACCCCTCCAGAGACCCTACGTCAGAGGCGGCTTCCCTAGAACAGGACTGCAAAGACAGGCGGAGTCTCGACGGGGTCGTACGGACTTAACCGACCGTCCCGTCGAGAGCTACGAACCATGACCGACGAGGGTTGGGATTGGGGAGCCAGGTTTTCGTTAGCATAGTTTAATTTTAGGTACTATTGTCAGGCGTCCTTCAGACACCTCGCTAGTTTTTGCTTTAACACGGGCCCGTCGTTTTGCTTACGCAATCGGTTTAATTCTAACCTTTAGTTTTTTTTGCGTGTTCGATTCAATTGTTCTTCTCTTGTGTGTTTGTGTTCAGCGGATTTGCATTCGTCCGAATTATATTGTTTTATTTTAACTGTTCGTTCTTCTTTTCCCCGCGGAGTCGGTCGGAGTCCAAGGAACTTTCTCCGTCATCAGAAGGTTTCCCCGTTAACCGTAAAACGGGGTGGCGCTTTATAAATAAATTTCCATGTGCTAGCAGGAGCGGCTCGTGTCACCTGGTTCCTTGGATTTCGGTCGGGTTCCTATCTCCCCAATTATTTTTCAGAACGATCGAGAAAAGCTTCACCCAGTGGTAGTCGTCATACTTCACTGAATAATTTCGACATTTTGGAGAGGCTAGGGCTCTCCACTAAAAGAAATTCTAAATAGCACACGTAGCACATATTATATGATATTTTAACTGGAAGCGCAAAGTATTTGCTTAAAACATTATAGCTTAGATATAATCAAAACAATCAAAAAAACTTGAGATGCTGAACAGAACTTTAAAAAATTAACCAGCATCTCACCTAAAACGACGTGACATGTAATTTTTCGGCTATGAATTCGAATAAAAATATGCACACATTACATTTGGAAAAACTACATTTCGCGTCGTTTTAGATGGGTTGCTGGTTAATTTTTTAAAGTTCTGTTCAGCATCTCAGGTGTTTTCGATTGTTTCTAATGTATTTAATCTTATTCAAACGAGTTCCAATGAAATAATTCATGGGGTATTTGTTTATAGATGTGTGAGTGGGCGAGGATATTAATGGAGATGTTGCATTCCGAGTTCCGTTTTTGTACATATGAAGAGCGGATGAACATAAATTTTATAGCATTTATTTTTCCAATTAATTTATTATCGAAATTAACAAATTATTTCATTCTAAATTTCTCTGGGAATATTTTTCGCCTCTTAAATTTTTGTAGCGTAAAATCTTCCCACTATATTGCATATATCGGGTCATATAGCGGGTTGTATCGTGCCCCCGACGCTGAAAACCTCCCTTAATGTAGACAGTTTTGGGGTGCGGGTTTTTATTGTTCGCTGGCGGTGGTAAAATTTCCACTTCAAAGTCTAGGGACGTTTGTGCAACGAAAAAGAGAAAGGCTCTATTTATTTTATCTGTGTTATGAATGAAAATAACTCTCCTTGGAAGGGGAGGAAATATTTGTGTTACGACGGAATTTCTTATTCTAGACCTGCGGAAAGGGAGAATATGGCGGACGATAAACGAGAATTGTTAAGAGAACGGAGAAGTGTTTGACGTTGTTAGAGGTAAAGACAATGATTTCGGAACATTTGCAATAAACAGTGTTTTGTCGAATACTATGTATATCAAGGCTGTAACTATAATGATATATATCAGCTGTGTTGCAGCTCGGGCTGTTATAAATATTATTAGGAAAATTTATTTTTCAAAACGAGTCGTGACAGATCCAACCCCAAAATCTCTAAATCGATTTTTAAAGTTGTTCGGTTTGATAAATTTTTACTCATCCTTACGTCAGAAAATCTGTAGCAAGAGAATTTTTAGAGATATAGATATTTTGAAAATATGGCAATTATATCAAGAGTCAAAATTAACAAACTTTTAAAGTAAAATCAGATTTCAACTTTCTCTGATTTATATTACATTTTGATAATTTCAGTAATTTTAATGCATAATACAACTACTGATGAATTAATAACGTTCTAATCGAGTACTTTACTGTTGTGATGAAATACAGTCTCAGTATCTTTTATTTAATGTGGCGCGTACTTCCCAATATTTCGTTTTTCCGCTTTAAGAAAGTTATTATTGATTTTCCACGAAATCTAACAAATTCTTCAAGAAGTTGGACTGTAACAAAGCCAATTTTCGAGAGTCGAGAGTAGACCACCCACTATACAGTTAATCGCGAAATCAAACCTCTCTCGGATAGATGGCGGCCAATAAGGCACTGTTCAATCTACCATCGCTTAAACATCCAGACTAAATTTAGCTAAGACAACCGCCCCCTCCAGCTGTCCTGTACCTGAGTTAATCCAAAGTCAGAACCAATACTTGTCTATGACAAGCCGTACATTATCTGTATTTTTCCGTTGCGTCTTATATCCGTTTTCCGTTCTACCGACCGATATATGTAATTGTGTACGTTACCGACGGTAGATTTAGACCGACCGAACTATCCGTTATTTGTTACGTAATTGTCCCTAAACTGTGCTTGTCACCGCCGTTAATTTTAATACCGCCGAATTCTTTGTTATATGTAACTGTGAACATACCGCCGATATCCGTCAATTGTGATCGTCACCGCCGCCGAATTATTTGTTATATGTATCTGTGATCGTTCCGCCGTTATATGTTATGTAATTGTCCGTTACCGACCGATATATGTGAATGATCTGTAGCACCGTGAAAATGTCCGTCTCTCCGAACCGATTTGAATTAATTTCTCCCTCGTCGTGTTAGGGAAAAATTAATTCAACGCAATTTTCGGCTCGCTCTCTCGCTCTTGCTCTCTCATAAAGTAGAAAGGCCGTATTACCGAATATTAGACACTGCACGTTTTCCTATCGTCTCCGTATCTAGCCATGTCTCTTTTATTGTAAAATTGTTAGGATAATTTTCCGTTTTTGGTATTTTCCGCATTAAGAGGGTTTTTCATTTTTCAGATCTCAACCGTTTGCGAAGTATTGTAGTTTCCGCATTTTCGCTTAGTTAAATAGTTTTGAATCTCGCCGATTTCATTTAGAATAAATTTTATATCTCTTCAACTGTGATAATATTAATATTTTCGTATATGTGTGTTTCCTTTTCGATGTACATAAATAATTGTAAATAAGTTTTTGTAGTTCTCCAGTCTCCGTTCGACGACCTAGCAGGTGTTAGTCGTACGAATTGTTTTCACTGCCGATTGGGAATAAAATAATTTTGGATTTTCTATTTTTGAGCGTGTGTTTCATTTTCTACAGACAACCCTGATAATCTCCTGAGTTCGTAAATTACCCAGGCACATTCCCGAGGGAGAAAACCCTTAAAAATCTAGCGCCCGAGCAAAACCGTAAAACCGACTCTTAAAACTCTTTTCCGAACTCCCGAAATCCGTCCCAGCGCCAAATCTCCCAAGTAACCGCAGAAAGCGCGTTACAGGATCCTTCGGAATAACTTGTTCCAACAGTGTGAATCGTATGAGGAGTTAGAAAATATAATAAAATTTTTATATTCACGCTTACTTTTTAAGCTATTGCCCTTTCTCCTGCAATATATTCATTTCTTCAAAATGATAGTGTATTAAAAACTTTAATTCATTTGGAACGTCAAAAGAATGATACTCTCGTCCTTGCGATGTGGGAAAGTATGCTGGTGGGAATTGAGTTGTCCCACATCTGGTCACCGGAAGCGGGAGTAATACAAAGAGTCGTCGTTCTGTCGCCGTTGCTGCACTCCAAATATTCCATGTACTCCAAAAAAAATGTTCATTAATTATAACTCAGGTAACGTATACATAGTCTAGTGTAGATGCATGCATGAATTATTATCTGCTATATATATCTGTACAAAATGCTCAATGTTCCTTGCATGATAATGGTCATAACATAATATTTATTTCCTAGTTCTTTGATTTCAATATAAGTGAGAAGAAATTCCTTTCGGTGAGTATTGATTTCGTCACGGGGGGGTTTGTTCAGTTTAATCGTCGGTCGAATCGAATTTTAACTAAGGAAGCTAGGGGACTTAAAGAAAATAGAGTTAAAAATGCATGAAACTAATTTCCGATTAAAATCAATATCTTTAAAATATATGGAACGTCCAGTGAGTGCTTCCTATGCGTTTTCTTTAATATATGTCATTCACCATAAAGCAAGACCAATTAAATGTAAACAGAATAGTGTAAAGTGAAGTGTGTTTCCATTGATATCGTTAAAGACAGATAGTGTGACAGCTGTACTCATTAACGATTTTTGGTATTGGAAGGCAAGATACTGTCTATTAATTTTAAAATGTCTAAAATTTTGAACATCTAATTATTTGCTAATTATTGTTATTGTTAAAATCTAGAGCAGAAAAGACTGGCGGATTGGAACCAGCGCCAACAAGCGAAAGAGAAAACAATTGCGGAGGGTTTCGGAAGAACCTTCAGTGAAATGGGAAGATTGCTACAGTTTCCCATAGTGGAACGAAATTACCATATGTAGTGTTTACTTTACAATCAAGTGTTTCGTTACAATCAAACGGCCGTCTTTTGAATGCAAAAGTTATTATATCTGTTATTTAAAACAATTTGGTCACTTATCTAATACATTTTTCTTCTCCGAGTTCATTAAAGGGATATTCTTAAATTTAAACAGATATTTCTTTAGCCGAATTTAGATTTAAAAAAACACTGAAAAGTTTGGAACACAGTACTAATTAGGTACCTTGCGAACTTTATGTATTTCATGAGATATTTGGATGCGATTTATCTCTTGTCTTCGTTAGCTTTCTCATTTCACAAATTAATGAGAATTATTTTATCATTATATTACGTTTACATACATACACACACACAATTTTTCAAAATGCAGAACGTTTTAGCAGGCCACAACAGTTTAATTACAATAACATTAGTCCAGCTTTCCTACAACTATTTAATTATTTAAATAAAACACTTTTTTCAAAGTAGATAGGAACTAGGTGCTGTGATATGCAAATTGATATACATAAATTAGTGCCCGCTTCTTCGAAAAAACAGTGTGATTCTCCAAAAAAACTTTGGCATTTTCGTCTATATTTTTGAACCTTATCTGAGTAATTGTAAGCATTATGCACATAGCATAAACATTGCTGTGTTTAAAATCAGATTTATTATAATAGATGACACTATGCCCAATTCGCCCACTACAACCATTTTTTAAAGTGACAATAACTTTTTGGAAGCATACCTTTCCTATGGCGGGTTTCGCTCGAAGCGCTGAATCGGTGAGAGGTGTGATCGCCGAAAAACCGAGCGCCCGTCACGAAACGAAAAAGTTCACTAACTGTTTAGTAGCAACTCGTGTTTCAATTCTTTTTGTATTGTCGGTTGCCTGCTCCGTGGTGACGCTAACTACCAATCGTTTCTACAGCGATCCAAACAATCGAAGGCGACATCATTTGTCCGTCACTGCGCATTCACTACTTCCACATAAATCTCACAATACGCGAGGAAAGTGTGACGTCAGAATTTAGTAACCCCATGGTTGCATGGAAACAGTTGCCATCAACTGTTTCTACCCAAATTTTTTTCTTATGGGAGATTAACATGGGAAAATTTTCAAGTATACTCTATTCAAAACAAATCCCGATGCAAGATATTTGACGACGTCACAAAATTATCCAATACTATCAACTTAATAAAGTTCCAGCACATCGCAGTTTATGTGTTCCTTGTATATTTTAGGTTGACAATATTCATAACCATATATATTGCCAACCTAAAATATACACGGAACACATAAATTGCGATGTCCTGTGACAATATTAAGTTGGTAGTATTGGAAGTATTCTGACGTCATCAAAATGACGTGCATCGGGATTTGTTTTGAATAGAGTATAGGTGGTAATCTGCGTAAACGAAATTTCTTAACTAGGACAAATTTAATAACTACTTACTTACGTGCGCGAAATGGAAGACAAAAATGTAGAATTAACCTGTACAACCTCAGATGTACGCAAAGCTGCTCAAGAGATTTATTGAAATACTAAGGGCGAAATCAGACTGAACAACCAGACCCATCGTCCACGGCCGACCAGAATTTCAAACCCTATGAAATGATACACACAGACTCAGACTGCTTGATCGTTCATCAGTGAGGCCGATCGACCGCCATCGACCGTGTTCGAATTTCGGACAGGTTCGAAATTCGGTCGGTCGGTCGACAGTCATGGAATACTAAATAAAAAATATCCATTGTTATATAGTGTTTTGTGCAGTTTTGAGAAATCCAACCTTACTTTTCCGGCAAGTATTGATATGTAATTTATATCCTTCATTGTTTAAGATTTGTATTGGATACAAATAAAAATGATTCTATTTGTTTCACTCTCTTCAGAACGGATTTAATATGACATTCTGACATTGATCTTTTTGACATCTTTTGGTGAGTCGATCGATCACGATCAGGCAATGTGACGTTAAACAAATTGCTGGATGAATCCAAACATTCGATATTGGTCGATCGGTCGCACTGAATCGGGCAGTCTGATTCCTACCTAATAATTTAACCTTGACCTCTACGCACGTCTACGTGACAGGCTGATGTACCAATTTAACAAAACTAAAAGTTACCAAAAGCAGTGTAATAATATGAATATTATTACACTACTTTCTATGTAATAATGAGATCATTAGTAACGCAAAGTAGAAAAAAGTGATTTATTTCGGAGCCGCGGCAACTGTTTGGTGACAACTCTTGTTACAATTGTTTGTATTGTCGGTTGCCTGCTCTAGGGGTGGCAATTTTGGGCTGAATCCTGGGCGCCGCTCTAGCTATCCATCGTTTCTGTACATGACGTATATATATAGATATAACTATATAGAGCTATGCTTCCCCTCTCGGTGATTCCCAGAGTGCCTCATTTCGATTTTCGATATAAGCTAAACTGCTTCTCTTCGTTATTAATTATATATATTAATTCAAAGCGAGAACGGCTCCAACGATTCCCAGCATTGCGTTTTCGAAGCGCCATTTTCAAGACAAGTTTAAAATTGACAAACGTCTGCCAAAATTTGAACTTCCCACTAAACACATAAAAATTTTTGATCGTAAACCATAGAATTAAATAAGTTGGACCGTTATGCGCAACTTTAAATTTTCAAGTTATAAAATTCCATGGAGGTATTTTAAAAGGTATATTGCAATCTGAGCACCACTTTTCGCCCCGCGAAGCGAAAAATTATAGTTTGGACGCTAAAAATTTTTAAAGAAGGTTCTTACGATGACGTGATGTTAGCAATTTTAGAATTTTTTTTTACAACTGAGGGCACTTTTCACCATCTTATTCCGTTTTAGCCACCGCCTTAAAAGTGCCACCTTAGCCAAATTGACCTATCGTTCCGATCTCAGCCGTTCCCGCCTTGAGGATCAGTTTAAACTTTAAATAGGTACACATAAAGTGTTCTTACAGCCCCTGACTTTCGTTTACAATTAGCCGTCGTTTCACAGAGAAGACAACGAGTCTATTAAGAGTCAGAGGGAAAAACTTTTGTTCCACTCCTTTCTCGAAGTTGGTAATCTCCCTGTGAGCAATTATGAAAATTTCGTCGGGAGCGATTCGACGATCATCAGCCACGCGGATAGTGTAATCTGACACGGAACGGAATCGAGAGCGTGTAATAACAATTCGAATCGCGGGGTCCCGAACTGGGGATTTGTACCAAATTACACGGAATAAAACTGTAACTGTAATTAGTTGAGAGTTCTAATAGGATGAGATTTTGTGTGAAGCTGAAATATAGCGAAATGCCCTGGTTTGAATCGGATCATTGCGGTTGAACTTACACGTTTCACAACCAGAGGACAATTCAGCCAATCCGATTTTTTAATTAATTGAGGTGCAAATGGGGCAAAAATCTCTATCTGCACCTTTCTCTTATTTCATATAGAAATGACCAGGAAAGACTCCAATACTTTATTATGCAATGGAAGTTAGTGGTGAATCCTCCTAGCCCATAAAAAATCTTCACAGCTAATACGAAGAACTTATTGAATAATAAATACCAATAAAATAATTCTTTCGAAAATATGAAAGAGTTTATAAATACATTTAAATATGCCAATGACTAAAAATTCTTGGAACCTAAAATCAAAGGTATTTGAGGGATTTTATTATTTTATTATTGATTGAATTAATGATGGCAGCATTAAGAAAGAGGACCCTGTATATAAAAAAACTAAGTGAGCTATTGGAAAACATGTAAGTTATTTTAATACAAACAAATGAGCGGTTTTGTTGCCATAGGTGAACCCGGAATGTAACTTGATACGGGACGTGACGTTTATGAAATAGTAGCCTGCACCCGATCCCGATGGCTATTTTAACGAAGCTAATAAACAAATAACTGCTTACGTCATGGTAACGACTTTGTAGCCCCTTAGTAGAGTTGAGGAATGGAAGACTTGGTGCTTTTGCTGAATCAGTAGGTGCGTTTACGAGTTAATTAGAGGGAAAGCGATAAATCGATAAAATTTCCATAATTAATCAGCCAAATAAACGGGTCTTATAACGTATCGAAAATAGTCATAGGTCGAGTAAGAAAAATTGACCAACTAAAAGATTGGGAGCAAAATTTCTTATGATCGGGACTTGGTACAGGTGAAAAGTGGAACCAAGTGCTCCTCAGAAAAAAAAATGGAATAAGGAAAGACATTCATACAAAAAATTGTATTGTGTTACTAGTTGCCTACATACTTACTATCTTGCTTACATGTTACATCTAACATATTTTGAGTTATTCTCGAAATAAAAGAAAAGAAACACGAAATAATTAAAAGTTTATTCGAGTTCCTAATCTTCAATTATATTTTGTAATCTCTCGCGTCACGTCTCGATCACCGTCTCTTCGCTTCTCCCTTCCGCCGTTCGTTCTCGCGGTACCGAGACCTCCTACCTCGTCTTCCCTCCGCGGTTCCCGGATCTTCACCGCAGGACTAGCGCAGACGTGGTCAGCATTACGTGCTAACACGGCCCTTCCTGACGAAGTAGAGTGACCAGTGACACTCGACCAGTCCACTGTACTCCTATTGACCAATACGATCTGAAACTCAATTGTTGGACTAAGTACTTGTCGTGCAACATTATGATAAAGTTAAAATTTATTGATGTCTCCACTGACAAGAACAATCGAACATCCTGAAAATTTTCGAAACTTGGGTCCAAGTTTTAAAAGTATTAATACAACTAGCCTAATTAATAATGTAATTTGAGAACGATACCATACCATAATTGATAAACCTTAATTCTAAGGAAACTTAACTCGGGATGAGGAGCTTAACCTACGTGGTCACGTTGTCCCCAACCTCGGTGCGGACCCGTGTGACCTGGGTCAGACACCCGCGTTACCAGCTGGTCAACACCTCATAAGGAGGTGGAAATTTCAGGACCACCTACACCAGCCAGTGCACCAACACCAGCCAGTGCCGCTAGTGCACCAACACCAGCCAGCAGTCCTTCCGTCCGCTGGTCGCCCAGGGCTGACCCCCCAGGGAAGAGCCTTACTCTCCACTCTTCCCTACCCATGCCTCCCGCGCATGGCCATTACTCTCCGTAATGTATCCACGGCTTCATGTTCTCGGGCGCCGCCACCCCTTGATATCGTACTCTGGCTCGAGTGCTGCCGGGTATCTCAGCCACCTCGTATAGGTCATGGTCCAACACTGCCATCACTCTGAATGGGCCTCGCCATCTGGGAAGTAATTTCCGGCTGACACCAGTTGCGGGTTGACTGCCAATACGGGTCATCACTAGGTCTCCGACAATATATGGTTGGGGATGAGACACTTTCTGATCGAACCGTTCTTTCTGCCTGGTCAGGTAGACGACAGTCTCCCTTTCCGCACGTGTCCGTGCTGCCGTTACGTCAATTACTTCACCTCCCTCTGGTTGTAATAATCTCTGTGAAACAACACGGTACCCCATTAGTAGTTGGCTCGGCGAAACCCCAATAGCCTTATTCAACGTGCCATTCAGCCCTAACTGAATATTGGTTAAATTATTGTCCCAACGATCATCATCTGTGTTCGCGCCCGTTGTGGCAAGTGAGTCAAGTATGGTTCGATTATATCTCTCAACTTGTCCGTTACCCCTTGGCATACCTGTGGCGTTTAAGTGATGCGTTATATTTTTCTCGGGACAGAATTTGTTAAAGGTTGTACTAGTGAATGCTGTACCCCTATCGCTAATAATACGACGAGGTATGCCAAATGTTTTTATGACATCGGATAGCGCTTGTATTGCATGTTTACTTTTAGTGGTTTTAACCACATATAACAGAATAAACTTCGTAAAAGCGTCTATTACTACAAGAATATACACGTTACCTTTCTTTGCTTTAATAAAAGGACCTAAGTGATCCACGTGAATTGTGTGAAATGGTATTGGGGTTTTCTTTATCGGATGCAATTCCCCAGGTAATTTTCCGCCAGGTGATTTGAAATAAATGCAGTTTAGGCAGTTTTTAACGTACTTCTTGATAAAACGTCGCATGTTTTTAAACCAATATTGACTTGATATTAATTCAAAAGTATTTTCGAATGCAAAATGTCCAGTCTCGTCATGTGCCCATCGTAACAACTGATAACGACCTAATTCTGGTACCACCCATATAAATAAGAGTACTCATCGACTGATTTAATCCAGTCATTAATATTCATCGACATTGGGTCAAACTCCTGAATCATGGTCTGTGAAATAGGGCCGGCACTTACCTCCTCCCTCCGGGGTGTTACATATCTTACTACCTCTGATATTCCTTTTGATATCGCCTCACTCAATTGGGTGACTGTCTCCTCTGTGCGCCTCGAGTGGTGTTTAGATTTCCTCGACTTGCGTCCAGACTTGGAGTTTGACCCTTCGTGACGGTGGTGTCGCCTTCCCTTTGTCGTCCTGCGACGCATCTCACGGGAGCCCGACCTGGATCTGCTATGATGCCTGCGATCCCTCGGGGCTGTTTCGTCGCCATCGGAACCAGATCCCGAATCTCGTCCTCGCTGACGCCCCTCGTACGATCTCGACCTGGATCTGCTTCGATCCATGGTTATTTCGTCAGAACCAGAATTCCAACAACACCACACCTCACTAATACTAATCGTTTTTATGGATCTTCGAATCCCACTTCTGATTTTGAGTTATTCTCGAAATAAAAGAAAAGAAACACGAAATAATTAAAAGTTTATTCCAGTTCCCAATCTTCAATTATATTTTGTAATCTCTCGCGTCACGTCTCGATCACCGTCTCTTCGCTTCTCCCTTCCGCCGTTCGTTCTCGCGGTACCGAGACCTCCTACCGCGTCTTCCCTCCGCGGTTCCCGGATCTTCACCGCAAGACTAGCGCAGACGAAGCATTACGTGCTAACACATATATAATTCATTAAGTAAAAAATTGCGACATATTCGAAAGTTTCCTTTATTTCGGCCGTCTTGATTTCATTATTATCTATCTAGTTATTAACCATGTTCCATAACCTACAAACATCCGCAAAAGTTATTAACGATATTTCATGGTTCCAAGTGTTGTGTAAGAATATTGAGTGGATTTTCAGTATAACATATAATATATTGTAGTAACAAAAAAAATTGATCAATCATCATGTTATGTATTCTATAGTTATAAGCAAAGGGCGGAAAAAATGCACGTGAATAGTTTAAAAAAATGCGCATTAAAATGCACGAAAATTTCAAAAAAATGCACGAAAATTTCAAAATAATGCAAGGAATGCATAAAATTTGGTAAAAAATGCAAATGCTTAAAAAACGTTTTTTTTTTCGTTTGGATCGTCCTGGATTAAGGAAAAAGAATACTCTTGTTTAAAATGTATCTGATTTTATTACAAACCACAATTTAGTTTCAATACTACATATTATATTATATTATATTATGTATAGGTACATAGATATACAAAAGAAATAGGAAAAAAAACAGACTGTAAAATAATAATTCATTTTTCATTCATTAATGCTGGCACAAAATGCATTTATAATTATATGTTTTTCAAAGTTTTCAATAAGAAAAGATTGTCTTCTATCAGTAAACATATGTTTGAAAATAGAAAAAGTTCGTTCTACATCTACTGACGTAAGAGGAGCGTATTTTAATGTATGTAAAATATTTGGTTCTACATCAATTATACAATTAAAGTCGCCCGTAAACATTATTGCAACAGTTTTTAACACAGAAAATCCTCCGTTAGCTTGTATAGTACTGGAAAATTTGGACAAAACTAACTTTCCAATGTTTCCATGTACCTTTTTACATTCCGCTTCAAAAACATTTAATAATTGAACTGCTTGAACCAGAGTCATACATGTATTTTGCAATTGAACCATAGTTTTAGAAACAAAAGAATAATTAGTTTTATAAATAAGAGTTTATTGTGGAGAGTCGAATTTGTAAATATTTCTTGACATTTTAAAAGAGCCGCAGAAGAGGAATCATGCAAATCGGTAATAACTTCCTTTATTTCATCGTAGTGTTCGGCATAAAACATTGCTGCATCAAGCCATGTTCCCCATCTAGTTATGACAGGTCTTGGCGGAAGTTGAACTCCCAGAAGTCTTTCTCTATAAAACTGAATTCGCGATGGACACTTAATAAATACTTTCTTCATATAACCTATCAAGTCGTTAACAATAGAAAATTGGTTTCTTATTAATTCTGCGACTCTGTTAATGGCATGGGCTAAACAAGTAACGTGAATTAGATTTGGGTAAAAAAAATTTAAATTTTTACCAGCCTTAGTCATATATGGGGCAGCATCAGATAAAAACAAAATGAGTTTCTCAAATGGAACAGTATTTGGTAAAAAAAAAATTACTCAAAGAATCTTGAACAAATCTGGTGATTGTTAAGTTATTTGTTTTGTCAAGTTGTTTTGAAGAAATTAAAAATGATCTGGATGGAGTGTTTTCTTCTAAAACTCCTATTAATAAATGTGCAATATATCTTCCAGTCGAATCAATCGTTTCATCAACAATAACATAGAAGTAATTCTCGCATATAATATTTTTTATAGTCGCTATCGTGTCGGTGTAGATTACATCAACACTCGATTTCCTTAAAGCAGATTCATCCGGAATATTAAATGAACAAAATTCTTTCAGAAATGATTTTAAATGAAAATTATATAATTTTTTCAATGGAATATTGGCCGCCACCATAGCCTTGCAAAGTTTTTCATTGAACTGCTTCTGTGGATAATTTTTTAACTTTTTCTGTAAACAGGACGTTAGAGTTTGATGTTGTTTAGCGCCTTGTTTCGATTTATTCAAACTTGCGATATGCTTTCCACTCTTCACATGTTGCTCCACTATGAATTTTTTTGCAGCATGGATCTAAATATGAAGAAGGTACTGTTAAAATATGTTTTGTTTCTTAATTTTAAAAGAAGAATAGGACTTAAAATTGAAAGTAAAATAAATTCAGCAGCTTTGACATATATAGGGGCCATTCACAATTCTTTGATAAAGTAAAAAGTGCAAAAATGCGTCAGGTAATTTATGAATGGCCACATTAATTGATATCTACGTAGATATCCACTCAAAATAATTGCCATAATTGGAATATTGTAAGCAAGTAAATGAATTACTAATTCAGTTAATTAAATTAAGTTATAGATACTAAGTTATTCAGTATTAATTCAGTTAAATTAATCTAGGTAGTTATTGCTTTCTATGTACATACTATTTTCGAACATGCTGTGCAAAATAATTTGTCACCATCCCACTTCAGCTCACTATAAGGTTTAATCCACACTTCAATTAAATTTGTCTTGGGCATTTTTAACTTTACAGAACAACCGTTGAATTTAACTTCTCTAAAGGTAGTGACAAATTGGAAGAACATCAACCTGGTCCTAAAACCGGTACAATGGCCGGAGAGGATTAAGAAACACACTAACACTAACAGCTAACCCTGCCCCGCGATCAAAATAAGCCTTTCTACGAATTTTAAGTATAATATGTCATTAAGTACATCCTCCTCCTATTAGACTACCCAGGTAAAAACAACCCTTATGACAGGAACCACTGCCAGATAGTAAAGGTACTTGATTACAGTTCCAGTTATAACTTATATTGTCAATAAGTTGATTTGTCACTCATCAGTACATTGTTTTTCTAAATATCCAGCAGATTGTAAAGAAAAATGCAAAATATGCACGATTGAAAAAAAAAATGCAAATTTGAAGAAAAAAACGAAGAAAATGCAAATAATGCAAAAAATGCATTTTGCATTTTATCCGCCCTTTGGTTATAAGAATAGAAACACCCAAAAATCGGGAAGGATGCGAATTTTGACATTGCTGACCAAATTATACCACCTAAAACATATGTAATTTATATATTTTGTTATATCTCCAGATATAATTTACTTATATTGCGTGCAAAAGATACGTAATAGGTAAAGTCATTTCGCCATTAGCGATATTGTTTTTCCCGACACTGAAAATTTCGAACATTACTAAAAATTTGAATTTTGCATCAAATTATTTAATAATGTTGTAAGCAATGAAAAACCCCACAACGTAGACACCACAAAAAAATTCTACATTGTAGAAAAAAGATATCGTCAATGAAATAAGAATTGTTGTGGTTTTTGGAGAGTCTAGGTGTCTGTTGACGCTAACGTCAACATTATTTAAAGAAATCCTTAGGTCAAGAAATTGTAATTTATCGCGAACTGATTCAGGGAACCACTTACATCATTTAAAAAAAACACGCTTTGTTTTACGAAACGAAGCACACCTTGGCAAGTGATCGCAAATCCGCATCGCTAACGTCAGTGAAGTAATTCTCGGACATTGGAAAATAACATTCAACGAAATTTAACAACGTTAATTGGAACCAAAGGGTAATATAACTCAAAATGGATATGTATAAAAGCTGGTGAATTTGTGAAATAAACCAGTGTACTTTGTATGCTCAAAACGAAGGTGTGTTGTGGTGTTGATTTAAGTCACCCCTAATCTCAAACCGATCTGTGAGACTGCATTTCGGGAGACCTAACTTCACCCTAACCAACAAGCTCTCACGTTACGCCCTGAGAGTTCACCGGAGATTACGTTACGCCCTGTCTCCCAGGTACGAGGACTTCAAGCTACGAGAACTTCAAGCTACGAGAATATCAAGCTACAAGAACCTCTAGCTGCAACCAGGATCTTCACGTCACGCCCTCAGATCCATCCCGGAAAGTACGTTACGCCCTCTCTCCAGTCCACTACGTCTACAACCTTACAACCTCTTGATAAGGTTCATTTCCGCAGCCTACAACGAGCTACGAGAGAGTCCACTCTAAAAAGAGCACTTCACACTTCGTTCAGGGTCCAAAAATTTGGCTACGGACTAAATTTTGATGGGATACATATTTTTTTTATTTAAATATTTGATTATTTAAGTTATGTTTTATTTGTTGGAAAGGCGATGGTCACTTTCGCCATCTCAACCAATAAAATATTTTATTGAAAATTGTATAGCCATCAGACGGGCAAATAAGACGTCTAGGTTTGCTCTATCAGACAACTCATACAGTTTGGGTTCTGATTTTAGAAGTAAATTAATATACATTAAAGCAGAAGGCGTCATTAGTTCATAAACAAAATAGGTTCTTTCCAAACAAATTTCATTTTCGAGATATTATATTTCAAAATATCGAATAATTTATATAAACTGAAAAGGTCTTCCAAATTATAAATAGATAGTTAAGAATTGACGATTCATTGTCACCCTAAAAATATATGCCGTTGTTCCCTAAAACACTTTTTCATCGAACACAGCGCCATAATCTCAAAAATAAGCGATCATCATCACGTTCATATTGCCATTTTACCAAAAGCACTTTAACGATATTTATCGTCGAGAACATCGGCACGAAAAGGAGAAATACGATAGCGGAAACGAATGATGAACAACCTCCTTATAACGCCTCAGTTATTAGCCAATATTACCCTTAAATAAAACACGATATGTTATCATAATCTTTATTAGGGGCGGTAAACTCACCCCTTCTCTCTTATATAATAAGTGATTTTTATGGGACAGACAAAATTTCCTTGAAGAGCTACGCACTTACATTTGGGAGTTGGTTGAGTTACCACTTAAGGGATTCTGGGCACGTGAAATCATTCGTTTCCGCAGGTGTCGTCGTTATAACAAATTATTGTATCTGTTGTTAACCTTTATGTGATAAACGTTCGTTAGTAGACAGATAGATGAATCAAATAGAGTAGGCATAGTCGACAAGGACAGATAAACAATAGCCATAGTTCTCTAAGTCCCAGGATTGCGCATTGACTATATTTCTGCATACAGAGGGGTATGCAAATATTTGAGACAATATTCCTTTGACCCGACTAGTGACGCGCTGCATGTAGTGCAATTCTAAAATGTCAAACCAATGCGCTGGAGTTTAGCAAGAGCGATTTTAGGGATTTAGGGATTAAATTTGAAAATACACTTATGATATACACAAATAAAAAATGGCATTTTTATACTCTACAAATTTAATGAAAACTATAGAGAAATTAGCGAAACTTGCGGTGCACGTCATCAAAATTTATGACGTCAGCACGTCGCCATGTTGCCACATCAAATTTTTTTACTTGACATGACTGTTGGTTTGGCTAGTAAATTTATAACTGAAAAGTATACATTTTCTTCGTCTTTCATGAATTTTGCTCTGAGATTATTGTGAAGTTCTTAAATAATTAAAATATATAGGTATTAGTATACACCAATAATTACAAATGAAATAAAATCATAATGTGTTAGGATGAGTTAGTAGGTACATGGAATTTACTCATTTAGTCAGTGTGATTTTATTAGTGTTATTATACATTTACATTACCTATACATATTACATTATACACTATTATGCTATTATACAATTATTTACAAACAAAATAGATATTAATAGATTAATTATATTAGAAATTATGAAATTCTTAATAACAAACACATTTATATACACTAATTACAATTCAAATAGGATCATGTGTTCTAGGATGAGTAAGGTATATGGAATTTACTCATTTAGTCAGTGTCATTTTATAAGTTTTTCTAATTTGCCATTATGCATTCTTGTTAATTGAATTACATATCTGCAAGTGCTTTGACTTTATGCATTACTTTGTTATAAAAACTCACTGTCCACCAAAGACCACAGGGAGGTGTGAGTATCACACGAGTATCACACCTCCCTGTGGGAGGTGTGATCCACAGGAAGTGTGCACTTTCATATAAAGAGAAACCCAGTAGAGAATGGACTTGGCACAGCACAGAAAATACAAGATTGAAATTGAATTGTTGACCAAAATGACCTACAATGTAATATTAGGTAATACAAATACAGATGAGAAAGAATAGAGGGCAATACAGAACAAATTAACATGTGAGAAACAAACAACAATAAAGTAAGTAAAGTATCTGCTGCCAGAATATATGTGGTCATCAATTGAAACAAAGAAACCCAAATTAAGCCTACAATTAAAAATAATAAATAGAGAAATTCAAATATAACTGAACTTTTGAGCAATTAGAGGAAACAACTACTTCGAGGACAAATACCCCTACCGACATTGAATTATACCACTAACTTCTCTCACCTGAACTCAGTTTAACATCTCAGTGATTTTTTATAAAGAATACATATATTTTTCGGGATTAAAGGTGCATTTTTCTTTATAATAAATAGAGAAGTATGGAGGTCGGGACTGACATTGTTGTGAAAACCATAAGTATAGAACCAAAAATATTAAGGAATACAGTAGCAAATAGAAGAAAACAAATAACATTAATAGATGACAAATCCAAAACAGAAAAGAAATATTTACACCAATGAAAATGAAATGGAAACACTGCTCTGAAGATAAGCTACAAACTACAAGTATGATATAATAACTGATCTGCAACATTTGGATCAAGAAAGTGTACACTAAATTGGCAGGTGTAATTGGATCGAGGAGCGTAGAGACATTGTAGGGAGGTGCATGTCCAACGGCCTAGAATCTGGAATTCAAGCAGAATATTGTAGTTATGAAAGTCGCGGAAGGAAACACACCCTGGTCAACCCGTCGGAAGTACTGTCTCTTATCAACTCTCTATTGGCAGCTTTACATGTGTCCATCGAGCCTTCATTTTATGTTCACCTAAAAAAAGTTTTACTATATAAATATGCATGCACTGCAGTTACAATATAATAATATTCTAATAATACATTATGTGCACATACCTAGAGTAAGATGTATTTACTTTAGTCAGAATCTGATATAGGTAAAAGTGAGATACCAGACATATCAGGCTCGATTTTAGATTCACAGTCACTACAGATGGCATGTTCGTGTAGATGTTAAATATTTCCTAAAAATCACTATTACTCTCTGAGTCACTGTTCAAGTCAATCACTAAATTGTTAACTTCCATTCTATCAAACATTCGTTCACGATTCCACCATTTCTCAATTACTTGTTCTGTATGCTTGATGGAGTTCATCCAGACCACAGGTGTAATGGTAGACAATGCTTCTTTCCACATGTCCAAACAGTTATCGTTTGCATTTCCATCTCGACCTACATGTTGGTTATAATAATTTTTCGTCACGCCCCATATCAACTCGATTGGATTGAATATACAATGATAGGGAGGAAGACGTAACACTCTATGGCCATATTGTTCAGCCATCTGATCCGTTAGGTATATCTTTTCTGGTTTATTTCTAGAAAAAAAATTACACAAACACAAATGTTTATATTTCATTTCTACTTACTGATTAACAATTTGAAGTAGTTCACTCTTCAACATTGTATGTTCAAATTGAAAGTTATGTTTTGTAAGCCAATCCTTTATAACAGGCTTTGTCGATCCACTTGTAGGAGCCTTATCTACCAATGTACTGTGGTACGGTGCGTTGCCCATAATAATAACTGACGGTTCCTCCGGTTTTTCTTTGGCGACTTTAACACCACATCACTCTTCACTTTTGCGAGATTCTACTCACAGTACACACACTGATCTTCAGTGCAGCTGAAACACGCTAAAATTTCCAATAAGGGCCATAGAAGCTTAATAACCAATAGTATCAATAATTTACCTCTCTAACGCAGTTTAACGGGAGTAAGGGGCCCCCATTATTTCGTTCCAGTTCAAAGTAACTGATTAGAGACGAGACCAGCTGCTGACACAGCCTATTCAATGGTTTAGGCATTTTATTGCAATTCCTTACACTCGAAAACACCCAAACACGTATTTAATTTACAATTTACCGAAGCGAGCAAAGATTTCGAAGTATAACCTCAAATTCTCAAAATCATAACAAAACTTTCGTGTCAATTCGTGAATGGTCTGACAACAGTGCCCACGGCTACCAACTTATATTTTATCGGCTAACATCCGACAGTGTGCTATCTCTTTTTAACTGGGATAACAGTGTGCTCTGTTTAAAGCAAATTTTTATGTGACACCAACGGCAATTGGCAATAAATGTGACGTCATTGATGACGGCACCGCAAGTTTTACTAATTTCTCTATATACGATTTTTGGCGGTCGCAATAGTGTTAATTCATTTGAAGTGCTAAACAGTACAATTTCTTATTTGATCAATGAGAGTTTACGATTTCTTCAACAACTAGGGAGTTTATCACGATATCTACCATCCCTTCGAGGACTTTGCAGTCATTGTTAATAACAACAATTGTATTTCCATTAACACATCACAGATGGCCCTAATACATTGGAATTTTACATTAAGGTGGGAAATTTAACAGCAAAAAAAAGAAATGATATTTGTTCACCCAGTTGGAGCCCCCTGAGAACGTTTTATACCCCATATTGTGCTCACTATCGCTCATGTACGGGTTTCAATTCTTGTATTTCACGAATAATAGCCCTTTTTGATCTCTGCTTCCACATATGTGACCAAAAGAAATTTTTTGGACCATTTCTTAACTTGTCCAAGGCAAATAGTTAAGTATTTTAATGTTGAAGACCTGTAAAATGTAAGTCTTTTGAATTTGTTACATCAAATACTTACCTTAACAAATGTAGCGCCAGGATCTTGGACGAAACGTCGTCACTATTAAAAATTGAATTTTGAGACAACTGTTTCATTTGGGGAGTCCACAGAGAACATCACCTCAGCTAGTTTGAAGTAAAATTTTAGCACATAAACTACTGTACATATTCCCTCCAATAATTATTGTACGTCGAGGTGTGAAATATGCTTATGCTTATGCTTTCAAGGTGATGACGCATTTTATTTCATTGTTTTGGTCGACAACAAAATGCAACTGGACGAAGAGCTTTCCTCAAATATTGGCACAGCCAAAACATATGAAGTGCAATCCACATATTTTAAGATTTACAGCAACAGCATAGGGTATCGGTTATAAATTTTAGAAAATATTCTGCACGTTTTCTTCGTTTTTCCGTATTGAATAAAAAAATGGCAGTCTCGAATTCTTAAATAATATTATATCATTAATAGGTTTCCGTGTGTAACGAAGTACACGCCTTAACGGAAACACCCCGCGTAACGATTCTGTACAAATAAAGTAACCTGAAACAATCCTCCCAACTCGTTGAGGAATTTTTCGAAACGCCAGGTAATTGCTCTCATTTCCAGGCGTGCGTGCTCTTTTCAAAATGCACTTTCTACCAGTTTTTCTTTGCCCGAGAGGTTTAAGTATAGATGGCCTACCGTCAACAAAATATCTCTCGATATCACTCGCCAGTGCGTCAGTAGAAATAATACGAACTGTGTAAGTAAACTGTCAGACAGTTCATCCCCGAATTTAATTAGCTAACCGTTCCACTCAGAATAGCGAGATATACACGGAAATAGTACATGGGCAGTAGCGGACGAGTAACGGTCGGTTTCAATTGGTCGGATCGCAGTATAAAACTGAAAAGTTTAGGTTCGCGCCACAGTTTTCGTCAATCAGAAACCGGCCTCTTCTCTACAGCTACTGCGCATGCACCACATCCATGTAAATCTCGCAACTCTGCTTCGACTAGTATTGTCTTCTAATGCTTGGATTAGGCCGTTCGTTTTAATATTTAACCATTAATTTCCGTTTACAGCAGGTCGTCGTTAAACAACTCACCACTATGGTGAACCATTCGGGGTAGTCTGCACAAAATGAATTCCCTGCCCGCAGCCGGCCGTAGTAAAACGCTCTAGACTTTCTAGAGTGAACCACTTGGAGTGCATTTATTAATAAAGCCGACTTTCATCGACCTTTCCTAAGGTGAACAACTCGGGGTGGTGTGTACAAAATAGATAGTATATATTCACATCTATAGTAGGAATTCCTTTCAACACCCCCGCCTGTCGCAACGTGCCATTTGGATTGGTGCTTCCTTCGGGAGACCAACTTCCAAACGCCGATCGCGATACAGCACTGCACCTTTAATTAAACCTACGGTACCGTATTCCTGATTATCCCGTTTCCCTAGTCAGCTTTACCCACCTGAGACCTTAGCCTAACTCAAAAATTTTAAAGCTGCGTAGTAAGATTTATTACACCGCTTGAGTTATAGTCTGTCAAAATAACCCATTGCGTAATAAAATCACATTATAAATGCAAAACCCATTCAAGGTGGCATCCTCTAAATTTTGGGAGTTTTATAATGTCTTGCACGCTGCCTTACGGAATCGCTTTGTATTTTGAGTGACTCGCCCGAAACACGTGCGAATATTGTACCTCTGACTATTGTAAACATACAGGGAATAATTGCTCTCTGGCGTACGGTCGGGGGAAATGAGTAAATACGCAATAGTGTGTAACTGGAAGAATTGTGTGTATTCACACTCGCATCGGAATTTTGATTCTTGGTGGGATCGAAACAGTTCAAAATTAAAACTTTCTCATTAACTGAGAATAGCGCTAATTTTGGGCATTTCGATGGTCCCGGTAAATTCTCCATACTCCAAAACCTATCACCGTAGTTTAAAAATACCACAATGAACACACAGGACTAATGGTTTCCTAGTAAACTCAGGTCTTTATTTTGAAATTCAAAGTGTCCATGTCTAATTACACACACTTGCACGTCTAGTCAATGATGACTGATTACTGATTTTAAATGAAATAAATGGACCGATGTTATTTACATAAACACCCGAGATGTTAACACAAGCATTTGCAGCTGAAGTTCCCTTAACTCACCTAGAATTGCCGAAATGACAATATCCGTTGTGGTCTCTTCTTGGAATAGTTTGGAAAGCAAACTTTGAAAACATAACAAGTAAAGATTTTTTTGCGTAAAAAATATTTATTAGGCCTCTTCACAGTCACTTCCTGCACTGACAAAATTAACATTAGTGACGTTGGTGACTGAACATTAGTAGAATCAATCAGTGTGTATTAATCAATGTAGCTACAAAAAAGTTGATAGTACTTGGTTGTGAAAGTAATTGAAATTTTGATGTAATGCAACTTTTCACATTTTACAAAATATTAAATAAGTACATGCAAATCTCTCCATACAAAATAATATAAAAAAGTGAATTAATGAATTAATGAAAATTCAAGATTTGATCACCAATATCTGAATCGACAAATGTGTAAGATAGAGGTCAAAAATCAACACATCGTTATAAATAGGAGATAGGTATAAAAAATATTACCGTAAAATATTATAAATAAATACCGAGTTCCGATATTATAATATATTATATTAATGACAAGTTAACAACAAATCAGGTAAAAATGGAAGCGTTTCTGAGTTGATAACATTCTGGGTTCCGATATTATAATATATTATATTAATGACAAGTTAACAACAAATTAGGTAAAAAAGGAAGCGTTTCTGAGTTGATAACATTCGCGGTCGTAATGCCTACCTTTTATTGAAATAATTATAACGGTTTTAAGCAAACTTATCATTACATATACGATTGTAACTCTCATTTATTAATCTCCGTTCATTTGTTTAAGAACGCCTCTGGTTACCGGCGAAATAATCGGTTTATTACTCCACGGGTTATTTTGACAGACTATAGTTTATAAACCTTAGTACATCTCAAATTATGCTTGAAGGGCGCGAAACGGGCTGTGTTTGTCGTCACATAGGCGTAACAAGTAGGGATTAAAATAATGATATAAATAATGTCATAGAATGTATGAGATTGTTATAAAAAAAATAAAAATAAAATAAATTAAAACTGAATGCAGTAATATATTATTATTAAAATAAATGTAAAACAAACTACACAATAAAAAAAATTATTCTTGAAAAACATCAAACGCCACATGAAAAAACGCCGCTGCAACGAATGCACGTGCAACGTGTAAGCCGGCACAGAAACGCCTGTTCACGTGATTTTATGACTCTCTGTGTTGGCCGATCCGAGTTTAGCTAGCTTGTCATCTTCCGTTTCGTGAATAGGTAAATCGCACTAGTAAAATGAAAAAAAAATTTTATAGACCGTCTTTGAATGTAGATAATTTAGAGTCCCATTCGTAATTCCGTACGTTTACTCTCCTCCCACTAAAGCCGTATATTTACAGCTGTAGTAATAAACAATCCGCTTTTTCTTTGTACAAATAGCTGCAGTCGGACGAACCGTTCGGTAGCGGTCCATCTCAACAGGCTGTAAAATATGAGCGTACATATTTGATAATATGTGAATATTGATGTATTGATATACATATCAATATGTATGTATGAATACATACATATTGGTAATAGTTTTCGAAAGTCTGTAAACCGAAAGCCTTTGTACAACGTTGCACAGCCTTCCTGGAAATCCTTAAATATTGTAAAGCATAGTTGTTAATATGTCTCCGAAATAACGTAAACCCGTTATTTTGTACATAGTTGCCATTTAATTCCAGAAATCCGAAGGTCCCTCAAGTTTGTTGCACATGGTTGCCAGTGCTTGCGGAAAGTCTTAATATAAATGATTTCGTAGATGGTCTTTTGCCGATATTCTCTGGATTTCCAGAACCTCATGATTTTTGTATATATTTACAGATAATTTCTAATACCCACTAAAGCATCTCCTGTAAATATGTACCCATCCGTAATATAGTCCTTTTTTATTTTCTAGAGGTGCGTTTATTTTCACCGACCCCCTTGCATTATCTTAAGTATCAGTCTCACCCGTTAAGAGTTTAAACTCTGATAAAAGCTAGCGCACAAACAAATCGTTTGTAATAAACCGACCTTAAGCTCTGAAATTATCGCCAGTTCTACAAGTAACTCACCCTTTCGTCACAGTCGTGCCGCCGCCGACAACCAAAGAGCGTTACGCGCTTTTTCTTGAGAGAGAATACATTACATTTTTATTTTTAGAAACCAGGATATGCGCACACTTTAACTTCCGTAGAAGAATTGTGCCTCCCTACATACTATTATTTGTTTACAGTATTGTTAAAAATTACTATAAATATTATTATGGTATTCAGATATGTTCACTGATTTAATTGAAATAGATATTATCTTCATGTCCTGAACAAATTAATCAAACACGGTGCCTTTGTAAAATTTTGCAGTGAACCGAGTACCGCCTTACTTTACATAGTTAATAAAAATTTTAATTTTCTTTCAGAACATATATCTCCGAAATTAAATCTTCTGTTGAAACACCGAATTCCATCATTCAATTGGCGCTAAAATAAATTGCAAACGAATTAGTTTTTGCCACTTCATTCAGCGTTGGGAAATAAATAGTTTTCGACTCTTTTCTGAAAAAATTTGAATTTCGTGTCATATTTGTGAACAGATATTTTCTTACTCTCTTTGCTATTCTCCGCTTCGTAATAATGTAGACATTGCTTTAATTGTACATTGTTGCCGCAACCCCCAAAAATAGACTGTGATAGTAATTTTCCGACTTTTGCGTTTTATTTTTACGGATAGCCCTTTATATTTCTCTTCAACCTCAGGTTTTGGGGGCAAAAACACTTTAAATCTGGTGCCCAAGCGATCCGATTACTAAAATCGAATACCCAATCTTCGCCCAGTGCCAAACTCAATAGGCAACCTCCTCCTCGTCTTAGTTTTTACGAAAGACGACCACAAAGTTTCCTTACAATAGGTTACCAACAAATTCCTAATCCACCATCCCCTGAATTAGAATTCGAGCAATGATTTCGCAAAGAACGGCAAAATAAAACGGGAACGTGATATAGGAATCGATCATATTTAATAGTACCTAAGGTGAGAATGAGTAAGGGAAATTTGAATAATGAGGTATAAGTAGCTAAGTGTAAAAATTCAAGAATAAACGACGAAAAATTTAGATTAAAATATCGGAAGCTAGAAGGTAACGAAAATATAGGGCTCCAAACAATCGATGATCGATGGATAAACTTTAAAGGAATACTTAAAAAAAGTGTAGGCAAAATTAACAAGAACAGATAGTGTTAAATAATTACTTTTGGAAACAATAAATACAAAGTATGTGAAAGATATATAATAAAAAGTGATATACTAACTAAGCAAAGTCGTGGAAAAGAATAGGGACAAACTTTCAAGGAATAACTAAGCTCATTACTCAAAATCGCATGAAATGAACGGAAAAACCTACCGAACTACAAGAAGCAAAAACAGACTGAAATGAAACGAAAATACCATCAATGCAACGAAAAAGACTTCCAGTAAAGGGCAATTGAAAAACCCAGAACAGACGCCAGACGATAAAGCAGGAGAAGAAATAGAGATCGGTGAAATAGCATTATTCGTTAGAATGCTAACAGTTTGGAAAGTAGCTGGGAAAAATATTATAAGTACCGAAATGAAGAAATACCTTGGAAGAGACGAAATATTTCTACAGGTAATTCTGAAGAAAGGTGAAATATTCAAGAGATTGAAGCAAAATGAAAGTCGGCAATGTGATATAGCAATAAACCTAAAAAAAATATAAACAAAAAAATATGAACCTAAAAATGATACGTAGCAACTATAGAGGTGTATTCGTATTATGTATTCAGTTCAACACATTGGATATAATATTGGAAAAAGGACAACAAAACAACTAGAGCACTTTTCTATGCAGACAGTTAGAGCTTGTAGTAAATAGAGAGCAATATTAAAGATGGAATTGCTGTGTTTAGACGAGGAGCAGAAAAAAATGCTGGAAATGAAATACTTCGCGAATCATAGAACAGATATAAAGTCTGAATATATAAAACTAATAGTTACCTTAGTATAAACTAACTACAAACGAAATTTGATGAGATAATATTCGAATATTATTAAGAAACGCAAATATTAGTAAACGTTGTTAATAAAATAATATACAGAACTCAAAACCAGTACCTGCATTTAATAGTGTTAAAATAGAAAATATATTAATGGCATATAAAAGAGTTAATTTTATTAGATTAAATTACAATCTTTTTTCTACCAATACGTTGGCCATTCGGTTTAAAATCATCACAATTATTTACATTTTAGTCATAATTATTTCAATTTCGATATTTAGAGAATATCTCTGTATAACAATTATTTTATCTCCACAACCGTAGGTGCGATAATATAATATGAATTTAATTGTTCCGGCTTTAATTGACTTTGCCTTGATATTCAATCTTATTATGAAAAACTTGAGCATCACGTTATTGTCGAGGATGTGTAATAACAGATTTCATAAGTCAACTTCTGTTAACCCCATTTTGACAATAAAAATAATTCGTACGTCTGTTTGAGACCACCAAAAATTCAATATTAGTGGATTATTTCTAAGTTGTAGAAAAGTGCAGTTATACACTCTATTTAAAAATAAAGCGCCATGAGGGTGAATATTTAAGAAAAAGTGGAAAGGTTCTCTTATAAATTTTACTTGTATTCGAAATAGATGACGAAATTCTTGCTTCACATTATTGGTTAATATGATATGAAATCCTGTAAACATAGTTAGTGTTGTTAACATAAAAAATTTGAAAGAAGTCTCTCACAACTTTAGATACCCGATGACACGTTTAAATAAGTTCTCTTCAAGTTAGTTTGGGGGTTTGAAACAAAGAGACCATTTCAAAAAGAAACATTTAAAAAACATCCTTAGGGAGATATAGGTACTTAATAATTAAAGCTTCAAAAGGGTATAAGGAAAAAATGTAAGCTTAAACAGGAGATAACCTCTTCATTCGTTACAAAATTTGAGCAATTTTCCTTGTTCGAAAATATAATGTACAACACTTTGCGCAGCGCCGCGATTTAATGAGTACTGGTGGTTCGCTCTTGGTTGGTAGCTACCCCTGGCTCGCTACAAGTTCGTTGTGAAAATAATTTGGAGGACCACGTCACGAGAGTTGGACTCGCAAATCTATATACACAGCTATATATGTGTAGCTATTTAAAGAGTGTAAATTACAGAAGTGAAAAGCAAACCTCTTATAACATTGTCTCTGTAAATATTGTCACATATTCTGGATTTAGGCTCCCTGAGGGGGGCTCATTTTGGGAGTGGGAGTTCAGATGCTGAGGCGAAATCAACGGGCGAAACAAATTAATGACATTTTTTAGTATTTACAAAGAAGTGGTGAATAACAATACTAAACAACTAATGAAAAAAGAAGAAACCTGGAACACAAACATTTGGCAAACGCGGGACAACTAAGAAAACTTAACAAAGAAATATCTAAGGCCATCAGATGAGAAATAAGACAACACAACACAGCAGAAATATATAAGGAAATGGAAGAGAGTAGTGGAATGAAGGTACTGAGGGAAGAACTGTCACATGGAAAAAACAAATAGGTAAGGTTTACGATAAAAATGGACAACCAACAACTAACAGACAGAAGATTTTAAATATAATAAGAGAGCTCTACGCAAAATTTGTATAAAAATGATGAGACCTTGAATAAATATCAAAACATTCCCGAGATAAAAAATAATGGATCCTATGAAATCCCAGATATCAACACGGACGAACTCAAAAGCAGCCTCAAAGTCATGAAAAACAATAAATCGCCCGGAGATGATGCGGTCAACATCGAACACACCAAATTGGGAGGAAACACACGTTTGACTATTGTGTAAATTATTTAACTCATGTCTGAGAAATTGTACAACACCCGAGAAATGGAACAGAGCTGTTGTTGTATTGATCCATAAAAAAGGAGATATAGCAAAGATCCAAAACTATCGACCTTCAGTCTGCTCTCCCAGTAGTATAAATTGTTCATGAGAATCATAACAAAGAGGCTGACGGTGAAACTAGGTTTCTACCAACCACGGGAACAGGCATGATTACGTGCCGGTTACGGCGTTAATGACCACCTCCATACAATCAAGGTCGTCATCAAAAAGTGCGTGGAGTACAACAAACCCTTAGTTCTTGTCTTTGTCGACTACGAAAAGGCCTTTGACACAATCGACCACAGTGCATTGTTCAAAGCTATATGGCGGACTGTAGAATTGACCATCGCTACACAGACATCATTAAACATGCGTACAAAAACGCAACTGCTTGCATCAGGCTGCACGAGGACACCCCAAGCATCAAGATAGGACGAGGTGTGCGACAGGGAGATGTTATTTCTACCAAGTTGTTTACATCCCTGCTTCAATTTATGTTCAAAAGTGCTAACATGGAGAACTTCGGTATCAATATTAACGGCATAAAACTGAACCACCTAAGATTCGCTGACGACATAGTACTGATTACAGATTGTCTGGGAGAAGCACAAATGATGTTACAGGAGCTTGGTGAGCTCCGCGAAGGTGGATCTGAGTGTTAACACCAATAGAACTATGTTCATGACTAATCTGGTTGCAAGTACATATTTAACTCTCAACAACTCAAAAATAGAACAAGTCCACTCATATAAGTATTTGTGTCATGAGATTCGCTTAGGTAGAAACAGCCAAATTTGTGAATTGTCAAGAAGAATTGGACTAACTTGGGCAGCCTTCGGAAAGATAAGCCATGTCCTAAAATCAGATATCCCCATCTGTCTTAAAAGGAAAGTATTTAACCAATATGTCTTGCCTGTTCTGACATACGGGGCGGAGACTTTAACCCTGACACGACGGACAGTTAATAGAATCGGAGTTGCACAGAGAGCTATGGAATGAGCAATGGTCTGTCTCTGAGAGACAGGATTTCCAATACAAGTATAAGGGTAAGAACTAAAGCAATCGAAGCCATCGAGAAGATTGCTACCCTTAATTGGAACTGGGCCGGACACCTGGCCAGGGTCAGTGACGACCGATGGACGAAAAAGGTGACAGAATGGAGACCGCGGGTCGATGCATTCCGCAGCAGAAGACGACCACCAACCCGATGGTCGGATGATATAAAGCGTATCTATTCCAACTGGATAAACGCAGCTCAGGACAGAAGCGGATGGAATTACTACGGAAGGCTTATGTCCAGCAGTGGACGAGAATAGCCAATTGATGATGATGGTGAATAACAGGTTTCACAAAATTAGTTATGAAAGGGAGAGATTGAACACGCCGTGAACGCAAGAAAACCCATGGGTTAAAAGGAACAAAGTTGAATATGAGGCAAGGAGTAATTTAAGTAATAGTGGTGCTTAAATTATTCTAGAGAAACCTTGCCATTACAACGTAGCCAGGAAGCTAGGGGCCTCGTGTTGGTACATCTTTTCCAAGGGTAGTGACTGAATGAAAAGTCAGTTACTATTTAATGATTATTCTCGAATGTTTATTGCCGTCGTACTTAATTCCGCTCTAATGTTGCTCTTCCTTTCCTATGGTCGAAATTTATCGACTTAAATTAATAAATAATTAATATATCGTTAGGAAATTCATTTCAATATTTGACTTTGGCAAATAAACGTTTTGCAACTAGGTTTAGTTCCTTATTCTAGATTTTTGTTTTGTTCTACGTGACAATATCTTCAACGAAAAATAATAATTTTCGGTAATATATCAACACTCATTTTCAAACCACTTTTTCACAGAATCAGAGGTAATAAAGAAATTTAGTTCAACATAAATAATATGTAGTGGAATAGTAGTACAGTAGTTGTATATGTAAACATATAATCAACGTAGATGTAAATATAGTGGTACTTTCAAGGCACCAGCACTAAAAAGATGGCACCATCTACATTGCTTGAGAACTATAATAGGTACACAATAATACTTGACTAAAACTTGACATACTTTTCTTTCAAATATAGTGATTTACTAAACAACATTATCAGAAATAATTGCTACGTATTATATGCTGATTTAACCATCACGGTTACCTTATTTGTTTTTGTTTAGAGAATATCTGTGAGGCACATTCCTCTTTTTTTAAATTACTTTTAAATTTCAGTTTTAATTTTATTACATAAAGAGTAAGCTCTCTATGACTCAACTGACTCAGGCATTGTACTGTCCAAATAATAAATTTTTGACAGTTTGGTGTTCATTCGGCATCAAGTTTGCGGATGGTTAGCAGGTTAGTTCAGCATACATATGGAATTTTGACATCGACCACATGTGACAAGCAACATACATACAAGGACAACACTCCGGGAAATCACGTTTTATAACTACAACTCCCCTTTCAGTAAAATTTAAATTTGACTGATACACACCCCTGCGAATGTTTCCAGAGCGAAACAATCGAACTGTACAGACTTTTTACACGTCGAATGGTTCCACAGCGAGCTTTATTTTTTCTGTTTTTTGCATGTGCAGCAGGGGCGCCAGTTCACTAATTGGATATCCATAGCCGATGCGTCCAGATGTAACTTAACAATCGTCATGTAACAACGTTAACAGGGATGACTGCAAATGAATCGCTCCTACGCTCTGCGCCGCGAAAATTTCCATATGAATGTAACTCTGTACGGTAATAGATTATTATTGCCGGTGTGCAGGTAATGGGGCGAGGAGGCGACTTTCGGCGTCATTTGATTCGATTTTCAATGTGGCTCACTGGAAGATATCGCGAATTTTTATTAATGTATTGATTGTTCGATTTGTAGATAAGATTGTTCCTTCAGATGCACATCATTCTTGTAACACTACGGTAACTTCATTCTGGTTTGTCTTTTTTTTTTAAGAAATCGGTTTAGGTGAGTTGCATTTCCTAATGTTCCACTTTCAACGTACATACCGTATTACAACTATAGAATCATCGAAGTCAGATCTGAATCCAAATCAGGAACTATTTTCCCTGAATTCATAATGGTGTCTCAAAATTAAAAATGTTTGCCTCAAAATTAAAAGCCGTATCCTAAATATCACTCTGAAATCTATAATGACGATAGTCCAGACTTTAGTGCGGATAGTCCATGACCTAAATCTCATAAAGTAAAATAAACGAAAATCGAGAAGTAACAAAACACCATTTTATCTTAAACCCAAGTATAAGTTGTTTAGTGTTCACAAAATTTGGCTCCTGCTAAAAATAAGCAGGAATTTTAATGACGAACAATGCACATCAAAAGTTTGTGATATAGGTATACACGAATGGAACTTTTATATTATCCTAAATTCTTAACATAACTTTTTTCAATCCATGGATATAATACTTTTATTGTCTTACCAGACAAAAAGAGAATAAACCTGAAATATATATTAGAAAACTCTTAAAAAGTATTATCATTAGTATTATAATCCGATTTAGTTTTCATTTGTCCCAGGAATGGTACTAAAAATATATAGACTTTAGCTTTGAGTTCGGATTATGCGTATCAAACTGAAATAGGAATGCAACTATTGGTCTACAACTTTTGATCTCAAGTGAATTATGCAACGCTTTTGCTTTTAATTTAGTGAGCGAGAAACCCTACGAAAAATCTAAAGTTGTGTAATGATTTATTGTGTAGTTAAATTTATCAAGTTTATCTATTTACTACAGATATTTGGTCTTATCGTCATTAATATATAGAACTAGCCGTGACCCGGCCACGCTTCGCTGTGGCTCAGTTTGATATGAAATAAATGAGCAACTAAATAAAAATAAGTAATCTAGCGAATATAGATTTACCAAGAAAACACATAATTTATTTCAATACCATGCATTGCATTGCTGTGATTATGTTGTAGAATGTTATGAAAAGGGAAAAATATTTTTTTGCAATTATTTTTTATAACCTGTAACGAAGCCGATTTTAGAGAGTCGAGGGTAGACCACCCACCATACAGTTATTTGCGAAATTAAACCTATCTCAGATAGATGGCGGCCGATAAGGCCGCCATCTATCTACCATCGCTTAAACATCCAGACTAAATTTATATAAGGCAACCGCCCCCCTCCAGCGTTCTCTGCCCGAGTTAATCCAAGGTGAGAACCAAGACTTGTTTCTAGCACGTCGATACGTCTGTCTGTGCTTGTCACCGCCGTTAATTTTAAGACCGCCGAATTCTTTGTTATATGTAACTGTGAACGTACCGCCGATATCCTTCAACTGTGATCGTCACCGCCGTTAATTTTATGACCGCCGAATTCTTTGTTATATGTAATTGTGAGCGTATCACCGACCGATAAATGTATCTGTGATCGTTCCGCCGTTATATGTTATGTAATTGTCCGTTACCGACCGATATATGTTAGTGATCTGTAGAAGCGTCAAAATATCCGGCTCTCCGAACCGATTTGAATTAATTTATCCCTCGTCGTGTTAGGGAAAAATTAATTCACCACAATATTCCGCTCGCTTTTTCGCTATTGCTCTCTCGTAATGTAAAAAGACCGTATTACCGAATATTAGACACTTCACGTTTTCCTATCGTCTCCGTATTTAGCTATTTCTCTTTCATTGTGAAATTGTTAGGATAATTTTCCGTTTTCGCATTTCCAATACTTAGAGGGGTTTCCATATTTCAGATCTTAATTTTATTGTTCGCAAAAGTATTGTAATTTTCCGTTTCCGCATTTTTCGCTTCGCCGCATAATTTTCAACCTTTCCGATTTCATTTAGAATAAAATTTTATTTCTCTACAACTGTGATACTTTTATATTTTCGCATTTGTGTGTTTCCTTTCCGAAATACATAAATAATTGTAAATAAGTTTTTGCCCGATCTCCGTTCGACGACCTAGCGCCAACAGGTGTTAGTCATATGAATTGTAATTGACGGCCGTGTGGGAATAAAATAATTTAGGGATTTTCTGTTTTGAGTGTGTGTTTCATTTGTACGGACAACCCTGGTAATCTCCTGAGTTCGTAAATTACCCAGGCATATTCCCGAGGGAGAAAACCCTTAAAAATCTGGCGCCCGAGCAAAACCGTAAAACCGACTCTTAAAACCCTTTTTCGAACTCCCGAAATCCGTCCCAGCGCCAAATCTCCACAAGTAACCGCACAAAGCGCGTTACAAACCGATGTAGGTACTCGGCTTCGCTCGGGGGCGACCCTGTCTCATCCCTTTTCCCACACTGCATGAAAATGATTTCAATCAGCGTGCGTTATTCGACTTGATCGAGCAATGCCTACTTGGGCTATTTACAATCTTGCTTTTCTTTGCTCGTCTGTTTCAGACGAACGGGCTCGAGCAATGTGTACTCCTTCTCCTTCGATTTCTAATCTTGCTTCACTTTGCTGGTCTGATTCAGATAAACGGGCTTGAGCATTTCTTAATCTTAGGGTTTCTAGTCTATCTTCCCTTTGTTCGTCTTTTTCAAATAAACGGGCTTGAGCATTTTTTAATCTGAGGGTTTCTAGTCTATCTTCCCTTTGCCCGTCATTTTCTGAAGCTCGTAACGACATTTATTTTTTTGCTTTATATATGGATCTGCCAATCGATTTCCTTTTTGGAGGCATAATTCACAGCGCAAGTATTACAAGTTTTCTATTGTTCAATGTCCAAAGTTCACAAATTACACCACTAACACTCACACACGTTCAAAAATATTTCTACTTTTAACAGAATGCTTTTGAGAAATTCGATCCTCAAAGCGCTATCAAACTGTTCGATATTTAAAAGTTACCTTTTCGCCGCGAGTTGGCGCCATGTGTCAGTCACTCGTCTGTCAAATAAAGATGACATATTGCTTGTCATGCATATATTTTTAAGCCATTTCGGCCCCCATGGCTTTTTTTTCGACGCGGAACCGCCGGAACATTCACGGACATGCGCCCTACAACTCGCCAAAGTTTCGTTACAATCGGAAGAATGATATAGGAGCCTATGCGGAACATACAAACAAACATACATCCATTTTTATGTATATAGATTTTTATGTATATAGATATTCAATGCTCGCATCACTCGTACGCCTCCTAACGTTGTTATACGATGTGAAAAAGATATACGACGATATTAAAACAAAAATCAAGGAACAAAAAAAATCCGCTGAGAAATTGTTTACGAATTAAGGAAGTATCAGGTTAATAGGATTAATAGATTTACTTTTAAAAAATATCGTAGAAATTTCCTCGGGTCATATATATCAAATTAGGTATGAAAATATCAAATATATATACAACAGTCTTGTAAATCGGTGTGCGGGCTAGCTGCACGGTCCACAAACCATTGTAACGTTACGACAGAGAGAAATTTTCAAGTAGTAGATCTACGTAAACGAAATGGCTTAACTATCAGCTGTGAAAAATAACTGAACTACCGAGCCACGTACCAATTTCATTTTAGATGTTCATGTTAAACGCTATTGAGAGAATGATGCGGAGGACGAATGGGTTGTACGCAACACACTACACCTCCTCTCACGTAATAATGTGAGCGGCTGAGCTACAAACACCTTTTTCAATATATCTCTTACATTTGTTATTGGAGTATGTAGTATATATATATATATATATATACGCGAGTTGTATACAGCAAACTAAGGCCGTTTCTCGCATCCTAAGCGCCATTGTTTTTTATATTGCCACTCGTTTTCCGTCAGTCCTCTCATTTCCATAGCTTCCTTGACTCCTTCATTCCAGTCTTTTAAAGGTCTTCCTCGTTTTCTTCTTCTCTCCGTTGGGATCCATCTCCACACTCTTTGGGGCCATCTGTTTGTATCCATTCTTCGTAGGTGTCCATACCACATCAATCTTCTTGTTTCTATATCATTTATTATTGTGTGTTGAACATTAATTTTTTCTCGGATTTCTTCATTTCTTATATGTTGTAGCCTAGATACCCTACAGCTTCTGCGTAACACATCCATTTCAATAGCCATCAGTCTTTCTTTATTTCTTTCTGCTATCTCCCAGGTTTCGGATCCGTATGTGATAATACTTTTTACTATGCTATTGTAAATCTTTATTTTTGTATTTTTTGATATTTGTTTAGACCACCATATGGAATTTAACCTCTGTACCGCCTGTTTGCCTTGCACTATTCGACAATCTATATCTTTACGGCTATGGGCTTCTGCCGATATAATAGATCCCAAATATTTGTAGTCTGTACACGTATCTATCATTTTCCCATTTATTTCAAGTGGTCTAGCAGTGCCTCCAGTCACTAGATATTTAGTCTTGTTAAAATTTATTTTGAGACCCCATTTCTCATAAGTCTCCGTCAACTTCCTCATCATATAGTGTATGTCGTCTTCATCGGCTGCTATAACCACTTGATCGTCTGCAGAAAGTAGCGAATGCAAAAATTCATCGTCAATAAGGATCCCCATTACTTTACACTTGGCTTGCCATTCTTTTAATACTTCATTTATATATATTTTAAATAGAGTAGGCGACAGAACACATCCCTGTCGAAGCCCTTTTGTAACATTAAATGTGGTTGATATTTGTTGTCCCACTTTTATCGCACTTCTTTGGTTGTTGTAGAGGTCTTTGATACATTTTATATATTTTGAGGGTATTTTAGACCGTTCCAGTACTTCAAACAATTTTTTATGTGGCACTGTATCGTACGCCTTTTCCAGGTCTACAAAAACTAGGTGAGTCTCTAGATTTCTTGTTATCCTTTTCTGTGTGAGTTGACGCAATGTAAAAATGTTGTCCACACATGATTTTCCTGCAGTGAAACCTGCTTGCTCTTCCCCTATTTCTATTTCCCCCTCAATCCTGTTTTTTATGACTCGTCCGTACAGTCTCCCAACAGACGATGTAACAGTGATGCCCCTGTAATTACTGCATTGTAGTCTTGTACCTCTCTTATGTATTGAACTAATTATACCTAATCTCCATTCCATAGGTATTTTGTCTTCTCTTATTAAACATTTATTAAATAACATCTGCAGTTGTTCGATAAGAATATCAGGACCACTTTTTACTAGTTCTATTGGGATACCTCCGGGACCAGGGGCTTTTCCACTTTTACATTGTTTCAACGCTTCATAGATCTCTGTCTTCGTTATACTGCTTATTATGTTTGTCTCTTTGTCTTTGTCACTTATAATTGGTTTATCATCTTGTTTATATTTTTCACGATCTTCATTTAACATTTCTTCATAGTATTTCTTCCATTGGTCTAATTTTATCATGTTAATGTTTATCCTCTCCCTATTATTTTTCCTAATATTGTTCACTGTTTTCCAAGCCTCTTTTGATTTTGTTCCTCCGATGTATCTATCAATATGAGCACATTTCTCATCCCATTCTGAATTTTTTGCTTTTGCCACTTGTTTCTTTACTTCTCTGTTTAATCTGCAGTACTGTTTCCGATTTTCCTGATCATTTGTAGCCAACCATTTATGATAGGCAGCTTTCTTGTCTTTAATTAGTTGTTCGATTTCCACATTCCAGAACTGTGGCTTATCCTTTTGTTTATCTGCATTTCCGAGTGCTTCGAATGCGGCTTCATGTATTTTCTTTTTAATTTGATTATAACTTTCTTCTACATTATCATCAATAGGGGCATCACGCAATTTATTAGCAAGTCTTAATCTGTACAGAAATTTGACGGAGTCATCTTTAAGAAGTTCAACATTGTACTTGTTCTCGATAGTTGTGTCACTTGTCGTTTCTACTTGTGTTCGTTGCTTTTGATGTTTAAACTGTATGCTAACTTGTGCCCGTAAAAGTATGTGATCTGTCCCACATTCTGCCCCCCTAAATGCCCTGACATCTGTTGTTTTTAAGTTAGATTTTTGCTTTTGAATGTAGTAATCGATTATAGATTTTAGATTACGTGTTGGTTGAATCCATGTGTATTTGTGTATATTTTTGTGTTCAAAATATCCGTTCATAATTTGCAATTGACACGTATTACATATTTCTATTAGTCGACACCCATTATCATTTACTTCTTCTTCACCAAAGTTTCCCACAGCAGGGTGTCCTTTCTTACGGCCAGTTCTAGCGTTAAAATCGCCGAGCAAAACGATTTCTTTATGTTGACTAACATTATTTAACGTTGATATCAGGTCATTGTCGAATTCGACTTTTATCACTTTTGCAGAATTATCAGTTGGTGCATATGCCGCTACAACAACAATAGTTAGACCCCATATTTTCAATTCCATTTTCATAATTCTTTCACTAATTCCTTCCCAACTCTTGATGTTATTTTTATACTTTTTATTGATAACGATACCGACTCCAGATTTAGCCCTTTTTTCCTTGGGGACTCCGTTGTAAAATAAAAAGTAAGAGCCGTGTGTTTCATTACCTGTCCCTTTTTTCTTTACTTCCGTCAAGGTGCCTATGTCTATATTGTATTTCTCTAGTTGTTTGAAGACTTCACTCTGTTTGGTATTAATGCCTTGTACATTCCATGTTCCCAAATTCAATGTCCTTCGTAGCCTATGTCGTTTACCAGTTTTTCCGTCTAAATTCCGAGGCGTTTGTTTAGGATTTTTAGCAAATAATGGTTTTTACGAAGGTAGAGGAGCTAACCCTACGCCTCAACCCCCTTCCAGGAGGACCGGAATTATCTGTCGGGGTTGTTTCCCTTAGCCGATAAGTTCCAGTTTTAAGGCGCCGGAAACCCGCCCTCACCCTCTTCCGTTAGCTACGTAACGTACATCCATTGTACGCCACGCATTGCCCGGAGATCACGGCGCGGACGTGGAAGTAGGATTTGTTGATCTGCTTTATAAGCTATGGACCTTTCTCCGAGTTTTATTGTAGTCAAGGCATCGGCAACCCAGACTACCTCGGAGATCCAACATCAACCATTTGACCCCCATTTGAAGTATGTAGTTTTCTTGTATATAATAGAGTACTTGATACGTTATGGAGGAAGGAAAAAAAGTGATTTATTTCGGAGGTAACACTTCACTCTAATTTAAATTTGATGTCATCTGTCAGAAAGTATGACAATGACAGTTTGTGAACCAATCAGAAACACAAAAATAAGAGGCGTGGTCGTGAAATCCTGAAAGAAGAGAAAATCACAGTTAATCTGTTATGTCGTAGTCGCTTCTGATTTGTTAACAAATTGTCAATGTCGTACTTTGACAAGTGGCACCAAGTTTGAATTAGAGTGAAATGTCACCTCCGTAATATATCACTTTTTTTCCTTCCTCCATAACGTATCATGTATTCTTTTATATACAAGAAAACTACATACTTCCATGTTTCTTATTTTTCACAGCTGATAGTCAAGAAATTTCGTTTTACGTAGATTACCACCTACTTCAAAATTTGCCCATGTTAATCTCCTATAAGAAAAAAAATTGTGTAGAAACAGTTGCAATGGTAACCATCCCCTCTACCAAATGTCCTATGTCATTACTTCCGTCGCGTCTTACTACAGCGTTCGAGTGAAAGCTCGATTTGGCGATCGGCTCGTATCGCGAGCGTGATGGAAGGGGCACGCGCTATGCGCGTTCTGATTGCACTGTTTCCACTATTCCACTCCGTCGTCAGCTGACGACGACAGCACACAATTATTTATAAAGTTATCTGAATTTTTATAGTGGATACCATTGCGTATTACTTTATAATAACAATTGCGGCAATAAGGTATTCAGTTCTTGCGTTCTAAGAGTTCGATTAGCTATATAGTCTCATACATTTATTCTTGCATCGGTCAACGAATAGTTGACATCGGTCAGTAATAATTGGTTAGGTTACGATTTCGACTAAAACATTATGATGAATAATAAAAATGATAGTGTAAAAAGTCGACTGCTTTCATTTAGTGTTCAATGAAAACAATTATTCTGCGTAGCAATTCATGTCTGTTCAAGAGTAATGTTCAACTTCACACATGTCCTAACAATGTGTCTTAAGTGACCAGTTGGACCGGCCAACCGTAGTGCGAAAAAACCTTCTATAATATTAAATCTGGTTAAGGCGGGATTTTCAAAAGCACAAACTCCAAAAATATTATTATAGATCCAAATTACTCATTTCAAATTAACAACTTATTAACATTGATTTCATTTCAGTCTATTCCTAAGACCAATTGTTCGTGATTATATTCCAAAAAATTAATTAAATTCATTTTGCAACAACTTTCAATAATATTTGAGAATTGAACAATTATGATTTTCACCAGAGTATACGAATTATTAATGTTTTAATGCCAAGTTAACGCGCTGCAGAGGAACATATCATTATATCAAGCAGGTTTTGGCGGGCTTATCAGAACCATCAGTTTCATGAATTCGATTCATTTCTCCAATTTCATCGTTTTCAATGAACAACTTATTACCATTATTAGAAAGCTAACTTTCTTTATGCGAGGTTCTTCTACTGCTAAAACACACGGGTGAATACGTAAAAATTCCAACCGTGAGATGTCCGATTGTTGGTTGACTACCGTCCGCCACAGAGGTCAGCACTGGCTATAGTTTTATGTTGGCACTATGTGTAGCACTGTATTTAGGTTGGCATTATGTTTCGAAATAAAGATGGCGTTGATTGGAAGATTGGAATTTGAAATAAAGATTAACATGGAATAGAAATGGCGAATGTTTTGAAAACGAGGTGCGTTGTCGTTTTAACGTAATATACATCTTATAAATCGATGTGCCGGCTACCTGCCGGTCCACAATACATTGTAACGTTACGCCAGACCCATGCGTGCGAGTTAGAGTGAGAGCGACAACAATAGACAGAGATCGACCATGGCGGTTGCCTTGCGACGCATCTAACTCTTTTACACGACAGCGTCCGAGTGAGAGCTCGATTTGACGATCGGCTCGGTTCGCGAGCGCGATGAAAAGGGACGAAGGGGTACGCGCTACGCGCGTTTTATTTGCACTGTTTCCACTCCGTCGTCAGCGACGACGGCGGCAGCAGTCAGCACACTATTATTTATAAAGCTATTTGAATATTTACTGTGCATGACATTACTTATTACTATTACAATAACAATTGCGGCAATAAGGTATTCAATTCTTGCATTCTAAGAGTTCGATTAGCTATATCTTCTTCTTCTTCTGGTGCTTTGTCCGATTATCGAACGTTGGCAATCATATTGGCTATAATAGCTTTGTTAATAGCAGCTCGGAAAAGTTCGGCGGAAGTTTTTCGATAACAAACTCGTAGATTTCGGAGCCAAGATGTTCTTCTTTGTCTTGGACTTCTCTTTCCGGCAATCTTACCCTGCATCATTAAATGAAGGAGGTGATACTTTCCTGGGTGCCCTATCACGTGGCCGAAGTATTCGAGTTTTCGGCTTTTTATTGTTTTAATTATTTCTGTGCTTTTCTTCATTCGTTGTAGGACCACCTCATTACTTATTCGGTCCATCCCGCTTATTCGGAGAATCCTTGTGTACACCTTCTGTACAAAGCCTCCCCTTTCTTCAATAATGTGTCGGTCAGCGTCCAACTCTCTGCTCCGTAGAGTAAAGTGGAAAATATTTAGCAACGTGTTAGTCTTATTTTTAGTTTTAAAGTGATTCGTTTGTTGCAAAGAATTCTTTTTAATTTAAAGAAGGCGGTTCTAGCTTTTTCGATACGGATCTTTATTTCTTTGCTGATGTCCCAGTTGTCATTGACATTGGCGCCCAGATATGTGATGTTGTTAACCTTTTCTAGCTTTATTACGTATGCTCTGATTTGCATTGGGGGTATTGGTGTTTTGCTGACAACCATAATTTTGGTTTTTGAAGTCGGTCAATGAGTGCAGTAATAATAGGTTATGTTACGATTCCGACTAAAACATTATGATGAATGATATAAATGATCGTGTAAAAGTCGACTGCTTTCATTTAGTATTTAATGAAAACAATTATCCTGCTCAGTAATTCATGTAAGGTTCAAGATTAATATTCAACTTCACACATGTCATAACAATGTGTCTAAAATGAACAGTTTGACCGGCCAACCACAGTGCGAAAAAATCTTCTAATAATAATTTAGTGATAATAACTCTATTCAATTCATAAACGTATTCCATTTTTCATCAATGTTTTCTTATGACGTTATCACGTAAAAATGATCGTCCGTAAACCGACTTTACTGACAACCAAATTTTTGTATTAATTGTATTCAAAGTATTGTATTTTATAGTAACGTATTTCTATTTTAGTCAGTGAATGTAAACGGACATGTTTTATATTTGCGGACCCACCTACAGAAGTTAATATAATTGACATATGGAAGATTTTAATATAAATATTACATAATTTTTCCAGTATTACCTTTTAAAATTGTCCAAAATACGGACACGCGTCATAAAGTTAAAAAACAACTTTTCAACAACACAAATTTGTTGGAACATTCCTACATTATACGGCAGAAGGAAAGATCTATTATTCCTGAGTTGGAATATATACAACCAGTCAAAATTATTTAATCCAACCGTTTTCAGAATATTTGAGTTGATTGCAGTTGAAATGGCCAAGCGTTTCAAGCACACTTCAATATGACATGCATCTTTTTACATTAAATTTCAACATTTAGTTAGGGAAATGGTTTATTTTGAGGAAGAAAAATATTATTAAAGAATCTGCGCTGCAGACCGCATACATACACATAGGCCGTGAGCTGAATCCAAAAAAGTGTCTCATAGGAAACCACTTCAAATTTTAAACATAGATTGCCCTTCACGCGAATTACCAAAATGTGCAAGTCTGGCAGCTTTGAAGTGGGGCGTTTAATGGTGGTGTAATGTCAAAGCTACCCCTAATTGTGGGTCCCAAAGTGCAATAAGAAACCATATAAAATTTGATGGGTTGCTTTGTTCGTGATGCACAGTTCACTAAAAAAATTATGCCAGACACATAGGGTGTTTGAGCCGGTTTCCTATCAGTCAAAGGGCGTCGCTAAAATTGCTCTGTTTGGTGATGTCTGGCGGGGTGACCGATCCACCCTATGTGCCTGGCATAACTTTTTTAGTGAATTGTGCATCACGAACAAACCAACCCATCAAGTTTTATTTGGTTTCTTATCACCCTCAATTAGGAGTGACTTATAACTAAACCCCCATTAAACGCCCCGCTTCAAAGCTGCCAGACTTGCACATTTTGGTCATTCGCGTGAAGGGCAATCTATGTTTTAAATTTGAAGTGGTTTCCTATGAGACACTTTTTTGAACTCGGCTCACGGCCTAACAGAATGAAATAATTGATATAGATTAATTTGTATAAATCCTTTCGCTCATCGCTGAAACGGTCGCAAGTCAACCAAAATATGAGACTGGAGAAAAACTAAAATTTCCCCACACCCACAAAGGTTTTTTCAATGCTCGTCGAACCATGTCCATGAAAAAAGTATTTAAATAATGACACCTCCAGGATGAAGCTAGCAACAAATCTTGCACTTTCGTTATTACAAACATCCAATAGTAAATGTAAAAAACCTTTTCGGGTAAAATTGAGCGCTACAACGTGATTGATACATTATATCAAAAGGTATTGTGAAAGTGGATGGCAAATGTTTCAACTCTGTCTCTCTCTCTATCTCTCTCTCCTCTTTCTCTCCCTTCTCCCACCCAATGTCACAGATAAATAATGTTCCGCACTTCTTATTGTGTGAGTTTCCCAAGATCTAATGTAAATTAAACACGGGTTAAACACTAATTGTAATTCTGTATTGTATATATAGGCAAACCAAAACAACTCTTCTTGTACGTCATTATATGAACGGCCGGCAAAAGGAAACATTTTCGACAGCATATTCGAGAATTAGTTGGTTATGAAGAAATTATGTTAACAAAAAATCGAAAATTAGTGATAGATTACAAAGCGACTTTTTCAACAGCTTGTTGTGTATATTTTGCATTGTGAAAAAGTGTTTGTTTCTAAAAAGAAGAGAATTATACAAATTAATTGTCGTGGCGAAAAAATGGAAAATTCTTACAGACCATTTGATTAACCTGCCAATCAAAATTCATTACTTTCCTTAGTTTAAGATGAGTACAACAATTCAAAATACAGTTCATTCACATTGGGGTTTATTTTGGAATAAATATAATATATATACTATTATTTTATGCACACTGTGAAACAAGTTTGTGCGTGTATACACATTTATTCAGGGTGTGTCCTTTAAAAAAAACACCGTTACTCGTCACGAGGCGGTCTATTTGGTTCAATTGTAAAACGAATTGAACGTCAGTTATGGAAGTTAGGAGAGGTAAATTAACTTCCTTATCCTAAAGCTTTTTGCCTTTTTTTGGTTTTCACTCTGTGGCACTTTTTTCGTCATCCTGCAATGAATCAATAACTCTACTATTTTGGATAATTATATGTTAATCTTACATTATAATATTGTAATGTAATATTGTATAATTGTAATACATAATGTAATAATGCATAATATGTATAATCTTTTCAATGAAGTTCAAGCTTTTCCAAGAAAACCTCCATACTTTTAAAACTGTTCGTAGAGATGTACAGTTTTATAATTTCTATAATTCGGTGGTCATAGCATAGAAACATTGTTTTCATGCTCGTGTTATTGGGCATACAGTGGAAACATTTATTTTCATAGGTACCGCTACACACTTTAAATGAACATTCGTATAACCTATAGCCTTTAGGTTTTCAACCAAACTATCACTCACTCCTCAAATTGTTGTAAATGGTAAAAATAGGTCACTATTGTCTCGTTCCTCTTCAAAATAGCGGAAACCATAGCATTTCCTAGCAGTGGATATTAAGTTTCTTCATTTATTTTGGTTAAAGACCAAATGCATCTGCAATTTAGTTCTTTGGGATATACTCACTTTAGTTCTGAAAAGAACTGTTTTAAATGAGAAGTAAAAAAGGCAAACAAATGTGATACACACAAAGAGCCACTAATCAAAAACAAAACGAAGCATGGCGAACCTCCAACCATGTTACATGATCATTCCTGCAACATATTGACATTTACCTAAGGTAAGTACGAGTACATTGCTGCCAGAGTTGCGAGATTTACACGTAAGTGGTGCATTCGCAGCAGTTACAGAGAAGAGGCCGGTTTCTGATTGACGAAAACTGTCGTGAGATCCTAGTTTCCAGATTTATATCACGATTCGACCAATCGAAGTAGACCCTTTACTTGTCCGCTACTGCGATGCACCACTTCCCTGTAAATCTCTGTACTCTGATTGCGTCCTGCTGCGGCTCTATTTTTGTACTCCAGAATGACTGTATACATGACGACCGATTAATTACATGAAACTGGATTTGTTTTGATTTTCTTGAATGTAGATGTCTCTTAAATAAATGTATATATTTATCACGTATTTATTGACATCGGAGATAATTTTTTTCCAGTTAATTTTTTTTTTAATCTAACATACTAAGAAACTACAGATATATAAGGAACCAAATTATGGGTATGGTGAGTAATTGATCATTATATTAAACTGAAAGCTTTAAATTAAAATTTTCACTGGCAAAGCCACAGTGGATAATGGTTAGTCCAAATCAAACCATAACAACACGCCAAAACGGAAACTTTCAAATGTTGGTAGTTTTGATGACAGATATTGTCATTAATGTGACATAATCGCCGTGTACTGAAGTTAGACTAATAAGCAATCCATACGTAGTTTAATATCTTTGATTTGACAGCTCAGTTGCCCTTTGTGTATTATGTCATTCTTGCCTACAAAGCAATTAGAAATATATTGGTCAAGTACAACCAAAAGCGAATAGAATTTATACTACTATGGATAAACCATGCTATCAAAAATGAGGAGAGGGACTATGGAGCTTTAAAATAATTGAGCGAGAGAAGCCATGATAGGCCACGACTAATAATTAATAAATAAGCATTACAAAGGTTAAACAGGTGAAATTAACAGAATTATCTGGAAATATCAATTAAAGGCAACATAAGGAAAAACTATAAAAATCCGGGTTTGGGTAAGGAATTAAGTAAGATTTCAGGACGATGATGATCTGGTTGTGAAACGAGCGATTTACATTTCGTTTTATTAATTATCTATCACTAGCTTTGGAATTTAAATAATAGTGGATTTTAAAGGCACTTTAATTCCTTACATTTGTCATGCGAATACCTGTCGATGATTTTGTCTTGAAACCGTATAAATTATACTCGCCCTGATTAAAATTATTGACGAACTACGATTATACATACTTCGGTTATATCGCTCATAATTCATTTTTATGGAATAATACTTACAACTAAAGTACATACGGTTTACCACTGACTATTTCATCAGTGAACAAATGATTACAAGTTGACCATAGGCAAAGGAGATTTAATAATCTTTTAAAAAATATTACTGTTAGTTCAAGTAATAGTTCTTGGGATTTATGTAACAGCTCTAAATATGTATATATGTTTTACTGTGCAACGAAAAAGCATTAACAAACGCCCCTCTTTCTAACGAAAGCATAACGATAGGTTTGCCATTTTTCATTACATCTGTCACACCTAGAATTGTTTTCAAGCGCTGCATATGTAAAGCATGAATTTCCAGACCAGTTGAAATGAGTTGAGCACATCGCTAGGCGACGCGATGTCGAAGTTAAATGCAGAACTGAAAATCGAACTTTTGCAGACGTGCAATCAAGGCGGAGGAAGTAGGTAACGTAAAAATCCAACGAAGGAAAAGGTTAAGACCTCATCGGAAGAAGGAGGTCATGCCGAAAACAAAGAAAACCGATCAAAATAAGTTTGTCTAGAGAAAAGCGAGCGTCCGGGGTTGCCGTCGGAAAATTCGGTTATCTATCGTTGGAAAATTTCATTGGGAGGCAGGAAAACGTGCCGGATAAGATCTGCTTCTCTCGATACGCTTGATATATCCCCTTAGTAACGGCCGTATAAATGCAGATAGCCCGTCTAAAAGCAACTCCCGCAACCCCTTTATCTTTCAACTAATGCGCCATTGAGAGCTACATGAAACTTCTCGACCAATTTAGATCTCCGATAAATAAATGGATCTATTCACTGAGCAAGACATCGAGTTGCATTCAGCAACACACACACACACACACACACACACACACACACACACACACACACACACACACACACACACACACACACACACACACACACACACACACACACACACACACACACACACACACACACACACACACACACACACACACACACACACACACACACACACACACACACACACACACACACACACACACACACACACACACACACACACACACACACACACACACACACACACACACACACACACACACACACACACACACACACACACACACACACACACACACACACACACACACACACACACACACACACACACACACACACACACACACACACACACACACACACACACACACACACACACACACACACACACACACACACACACACACACACACACACACACACACACACACACACACACACACACACACACACACACACACACACACACACACACACACACACACACACACACACACACACACACACACACACACACACACACACACACACACACACACACACACACACACACACACACACACACACACACACACACACACACACACACACACACACACACACACACACACACACACACACACACACACACACACACACACACACACACACACACACACACACACACACACACACACACACACACACACACACACACACACACACACACACACACACACACACACACACACACACACACACACACACACACACACACACACACACACACACACACACACACACACACACACACACACACACACACACACACACACACACACACACACACACACACACACACACACACACACACACACACACACACACACACACACACACACACACACACACACACACACACACACACACACACACACACACACACACACACACACACACACACACACACACACACACACACACACACACACACACACACACACACACACACACACACACACACACACACACACACACACACACACACACACACACACACACACACACACACACACACACACACACACACACACACACACACACACACACACACACACACACACACACACACACACACACACACACACACACACACACACACACACACACACACACACACACACACACACACACACACACACACACACACACACACACACACACACACACACACACACACACACACACACACACACACACACACACACACACACACACACACACACACACACACACACACACACACACACACACACACACACACACACACACACACACACACACACACACACACACACACACACACACACACACACACACACACACACACACACACACACACACACACACACACACACACACACACACACACACAAATTTCTTCATAAACAACTTGTGGTCTCGTCCATAAATTTCATCCCCATTCCCGCTTTCACCCTCTCGACATTCACTAGAAATATTTACAGGACGTTAAACCTTTTTCCAGTCATAACTAACAGGAGAACTTGCAGGTCTTAAAAAGGTACATAAAATGACAAGCTGAACGAAAAAGAAAACAAAGGAAAACAAAGCAAGCACTCGTTCATTATTGGTTATTTATTATTGTTAGTGTAGGATGGACACATTGGACGTCCTAATTCAGATGTACCATTTGTAATGAGCTTTACTTCCAATAATTTCAAATCTTCCAAATAGTTATTCGATTTTACTGAATATTCCCTGGGCTTTACTATTATTTACTTTACTGATTACCTTCTCTATTTTAATTTACTTTATTGAATTATATGAAATATATAAAATTAAAATATACTTTCTTGAAATACATAAATAGCACGAAGAGTTTTGTACAAGCTAACAGGCTGCACCGTACTAATGAAGACGAATAGTCAGGAACAAATTTCAACACCTACTTACTTTTTTTACTCAACACACTGCTTGCGATTTCAAAAAATATGTTCTCTTTTTTATACTTTACTACCCCATGATCACTTTTTTTTTGAAGAGTTACATACTATTACTAACAATAAAAAATGTTTGTATCGTTGAAAGCAGATAAATATCTTTCAGCTTGATTTGACATTTCATTAAGAAGGTATGAAAGATTACAACATTCAGTTGATTTAATCTTAACCTTGGCACGAGCAATACCAGAAAGTCTAAAAATTTACAGATATTAGACTTTTATGGAAAGAAAATATTGTTTAAAAAATCCACATGTAAGTATTTAATGTTAGACACAAATTATATTTTGGTTTATTTTTTAAATAATCATTTTTGTAACATCCGGAAACCATTACCACATATTCTCACTATTTTTTCTGAATGGGCATTCTATTTCCCATTTCTGATGACACTTTGCTAATCAATTTTACTCCTGGCGTTCGTCTCGATTTTTATTTTGAAACAATTTTTTCTATTATATTATACACTAGCCGTGACCCGAACACGCTTCGCTGTGGCTCAGTTTGATATGAAATAAAGGAGCAATTAAATAAAAATAGTTAATCTAGCGAATATAGATTTACCGAGAAAACAAATAATTTATTTCAATACCATGCATTGCATTGCTGACATTGCTGTGATTATGTTGTAGAATGTTATGAAAAGGGAAATAATATTTTTTTGTAATTATTTTTTATTATCGATGTAGGTACTCGGCTTCGCTCGGGGGCGACCCTGTCTCATCCTTTTTTCCACACTCCATGAAAATGATTTCAATTAGCGTGCGTTATTTGTCTTGATCGAGCAATGCGTACTCCTTCGATTTCCAATCTTGCTTCTCTTTGCTCGTCTGTTTCAGATAAAGAGGATTGAGCATTTCTTAATCTGAGAGTTTCTAGTCTATCTTCCCTTTGCTCGTCTGTTTCAGATAAACGGGCTTGAGCATTTCTTAATCTGAGGGTTTCTAATCTATCTTTCTTTTGCTCCTCTGTTTCAGATAAACGGGCTTGACCATTTCTTGATCTGAGGGTTTCTAATCTATCTTCCTTTTGCTCCTCTGTTTCAGATAAACGGGCTTGAGGATTTCTTGATCTTAGGGTTTCTAGTCTATCTTCCCTTTGCTCCTCTGTATATTATACACTATGTACCGCATGAGAATGACCGGGGGCGCAAAGGAACACTCTTGTATGAAGAAATCCCTACCGAGCCTCATTGGCGTTATGATGAACTTCGATAAAAAAAGAATAGAGGAAAAAGGAATTGAGTATAAATATTATCTTTAGAAAAAAGTGGCGAAAAACGTTAAACCTAAAGAATTTTTTAGAAAAAATTGCCATTTGTGCCAGTTGCAGCTCTCTCTGGAGACAAAAATAATTTTATTGAAAAAATTAGCTAATTTTGGAACCTATTTAGCACTGTTTTTATATTATGATATCCAATTGAAGGGCAACTCACGAATACCGGGACCAAAATCCTTTAACTGTATACCAAAAATAACTATACTCGTGGAAAGAGCATGTAAAGATAAACTTACCTGGGTTCGGCAATGACTTCATTTCGTCTAACAACCGCGACATTGCAAAGTTTGCTTTCAAACGTAAGCAAATCGGAACCATCTTGAAAGGCAATAGACACAGAACGTGAGAAGCGTTCACGGGAACAGTATCTAACATTACAATGTGGAATATTCACCCAAATTCGATTTTTCTCAAACTCATTTTTTTGTCCTTCCCTAACAATTTCTGACGCGATGGCGAATTCACCAAAAGTTACAACGTAATATAGCACTGTAATGATTGGAAAATATTTTCTCGAAAATTGCCCAGTTTCCGGACCGGAAACTCATCTCCTATGTATATAGAAAATAAATTCGTGGTACCGGTATTCGTGATCTGCCCCTATTGAACATTCTTAATGTTTCAGCGAAATCCCCACATCTACAGCTACAAAAGTGTAGCGCTTAGGTAAGAAATGACCCGTGAATATTTATTTTACTGTTTATTATAATAGAAGTTTTTGCTTCCTTCTGCTCATCATGGCCAACTGTGAGAACTTGGACAACCTCCTTTTGTTTATTATAATAATTTGGAGAAATTGAGGGAAAAACTCTTAATTCTACTCATGCTATGAATACACCTCACAGATTCTCAAATATAAGTAAATTTATTTATAAAATAATGGGGTTTTATTGAACCATGCAACCTTGTAACTAATCCCCAACTTGAAGCCTGTTGAAATCCGCATAATAGTGTTGGAACTAAAACAAATTGAGAATAAAAATTTTCAACGCTGCCCAAATTATTAAAAACGGGAGTGCTCAAAACGTGTTATCACTTTCTAATGTGTTTTAATTGTCGCACGTTTAATTTTTTTTCCTCGCTCTCATTAAATAATACGTGAAAGTGCACCCCAACTCCAAAAAATGTAAAACCTTTTAATATTTATGTTATCGTTCCCTACTTTCTTACACTGCGGAACTATCGTAAATATATAGAATATATTATAGCATTAAGGTTGACTTTACTTTGACAGCTAAACGTAAGTGTGCGCATTGCATTTCAGGATTAGGTACCCATATATTGCGATTTTAGTGAATATTGTGCAGTAATAAGAGCGGTGTTGTTCTAACACTTAAGCTTACCCGGTTACTTCTAGGTTAAGGTGTATCTCTATAACGTTCATGTCAGATTTTAGTTATGGGTAACTATGCTAAACTAGTATATTAAAATATGAGTGGATATTGAGCTCTTTCAAACACGCGCTAGTTTTCGAGCACGACGGCGTAGCCGGACTGCTCGAAATAGAGCAAGTGTTTGAAAGAGCAGTTATCCACGAATATTTACGCGATTTTTTTATTGGTACCATTTTTTATACCAAAACCAAATGCATACCCAATATGATTAATTTGAATGACACTCGTGACGCTTCGTGACGGCTCGGCGCCCTGTCGTGCCACCAATCGGCTCGTCCCGCTACGGCCAAAAACGCTCTGTTATTGGTTGATTTGGCCGTTGTTGATACGTTTCCATGGCGACTTTAAAAAACGCGCGTGCGAAAAAGCCCGATTTACGCACGCCAAAGCATGTTTGAAATAGGCAAAATAGCGTACTAATAAAAAAATTGTATTTTTACCACATGACAGGTTCGAATTATTTATAATTGTAATATTATACTGCCAATGAATTTAACGCTTTGTTCCTAGTAAGGTGCAACTTAAATAGCAATAAATTGCATTTAATAAAAATGCAATGAGAGTTAAATTACTAAAGTTCTTTCAAATTTCAATTCTCAACTAGGGAATCAGAACGGTTTCGAGAATAAAAGCGAATTTCGGTTAGAAATTTAAACTTTCAATGTTAAAGATAAAGAATTAAACAAACACTTCGGAAACAGATTCAACTTTCTATTTCCGGGGAATATTTAGAAAGGATTCAAGATGATAAATAAAATTGGTTCAATCTATTCTTATATGGAACAACATAAATATAAAAACCAGTTCAATGGAGCATACAAACTTGACAGATAGCTAAAGAATTTAAGACACCATTTACAAATTTAATTTTCTAAGGAGAATTTTTAATTTATTGTCTTTATCTCGAGGAGCAGAGAAATTACTGAGTTCATTTTTGACGCCCTCTTAGATTCTATTAGCAGTCTTTCGATTTATTTTCAGATTTGTACCTAATTTTATTTTTGAGAGAGGAGCACTACTATTTTGATATATAATCCAATGGCATTAATGTAGGAACTATACGGCTAAACTTTCTCTCATACAAATCCACGACTACCCATCGCAGTGGATTTTTTTCTGTATTTGTGGAGTGATCTAATGTCACACCAACTTAATAGTGTCGTGAATAATGCGACCTGTATAACGCAGAGTGTAAACAAAATTATATAAATCCAACTTATCTCGACTTCTCCAACAGAAATATTAATAGAAAACCAGCGACAAAGGCGGCGCCCTAAAGGCCGACGCAGTAATCTCAATTGGCCATAGAGTTTACGGTCTAGCCGTAGGGATATGTCGTGGTGCTCCTAGAGCAAAACAGAACATTGATTGGGAAGATATCTTTCCGAGCTGTAAAACTCGCTACACAAAATGGCACCTGACATGTCCAATGAAGAAGCAGCAAGGTGAAGAATACGAGGCACCAGTAGATGTGAGCTTTGACAGTTCTGAAACCACCTCTATCAAGAAGGATACTGAAGACAAAGTGCAGTTTGCAAGCAACATACGGAAATGTTACCTCCAAGGAAAGAAGAGCCAGAAGCCCAGAAGTCATTGAGTATTCCTAATGTGCCGGAGACCTTGCATGAATAAAGGAAGGTCTAACGATTTATGATGGGAGGAAAGTATAAGCATAGCATATATCTGCTATTAATCTGGACGAACTTATTAATTATTCAGCTGGAAATGAGAAATTAGCTATTGCAGAATACAAGAGGAAGATCTAGATTAAAGCTTGGAGCAGATATGTCCAAATCGCAGATTTCCAGTTTGACCTGATTCTCAAAAATAATACAGCCTGAATAAGCGGTCAGTGGAGTCAGCAGAGGTGAGATACGAAGCTTAAAGTTAGAGATACGGAGCTACGCGGTGAAGGCACGCCTTGAGAAACACCTGAAAAAGAAGTACAGGTCTGGGAGAACTGAACCCCGAGAAACCTGGATCCTGAAATGTGCTGAAAGCGGTATGGAGCAATAGTAGACCGAGCCGACCGATCTAAAGGGATCGTGGAATCGTCTACACCTCTCGTTAGACGCCCAAATCGTTTACCCACTACCTCCACTGGGAGTGTAGAGAGAACCAATCCCCATAAGTGGACGACAACCACTAGTATATGGTACCTACGACTAGAGGTCGCGAAAATCTACAAGACTCCAATACAGATTATTATGGAAAACGCTTCCACCACCAAAGTTTACCAGGTTATCCACTAAAGAATGCGTCCGTAATAAAGGAATGAGATAGTGGGATAAAATTTTTGTTATATGTGACCTACTTTCCGCTAAACTTATCGCTGAAAGTCGTAGAAAAACTGGAGGCACTACTGAAGGAGTAACTTGGATTCAGGGAAATCATTCGGTTGAATTACCAGACTGTAGAATGGCGTACTTCCCACGGGCGGCAGACAAACTCGAGGACTACTGCGTCAAATAAGACATCGACATCAATGCTTCCAGGAGCCAAGTGGTTCTCATACATCAGAGGCGACAATGACTAATCGGTTACGTGTGACTGGGAGACCAATCATCATCATCATCATCAATCAGCTATTCTCGTCCACTGCTGGACATAAGCCTCCCTAGTAATTTCCATCTCCATCTGTACTGAGCTGCATTCATCCAGTTGGAATAGATACGCTTTATATCATCCGACCATATCGTCCTCTGCTGCGGAGATTAGCGGTCTCCACTCTGTCACTTTTTTCGTCCATCTGTCGTCACTGACCCTGGCCAGATCTCCGCTCCAGTTCAATTTAAGGGTAGCAATCTTCTCGATGGCGTCGAGACAGGTCTGTCTCTCAGAGACAGACCTAGCATTGTTCTTTCCATAGCTCTCTGTGCAACTCCGATTCTATTAACTGTCCGTCTTGTCAGGGTTAAAGTCTCGGCGCCGTATGTAAGCACAGGCAAAACACATTGGTTAAAGACTTTCCTTTTAGGACCGATGGGGATATCTGATTTTAGGACAAGGCTTAAATTTCCGAAGGCTACCCAAGTTAGTCCAATTCTTCTTGACAATTCACAAGTTTGGTTGTCTCTACCTAAGCGAATCTCATGGCCAAAATACTTATATGAGTGGACTTGTTCTGTTTTTGAGTTGTTGAGAGTTAAATAAGTACTTGTAACCAGATTAGTCATGAACATAGTTTTATTGGTGTTAACACTCAGACCCACCTTCTCGGAGGCTTGTTCAAGCTCCTGTAACATCATTTGTGCTTCTCCCAGACAATCTGTAATCAGTACTATGTCGTCAGCGAATCTTAGGTAGTTCAGTTTTTCGCCGTTAATATTGATACCGAAGTTCTCCATGTTAGCAATTTAAGACATAAATTCAAACAGGGTTGTAAACAACTTGGGGGAAATAACATCTCCTTGTCGCACACCTCGTTCTATCTTGACGCTTGGAGTGTCCTCGTGCAGCCTGATGCAAGCAGTTGCGTTTTTGTACGCGTGTTTAATGATGTCTGTGTAGCGATGGTCAATTCTACAGTCCGCCATAGCCTTGAACAATGCACTGGAGACCAATACGTCAAACGAAATTCAAGTATCACCTTCCAACACCGCTCCGCCTCCTCCGGGGGTAGCTCAACAGCTATCACTGCCGGTCCCAAGCTCGGATAAATTAGGCGTCAGTCTAGCAACCTGGCCTTTAGAAAATCTCATTACCGGTAAAAATCTCATTCGTAAACCTCAGAACGCGGATGGTTATAAAGGGAAATCGACAAAGCAAAGGAAAAGGATTTTGAATTTTGGATGCTGGAATGTATAAGGGCGGTATAACGAAGCCCAGCAAATAATCAAAGAAATCAGAAGTCTCTCGATGGATATAGCAGTAATATGAGAAACTGAAACAATTTTTGAACCGTTTGTGTTCTTTGATGTGCGTTATACAGCAACAAATTAAATTTAGAAAGTGCAGGACTCTGTTATATATCTTCTCAAGTGTTTACTGTGACAGTTAGTTGATTAGGTATCACAAGGTTTCTATTTAAACTTATTTTGTTCCGTCAGAGAACTTTTGAAAGTAACAATTCTTTACGCATTTATAATAAGTAGTGCCTGTACTGTTACTACTGTTTTACCTTTTTCTTCAAATTTCGAAATTATTGGGTTCAGAAGACAGTTGCATTGAAAATATCCAGGATTATTCTAGTCCTAAAATTGATTCACTAATGTTTCGTTGGCGCTTTAGAATCAGATATGGTCATTAAGGTCTGGAGCATAACTTAGGGACTTTTGTTTCAAATGAATTATTGTGTTAGATGTTCGAAAACTCTGTGTTGATTTTATGCATGGGCTATTGATAATCCTGTAACTTTTGGATTTGTTATTGTTCAAAGAATTAAAGTTAAAATTTTCGAGGGTAGTAATTAGCGATGCTTGTTCTCATCTTGTAGTCTTTGTCGCTGATAATATAAGCTATGTGGTTCCGAATTTTGTTGCTGTGTAACAAATTCTTGTGGTTATGGAATTCTCTTCTGAAATATCTCCTGCTCACTTCGTCAATTAAATATTTCACCACTGAAAGAGATTTTTGAAGGTGTACTTTTATTCACTTGTGACGTGGTTTGCCTCGTCATGGCAGTAGTGTCGTTGGCGGCACGAAGACACTCTGCGGGAAGGATAGGTCACTTTGTTGAATTGGCGTTTTTTCGGAGTTTCGGAGCTTTTAAAGTCGGTTTTTCGGTTTTGCTCGGGCGCCAGATTTTTTAAGGGTTTACTCCCTAAAGCCACGGGGTAGTTTATACTCAGGAGAATGCCAGAAAGTCCGTGAAAATAAAACACACAATTCGGAAAAACAATTAAAACTACTTTATTATAGAAAACGGCATTAAAATAAAGATAAACAACAGGTTAGAGAAATGGAAGCATTGGCAACGGTGTAATAACTAAATATTTAACGGTTTCTACAGAAAGGCGGCATCTATGTACAATCTTCCCTAATTCTACGAAAAGCGGATAGATCCGGCAACTATGTACATCGGAAATACGTGGGGGGGGTTCGGTCTTACGCAGCGGCCGGGCAACAATGTATAGTGCGGATATTACGGTGGGGGGGAGGGGGGTAGTGCATAGCGGTCTAGCTAATCTAGTAGGTGACATGCCTTTTCGCAATAGAAGAGCTAGTTACGTGCAACGGTTAAGCAAGTGTTACGAAGCGGTGAGAGCGGGGCAAGCATTATAGCTGAAAATCTAGCAAGCGGTGTTTAACTATATTTAGTAAGGAACGGTTATGCAATGCGGTGGAGTTTAATTCGAAATATTAATTTAGGAATTAATTAGAAGAGCAGCGGTCGCGAATTACATCAGGGAAACCAGGCATAATCGGTACTCCAGGCGCCGATTCAATAGTAGGGCGAACGGGGCACTGCGGGTACTCGAGACAACCGGGAAAATTGTTGGATTGTGTTCAAGGAGGCCACCCCGAGTATCACCCTGGGGAGCACCTACCCAAACAGCCCGAATTTATCCTCCCGAGTATCACCATAGGAAGAGTTAGTTCGTTGGCCTAATCCAACGGGAACGGCAGGGAAGCGGGTGGGGTCGTATTCAGGGAGGCCACCCCGAGTATCACCCTGTGGAGCACCTACCTAAACAGCCTAAATTGGTCCTCCCGAGTATCACCCTGGGAAGGGTCAATCCAATAGCTTGACCCAACAGGACGGTAGGGAAGGGGCGGTCGAAATTCCCTAACAAGTACTTTACCTTGAACGGTCGGTTCCTGGATCCCCGGTCGTCGGTTCGGAACGGCAACGCTGCGAACGGCGGGATCGGTACGGCACGGCAACGGCGGGATCGGAACACGTGTGCGGTGTGCTTATCAGAGCACCTGCGGTTGTCGGAGGAAGACGCGGAGCACGTTTTTATGATTTTCGATATTTTTCTCTCATATTTACAACTCCCGGGGAAATAATTTTGGGTAGTTTGCGGCTCGTAGATTAGAGAGACAACTGGTGGTCTTTTGTTTAAACTTGGTCTCGGATTTTGCAGGTGTTACGGCGGAAAGACAATAATTGTTATTTATTTGAATTTACGGAATTTCCGCAAATGGTAACAGATGGAGACAAGGGTTCTAGCCACGGAAAATAGGCTTCGTTACACACTGAACAATTAAGAATTAGCTAACTATAATATGTTGATTAACATCTAATGACATCTCGACTGGTATGGATTAATCGGTGTTGGTAAATTGGTTCCCGACAGGTATGAAATTAAAAGGTAGTACTTAGTGCCTCTTATCTATGTACAAATTGGTTCCTAGGATTTTTCGTTTACCTGACATTATATGTAAATTGGTTTACACTTACACCCGCTTACCCGAATATTTCATTACCAGGGGCCATCAGTTGTACCACGGAGGGTAAGAAACCGATAGGGCTACCCTACAGGATGTTGCTCGAGGGCATTAACGGCTTACAGTCGAAATAAGCCATCGGTCCTGTTTGTTTTACTAAACCTCAATTGTTTACCGTTGCCCTCTTGCCCTGACAAGCGATAGCGAATAGAACGAAAATAGTGTAGCCCACTTAACCCAGAAGTACAACAGTATTACACGCGAAAAAGTGTTTTGTATAAGCTCAGGTAAGTGAAAACGTTGGGAACCAATTTACAGTTAAAGGTCAGGTAAACCAAAAATTGCGGGAACCAATTGGTATATTATTTTTGACCCTGATTAACTTGGGAACCAATTTACATGTTCCCGGATTAATGGATATTGACTTCTGACTACGCTGTTTCCTGGATATGTATTTGTAGTCTTTCTAAGGTGCTGACCTAAGAGTTCTTATATTTTTTGTGGTTCTATATTTAATGGTTTACGTTATTAGTGACACTTTTTTAATATCATATTTGTTCGTATAAGTTTCAATTCTAAAATTAGTGATGTTTAGTCAGTTACAATTGGATAGTGCTAACAACAAAACCACCTTCTTTCCAGGTTCTATTTTCTAACAGATTAAAATGGATGGTCCACTACGTAATTGACGAAAACTCTCTTTATTAAACGTTATAGAGGCCTGATATTACTAACCGCCATAAGTAACACTGTTCTTAAACAATTTATTATTAAAGTTCAAATTTTTATATTTCAAGTACTGGACTGACGATGTCTACTTGACTGGCGATATTATATATCGATTTACAGCACATCTTGAATAGGAAACATAGAGAATTTCAAACAAATAGAAGTCATACTAAGCTTTGTTGTAAATTACACTTATATAAGTTTTGCAATTTCTGAAAACTAATATAGATCAATTTACAAGGATATAGAAAGTAGAAATATAGAAAGCTTAAGAGTGAATAATCCTCACATATATTGCCTAATGCGTCTAGCTCCTCCATTATAATATATGGATCTATATAAATATTTTTTTATTTTTTCTAACTAAGATATACAATTTTCACCCAGAAGATACTTTTGAGTTAAATTCTTTTAAAACAACATCTTATTTTATATTCCAATACTAAATAGTCTTTACACTATTTGTACAATTAAGAATAATTTGAGGACGTATATAATTAATATCAAAGTATTTTAAATACTTATAAATAGATAGCGTTTTCAATATATTTTCTCGTTAGTAAGTATTAAAAGATACCGGATAAGGTTGATTGAACAAGGTATAGTTGAATAATTGCTAACAATAACATAATTAAACATTAGAATGTGGGTGAATTAAATAAAAATAATACAGAAATGAATCCCTACTTTTCATTTTGGTGCTACTTGCTGTTTAAACCTTTCAAATATGTATACTTTCGGGCTGTACTCAAATTGCTTTGTAAAATTTCCCAGAAATCATTCAGTTAAAATCTAACGAGGAGCCCAAAGTGTCAATCACGCCTCGAGGTGTTTAACCGAGGGACAAAAATAAAGTAACAATAAGATTAATTCATCTCCCATTGTTATATGTACCTTCTGCTTATTTCAACCTACCTAAATCCATGCATTAATGTTTTTTTTTTTTCATAAACTACCAAAACCTTTAATATACGTCTGGTCGTATTACACAAACTATTCGGCTTTATAACTCTCGACTTCGTCTCGAATCGATTTCGGAAACCTGGCTATAAGTGATTTTTTTTGCAAGTCCGGACAGGAAAAGGGATATTTCCGGACGAGTTTGCGAGAAATGGGACAGCTCGTTCGGGAATTTCGCTGTTAATCTTTGGAGAAATCAAAGTGTCATGTTTGAGTGAAGTCTCTGTTATTAGAAGTGCGAAGAAGAATTTTCATCCGACGGTTTGTTATCCCGATCTCCGAAAAAGAGGAGTGGGTATATATAGCTCCCTTCGATGGGTCGTAGAGAAGAGGAAAAAAGGAACTACCCCGCCTCATTAAATCGGTTTCGGAAACGTTTACCTTCGGAAGAAAGAAAACTCGCGACATTGTAAAAATATTCCGGCGAAGCCGCTGCGTCGTTCCATATATCTCTCTTTAAGTTAGTTGCTCGCTGAAGCTGAAAGATATGTCGAGATAAATCAAATTTGTGGACTTTTTATGATTTCCGCGGATATACCGGAATAGATTTATTGTTTACTTTATGAAAAGAAATGATTTTTGTTTTTGCGCTCTTTACCCCGACCGACCACGTGCCAACGGCCCATTCTTTAGGAATACATTTCTCGGGACACGGATACGCTCTCTTGCGTTCCGATATCAAATTTATTCTAATCAGATGCCGACGTCAAGTTTCGCCAACATACCTCAAAGACAGTTTGAGTTTGACCTCCTTTTTATTATTATCTCGTGAAAATAACTAAAGTGATGTTGGATATTTCGGTATACAGATAGTTTAAAAGAATTTAACGGACAGATTCACAAAATGCCTCACGCACATTTTGAATTTGAACTCCATTTTGCCTCATCGAATGACGAAAATCTGTAACATAATATCACCCCCGTAGTTCAGAAATGTATCGCTATACTCCAAGGGCCGCAAGCGTAAAATTTAGATATGACTTCCACCCCTTGAAAGAGGTACCTACCTGCGCACTTCATACTACTTTTCGCGTCGGTGCTGCTGTCACCCCGCGGGCATCGCCCCGCGAAGAGAACTACAACCAATCCCGACCCGGTCCAAGAATGGGACCCGGTCAACTACGCATCACTAATATCGACCCGGCCATTCTGCGCCCGGCCAGTTTTGGCCATCCGGACAAGAAGGTTACCTGGACATGAAAAGGCAGTCTCTCTGAGATTTACCAACAGCTTTTGCTTTGGAAATATGGTCCTAGGCCGAATAACTGTTGTCCCGAAACGTAGTCAATAGCGTGCCCCTTTGGAATACTGACGAACTCCGAATAATACTCCAGCACTCTGTCAACTCCTAAGAACTTTCGCAGTCCCTCCACGAAATCCATTCTGAACGAGGAGAGAGCCTAGCCGTCTGAACCACGAGTAAACCCCTGAAAAAACTCGCAGCCCCGTTCAGAAAAACACTTCTTGGAGGACACCGAGAACACCATGGAAGACTACGTACTGGGAGTAAGACGTCCCTCCCTCCACGACGAGATCCCGGAGCGTACCGCTCACACTACGTTTTATTTTATTATTTGGGTTACTAAATAAAAATACTTCGAAAAAGCCGGTAAAACGTACATTGTTTAAATAAATAATATTTAATTCCACGAAAATGATCATTATCAAACTAAGTTCAACTTTCTCCTTATACTTCAGTCATACTTTCATTAGTTTCTTCTTCTTCCCTATTTCTTTCTCCATTGACTAGGATTGCTCCTGTTTATCCGCCTTTATTCGTTTTCTGTAATGGTTGTTTACCAGCTCCTCTCCCATCGTTTTGGTGGTCTTCATTCGTGTCTTTTGCTGTACCGCTTGTGTACCGCGGTTTTCACAAATAGCCAAATGCTTTGTAAGCTACATTGCTCGTATAGTATCATTTCCTTGCCTATCCCTTAATGACACACCTTTTATTATTCTCAGTACTTACATTTCAATGTAATTTAATTTTTGATTCTCCCTTCTAGTATCGGCGCTTGTTTTTACTGCGTATGTTAGAATTGAACTCACCAATTTTTGTGTACCTGCCTCTTGCTTTCCACCGTCATATATCTGTTCTTCCATATTGCTCCATTAAGACATCCGCTCACTCTCTCTGCTTTGTTTGCCCGTGTTATGACTTCTTTAATAATATTCCTACTGCTTGTCACTTCTACTCCCAGGTATTTAAATGCCAAAATTTGTTCTAATATTATGTTGTCTAGTTCCAGTTTGCATATTTTTGGTTCTTTAATTATTAATATGCGTTCTACTTTCAGTTTGGTATTTGTTATTTTTTTAATCTCTTCGATATGATATTGAAAGTAAAATGTGTTTCAAAAGGATTGTCATCTAGTTGGCGTTGGAATTTCTGTGCATATAATTTTTGATGTGCCGCGCTCTACTGATTTGAACCTATCTAATTCTGACAAAAAGTGTCACTTGTTGTCACACATTGTCAAACTGGCAATCAGTACTGCTGGTAATTAACGGCCCTTTTCAGGGCCAAAACAAATACTACAAATACACCAATACTCAGAATACGTTTTCTTTTGACAGAGAAAAACCAGAAGTCAAAAGAGGTTAAGTTGGTTATTTTAAGGTTATGTATAGCTAGTAGAAAGTCATATTTTCGCAAGGCGGGTTTTTTTTTTAATTTTAGATGGGAATTCCACAGCCGACTAGATGACAATCATTTTGAAACACATTGTATAAAGCTATCTTTGCAAGTCGTCCTCGTTGTCCTCTATAAGAACTACGTCACCTGCATAGCACACTATTGCTATGTTATGTGGCCCTATTCTCTGGCATTCTTTCTTTTTTGGATCTCAGTTCTTTTTACTCTGTAGAAGGCAATCTTCAGGTGAACGAGGCACAGACACGCCGGTTTGTTGTTTTACTCGATTGATTTCTCTACCTACTAGATGCCTTATTATAAACGCTTCATCTACTGTACCTCGGTTTTTCCTAAAGTCTTGTTGTTTTTAAATGTTTAAAATGTTTTTTAAAAAGTTTTAATGCAATATTCATCAGACTTATTCCCCTATAGTTTTCGGGTTGTTTTCGTTCTCCTTTCTTAAATATGGGTAGTAGTAGAGACTCCTTCCATTCAATCGGTATTATTCTTTGTTATTAGCAGCCATCTTCTCAATTTTGTTCCTCCATATTTTATAAGCTCGTTATGTGTTCCGCTTGGACCTGGCGATTTTTTGTTTTTTAGGTGTTTTATTGCTTTATCGATTTATTCCTCGGATATCTCAACTATTTCTAAATAATGTACTCTGCTATTTCTTATGTCATTTTCTTCATTTACGTCATCAGCATATAAACATGAGAGGTTTTCAATCCATTGTTCTTTTGGGACGTTTTCAACTCATAGGAACTCTTTCGTGCCAGTCGTCTTTTTTCTTATCATTTTCCAGATTTTTTCTGTGCTCCATATCTTTTGTGAATTTTTCCCAGTGACCATTTTCGATGTTGTCAATTTCTTGATTCAACCTATTTCTTGTTCATATGTATTCTTCTCTAGTGCTTTGAGTTTTTTCTCATTTGTGTCTCAAAAAAGCTTGTTTCTTCCCTTTTGCTACCACCTTCACATTTTCGTTAAACCAAGGTGTCTTATACTCTCGCTTGTTCCTTTTTACTATTCTTTTATCTAGAGCATCTTGTTGTTGTGTGTTGCCCGTTGTATAGATACTTTTATTATTTTCCACATGGTCTCTATATTTGTCTTTTTCTCGTTAATTGTTTATTCAACATGTCTCTCAATATGTTTTGGTATAACATTTTGGTTTATTCGTTTTGTAGACCTTCAGTGTTAAGTTTTTCTTCTGTCATTTGTTAATATTATGACTTTGAAACTTTTATTTCTAAATCTAGTTTTGCTAAAACTAACCCAGGATCAGATACAATATTTGCAGACGAGAGTGCACTAATATCAATTAAATTGTTTGGGTGAATTTGCCATATTGTAGTTAAGTTCTCGCTGGGTAATATATTTTTGAAAGCTAGAATTTTCTTCATGGGTAGCTTATATGCCATTAATTACTTCGTCTAATAATGATGTGTTGGATCATTTACTTTTGATTTGTTAAACTCTTGGGAAATATTAGAAACTGCGTCTGTGTAAGTGTATAACAGATGCTTCATTAAACTGGATCTAATAACCCGTTAGGGACAACTTTAAACATTGATAAAATTCCCGGTCATCCTTTCTTTTCATTCAAAGATATTTTAGGAATATTTATTAGTATTAGACTACTTCTAATATTAAATTTAACAAATCCCTACTTATTAGGAGATCCAGATAATTTTACTCCAGCCAACCCCCTTGTTACTCGTATTCATATTCAACCAGAGTGATATTTTCTATTTGCTTATGCCATCTTACGATCTATTCCTAATCAATTAGGGGAAATTGTTCTTGTTGCCTCCATCGCAATTTTGTTATATTTTACCTTTTACAAATAGATAAGTATTTCAAGGAGACCAATTCTATTCAATTAACAAAATTATATTCTGAAGACTTTTATCAATTATTTTATTATTAACCTGAATTGGTGCTCGTCCAGTAGATGATCTATTTATTACTATTGGTCAAATTTTAACGATTATTTATTTCACAATTTGACAATTTAAAAAACTAAAAATCAAGGGTAAAGGAAATCATATAATTGTGGACAATTATTTATTTTATAAATACATTTTCTTTACCTAAGTAACAAAAAATAGGTACCTGTTGCAGGCGTTACAAAATCCTTACCTTTGGGGGTTTTTTCCTTCTTATCAAAATATCGTTCATATCAAAATTACCTGAAATTTA